>OY992532.1:241502449-242702449 GCA_963921185.1 Dasysyrphus tricinctus
TTTGGCTACAGCCTAAACAAAAGAGTCGATTTTTTTATAACTTGGTATCTAATACATACTACGTTTTCATTAGAGCCAAAATGAGGTAATTTCGCAAATCACAGAAAAAAGTCTTCATTTTTCGTTTGACAGCTCATTTCATTTTTGAATTTCAACTGGCGATTAATTGTGTTTGTTGCTGTATTTTTTCCTTGTTCTTCTATTGAGTTTTGACATTTTCATACAAAAACTTTTCAGAGCTCTTCAAACTGTGTTCGTTAGGTTTTGAATTAATTCCCAACCAAATTTCGTGCAAATTTGATTGAAATTATCTAATATCTAAATGGGAATCGAATTTGGAAATTTTCAACGAAATTACCTCATTTGGTCTAATGACGTCTAAACGTAGTATAACTTCTTTTGGAAAATCAATTATTTTCAAAAAAAAAAAAAAAAAAAAAAAAAAAAAAAAAAAAATGAAAAACTTGTCAAAAACTAGTTTGCGAATTAGTCGTGTGCCAGCGTAGATGACAATTTTTTTCGTATGGCTTCTTGGGGCAAAAGGTAATATAGCTGGCGAGGCTCCAGAAAATTTCAATAGTTCCATCTGCTTAGCCCTTGTTTGCAACTTTGCAGGCTAATAATTCGGGGAAATAATTTTTAAGATTTATTTACTTTTACTTTTATTTACTTTTTTCTCAAAATTAAGATGTTAAATTATGAGTTTGAGATTGAAGAGAATTGTAATATATTAAAATTTTCAAAAAACATTTTTCTTTTCATTTCAAAAATTCAATATGTCTTTCAAAAACGAGTTGTGTTTTATTTTGTAAATTTTGCACTTAGCGTTTTTAAGCATTAAATGATTGATCAAAAAAATCTTCTTATAAATAACGATATCTTCCATACAATTGTTAAAAAAAATCTTTAAGCTTATTTGTTTTTCACGAAAACGGCTTCTAGGATTTTAATTTAAAAAAAAATATCACGTTACACACTTGCGCATTATTTTGAAATGGTGTAAGTTCTAAATTGTACGAATGCTTGATGAAAAATTGCATGAAGAGAATGACAATTTAAAAGCAAATCCGAGGCATATAGTTGACAGGTTTCACATTCCATTAAAAACCTGAGAGTTTAATGTTCTGGAATATTAGCCCTTCATGCATGAGATATACGCAAACAAATATTCCCATCTGAATACCACTAAGGCCTGTTTGCTGATACGAAACTTAAATATTTAAGTAGAACATAAGGGCTAATGTCACAGTTCACGGAGAGGAAAAAGTAGAACATAAATGCTTAAGTATCGTATGAGCAAACGGCTCTAAATCGTGAAAAAATGTCAAATAGTTTTTTTTGTTAGCTTTTAGTTTCTTACAAAGGTCACAGAAAAGATTTTTCGCATTTTAAACAACAAGTATGTCATTTGAAAGGTCACAATAAATGATCAAAAAGGTCAGCGATGGGTTTTCTTAACGTTTTTTTTTTTTTTAATTTAGATTTTTAACTTTCATAATCGCTATTGTAACTATTCATTTTATTTTATTAATTTAACGGACTTACTGCAATTGTTTTCGTTTAAAAAATTTTAATTTAATGCCCTAAGTTTTGTCAAGGTTCCACTTGTCGTGGTCACGGGTTAACTGACTAATGTCGCTCATTGAATTTCAATTTTTTGAACAAAAACAATCGCGGTAAACCTAACATAACGGTCTTAACGCTTTTGTAAAATAAAATGATTTTTTTTCCAATGGTCATAAAAGGTTAGCAAGTAGTTTAAGTAATTGGTTAACTGTCAGCCATAGATTTCTTTTATTGTAAAAGTTTGTTTCAAGTTGAACTCTAGAAACTTTAAAAAATCATAGCAAAATGAGCTGTACTTTAACTAATGCTATGTTTTCACCAAAGGTTTATCTCAGATTAGATTAAATAAATCTTTTTGGTGTTTCCACCGCACAAAAAGTTTTAAAAAAGATTAAATCTGACAGCACCTTCAAAAATGCAAATGGCGTTTCAATTTTGCTTATGAAGTGTGAAAGAGACATAATGTTTGATTCGTGTTAAACAATGAAGAACTGAATCGAGTCTCGAATGAATCGTTCAGCACCATGTAAAAATAGGTTAGTTCGATTTGTAAAACTATATGTCCTAGGAAGATTTAACAATATTAATTTCTTATCTCCAAGATTTACGAAATATATTTGTATGGTAAATCTTCAAGATTTAAAGAAGATTTGAGGTAAATCTTATTAAATCTCAGATTAGCGTTAGGTGGAATGAAGCATAACTAACATTTTATGACGATTTAGTGGCTTTTCAGATTGCATATTTATTTTAAATATTTTACATACTCTGGGCTTTATTGAGATGCAGAGAAATATTTTTTCTAGAAATATTTGATACCTGTGAGCAGGTATACCTACATTATGTATATATTTCCAATAAAAACAATTAAATACAAAATTTAACTCGGAAGACATGTCGAAATTTCCCAAATTATATTAATGAACTGCACAAAAAGATTGAAGAAAAAGTTGCGTTAATTTATCGCAAAATGATGGTGAAAATAGTTGCTTCAAACAAGTGACACGCAGTGTATAAGGCACTAAGATCCAGGACCCAGAATTGTCTACTTAAGATAAATAAAAATATCACCACTTTTAATGAACATTTTCTGTTTTACTATTAATTTAAATTGACACGTCTTCTTGTCCATATGGAATGTAAGCATCGTGTCCTTTATGTCAAAATCTCGTAAGTCCAAATTGAAAAATTGCTTAGAAGACATACAAATCCGATTTAAAAGTTAATAGAGCATAAACGGTTTTAAAACTAGTTGATAATTGATATTTGAGTTCACTGATTTTTGTTTATATGTGAAATACATTAAAGTGTCTGACTTACGAGGTTTTGGCAGAAAGCCAATGATAATAAATATAATTATTGATTTAATTGATTTGAGATAAAAATAATTTTATTTTATTAATTTTACCATAATCACATTTTGATAAATAATGACTGATAATGGCAGAAATTATGAAAAAACTCTTAAAACAATTAACTTTTTTTTTATTAAATAATGACTGACATTAAAATAAATAAGCTAGGTATAATAAACGCATGCAAATAACTTTTAACAGAACTTAATTTAAAGTAATTTTTTTTTAAGCGTGTGTCAAATTTTGAATAAAATTTGTTCACCAAATTTATAATGAATAAAAAAATAATAATGACACAATCTGATGGCGTCAATGAATGAAATAAAAAAAAATATTTATTTCAACTAATTAAAATATGTACTATGGTATTTTGAAACATATTTAAGTTAACGATATAAAGCACTTAAAAATTAATCAGGTTTAAAGGTAAATTATAATTTTTTTTTTAGAGGAAGTGCACTTCAAAATTTTCTACAAAATGTTTATTTATGTATATATTTAAGCAATGATAGGATGGGATGTGCAGATGCGGCGCGGTAATGATGCAGATATAACTTATGTCACTTCGTTGTAAATTTATTATTTCAGCATCGAAGAGGCACGTGCCATTATTTACGGACAAATATATACTGTTGAATTTTTTAGTCAAATCACACCAGCAGACATTGCACACATTTTATATATTGTTTTTCTTGTATTTTTGAAATGTGTATTTACATAATATTTATATATGTATGCATGTTATGTTATGTTAAATCTCCCTTATAGATTTCAATTGTTAAATTGTTGTTTGAACTTTTAAGTCTACTATACATTTTACTTAAATATATTTATTTTGACTGCAAATGTAAATTTTTACAAATGTTCATCGTAATTTAAAAAAAAAGAATTATTATAAGAGAAGGCAGGTAAGTATGTTAATTTACCTCCTAAAACTGTCGATTTCTATAAAATTTTAGCCCAATTTTATTTTGTTTGTATGAATATTTATAAGACTAGTAAATATTTTTTTTTAGAAATTGACACTTTTAGGAAGTTAACAAACAGAGGTAATGTCACTAATACCGGATTCACACGATAGATAATGTGTGAGAACTCTTCCCTTTTTTTTAACACTTATGACTTTAACATTTAAATGGTCTAAAATCTGCCAGTATTTTCGTCATACGAATGCTGAATTTACACAACTGACAAAATGCCAGCAATAATAAACACTCATTTTTTCTCCACAGCACAATTATTGCAATAAATAGCTTAAACGTGGCAGAACTAATGGCATTTTGACTGTAGTGTAAATCCAGCAAAACAGAGCGCTCAACTTTGTTTTGTTCAGTAGGAGCTAGCTCGGAGTATGCTCCATGAGCTCAGAATAAAAAGACCAATTTCACTCTTTATTTTCACATCAAATTTCAGTTCAAATTTTTGAATTTTTCGCGTTTTTGATTGGCCAGCTGTCAGATGAAAATCAAAAGTCAGTACTAAATTTTTGGTGCGTTGAACCGATATATATTGAATCGTATGACAGTTCAGTGCTTAGATGAGTTATGCTATGTTTCCACCAAAGGTTTATCTCAGATTAGATTTAATAAATCTTTTTGGTGTTTCCACCGCACAAAAAGATTTAAAAAAGATTAAATTTGACAGCACCTTCAAAAATACAAATGGCGTTCCAATTTTTCTTATGAAGTGGGAATGAGACAGAATGTTTGATTCGTGTGAAACAATGAAGAACTGAACGCGAGTCTCGAATGAATCGTTCAGCACCATGTGAAAATAGGTTAGTTCGATTTGTAAAACTATTTGTCCTAGGAAGATTTAACAAGATTAATTTCTAATCTTCAAGATTTACGAAATAAATTTGTATGGTAAATCTACGAGATTTAAAGGAGATTTAAGGTTAATCTCATTAAATCTCAGATTAGCGCTAGGTGGAAATGTAGCATTAGTTTCAAAATTACATATATCGGAGGACTCTGATAATATCCTGCTCAGAGTTAAATCCGATCGTTCGAGCTCAGCTCAGAGGTAAAAAAGAGCTCTTCTCGATATAATTTTGAAACACATCTAAGCACTGAACTGTTATACAATTGCGATGCGTTCAACACACTAATATTTATTACTGACTTTTAATTTTCATCTGAAAACTCAAAAAATTAAAAATTTGAACTGAAATTGATGAGTTGAACGCGCCCATTTGAAATTAGTGAAAAAAGAGTGAAGTTGGCTGTGCTCGGCTATTTGCTTCATTCGCTCGGTCTTTTCATTCTCTGCTCATGGAGGATGGAGCGTACTCCGAGCTAGCTCTGACTTTAAAAAGAAACAAATTGTTTTTTTGCTAAAAAATGAAAACGCCTTTTAAAACTGGATTTTTTCTATTTAATCCAAGAGCAAGAGCAAAACTAGTAGGTTATTTGGCGTTTTTCTTTTTTAATTCAGAGTAGAGCTTGAACTGTGAAACAAAAAATCGTGTTTCTTTTTTTAGCTCAGAGTGTATAACAGTTCAAATTTGTGTTTGTTTTTTCGTTGAGAGCATGTTCAAAGTTTGTCCTGAGAGCACTCTATGAGCTCAGTGTAAAATAACTGAGCAGATGGAGTAAAATGCTGAACAGCGTCAATTTGACAAAAGAGCTAATAGACCAAGATCCCAGGGGCGCCAGACATACGTCATTTTATCATAGCTGAATTTTTTTCTGTGAATGCACACTAGGGTAGGTATGAACGAATGGATAATACGAACCTTGAACCCGGGTGCGTTTCGGAGGTATTAAGTGCTAAAAGTGCATAAAATTGATGCAAAATTACGTTATTTTATCAAAGCTGGTTTTTTGATATGTTTTAAAGAAAGTTATGATTAACTTATTTTGAAACTTACCAGACACCTACATGGGTGCACAATGTCAGCCAGACACCATTAAAGGTGCCAAAAAAAATCGTGAAATTTGATTATAATATCAAAGCCGAAATTTATATATGTTCTTCGGGAAACTGTAACAATACATTTCCTAAGCTGCAAGACACCTACAGAGGGACCAAATGTCAGCCAGACACCTTTGACGTTTTCAAATATATATTTTAGTTTACGTTTTAGTGTCAAAGCAAACGTTTCATGCACTTCAGAAAACTATTTCACAATATTTCTCAAGTGACCAGGCACCTGCAATGGGGCTTTGGATTCACTGGACACCCCAAAGTTGTCAAAATAATCGTATATTTTACGTTATAATATCAAAGTTTAGTTAAGTTTTATATTGCATAATATGTTCCTTGGGCAGCTTGGGAAATATATTGTAACAGTTTCCCGAAGAACATATTATATTAAATTCAGCTTTGATATTATAATGAAATTTCACGATTTTTGTTGGCACCTTTAATGTTGTCTGGCTGACATTGTGCACCCATGTAGGTGACTGGTAAGTTTCAAAATAGGTTAATCATAACTTTCTTTAAAACATATCAAAAAACCAGCTTTGATAAAATAACGTAATTTTGCATCAATTTTATGCACTTTTAGCACTTAATACCTCCGAAACGCACCCGGGTTCAAGGTTCGTACTATCCATTCGTTCATACCTACCCTAGTGTGCATTCACAGAAAAAAATTCAGCTATGATAAAATGACGTATGTCTGGCGGTCCTGGGATCTTACTCTATAATGCTCGAGTGTGTTTCATGAAATAATTTCAGAGCTCTTAGAATACGCTCGCTTCGGAGAAAGTTCAGAGTATGTTCGACATGCTCACGCTCTATTCAGTGTTCTGCTCTGAATGGAAAAAGAAAAATAAGTTGATTATTTTCAAAAATATATTGACTTCAAAATTTAATTTCTAAAAAAACTTTTCAATAAAATAACTTGATTTAAAAAAAAACAAGAAAAAGAAGGACACCCATTTTTGTTGACTTGTGACGATTTTTTCTTCAGTACCCTCAAAATCAGTTTTTTTTTTTTCAAAACCCTTAATTCAAAATTTCTATTCACAACGATTTAAAATTTTAAAAGCAAATAAAAGAAAGTTTTTTTGTTTTAATTTAGAAAAATACGAATTAAGAAGATTTTAAAAGATTTGTTTGACTCACCAATTTCCAACAAGTTAAAAAATTATTCTCAAAAAAACTAGAAAGACGTTTATTTTTTAAGAAAGACATAAGCTGAACAAAGACAATGGTTTCATGCTAAATACTAAATTCAAACAACAATAGATAACAATTATCACTCAAGGGACAATTTTTTTTGTATTTCAAAAACTCGATTACAAAAAAAATTATTCAAATTTCACAATATTAAACACGAGAAGAACAATTATTACAAAAAAAAATAAATATTTAAAAATGTTTCAATCATAAAATTTATTAAAAAAAAAACAACAACAATAAATTTTGTCATCATACCGGAAAATGCGTGACCATGATTTAAAGCCCCGTTTCATATAAGGTGACACATGAAATGACAATCGAAGTAGAATTTTGCAACATCCACAGCAAAACCACAATGTTTTGTTTTTATTTTTTATATTATTTTCTTTTCAAAATTTCTAATAATTTATTCTTTACTTTTCATAGCAGGATACTGTCGCACTGGCGAAACACGATCTTGAGCGCTGATATTTCGATGTGATATTATATTTTAAACTTTATGAATAGTCGTAAGTAATTAAATGATTTTTCGTTTTCTTTTTTTTTTATTAAAAGCATAAAGTTTAAATATATTATTTGTATATAATTTTTATATTTTTTTTTTGTTCAATTAAATATTGCATTTAATTCTTTTTTTGTTTGTGTTTAATTCTTTATTTTTGATTTAATAATTTTTTTGAATTTAATTCTTTTTTTGAAGTTGACTTTGTGCTGATGTCGTTAATTTTGAAACGACTCGAGTAAGAGCGCGATTTTCAGCGCGTAAACGCTCATTCTCAGTCTTTAACTTCTGTAATAGCTGTATAAAACAATGAATAGAGGAGAATTATATGTTAATTTTCTAATTTTTCAAAGTTTTTTTTTGTTGTTTTAATTTACGTTTTTGTACATGTTTGTTTTTAGTTAAGTATATTTATATCTTTCTTTTTTTTTCAATTAATTTATAAAAGTTTTGTTTTTTTAAATTAAAATTATGGTTATTAGTTTTGTGTGTTGGATGTTTTTGATTAAAAAAATAAATAACTGATGCATGATATATGAAAATTAAATTTAAAAAAAGGATTCATGTAACGACAATACTTTGACGAATACAAAAAATTTTACACACTTTTTTAATTAATGGGCAAGGTAGTAAATTGGGTAAAGCTCATGTCAAAGCATATAGGTTTTCGACGGGCAGTTGATATGGATGAAATGAAATTTCAATAAAGAGAATATTTCTAGTAGACATGTTTTGAAAATAAAATAAGATTTAGGTCGTTAAAGTAAATAAAATTAAAGAACGGTTTGAATATTTAAAGGACGTGGGTTACAATAGTTAAAAGCCAAAATTTTCGTTGGACATCACTATTTTTGTTTTGTTTTGTTTTTTAAAATATTTTGCTTTCTTGAAACTTGAACTCTTGATGTTTAACTCATATTTTCCTTAACTAGAGTTTAATTAAATTATTTTGTACACAATAAATCTAAAAAATATAAATTTCAAACCGTACGAACTAAAATCAATCTATAAAAATTCAATTACAGCTTATTTTTATTAGTTTTAAAATTATTTATTTTAAGGTGTTAAAAATGACTATGAATAGGCTCCATGAAGTTTCAGATTTTGTGTTTGTTGTACTTTCGAAATCAATTTTACTAAAAAGACCATTATTAACAATTATGAATGACTTATCTGGTTGCAAAAGAGATTCGTTTAAAAATTATTGAATCACCATGAAAAGTTTGAGTGATCTCAACCAAAATATTCGTAAGAAGTTCTATTTTTACTTATTTTCATCAAAAAAGAAATTTTAAAAGTATAATTGGTTCTATATTACTTACGTAAGAAGTCACTAAGAAACTTTACAATGAATTATTTACGGATAGAATCCATGCAATAGAACCAAAGTTTGCAAGTGTGTGTCGAAAAGGCGAGTATATACATATGTAGCTAGTTAAGGAAATGGGCTGCGACCAGAAAGCAGAACTGTAAAGTAATTAAGTATATTGGTACTTAAGAACAGTTACCTTGTATTTAAAATTTGTAAGTACCAGTACAATTCTTTGGTACTTGTACTTGAACCCCAGTACTGGTACTGCAATTCCACAAAAGTTCTTGAAATTTTTGTATTGATAACTTTTGTGCTTAAAATATTTTTCAATTCTTTTTTTAATTCAAAAAGTAATTATAATTTCTTTTCAAAAGATCTAGAAATAATAAATGTTTGAAAATCGCTCAGGTCATCCAAACGTGGCTTTCAATGTCGTGGTCATTGTGTTCGCCTTGGTATTGTCTCACAGTGAACGTTTACATGGGGATCTGTTTCGTGGTTTCCTCGCTATGGTTGTGTATGGACGAACCAATGACCACGACACTGCAAACCCCGATTGGACTTTTGAACTACGTTTTTAGCTTATTTAAACCTTTTACAAAATTTTTATTTAAAAAAAAATAACTTTGGCGAGGCTATAGCGATACCAAAGCGAGATGACGAAAAAACATTCTTAATGCCAAAAATAACGTGTAAATGCCACGGCGAGACCAAAGCGAGACCATAGCGAGAAAACCACAACACAGATCTCCTTGTAAATTGACAAGACGTGACCACAGCAACACGATTACAATGACCACGACGCTGCAAACCACGATTGGACTTATTTTAACCTCTTAGAAAAAATTTATTTTGAAAAAAATAACTTTGGCGAGACCATAGCCAGATGACGACAAGACATGCTTAGTTCTAAAAAACACATGTAAATGTCATGGCGAGATTACAGCAAGATCATAGCAGGAAAACCACGAAACAGATCGCCGTGTTAATGCTCACTATGAGAGTAGATCAAAACAACATTGACCACGACACTGAAAACAGAGTTTAGACGACCACGGCGATTTTGTTAAAATTATTTATTATTTCTAGTTTTTTTCGAAAAGGAATTAAAAGGAATTATAAGTACTTTTGGCATTAAAAAGGAATTGAAAAGTATTTAAATACAACAAAAGTACAAAAATTTCAAGTTCTTTTGTGGAATTAAAGTACCAGTCCAAGTACCGGTACTGGTACTTGAAATTTGTAAGTACAAGCACCAAGGAATTGTACTGGTACTTAAAATATTTAAGTACAAGGTAATTGTAATTTTTTTTTGTACCTAAGCCTTAAGTACACAGGTTTGCCAGGGAGTGCGAATAATTTTGTTTTAAACTTTTAAATACATAAAAGGGTTCATCTTCAATAGTTTCAAAAATAAGTTTAAATAACCTAATTTTGCATTTAAATATATTCTACGTGATCAACAGCTCATATCATCTGCAGACTGTCAAACGTAAATTCCGAATCCACATTAGGACTGCTTCCACAAACCAACGAAAACAAAATTCGTTCAAGTTTAATTATCCATACAAACATTTTTGAATGCGATTATGAAGCATTATTTTCAATATGTATGGACATTCGTCTTCATTTCCTGTCTAGTTCACAATCAATTGTACAATGGATATGTGGATGTTATTCACATAGGTACATATATGCATCTTTGTCGCGGTGTACTTCATCAAGTGAGGGCTTTCATCTTGCCATAGTAGATTAAAACCGAGCCCGATGGTTTTAAGATGGCAACAAGTGAAAACCCCATTTAAAAATAACATACAACAAAATTGTTCTTTTTATTTCTAAGCAACTTCAAAGTAGGAATGTTTCTTTTTTTTATTTGTTTTTAGAAAAGCCTAGTACACAGTTCGAATGAAAATGAAAATTTCATTCAAAGCTCTTAGCGATGAAATGAAATTTACATTTCATTTTAATCTAAGGGGCGTACTGCGAGAGTATATTCAATATAGACTTTAAAGTCGATAATCGGTTTTCTAATTTCTATTAGTAAATAAATATTTGTCCATTTGATTATTATGTATTCAAATAGGTTTCACAATAATTAGCTTTTTATTAAACTTAAAAAAAATGAAAATTACACTATTTGAAGAGGTACTAAGCCCTAAGCTTTGTTTTTTATGAAAAATAAATCTAAGCAAAAATAAAAATGTTTTTGTGGTGCTGATGAAAATAATGATTGGTGATGATGACTTTTTTGAGTTTTCACAAAAATTTTATTAGTGTTACATTTTTTATTAAAAAAAACAACACAAAATGAAACATCAATAATGCAGTGTTTGGAAAAGGGGAAATAAGAAAAAAAAAAAAAAAAAAAAAATAAATGCTTTACATATAACATTTAAAATGTGTGCAATAAATATTGACTGGTTTCATTAAAAAAAAATAATATAACAATATTCCTATTGCAGAGTTTTGTAATATGAAAAACATTCCTTAAGGAACAAAAACATTTTATATCGCTATTTTCTATTATGCAATCTTTAAATACACAAATATTTTAGAAATAATTTTATTTTTGTTATAAGATTTTAACTGAAAAATGCTTTAACATTTATAATAATTGCTTTGCGAACGGAAAGATTTTGTCACTTATATATGCCTGCAATAGTGACAAACGTTCGGACTTTCAAGTTCGAAATACGTAATAGATACGAATTAATTTGTACTGGTTTTTGGGAAGTGTTTTTTCTTCGACTTTTGCTGAAAAGCTATTTCAAGACTAAAAATTGTTAGTAGGTACTTCATAGTCGACAAAAATAGGCTTAGGGTTTTAAGTACTACGCAGCTCTACTTGTGTCGCCGGTAACTGACCAGACTCTGCACTTTAAAGAATTTTTTATACGAACTGAGCTAGTTCCCTTTTACTGACTTATTTCTTTCGATTAACATTAAAATGTGTATTAAAGCTTTGGACATCATTTATTTTCCACAGGCGACATTTGTTAAACGAATAATTTACTAATTTCAAAGAAGTATTAATCAATTCAATTCAACAAATTGCGTTACAATGGCAGTTTTAAGGTTGCGAGCTAATGAAAATTCGAACAAAAAATTCGAAATAAGTTTTGGTTGATTATACTATCGTTTCCATATTCAAGAATAAAAAATTAAAAATCCAATTGACTCTCAAAGAACTATAGAGTTGGAAAAAAGATCAAACAAATCTGGAAGGAACACCCTAAGCTGAGGCAGGCCAAACTTCTACTTGAGGATTACAACCAAGCACGGTTCCAATCCTGCCAAAGCTTAAATTGGAATAAACTTAGAATAATAACCGGAATCCTCACAGGCCACTGCAAGTTAAGGAGACACCTCCACATCCTTGGTCTAGAAAACAGTGCCATATGCAGATTCTGCAATGCTCACGAGGAGACTCCGGGTCACATACTAGGTAGATGTGACGTACTTGTGCCTCAAAGACAAAGGCATCTGGGTAATCACTAGATGGGGGAGAGCGAACTATCCTCTCTTAAAGTACTCCAAATACTCAAGTTTATCAAAGAAACCTATTTGGAGGATGAGCTGTAGAATGAGTTGCCTCACCAAGCTCTAGTAAGGGGGCACAATAGCTCTTAAGGTCGCAGTGCACATATAGCCTCATTCATTCAACTATATTTTCATTTAATGGACTTTGTTATATGTATAATAACTTAAAAGGGTGGAAGTCCCGATATAAGCTTTGTCTAATAATTCTTTAAAAAGATTGCAATAATAGAAAACTTGGTTTTGTTTCTCATTGTGCTATTAAACTTACAAAAAAAAAATAGACAAAATGAAGAAAGCTTGTTTTTTGTATGTGTGGAAAGCAAAGTATTGTTTAATGATTTTTTTTTTTTGTTGAAGATATAAAAGTTAAAAATTGTTTTTGTTAGGTATTTGGCACGAAATAAAATAAAATTTTGCTGAGCAAACGAGTAGTTTAGTGTTTTCAAAAATAATTAAATTAAACGAAAAAAAACTCGTTTCATTTTCTATGCGGATATTGCAGCAAACAAACATTTTGATTCTTAAAAGTTTTTGTTTTGTTTTTTGTTTTTTTTTTTTGATTTTTTTGTTTTGTATAATTTACCTTCAACTCTTCTTCCATTTCAGAAAGTTTACGTTCCATTGCTCTTCTTTCACGTTTTTCAATCTCTGAGAGTGAATTTTTAGTAGTCTGGAAGAACAGATATTTTTTTGTTTGTTTGTTTTTTTTTACATCTTTTTTGTGTTTTGTTTTGCTTTCGATACAAAGGCCTTACTTATAACGTTAAAATAGATAATAGTTTTTTTATTATTATTAAGGAATAGTGCCTTTTTTATTATTATGATAATTATTATTTAACTTTGCTATATACAGTGTGTTTAACGCGTAGGAATATAAGTGATTTATTTATTTATTTATTTTCTTTTATTTAATAATGCAAATGTTAAAAAATTGCTTTGGCTATAATGATAAGTTGATAAGAGTTTTTGAGGTGTTTTTTGAAGGTGATTATTTTTAGTTTTTGTTTCTTTTTTTTTTGTCTTGGGTGAGGGTTTTTGCTTTAAAGGTAAGGAATTGAAATATAAAAAATACTGGGGATACTCACTGCGTTGGTAAAACGTTCAACTGTTGCACGGGCTTGGATGATTTCATCGTCCTTTTTCTTTAGTTGTTGTTTTAGTTTGTCATTTTCTAACCTAAAATATATTTAAGAAAAAAAAATTTATGTAAATTGTTACATGAATTTAATTAAATATTTTATACTTCGCAGCTTCCCAAAGAGCTTTGTAGTCGATAATTTCACCGTTTTCCGTTTTATCCTTAGAATTACTTTTAGTATCACTAATATCTGTGTCCGTTGCCACGCTAACTGTACTACCAAGTCTAGAGCGCGATGATCTTTCGTTGCCACTCTAAGAATAAAGAAAAAGAAAAATCATTATTAAATATTGTTTTAATATTATCAATCGTGAATTTCAAAAAAAGGAATTCACGATAGAGAGTTTATTTATTAATGTCTAAAAAAAAATTGCAAATTCCCATCTTACTTCGTAGCCTTCACTCTTTTCTGATGACGCACTCAGAGATCTCTGGGCTATACTTCTCGATCGAGAACGATTGCGACTTTTACGTTCTTGTTCCCTCAGTGAGTTGCTTCTAGGGACAGCAATTGCTGCAGCATTAGCTGCTGCTGTTGCTGCTGCTGCCAATGAGACGCCATTAGTGGATGACGAACTTATATGAGAACTCGATGGATATGAATTCAAACTGGTATTTGAAGATGATTTAAGCATATTCGATGATCGTGATGGTTGGCTAGTCGTGTAGGAAGAACTGCTTGAAGAATTCTTTGATTTCGGAGGGCTTTGATAGGTCCTTCCTCCCGGCATCGACAGACTCAGACCAGCTGTAGTCACACCATTATCATAACTCGAATATGGACTTATATAACGTTCAGAATTATATGGATTCGATGAGTATCTAGACTCATAGCCACCATTACTTGACATTGATTTTGACGATGGATTGTTATAATTGCTAGTGTAGGATAACTTGCTTCCGGAATTTTGTCGTGAAAGTCCTCCTCCTTGATTGTTATTGGAGTAGTAGCCACCATTATTGCGATTGGATGAAGAAGAATTACTATAGAGGTTATCTCGGGAACTGTAGATATTAGCATATGGCGATTGATAGGCACTCGATGGATTTTGATAATAGCCTGTGCTAAGAGGTCGTGTTGATGAGGAGGAGGAATACGTTGATGGTGGTATTCCAACAGAGTTGCCATTGTAAGAGTAAAGAGAACCTGTTGAGCCTGACGGAACACGAGAACTCGATAAAGATCGACGATGAGATGTTACTGGTTGTGTCGTACGTGATCGCGAACGAAAAGACATTTTGTCTTCGTTGTTTTTGTCTTTATTTAACTTTGATTTTTTTTTACACAAAATTATTTTGAAGTGTTTTATAAAAATCTGTGCAATGTGTAATAAATTAGATGTTTTTACTTTTGACAAGTTGAAGCTGTTTTCGTGGAAATTTAAAGCTAGAATTTTTTTCGTAGAGTGAGTTTATTTCAAATAAAATAAACCGACATGGACAAACGAAATTTTTTTTGAACAAGCGAATATGAAGGCAGTTTTTGTTAATACCAGAGACAGTACAAGTATAATTATAGTTCTTATGGAGGATGTTATTTGCCGAAGTAAAACCCCTTGCGTCAAATGAACTCTCATATATTCGTCAGCGTTGACGGGATGTACTAAAAATTGACAAAGTTAGCTTTTAAAACCAAAAAATTGTTATCACATTCAGAAAATTGGAAGAAATGCAGTTCCAACAAAATGGAAGGGAAAATGTTCTCGGGAAATTGACATTCAGGTTATGCGAATTGTCTCATTTTGGCTATTTTTTGTAGGAATACAAGAAGACGCTGGCAAAACTCTAAGCCTCATTTCACACTTACCCGGCGATTGGCTAACCTGTCGTTTAGATAATAAATGAAAAGTTCTCTATAAAACAGTGCGATAAAGGTTCAAGAAGTGATCGATTCACAAAAATATGATTGTTTGAGTAAAAAAAATGGTAGAAATTAATGTTAATATATGTTAAATTCTATTGCGCTTAAAAATTCAGGAGTTTATATCTCAGATTATCTTAAAGCCACAAGGCAATAAACTCCACTGTGGATTCCAATTAAAAACTCTTTAAAAAAGTCAATTGTCACCAAATTGAATTAAATTTAAAAGAAAAGAACATCATTTCCAGGAAATAATCATGTGCCAACAAATATGTTTCATTCATTTACAAAATTAATTGAAATTTCTGAAAATTCTTACGCTAATTAGAAACAATTCATTTAACATATAATGGAGTCATACAAAGTTCATTTTAACTCATTTATCTAACGAATCCGAGTACAAGACAAAATCTTTGCCCTCCATCGTTTGTCTCAAACTTCATGTTTAGAAATCTTATTTTTAGAAAATTCCATCCAGCCGTCGGCGTCACCAGCAGCATCCAGTAGCTAAAACTGAAATTTGTTCGTCGTAACAAAAAGAGAAAAAAAAGTCTACAACACATTTTCACTGTATAGAAAATGTATAAATAATTACAAGCTAAATTTATTATTCTTCCTAGTTTACTTTTGGAAAGAGTTTTTTTTTTTTGTTCTTCTGAAAATGTGCATTCACCTCAAAACTACGCAGCACACTTAACTTATTATTTGATTTTGCAGTTAAAGAGGAAAATTTGAGTGCTGTGTGTGGGTCATCATTTATTTTGGGCATTTAAAAGATTGTGGGTCATCGTTTTGCGAGTTTATTGACGTTGGTTAATACGTAAATACGGTGACCATTCATTCTAGATTTTTACATTACATTCTATTTAAAAGATTATTAATTTTGTTTTCCTTTGGATATTAGGAGTGTACTTCTTTTTCACTCCAAAAGATTTCAAGAAGGACAAGACAGACATGGGTCACCCGAAAACATTAAGTTTTCTATTGCTTGTAATTTGTCAATAGCTTTAAATGTTTCAAAAAGCCATTTTATTTTTAATGAAGACTCTTATGAAGACGATGTTTTCATATTCGATTGGGATCAAAAGGGTTGTGGAACAAACAGAAAATCCGATCGAAATTATTAAGATCGCAATGAAATACGGGAGAACAGATCCTTGAGAAATGTCAGAACTATTTTCGAATAGAAAATTGAAGCTTGGTTTCAGAGTTTTTTGGACAAACATTTAAATCCTGTCAAATTTTGTTTAAAATCCTAGTGAGAGAAAAAAAAAAAACTACCGAAAAAGTGTGCAACGATTTGGTGGCAACAATTAATAGGGCTTTTCTTTCTGCGCATTGAAGTTCATATAAAAAAAATTTGACAGAAGGTTGGACTACAAATCACAGATATTCAAAGTAAAGGATCAGACTTATTTACTTGACAGATCAAACAATTTCTGCCGAAAGAAATTTCTAGAACAAAATTTTTCAGGAAGGGCAATTAATCAGCCCTATCACAGATTCCATCGTCATAATCAAAAATGTAGATGAATCCCGAGAAATCAATCACAGAGTCCATTAGGATAACATTCGTTGTGGAAAGTCTCCTACGAATTTCGAAATTCGTGAAAGTTGATAACGCTAAATCTGAATGAAACGGAAGTTAAATTGAATAGATTAATTTCTCTTGTAGGTTAACTAATAAAGTAACTACACATAAATGAATCATTGAGAGTGTAATGCTACATTTCCACCTAACGCTAATCTGAGATTTAATAAGATTTACCGCAAATCTCCTTTAAATCTCGAAGATTTACCATACAAATTTATTTCGTAAATCTTGAAGATTATAAATTAATCTTTTTGAGTCTTCCTAGAACAAATACTTTTACAAATCGAACTAACCTATTCCTGTATGGTACTGAAGGATTCATTTATGGCTGAATTCAGTTCTTCACAGAGGAAATATTCTATCTCACTTCCTCTTTATGAGAAAAAATGAAACATCATTTGCATTTTAAAAGGGGCTGTCAAAGTAAATCTTTTTTAAATCTTTTTGTGCGGTGGAAACATCAAATAGATTTATTAAATCTGAACTGAGATAATCCTTTGGTGGAAACATAGCATAAGTCACTAGGCCTTCTGAATTTTCCCAAGGTGTCCTTACTTATTTTTTAAAGCAAAATGGAGGGTCTTCCAATCCAATAGCTGTGAACGCAAATTATTAAATTAGTTTGTAAAAATGCTTAAAAATATCAAAAACAACTTTAAGTAAAACAAAATCAGTGAACCACAATCGTTTTTTTTCTTTTTTCTATTTAATTTTCATTGGCTTGACGTTTGACAGCTGACTTCAAAATTGAGAGTGAGTGAGTGCGCTCACTCAATAGAGAGCGGCAATGCTTTTTTCGGTTCCATTCGGATTCTTGGAAGGCATTTTTTGTAGTTCGTAGCGTAACAATCCATTCGGAAATTCGTTATGAGGGATTCTGTGATAGGGCTGAATATCTTTTTCTTCTCCAAAAACCACCCAATTTTTGAAGCGTGGAACAGGAATTGGGCAAAAATTGATAAAAAACAATAACAATTGGCAGTTTTATTCAATGTTAGGAACAGACCTTTTGTAGATAATATTTCGGATATGTTCAATAATAAAAAATATGCTCGGCTGTTAAAAACAAATATGGAATTTTCACAGTTTTTTACTGCTCTGAAAAAATGAGATTGGGATGGACAATCGAGAATCATCGAAATGGAAAATCAAAAATCATCAAAATGATTGAGATCGATTGAAATTAATTTTTGTGGTTTCAATCATCACTTTTCGATGATCGGATCAAAAAAATCGAATCGTTCCTGATTGACACAGCAATAGTATCTTTATGGTGACTGTTTTCAATCCGAACGGATTCAATCCTACCGAATATCAGAACAACCACCAAAGGTATACTTTTTAAAAATATGTAAGTATATTTTTTGAAAAAGAGTTCACTCAAAGATGACAGCGGTGATTTCATACAAATCTTTTTTGATTTGTTGTGATTCAAAAGTAAGTTCTATTCTACACAATTTTAGACAACGCTATTGAACACTATTCAGAAGAATTGTTCAAAACAGTTCATTGAAACACATAAAAGCTTTACTTTTCTTATGAATTTGAAGAAAATTGGAATATAAAGTTGTGCTTTTCTGTTCCACACAGTTCAGGACAGGCTCACTGAATAATTTTGTTTTCAAAATTGATAAATCAAATTGAATAAAAAAAGAAACTTGAAAAACAGAATTTGACATTAGCAAAAATAAGAAATTCTTTTCCCCAAATTCAAGAAGGTTGAAATGCTTTTTTTTGGCAAATATTAAAAGTAGAATACAAAATGAAAAACTGTTTTCGGTGAAAATATAAATAATCCTAAATCTCAATTCTAGGTCAGAATTTTGATCACATTTGAAATAGTACATGCACATAAATATTTGTCAGTACAGCTTAACATATCACTTTGAATAATTTTCTGTCTTTTTTGTTGTTATTATTTTTTAATTAGAAAAACATAGTCACCCGTTACTGCTTTCCAACTTTTTGTCCAAACCAAACAAATAAATAAATAAGAGTTCATCTTATGTCAATTGGTTTCGTCTATATTTGACCAGCCAAATGCAATAAAAATATTAAAGATTATTTCCCAATTTTCAAAACTTTACATACATACTTAGGATCAAGCAAAAAAAAAAAACTATGTATATTATTTATTTTGTTGGTATATTTAATTGCTCATGTATTTAATTTAATAGATGGCATCAACATAATACCACCCCCGCTTTTAACCAACGAATAAATAAAATCTCAATAAAATCTTTTAATACAAGATTGAGTATAGTAAACAGATGGCCTTTCTTTCCCAAAGCAAATGGCAATGGGATTTTTTGTTTTTTTTTGTTTATTGTTTATTTTTTGTATAAATTGTTATTCCGGGGGTGATGTACGTCAATGGTTGGTTAACATATATTATAAAACATCATATAAATGCCAATCAAATGTGATGACAGAATCAGTTAGTTGCTGCAACATTGCTATTATTTTGTGTTTTTGTTCTGACAGCAATAACATTTGGAGACATGTGCATTTGGAAAACGAGAGGATTGTCAATCAACTTAAATTAACAATATGAACAATTGTGAAGAGTGAGAGTGATACAAATTTATAGTCAGTTGTGTTTTTTGTGTTCATCCCTTTGATTCAAGTACAATGTCTTATACGTTATACCGGATGATCTTATTAAGTATAGTAAACAAAAATTTCTTAAATTTTAATCATAAACAACGGAGTTGGTATGAGCTATCTCTTACCGTTAGTTGAAAGATACATAAATTATCGCAAGAATTAGCAGTGTCTTCTTTTGGTAAACCTATGCAATATTGTTTTTGAAACATTTTGCATTCTTGAAATAAAAAACGAAATTAATAAAACGAGACTAACACTTTGATCTGAAAATCAATTTTGCTTTTATAAACTGAAAATATTTAGGAATGTTAAAATTTGTACGAAGATATAATAGGATACGTTTGGTCATTTAATTAATTTTATTTATTTCCATAATACGCCTACTTCCACACGTCCGTTTTTGATTAAATGCTTTTAATTTCTAAACAAATTTTAATTTTGTAAACAAACTTTTAAGAGATCTATTTGAAAATTTGAATGTTTGATATATGGCCACTTTCACACCCCTTTTTGGCTTAATGCCGCTTAATGTTAGACCAAAAGTATAAACAAAATAAATGCATTTGGTGGTGGTGCGACAGGTCGTTTAAGCTCAGGGCAGAGTGAGCAGAGTTGGGTACTAATGATTGCAATTGAAGGTTCCAAGGGAAAAACGGCTTTAGTGCACTAAAAAAAAAAACTAATGATATGTGGATTTTTATTAGTAGGTACTATCTGATGTTAGTACAGCTCTCTCCACAAACGAATTTGGAAACTCGCAAAATGGCTAAGAAATTTATTTCAAAAAGTTTTTGTTTGCTCCAAAAATTAGACAAAACGATAATTAAAAAAGGACAAAAAGGACAACATGTGTCTAGACCTATCGACAGCTTAACCAACCAGAAAATATCAGATATTCTAAACACTTCTGGTCGATGTCATGTCAAAACAAATTGAATTTCAAAAACGGTCCAGTATAACGCTGGTGAAAATAATTTTATTATCAAATTAATATTTTGAAATTCTAAAGATAGCCCAGGAAAAATCTACCTTCACTGCGGTGAATGTTTTTAAATACAATAATCTCTAATTTTTTGCTCATTTAAACATATTCGAATCTCGAAAATACAGTGTATATACACCAAAAAAATTTATATTCGAAATTCGAAAATTTTTAAAACAGAAATATCTTATAACTGAGCACTCATATCAAAAAAGGTATTATAATACTTCTTGTTGGAAAGATGATTGTCTATACAATGAGTATATAAAATTTTTTGACAGCTTCGCCATTTAAGAAATAAGACGAAAAAACCGGTATTTTTGACTTTTGAACAATTTTAGAAAAGGTAATATATTTTAAACCATCGCTTTTACAAAAAATATAAAATTATTTTTCTGTAGAATGTCATATAATCCGCAAATTGTATACCTACACAAATTTATTGTTTAAGAGTTGTGTGGCGAAAAACCCATATTTTGAAACCTTCACCATTTTGAAGTACTAACTGATTTAACTGATCTTCTTACTGATCACGACTATGAAAAAAAGTCATAAAATTTTTTGTAAACATACATTATATCTTTTACAACTTCGTCATTTAAGAGTAAAAAGCAAAACTTTTGACGAAGTTTTTAATTAGTGATATCTTTGGAACTATCACTCCTAGAAACAAAATTATGTTTTCTTGTAGAGAATCAAATAGTGTACAAACTTTGAATGAAGTTGTTTTCTATTGCAATCACCGTTCATGTCTTACAGGCGAATAACAGACATTTTCGTCAAATGTTTTTTAGATGGCGATATTTTCTAGGCGATCAGTCAGAAAAAAAAGTTTGTTAACTTTATAGCAAATTACATGATCTACTAGGTTTGCATGAAGAACTTTTTAATAGTAAGGGTACTCATGCAACTGCGTAAAACACTAGATAAGTTTACGATTTGGTTAAGTTTATCATTTGGTTAATGAACTGTCAAACTTTGTATGGGAAATAGTTTACACAATTTGGTTTAAATTAAACAAGGATTTTGCTGCGGAAAATTAACCAAATTTTATTTGGATTAACTTATTCAAAAGTCGCGTTGGTTCTGGAGAGGTTCTCCATTTAAAAATATCTTCGAAATCTGACAATGTCTAATTTGTCACGTTTTTGGCATCTAATATTTGACGTTTATCGAATATCTGATTCAATTACGCAGAATTTAACCAAAATAAAAATGTCGTTCATGCAAACGTTTGCGTAAACTTATCATTTTACACAATTTGTAAACTTACGACATTGCATGAATGAATACCCTTAAGCCTAGTACGCTGCTGATGCGAAACGAAAAATTCCATACAAAAATGACAACGAAATCATAAATTAAAAATTTAGTTCTACTTTTCGTTCTGCAATACGCTGTTCGATGAGCGAAATTGATAATTGTAGCAGATTATTTGGAGAAGTTTAAACTCTTTTTTCGCACACAATTAATTACCCAGACCATTTATTGTGTGCGAAAAAATGACATTAGTGTTTATTTTTATTTCTTTCATTACAGCATGGATGCTTGTGATTTTTTGCATTTGAATTCGTTTTAATTTTTTGAATTTGTGCAACTGTCAATGAATATCTACCCGCTTTGTTTTCGAAATCATTTCGTTGTTTTGTTGGAGACCAACTAAAAATTTCGTTTCGCATCAGCAGCGTACTAGGCTTTATTATTTACCGTTTAAAACTTAAAAGCGAAAAACCAATTATTTGACATTTGACCTTGAATGACTTCTAACGCGTACACGATTTGTCAACTGACTTTTGGGTGGGTATTCCTTATACCAAAATAAAGATAATTACATTTAAAAACCTTCACTTGGATTTTTCCGCACTTTGACCTTTTTTGTACATTTTCCTGGGCTAAGATGTCTGAATAAAAAGCAAAAAAAAAAACTATTTTCAATTATTACATATGTCCGGTTCGTTCAAGAGAAATTTTCAAAAAATACATTCGAAGTTGTTGCTCCAACGTCTCCAAGGCCCTTTTGACTCATATCAGCGTATCAGACAAAAAGAATTAAGAAGTTGAAATCAATATATTGTTTGCTTAAAAGTTTCCAGTGATTTTAAAACGGCAAATGCACAATATTCAGTCAATTTAGTTTTTGTTTTGGTCATTTTATTGAAAACAAAAATTTTAATAACGTAATAAGTTACAAAGTTTTAGTTACTTTCTATTGTAATTGAGCGGATTTCAATGAAATTACGAGAAGTGTGTAATTGTAATTACAATTACTTAGTAATTGGGGAGTGATTCAATTACATTTTAACTACCCTATAATGTAATTGAGAACCAAAACTCGCCATATCCATGCCAGAAAAACTCTTGATAAACAAATGAAATTGTTTAAAACTTTTTAACTGATTTTTTGATATAATTTTCCTTCAAACCATACAAAATGGATTTAAAAATCTATGATTAGATAGAAACAATTGTTTTTTAAGCTCTCTCATTCAAAAGTTATTTAACAACAAAACTTGGTTATGAAGAGTTTTTTTTTGCCATGGATATGGCGGGTTTTGGTTCTCATCACCTCAATTGTATGTAGAGTAAAATAAGAGTAATGAATACTTAAAAAGAAAATTGTATTTAATAACGTAAAGTTTTAAGAAAAAATTAGTTTAAAAATTTTTTTTAATTTTAAGTTTGAAAATAATTTTTTAAAAAAATATTGACAAAAACAACTCAATAGAAATTAAATTAGCGAAGCGACTTTTGGCTTTAAAGAAAACTATAGCGGGACACTAAACTTGTTGTATATTTTTTGATATTTTATTTATATGAAGAGGTTTTAGATCGATAACATTTGAACCACTTACCAAATTTTGATAAAACATTTTGATATTTTAAAAGTTAGCTTAAAATCAAAAACATATCTGCCCACTGACACGCCCAATATGAAACAAAAATCATTTAAGGCATTGTTAAACTATGACTTTTTTATTAGAAAAAAAAAAACAATAATTGCGGCCATTTGTTTGCAATCAAACACCTTACGGTTGAATAAATTTTGATTTAAAGAAAGCCATTCAATTGTTTAAAATTTTAATATTCAACAGTGTTTCATCGATTTTGGTCTGTCCTTAGACCAAAGTGGCCATTGAGACCAAATCCTTGGTCATTCTGAAATAAATTCCCTAAATACACTTTCACTCAACAAGCTCAAACACAACTATAACAATGATATTGGTGATTTGTTATTATAAAAACATTTAATTTTACTAAAATAATTGTGAAATAAGAAACAATAATAGCCAGAAGTTGAATTGAAGGTATGTTTGATGAATATGCATTGTTTCACAGAGTTCATTTAAGAGTATCTTGCAAGGAAAGTGACCTTTTGTTTCAACATGTTTAATAAGACAAAAGCAGCAAAAGCAGCACAAAAATCCTTTATTTTGATATTAATGACAATTAAAACAGACAAAAAATTGTGAGAGCATTCACAGATTTTTGACTTTTGATGTTCAACTCGTTTTGATTTTGTTTTATTTGCTCAAAGAAAAATACATTTTCCACTGGATCTTATTTTGTAGATTTTTGAATTCTCAACTTGAGTCTGTTGAAAACTCAGGATTTTTTGTTGATTCATTGGCTTGGTTAGTTTTTGATTCAGGCAATTCTCCTTAAATTACAATAATTCAAATCAAAGAAATGTTTTTTTAAAAAACGACATTTGATAATTCGAAATACTCGTACATCCAAGAACCCTTAATTTTTCTTAAAATATTTCTTTTGTTCTTGCAGTTAATTATCTGCAGAACCAAGTGTAATTTAAAATCATTTCCCAGAAAGAAAAAAAAACATAAACAAAGAAAAATAAACAAAAACAGAGTAGGCACAAATAAAACGCTTCGTTTACACCTTCCTCAAGATAAATCTTAAACACCAATAAAATTGATAATTTATTTGGAGTGGGTGTAGGAGCTTAGTTCATTCACAAAAATAATATTAAATAATAAAAAAAAAAGAACAAGCACTTTGATTATTTAAGATTCATAAGAATTTCCAAACGATGTCAGATGGTGTTATTTTTTCTGTGTGTTTAAGACAATTTCCACTTCAAAAACTTTGTCAAAAGTAAAATCCAATGTTATTTAATTTTTTGTCAAATCGGCTGCAAGATATGATACACAGAGTTCACAAGACAAAATAAATTACATCACTAAAAAGTGTATCTTCCGTGATACATCCATCTACCGATACACATCTTTTAATAAAAGTTTAAACTATCTCTGAGTCAGTAAACTCAATTTGATGTTAGAAGAATAAATTATAATAATTTAACACAAAAATAAAATAAAACTTGTAACTACCAAAAAAGGTATTCAATCATTGATCGGCTAATGCAACTCAACTATAATTTATAGTTTTAGGAGACAAAAAAATTAAAAATAAATGCACGATTTTAATCGATTATTCCTTCTAAAAAAGGTAATAGACTTGATGGCACCGAAACTAACGAGTCCCACTTCTGTTTTGAGAGAAGCACAATTGACTTGGACGATCGTACACCGCTTTTGCTTTTGATGAACTGAATTTTATTTATACACACCAGGATGAGGGAAGAGGGTGTTCCTATCTTTTTTTCATTTTTCAATTTTCAATGTGAGACTAAATGCGACTCTACCCTCACAAATGAGAGAATAACTCACAAAAAAAATATTCCTAAAAATAAGAGAAATTTCATAATTTGTTTTAAGTTGAAAAGTATGCTCTTAAAATTTCTCTTAGAAATTTCAAAAAAATTTGTCAAAACCATTTTTTATAGTTTTGCTATCTTTATTTATTATTCTATTTTCCTCATTTATTATGTTAAATTTTATGAATTTTGTATAAGAAAAAAAAAATATATTAATATTCTCCCAAAAAGAATAATTTATTTTTAGATGAAATTTTTATAACGCAATTTTTTGTCGTGTTTAGGATACTATTTTTTTTAATACACAGATTATTATATTTTTAAGACAAAAACAAGAATAAGTTTGCCATAAATAATGTTCAATGTTTTAAAATTAATCTTTTGTTTTATTTACATTTCGATAGAAGGAAATGTATGTTTTAGTTGATTGAGGGAACAACTGAGAAAAGTGTATGCCACATGTTGTGGCAGTCAGCGGTGGTATATTCTTTAAATGGGGGCGTTTTATTAGGAAATAGGTGTGTATTTTGAACACACAAAAAAAACTACCTATTGTCTACAAGGAGAACATACATGAGGGGCATAGCATTCCATTGGCTTTTTGCCGAGTTTAAATTTCAAGTGAAAAGATGCGATGCGGATTGCAATCTGTCAGGGTAATGAAGCTGCCAATTATAATTGGATTTTGGTGTCGTCAGCTAATGTTTTGATATTTTAATGGCAATATTTTTGAAATCCATTAGAGCAATCAATATTGAAGGATTTGTAAAGAAATTTTTTTGTCTTGTTTACAAGAAGTTTTAGTTTGTGTAATTTATGAATATCACTGGGAAAGACAAATCGATTTTTGTTAGCAAGCTAAATGTTATTAATCAAACTAAGAGATGGAATGTAGTTTTCTTCTAAGAAAACATCAATTGGCAGTAATTAAAGAGGCCAGGTAATGTTATATAAAGGATAATGAAGAAAATGCTTTTGTAGATAGTTTTATTTTACATACTAATATTTGGTTGAAATCTTAACAAAATTTCAAAAAATCTGACCGACGAATCTCTTCTCCGTTGGATAAGAAATAATCTTTCCAAGTGATCAATATAAAATTTGGATTGGATGTTATGACGTCTTAAATCCTCAATATAAATGTTGGTGTGCCCTAGGGCATTTTTTTCGCCGACTGAATATGAATCTTCTATACTGAATAGACCTTTTAAAAAGGAATAATCACTTGCAAGGGTTTTTATTATTTAATATTTTTGCTTGGCCCATAAGCAAAATTTTTGGTTTAACTAAGCCGATTTTGACAACTTTGCATTTAAAACTTTTTGTACAAAATTAATTTTTCTATCGAAAGGGATAGTTTAGAAAATTTCATAAACAAATTTAAGCAGGAAAATTTAACAAAAACCAACATAAGAAAATCGAAAATCAATAACTTTAAATATTTTCTAGTAAGTGCGTAACTATTTTGGGTTGATAGAAAAGGAACCATTATACAGCAAGGAGTCCAGGGGGAAAACGGCTTAAGTCCACTTAGGTTAATTCCGAGAAAAATGTATTTGTAAGTTTCAAGCTAAAAATAGGCTTAAATCAAAGGAAAATTATGAAAGTAAACAAATTATTTTAGGTGCGTTTTATTGGTATTTATAGCTAGCGCAGCAATGCAAGCACTAATAAAACGCTATACTCACTTTTATATTCACTTTGTATTTTTTCTGAAGGTTGGCAGACATGCCACTTAGTGCCAAAACTATTCGCCATTAAAAATTCGAACAAGTCTTTATATAAAAGCAAAGGCTACCAACCTTCAAGTAATGAATATTTGTTTATAACTTAGTTCAGCACCGCCTTAGTTACAACTTTACGAAACTTTATCTCAACTTTTATATTCACTTTTATACTGCCTTATTTATCGACACTTTTGGGGTTGTTTTCTGTTTACCGAGGGAAATTTTACTGTGCTAGCTATAGTTTTTTCCAGTAAAACGCACCTTTTGTGTAGCACAAAGTTCTTAACCATTCAAACATTAATTGACTTTCACTCCTTGATCTTGTTTGATACACTGATATGAGTTAAAAGGACCTTCGACGATGAGGACAAAATTTCGAATGTATTTTCTTACAGAAGCAAGTTACGAGAGGCTTTACATTACAGATGAACTTACACTAAGGGTATTCATGCAACGTCGTAATAAGTTTACAAATCTTGTAAAAAGATTAGTTTACGGAAACGTTTGCATGAACGAACTTTTTATTCATTTGGTTAAATGCTGTACAGTTGAATCAGCTGTTCGATAAACGTCAAATATTAAACCTCAAAAACGTGACAGATTAGGCGTGTTCAGATTTCGAAGTGGAGAACATCTCTCAGACCAACGCGAAATCGGATTTTCGGAAGGATAGATAAATGTAAAGGTAGAACTATAACAGTAGCAAGCTATTGGAAGTTAAAGTCAAAAACCAACGAGAAGTGGCTTTCCAAACAATGAAAAGGAGAAGAGAGCTTAAATAAAATGAATCATCTCTCTCGTTTTTTCGTTCCCACTTTACCAAATGTCAGTTTCACTTCTGTGGGGTGCGCTCTGTATCAAGGTAGAACTATGATAGTCGGAAGGCCACTTAAGTGGTCGTACGAAACCGAACGAATACAAGGAATTCATATGTTGCGCCCATAATTGCGATTTGGTACTGTTCGTCTAGTCTTCGTTAACTTTTGGCGTCGGACGTGAAGAGCTCTCACCGACCGCTCTTTCGTAAGTGGGCGGATGCAAAAATCAAAATGGTGGAAGCAAACTAAAAAAAATGGCTAATGGTGAAGAGCATTCAACTTTTTTCTTCTGTTTGATGAATGTGAAGTAAAATTTTTGAATTTTCTTTAAATTAATTTATATCACATCGAATTTTTGTGGTTTCGAAAAGTAAATAATTAAAAGCCTATCACTCTGTGCTGTGAATAAGTATAAGAAAATTAACATTGAACAAACAATTACATACATATTTATGTACATTTTTGTATTACTTTCAACCACTTAAGTTTATTATGGGTGACTTATGAAACTGACGTTTCAGAAAGCTACTTTTCGGTCGATTTTGACATAAGCTTCCGCCTATTATAGTTCTACCTTCACTCTTCTCTTCCGAATGCAAAGTTAACGAAACCTGACGAAAAGTAGCAAAACATAATTATGGGCGTGCCATATGATTTTCATGTATTCGCTCTTTTTCATGCAACCATTTCAGTGAGCTCTAGACTATAATAGTTCAACCACGACAATACAAACGGCAGCCTCCGTGTTTTAAGGATATACCAAGCCAATGTGAATCATTCGTCGATAAAACCAAAATAACAAAACATTGTTGTCAATGAAAATAACACGTCGTTTGTATATAGTTTCGTCACCGTCAACGAATGATTAGCGATGGTTTTGGAGAGCCGATAAGTATAGCTTTCTTAACCGTTGAGCAAATGTACCTATTTTTTTTTTTTTTTTTTGTAAAAACTATGTTTTAATTCTACTTTTATCGCGATACAATCGCGATATGATAGTTACACAGCAATGCCAGAGTTTTTTTTTAGTTCTCTGAGATATCATATCATACTTCTGAACACGCCTAGTTCTAAAATTCACAATGGCGTTTGCGACGTTTTCCGCAGCCAAATCCTTGGTTAATTTTAGCTAAATTGTGCAAACTATTTCCTATACAAAATTTGACAGTTCATTAACCAAATGATAAACCGAAGTTTCATGAATACCCTTAGTAAGAAATACTTTCGTCTATTTTCCCCTGGATTTTTTCATTTGGGTTCAGTGATTTTTGTATTGATCAAAAAAATATTAAAATATTCATGAAAAGTTTATACATTTATAGTGCTGAAAATAGATCGAATGTAATACAAAAATTTGTCCAAGAATTAAAAAAAAAAAAATGAACCAAAATCATAATTGAGAATTTGAGTAAAAAAGGAGTGTAACCTATTTTTTGACAATATCGATATTCTGTTTTTGAAAAAAAATGGTTAGGGTCACATCCTTTTGGCATTAAGTTTCAATTCTTACTCGTTCTGCTGTTTCTAATAATTACTTTCTCCCATCTCTTGATCTGATTTTTTTTTCAAATTTTTTTTAAAGTACCAAAAAGTGTCAAAATTCATTTATAATTTCAAATGAATTCTCATTCTATAATTTTGATTAATATGTAAAATGTAAAATCACATAATACATACGTATGTATATGCACATACCTTACAGTAAATATAATATATAATATCCACACTTGTTATAATGTACATATGTATGTATATGCGACAAGCTTCATCTATATTAAATTTCAATTCATATTTGATGTGTACTATAAAATGACATTATCCCCATTCTATTCATCAAAACATGTGCGGAATGCGTTCTCACCTAAATATCATCTCGATAGTGCAGCAAGCATACAACTTTAAATGTGATTATGCAGAACAAAAGTTGAATAGGTCAACGCCTCTTCAAAGGCATTCCCATGCTTTCTTGTGTCAAGAATTTTCTTTCTATGCAGCACAAGGTATAGGGCAGCATGATAAATACCAAGCAGCAGCATCAACGCACATCAGGAAAAGAAAAAGTTAAGCAATAAAATAAAATTTTAATTATTGCCAACTTAGATCACTCCCGAATGGAAAAAATCCCGAAAGCCAAAAGCGCGTACTTAGCCATTCGGGATTGAGTTCTGAATTTCAACACTTTTTAGTATGGTTTTTGACTTCGGCTCGCTTTGGCATCATGACACAGTCTATAAAATAAATTTGCAAATAAACATAACATAAACATATCGTCGGCTTAGAGTGAAAAGCGGCTAACTCCACATTTTTTTTATCATTATAGACCACTTCAAAAATTGCATAAAAATACAAAAATCTATCAAATCTTTTCAATTTTACTGAATTTCGCAATAAAGAATGTTGAAAAATACTTTATGTAATTTTGGTTTAATTCATATAATGTGAACACTATTTTTTAAATGATTTTTTGTAAAAAATGCAAAACAGGAGTTAGCTGCTTTTCACTCTAAGCCGACGATATGTGAAAATTTCGAACTTACCCAAATCTAGAATGGAAAAATCATGAATTATATAATATAGAAAAACAATTTCCTCAAGCCATATTTAATATCAAAATCAGCAAGCACTAATAAGCACAAAACACGTTACAAAAAGTATATTTTGAAGGCTAGAATCTCGAATGGCTTAGTACTGTTTTTGGTATTAAAAATCCCGTGAATACTTTGCCGTTCGGGATTTTTGGCATTCGGGATTCTGTCATTCGGGATTATGGCATTCGGGATTTTGTTCATTCGGGAATTCGGCATTTGGGATTTTATCATTCGGGGTTTCGTACCCAACCCAGGTCATGAAAATGTATAATGCTTGAAAAATAACTTCAAAAAAACACTCTTTCATCCCTCTTAAAATGTTTTACCCCGGGGCAAAGTAAGGGTATTTTTAAGGAAATGCTTAAGACACGAAGAAACAAAGCTCTCCACCAAAAGAGTCAGCCGCCATCTTGGAAAACGCGTTTTATCAAATTTCTCGTAAGCCGTTACGTCGTACGATAGTAATTTTTTTTGAAAGCAAACATCCCATTCTTTATTTTTTTTTTTAAATCAAGTTGTTTTCGTGAAAAGTTTTTGAGAAACTAAATTTTAAAGTCAATATTTTTGAAAAAACGAGAATTTTTTTAAGCTGATTGTTTTACAAAAATATAGACTTTAAAATGTAATTTCTCAAAAACTTTTCATGAAATCAACGTAATTTAAGATAGCAAATACAAAAATAGAATAAGCCCACCCTCCGTCCAACGAATTGGATTTACATTCGGCGGACACCCCTGAACATATCCTATCAAGAAAATCAGTTCAGAAATAAATTGCAGAAAAAAAAACCCGGCTCTTGGCCTAATACGCAATTCGGGAAAAGTTTAAACTTCTTTTTTTTTTTAAATTAAGCCTAGTTGGCAACATTGATATGCATATTTGTATCTTGTAAATTTCCCTCGTGCACTGCTTGCAGAAAAGATATTTTTAAAAGTGAATGTAAACAAATGTTGTATTTGTATGTATGGATAAAAAGTATTAACAAAATTGTTTATCTGTTCATCAGTTCTAAATATTTTCTTTTTAGTGAAAAGGAAAACTCTTTTTTAGAATTATCACGCTTAGCTCATAATAAGTTCATTCATTTCATTTCATTTCATTTTTTTAGAGCGAATTTAATGAGCAAAATAGTTTCCTCCTGCGTCGCACATATTCGCTTTGATACAAATTTTAAAAAAATAATGCAATGACAGATGACACTGAGTGTATAAAGTTTTTGTGAACAAAAACATACATAAATCATTATTTTCAATCGTCATTCTTTAGCTAAAAAATTAAGTTTATGACAAAGAACATTAAGCAGTCGCAAAACAATTCAGGGAAATCTCATTCGAGTTGCATAACCGTTGACTCATTTATAAATAAAAATAAATGTTTAAGGCAAAATAATCGCGTGTGGGCACTTTGTAGGAAACAGGTTTTAAATTTGAAACAAAAATTTTAATAGAGATTTAAATTTTTCATATGGCACTATTATTCACTAGGCGCATCTTTAAAAAAAAAACACATCATTGCAATTTTATATTCGATTGAAATTTCAGTGAACGCAAAACTTGCCCTTAATAAGTACCACATGTATACGTATATCAGAAGTTCGCAAGTAAAAATATCCTGAAGAATATTTAAGAGAAGGTGTGCTGATTCCGTCGTGGGTAAAATTTTATCACGTGTCTTTGTGCCATACTACCGGCGCGATATCGATGGCGGTGGTGGTGGCGGTGGTGGTGGCGGTGGTGGTGGCGGTGGTGGTGGCGGTGGTGGTGTCGGCGATAGCCATGGGGTTTAAGGTAAAGAGAGCTTTTTGTGCAGGGTAAATGGGCCATTATTTTGAATTTATTTATTTCTTTGTTTTATATTTTTAAATAAATTGCGAATGGGGAAATAGAATTCATTATGTGACTTGAGAGGTTTTTTTTTCAAGAATAGACTATTCAGAGGTGTACAGTACAATGTATAAATTATTATAATATGGGTTGCATGTGGAATGGAGGCGGTTGCATGATTCGCAAATAGAATACAAAACAACAAAAAAAAAATTAAAGAAAGAAAAATAAATTGATTTTTATTTGCGATAGGTAGGTACTAAAGGGCATGCTTTGCATTCATAAAAAAATAAACTCGAGATTTTAATAAGAACTGACAGTAATTTTGTGTTCATATTCATATTCATGCTCAGTGACGGTGCGTCAATAAGACGTTTTATACAGTGTCTACCCTACCGTAAAGAGAAAAAAAAAAGAAACCTACCCGTTACAATCAAGAAAACTGCGTTAACATTCATTTCATTATGTCCCTAAATCCATAACCTATCTCAAATAATTGGCCGCGTTCATCGACAGGAATCTGAAAATTCAGCACTGAAACGTAACGCTGAACGCACAAAAAATCTGAAATTTCAGCCAAATGTCATGTATTTTTTTTCTGCCAAAATATTGTGTTTACTTTCTAATTTTACTGGAAGCGAATATAAAAAGTAATTTTTTTGTCGGAAATCAAAAATTGAAATTAAGTTTAAGCCAAAAATTAGTGACTCTGGAATGAAATTATATGTAAGTTGACTGGAAAACGCTTGTTGTTAGCCAACCAACAAATCTAAGCACGTATTACTCCCAAATGAAAGTCTTCTCGGGGCTCTTCCACCGATCCCAATTTATTATTAAAAAAAGCGATGAAAACTATAATTTCTTGTTATTTTGTCAAATAAGAACTAAAGCCGAAACGCCGTGTAAAAATGGTATTTATAAGCATAAATTGATTTTATTCACTTACAAGAAAAAACAAAAATTGAAAAGCCAACATTCCGTACCTAGCCGACAACAGACCACAAAAATAAACTGCATCGACTGTAAAGTACAATTTCTATGTGCAGATCTTTTTTTTTTGTCTTGTTTTTTAGATGTCATCTGAATTTTCAGATGAAAATTTTTATCTGAAAAACGTAAGCAAACGTAACTAAAAGTCATCTGAATTTTCAGATTTTTTATGACAGCCGACCAATCACAAGCCGCAAAAATTCAGATATCTGAATCCTTGAACGCACGGATTGTCAACAGCTATAATTTGCCAATCATAAATCATAACATTCATCCCTTACTATTCACACACTCACATTTTCCACACCTACTTTTATATCATTAAATAATTCGACCTCTAGCAACAACCACAAAGCACAAAATCTCAATCATCATCATCATCGTGTCCTGTAACCCCGGCTGGGGCATAGGGCGTCAACAAAACGTCTCCATCCTTCACGGTCTGCTGCAAGGTACTTTAGCTGTGGCCACGTCTTTCTCTGGGATTCTGCTTCCGCTAAGACAGTTGATTTCCATGTTGTTCTTGGTCTTCCAACCCGCCGTGCACCCTGAGGATTCCATTCAAAGGACTGCTTTGCAATTTCATTGTTTGGTTTCCTCAGTGTGTGACCAATCCAACGCCATTTACGCTTTCTTATGTCGACGTCCAGCCGCTCTTGACTTGTCCTACGCCACAATTCCTCATTTGATATTATTTGTGGCCAGCGAATCTTTAGGATATGGCGAAGACAGCGATTCACAAAAGCCTGCAATTTCTTCGAAATGATAGACGTGACTTTCCAGGTTTCACAAGCATATAACAGCACGGATTTGACATTGGATTCGAAGAATCTCAACTTAGTGCGTAAGGAGATTTGACTTGATTTCCAGATTGGGGACAGAGTACCGAAGGCAGCACGAGCTTTATTTATTCTACTTTTAACGTCCAGATCCGTACCACCGTTTGCAGAGACAATACTGCCAAGGTAGTTGAACTGTTCCACTACTTCAACTGGCGTCTCCTGTAGAATAATACGCTGCTCTGTGGAGCGGCCTGTGAGCATTATTTTTGTCTTTTTGCTGTTTATTCTTAGACCACTCGACTCTCCCTTCACTTGCAGTGTTTGGCACATCCCGTTCAGCCCACTGATGTTATTTGCCAGTAGACATATGTCATCGGCATAGTCTAAATGACTGAGCCTTTCGAACGGTCTCCATTGAATGCCCTGTCGCTCTGCTGTACCTACACTGGCCGTCAATACGTCGTCCATCGCCAGCAGGAAGAGAATTGGCGATAGAACATCCCCTTGTCTCACACCCTGTTGCACTACAAAGGAGTCGGATAGCTGCCCGTTGTGCAAAACAAAACACCTTGCGTTGTTGTAGGACTCTTTAAAAAATCTCAATACTCAAACACAATACACAATACACACACTTTAGCTTCGCTATATGCCTCTGCACCTGCACTCTACATCCACAGTACACATATTGTATGTATATATGTATATATATGTATATATGTGTACTGTGCTCTACATCTGCTACGTGCTTCGGGAAACCCCGACTGAAAACGAAGACAGAGTCTTTCGTTCTACCTAAATTATATGAAAATAAAATCAGCGGGTTATGTTGCTCAGGTATAATTTCTATGTGGAGCAAGTAGACAGATTCGAATCTGTCTAATTGCTTATTTTGCTTTGAACTTTGAAGTTAAATTCGAAACTTTTTCGTTGACTGTTAAGCGAGGAGAACAACTTCTTCATTTTTACTTGCGATATAGGTACTATAGGGCAAGTTTTGGATTCGTGCAAAAAAAAAATTCGAGATAACAATCAAACATGACATTACGATGATAGAGAACACGAAAAAAGTGGGTGGCAAAATTCTGTCTGTCCGTACCTCAACCTACAGCCTAAACCACTGAAGCGATTTTCTTCAAATTTTGAACTTAAGGTTTTTTTGTAACTCTCCAGAGGGGAAATTTAAATTTTTTTTTTAGCTAAAAAAAATAACGGTACTTGCCATACAACCATTAAGGAAAAGCTTATTTATCTCAAGAACGGCTCCAACGATTTTGATAAAAAATCATGTGTATTACTGTAGACATGATGTAAATTTCAGTAAGGAAAAAAATCACTAAAAACATTTATTAACGGTACCTGCCATATAACGGTTTTTTTTTATTTTTGATTTCCTTATTAGCCGCTCATCCGATTTCAATGAAATTTTTTGCACAAAAGCTTTGTTAGAATATAAATAATACTGCATACCAAAATTTTTGAAAAAATAAATTTTGGATTTTTAAAAAAAGATTCAAAATTTTTTTTTCAAAATTCAATATTTCAAAAACGGGTTGATGAATTATTTTGAAATTTCAGTTTTAAATGTATATTAATATATACTCAAAATTGGCATACCAATTTTTTTTTTTTTTTTTGAAAAATGTTGGAAAAATTTTATATATAAAAAATCAATTTTTAAGAAAACGGCTCCAACGATTTTTAATTTTTTTTTTTGCATATATTTATAATTTTTCAAGTAATCAAATGGCATACTTCTTTTTTAGCTCTAAGTTATTTATCAGGCTGTTTATACAATTAAAAGAACGATTTAAATGCTTTTTATACTTTTTCTATAATTACTTGAATATTTTTTAAAGTTCTTAAGCCCCACACAACTTGAACATAAGAGCAAGTACGTGCGATCCAGTCGTGCAATTTATTTATTTTTGGAGTTGATTAAAGAGGAGGATTATTTTTTGCTTTTTTCATTAATCTTTGGAATTATTATTTTTTTGTTCATCGTTCGTTCACCATCCAGTGGCCAGTAGGTCAACCCTAAAAAATGCAATAGGTAGGAAGGCTGAACTCTTTCGCAGAAGTACATTACTGACGAAAAACAAAATTAAGGGAATAATATTTTTTTTCCGTGTGTGTTTTGAAGAGCTTTATTTTATCTCTGTGATTAGTTGTCGTATTGAGTCGAAACAAGGAGCATTTTGAAACTGTATGTTTCTTCTTGTTTTGAAATTGTTTTAAAAATACCTACATATTTATTTTAAGGTATCGTTACTGCCTTATTGCAAAATTGTAAGAAATGGTACGAGAATTAAATGGTCTATTATTTTCTTTGTTTTATGGGATTCTTAGATTTCTTTTTATATATCAATGCAATTTTTATTCAGCTTTAATTAAGGTCTACAAGTTTTGTTTCTTTGCGAAACACCATCAATTTCAAAGAAACAAAACTATATACCTATACCTATATAGCTTTTAATCAAACATATGCATACTTTTGTCTTTGATCACCATAATCTCAACAAAAAATAATACGAATGAGGATGACACATTATTTCAAGGACACTTTTGAAGACTTAATAGGTTTTCAACAAGATGTTCTTAAAAATTCATGTTGGCCCTTCAACGTTTGTTTCAAAAAAAATACAAGCATTTGATAAATATCCCTATCTGTGTATAATTTTTTGTAATTTGTATTCTTGTATTAAATATGTACCTTAAAGAGCTTAACAGAGTTCGTTATTGGTAGCCATGTTTTTAATACACGTTTGTAAAGTCCTGTGTGAAGTCTCAAGGTTTGATTTCAAAGAGAAATACGCTATATTTTGGACCTCGTTAACAGTTTTTATTTTTGACTGGATAAAAAGTAAAATAATGAATTAAATTTATAACTGTCTACCCAGTTCGTTCGAGTGCCGCACGTCACTGTTCATGCTCATATTCATATTCATATTCATATTCATATTCATATTCATATTCATATTCATATTCATATTCATATTCATATTCATATTCATATTCATATTCATATTCATATTCATATTAATTAAAAACAAGTTCAATTACTTATTACATGCAATTGTTATTGAAAATGTCAGTTACAAATTACATGTAATTGAAAAAAAAACATTGACTTGATTTAATGACATGAAATTGGAAAAAAGTAGTTGAACAAAAAGAAATATTAATACAAATGTAATTGATTACAAATTACACGTCATTGATATTGGAAAAAGTCAATTACTGACGTAGGTTTAATCAACCCTGTGATCAATTACAGAATGTACAATTAACTACCCAACCCTGTTCATATTCATATTTATATGAATATTCATTCATATTAATTTTTATATTCATTCAATGTTTTAGAAAATGACCTTTTCCGAATAACTGCCTGAACAGAATGGGACATGGAGACGGAGCTGGAATAGATGTCGAAAATTCTGCAGTAAAAGCTAAAAAGTTGTTCAACTCTTGCAGCTCCGAGCTCCGGCTTCAACATTTTTACTTTTAATCCAGGTCCGTTACCCATTCTGTTCTGTTATATTACTTTTCTAAAAACATTCTCGAAAATCATTAGGTACTGAAAGTATTTATTGACATTCAACTTTGAAATACCGAGTGAAGGCTGTTGGTAAGGTTTGTCTTATGTGTAATTGTATTAGAAAAAAAGTTCTAAATTTTTGAAACTGTTTTGTTTACAAATTCATATTTAATCCAAAGAAATCAAATTCACATTCCGTCTCAAACAAAAATATTGAAGAAGTTGTTTTTGCAATTTTAAAGAACGAATTTCTGTTTTTTTGGCAATTTTTCTCGATGTATACGAATTTCTAAGCCATTGACAAGTTTGTAACTTGTAAGTGCTTCCGGTAATGCATGATAGAATTTTAAAAACTATTATTATTTTAAGGTGCCACTGTATTATTATATAAAAAAAGAAAACTTTTTAATGTTCTAGCTCGTTTATTCTGGCTCCATAACTATATTGTATGTATTTATTTTTAATTTCCAGCACCAAAAGACATGCCCGCATGTCCTCCTGCACCAGCACCTCCACTTGCGCCTCCACCTGCACCTCCACCTGCACTCCCATCTGCACCTGCACCTGCACCACCACTTGCACCTCCACCTGCACCTCCACCTGCACCTCCACCTGCACCTCCACCTGCACCTCCACCCATACCTGCACCCATACCTGCTCCCATTTTCATTCCACCTCCTCCACCCATTCCCGCTTTTTCATCTGAGACAGCAATGTCCTAGTAAATATATTATTTTTCAAAGTTTAAAAAAAAACGATCTTTTAACAAATTAAGTATCAAACCATCAGAAAGAAGACGCCTAAAAGGACAATCACGAGTTTAGTTGCCGTTTTCATTTTTGAAATTTATTTTTATTTTTAAATTAAAATGCTACTATTGACTTTGCCCCGGGTTAAACAATTTGTATTGCGGTTTAAGCAGCTTATTGAGTCCCTTAAATACTAGAAAACTCTTGAAACATTTCATTTGATAAGTCTACAAAAACAAATAAAAACAATCTAGATATCTCATCTGAGTAATTAATTTAATAGTTACAGTTTAACTTTAGTTTTACTTTGTACACAGTCATTCATTTGAATATATAGAATTGCACATGCACAGATTGCTATCAGTTTTCATGGTTAATAATAACATAGGTTTACATGGATTTTGACACGGGCAAGTAAAACTCATTCTAAAGGTAATTTTTTGAATCCAAATCCGCCATCCATCTTCCGCTATCAGCTATGGTTTTTGAGATATTCCCGTTATACAATTTAAAGAACGGGTTTTTTTTCTATCCAATATCTATTTTAGTCTACGACATATTCTCATTTAGTTGTTAGTCTTCACCTGTCATTACATACATAATTTAATTAGAAAGGCAAAATGCAGTTTAATATGTAAAACACATGAATTTCAGCAAGGGATTTCTAAAGTGCCTTACTTTAACATGAGCTGCGAACTGCGAATGAGAATAAATTTGTTTAGGTAGTTTCAAGCGCAAATATCAACTAATTCTTTAGTTTAAACTTTTTGACAAAGTGAAAAAACGATCCTATCTACAATTTATAAAAGAAAAATTTGTTAAAATTGTAATAATAAAATGTAACGAGATATTTTCTGCGAACTGTCAAACATCTACTCGCAATCCACAATATCAGGACGCATTCCAAAAATCTGCGAATGAAAAATTCGCTCGAATTTAACCACCATTTTTTGTTAACCTTAATATGACTGGCTTATTTGTATGACAATTCACGTCTATCGGCGACCACTCATGTGAAAAAAATGTTAAAATTCACGACCATTCGCAACTCGCAGTTCGCTATTCGCAGTTCATGCAAGGCACTTAAGAGAACACAAAATATATTGGAAAGGTTTTAAACTGATTTTGGAAGGGGTTGGCTACGAAATCTCGCAAATCAAAATCTCGGATTCGAAATCTCGCTTTTCTTAATCCCGCAATTACAAAATCCCGCTTTTCATAATCTCGCAATAACGAAATCCCGCAAACTAAAATCTCGCATATCAAAATCTCGCAAAATTGAATTGCATTGCAACAAAAACATTTTTTAAATCAAAATCCTGCAAATTAAAGTCTAGCGCGAGATTTCAATTTGCGAGATTTTGATTAAAAAAATGTCTTTGTTGCAATGCAATTCAATTTTGCGATATATCCTACCTACTGCAAAATATATAATCCAGTGTCTGAGTACTTTTAGACCACACTGTTATTATTATTTTGAACTGTTGATTTTTCAATATTACTGTTGTCAAAAGAACAAGAAAGAGAGAGAATATGGAGATGGTATACCCAGTTGTAAAGTGTCATGTACAAATTGCATTAATCGTATTTGACCTTGAACTAGAAGATACTTTTAGTTCCATTATAAACGCGTAAAAGACAACCAAAATGGTTATTAACAGTAATAAAGGATGTACAAATTTTTTGTCCACGGGTATAATTATTAGTTAGATAGAAAAATTATGCAAAGTGCACTTGGGTAGGTATGTTCGATTCGATTCGATGAATTCGATGATTCGTTGCTGTGAAATTTGAAGTTGCGAGATTTTGATTTGCGAGATTTTAAATTACGAGATTTTGGTTAAAGTTTCCGAGATTCTTAGGTTCGAGATGTAAATGCGAAATTGTTAAAAGCGAGATTTTGTAATTGCGAGATTATGAAAAACAATATTTTTAACTTGCGAGATTTCGTTATTCGAGATTAAAAAAAAATTCGAGATTTTGGTTGGCGTAGCGCTCCCTTTTGGAAGAAGAGAAATATTATTTTCAGGAATCGTTACAAATTTCTTTGAAAAAAAAAAAAAATATATATGCACGAACGGTTCGCATGTACTCCATGTTATGTTAAAGAGGCTGAGGGATTAAGAAAATGGAAATTATATACAACAACTACAACTCCTTCGATATCTACAGGTGAAAAAAGAACACCATCTTAATTCTTGTTTGAATATGATTGTATGGAAAAAATTGCAAATTTTAAATATTTATCTATGGGCATATGAAAAAAATTTCAAAAAATTGTCAACCCGTTTTTGAGATACCTACGGAATTTTCAAAAAAAAAAATTTTAAAATTTCCTTTTTGATGAAATGAATCAAGCCCGATAACGAGTAAATTCAAGATTAAAAAAAAATATTCTACGAGAGGAACTGTCAATAGTTGCTAAGCATTAAGTTTTATAATTTTTGGTAGTAAATCGCACTAATTTTAGAATACGGAAAAAGTTTTATCAAAATCGTAGGAGACGATTTTATAACTTTTTTTTTTTTAAAAGAAAAGTATTGGAGCCTTTTTGATGACAAAATGTTATGCTTAGAAAATGTTCTACAAAATATGTTAAGAAATTTTTGTCATAAGAGTAACCGCTTTCTAAGAACCGTTTGCTGATACGAAATTTAAGCATAATCGGCAAAGTTACGGATTTTATGTAAAATGTACTTTTTTACATCACCTTTGAGGTTGAGTACAAGGTGAATTTTTCTTGCCTGGTATCCCCCAAAAAAAATTTAACAAATACATACAGGGATTTACTTAGGTTTGAGGAAAGTGACCCATCGATCCAAGCTCCACTACATTAATCATACGAGGTCGAAGGTCACAGAACATGGTATATCGTTTATACAGGGTGATTAGCATAAAATGAGATAAAATGTGTAGGGTGGATGAAGAAAAGAAAAAAATCGTACGGGAGGGGAGTTCTATTTTCAGCCTCACGTAAAATTGCTAGCGGCGCTCATATCGATTGGGACTTTTTACAGTTTCCTAAGAATATCATGAGTAGGCTATATACCAAAATTCAGCTCTCCGCCATTTTTTTTTGTCCGAAGCAAAAAGCTTTAAAGACTAGACTATATAAAGGGTGTTCCATAATTCACGCAAAATTTGAATCTTGTGCCATTTAATAGTACAGTATTGCCAACGGAAAAAAGATAATAATGTGACAGCTGACAGTTCGGGGTTAGTACAAATTAAGCCCTATACGAAAGAACATAACGCATTTTCATTGTTGAGCAATATTTTAAAAATGATGAAAGTTTGTCAGCTATACAGTTCGCAATTTTCGTACAAAATATCGCCGTCATAGTCAATCATTTAGTCAAAATTGTCGCATTTAAGGCTTAGAAAACTAACGAGTAATTGTTAAGAATCAAATGCATCCAAAACGGGAGACTGTTTGGTGCGGATTTCGGGCTGGAGGCATTATCGGACCATTCTTCTTCTAAAATGCGGCTAGTCAGGGAGTAACAATTAATGGTGTTCGTTCGTGACATGCTAACCCTATTTTTAGTGCCTAAATTACAACTACGAATGTGACCAACATGTGGTTTCAACAAGAAGCTACCACATGCCATACAGCCAGAGAAACAATTCAATTACTGCATGAGTCATTTCCTAGTCGTGTAATCGGCCGTTTCTGCGATCAGAATTGGCCAACCAGATCTTACGATTTAACGCCATTGGACTTTTTTCTTTGGGGTTTTTTGAGTAAAAGTTCTATGCAAACAAGCTCATCACCACCACTAATCTGTATAGTCTATGAATCAATACAAAATTTAAGCTTTCGTATTTAAAAGTCTGTATTTTCTATCAAAATTACATTTTGCGTGATTTATGGGACACCCTTTACTAATTTTATGGAACAAATTTACCTCTTGTTATGACATAACCTCAGAAATTGCTAAAACGGTTATTTTTTTTATTTTCTAGCGGCAATATCTCGAAAACCCGAGCTGATGGCGGAAAATGGATGACGGATTCAAGCTCAGCGCCCGAAAGTATGCCTAGAAACATTCTTTACTTATTGTCAAAAAGTTAACAGATATTTGTAAACATGACTGTGTAATCTAGATTAAAGCTGGTGCTTATAATTTTAGTTAAATTACCAGTTTGTCCAACCTAAAAACTAGAAACTTGAAAACAAAGTGATTCCGCTATATAATTAAATTCCTTTTTTGCTAAGAGATGTATAAATGGAAGCAGAAAAACAAAAGACCACATTTATAAGAATCTATATAGCGAAATAAAAAAATAATATGAATCTTTGTACGTAATATATTACACATGAGATTTTAACACGCAATTTTTATGACACAATTATTTAATTGTATTCATTATACTCGTACATTTATGTGCCTATTGGAGCTATCACATCCAAAGCCATATTAAATTTTATCATTTTAATGTGACCAAAGAAAGAGTCTGTAGTTTTGACGAATTGAATTTCCACTTCATAAGCTGGATTTCAGTGTACATTTTTGTTTTGACGGCTAAACAAATTATATTAGAATAACGTTCTTGTTTTTCTCTCTTAAATTTGATGCTTTATCAAATGCCATAAACAAGTTTCATTCAGTTCACCCAATTGAGAGAAATAACTAAAAACATTTAATTGCTCTCGAAAATTGTTTACCTATTCAGCTGAACGGAAGTTTAAGTTTATATTTCAACTACATATGAATTTACAATTTAACAGAACTTCCGAAAGAGGCCAAGGAGAGGTATGTTTAATAGTTATTGATGATCACAAATAAAATTTTCTTTTTTTTATTCCATTCTAGGTAGGTACCTACAGCATTTTCTAATTTTATCATTTTTTTATTTTTTGTATTAATATAAGAAAAAACCACATGGCTCCGTCCGTTTGATCAAATATAATTGTTTTATTGGCTAAATTTACAATGAATTTGTATGTTTAAATCGTTTCTTTGAACTTTTTTTTTCCAAAAGGATGAGTTATCGAAACACCGACAACATTTTTTTTTTTTTTAATTCTCTATTTTTACTTCAATTGGGAAAATAAATCTTTGGATTTCAATTTGATAAATATATTAAAAAAATATATATAGAAGCTGAAATCGAGGGGAGGGAATACGCCATCTGTGATGCGATGATTGTGCTTTAGATTTTAAGGGATAGTACATGTAAAGTCGAGCCAGTTACAAATGATTTGACTGTACTAAGTCTAAGTCTATTTTATAGGTATTTAAATATTTACAAAATATTGGGAATTTTAAAGTAATCTCTCGAAGATAAGCGGTTTATTAAATAAAATTGAATCAATTACATATTGAAAGCTTTAAGAGATAGAATATAATGGTTTCCACTAATCGAAAGAGCGTTTCTAAATTATGAAGACTTTATACCTAAGTCAAGTCTTCTCCTTGGCTAGGTTATGTATTTATTTATTTGTATATTTAAAAAAAAAACTTGATTTATTACTTATCTCTAAAAGGAAAAGCTATAACATACATACATATCATAATTGAACAATTACCAATAGTCATATTTTAGATGTCTAACACCCCTTTGACAGTTTTAATGCAATTAAGTACAAAAAAAAAAACCCGCAAGAATTCTAATTAATTCTAATAACAAACTTATTAATGATGTGTCCATATAAGGCGACAAACCCTAAATTGTTTATTTAAAGAGAGAAATATTCTCCTACAAGAAATAAATATCTTCCTACTCAAAAACTAATTGACCAATTCAAAAATGAAAAATCTTTAACGTTACACTCGACATAGCAGGTTCATTACATGAACAAAAAAAAAAAAAAATCAAATAGATAAATACATCTGTTACGGCCAATCAACCGTTTTGCTACCGTAAATTAAAAATAAGTACATTTGTTACAAATTTTCTTCGTAAATCAAAATTTTATATGTAATAAAATAAGAATAACCAATTTATTAACTGTGCTGACGATATTTAAAAGAGCCACATCACGGCTAATTTTAGTAGCTCTTTGTTCTTCGTATAGCCAGCTACAAGGAGTCGATTCGAGACAGTACAACAATGACCGCTAATGCCCCTTCCTTCGAGTGATTTAGGCTAATATACTGTTTTAGCACTTTTCGGCATATGGCAACGATTCATCAATGCCTCAGCCAGCATGAACAGTGGCAAAACCAGCAGCGCTATTGTGTTTATTGTTTTCCTAATTAATTCGAATTGCACTCTCGGTTGTAAAACACAATAATAACAAGCAATTTGCACAAATATAAATCATCGCCTTAACCTTGTGGTATGCGTGTTCGCGCATTACCATGAGGTTGCGGTTGTTGAATTAAATTTTTCTTTGGATTTGGATTAATTAGAGAAAATATTTATTCGAAACTTTTTTTCATTTATTATATTTTTTTGCTCTCGAGACAGGTGTTGAAAATTCAAATTAAACAAAAAATCTTTATTGAAAGTGTTGAGAGAAAAGTGAATTGAAGAAGGTGTTGAGGGGAGGGGGTTTGGTTAGAGGTGTTCGTAATGATGTTTTTTTTCGGGTCAATTCTACCTACATACGTCGCTGTTGTAATTTACTCTTTTTGAGGCACGTCAACCTGTCGTCTGTGGGCATTGAGTCTCGAGTGTTGAAATGATAGACTTGGATTAACCACTTTCTTTTTGAGAAGTAGCCAACAAATAATTTTATCCAAAGATGTTTCTTTTTTTTTTGTTGTAATGGGAATTTGCAATTTCATATTTATTTTTTGTTTTGATTTTAATTTAAATTTAATTTATATCGACACTCACCTCTTTTTCTTCGTTGTCACCAGCTGAATCTTGTCGTTCTGGTTCAAGGTCCTGAAATTTAGAAAATAAAATTAAAATTTAAGGTCTTTTGTACATTGAGTCAGATTATTATTATTGACTTTGAATTTGTAGAAAATATGTTTGAATTAAAAATGCTCCAAATAATAATTTCAGATTCTAAATAGATATTTTCTTTTCCTCGATACCTAAACTACAAATAGATTAATTGTCTTCAATAAATAAACAATCAAGATCAAAAGATTTTTAATTAAATAATATGTATGTAGGAAAACATTCTAATAACTTTATTCGTATTAAAAAAAGTTTTATTGGCTTAAATTTGCATTTTCAAAAACAAATGTTTCTTGCAATATGATTCACCTGGTCTGATATACTCTACATTTAAATATACAAATTTGTTTTGCTTTTTTTTTTAAATGGAACAGAAAAAGAGAATACACATTTAAAAGCATCACATTACTATCCGCTGATTGTTTGTTTGGTTGTTTGTTGCTTATAAAACATTAAGGAAGTACATATAAGAAGAAACATTGTTAAGAATATATTTCGGTCTACTTCTCATCTTGACTCACTATTCTTAATAACTTATACCTCCAAGAGCAATATTACATAGATGACGATCTTTCACTTTATATAATAAAAAAAGGAAGATAGAATGCTATAAAATATTGGTTCTGGATTTAATAGCTTAACATTTTATTTGCTTTAAAATGTCACAGGGGAAAGATATTAGATGTATTCTCGCATTTATCATTAAAAGTTCTAAGTATGCTACAAACCGATAAACAAAAAATCAGTTTCGATCACAATATCGAAAGAATTCCAAAACTTTCCAGACCAAGATACCATAACAGTTATTTATCTGATGAAATGTCCCACTGTATGTATGTATGTGTCTGCTAGAGAAATATTGTTAAATAGTTGCAAAAAGAACATACATACATTATAAGACAATATAGTGTTAATGTAAAATACACTATTGATTTGACACTTTTAAAGGTGTCTGGCTGACATTCTGGTGCCTAATAGGTAGCTGTCTGGCAAGTATAAGAATAGGTTCACGATACCTCAACTCAATCATATCGAACAATATGTGATAAAATGACATTATTTTGAGTGAGTGAACACTCACAAGGGACCCCTGGTACAAGCAAAGTTTCTCAAGAAGTTAAGTTAAACATGCATATTTCCGCTGACAAAACAAGAATCAAATCGCTTCCAATTAGAAAAAAAATGACTATTAATTCTTAAGCATGCATATCTGAGGAAACATAATGCGTTTTAATACTATATTCGACAGGAATGTTGCGATCAACTCGATCTTGAAATTTTAAATGCTCCATATACAGCGGCTTGTAAGGTGTGCTAGATGAATACTAAATAGATAAGCACTCCTATTCCTATGCATAAATGTATGTATGTCTGTAGAATATTGACAATTACGAGTTCTAAGGAGTATGTTTTGATAGTTATTGTCTTCTGGAGATTTGAGGAATATAAAGTGAGCCAATTTCTTTATCTTCCAAAATTTAATCCATGGCAAAAACTGTCTATCATGGTTAAAATTATGTTTGAGAAATTTTTAAGCTATGGATTTCCATCTATCAATCATACATCATGCCGGGCTTGTAAAACACGTTTGAGAATGAGAACGCCCATATAAAAACATAGATGCATCAATGAAAATGAACTAGCTCCTTATTGAGACTCATTATTGAGACTAAGTTTATTTGGAGTAAGTTAATACAAAATATTGATATCTCCATAGATAGCCAGGCGGCAATCAGAACTGGTTGTTCGCTGACGTAGAGAATTGAGATTGCTTGGCGAAACGAATTCAATCACCATTTGATAGGTCCCTGGTCACCGTGGCATTTATGGTAATGAAATGGCCGCTGAACTGGCAAAAAACGGTTCATTACTTAAACCAAGCCAAACTGTACCTTGGGTACTTACTCGTATGCCACTGGAGCAGGAAAAGAGGAGAATTCACTAAAAGCTAACGACACATGGTTAACAATTGATAGCTCTCGGATTTCTAGGAATCTTTGGCCAAATATTTCAAAGAAAAAAACAGAGTATTTAAATAAGCTAAGCAGACTTCAATTATTGTCTCTCTAGGATGGAATCCTTTGGGGTCACAACCCAATGGGATCCCACATGAGCAGAATGGGCATCAGCACATCTGACTTATGCAGAGGGTGTCAGGACGGAGAGGTGGAGGATGGCTCATCTCACTTCCTCTCTGGATGCCCCAGCCTAGCCAGAATAAGTAAAGCTGCCCTGGGAGAATATTTTTTCGACGAACTGGGCAACGTCTCTCTGTTGCCACTAAGAAACGTCCTGAACTTCATTCAAAGCACAAGATGGTTCACGGAGGCACCCCATTTCATTTCCAAAACTTCTACTAAATCCCTCCTCTTACCCTTCCTATGTCTACATTACTCACTTGGATTCAGATCCGAGTAAAGTGTTACGGCTTGACATAACATCACCCCTTTTAACTTAGGTTCATAATGAAAATACGTCTAAAGGTAACTACTCTACTGTACTCTGAGCGAAGTGCTACTTTTATGTTCCCTGTCGATTTGACAGTTTATTGAGCATTTTATTCACACATACATATAATAACTGCGTGGACTATAAAAAAACTTGCTAGTAAGCAAGATCAGCAGGAAGTAAAAAAAAATATTGTGGAAAACTAGGATTAGGATCAACTGGTCAATACCAGAAATAACCTCAGTGACTGGTAAATTCTGGCCTTTATGCCAGCTTAAATGTACAGACAGAGAGAGTATGCTGCACAAACGATCATTAGCCAATGTCGAAAAAATAGTAGACTAAGGCTAGGAACGCACTTGCGATTTGGCCGAATATTCAGTCTCAAAAAATAGAGCACTTATTGTACATGAGTTTAAATGTAAATAAACGCACATGATAACAAGAAATTTTACTGGGTTGAGACCACTATTTTTAGTCGCTATGACAGAAAATATCAAGTGCGTTCTTTGTCTAATAATGTTTTAAAAATTGTGCAAAGCGTAATGGAAAAACAGCTCAATTTGGGTGTGAAATTAAAATTGTTGCAAAGGATGGTCAATTTGTGACTTGAACATTAAATATTAGTACAAATGTCGACTGGGAACGGAATAATAACTATATAACGAATTATTATACTTACATCCATATCAATATGCACAACACCAGTAGATCTTCGCTTTGGTTTTCTTCTTCTTTGAATAACCGCTTGTGTTGCGAGGGCGCTTCTATTATCGTTTTCCTTGTCGTTTTCTAAAATAATAATATAAACAATATTGTAAAGACAAACTAAAACTATTATTTATAAAATATTAACCTTTATCTTCACCATTATTAGTCCTTCTTGATAACACTGTATTCTCACTATTATTTGTATTGGAGTCTCTGCTCCTATCACTTGAGTCATGTGAAGCAATTGAATTCGTGCTACCCATAGAGCCAACTGGTGCTGATACCGGCCTCATCATTGATGATTGTTGTTGATTTGATGTGTTCACTAAAATTAAAAAAAAAAAGTTATATTGTTTTGAAACAAATTTTTTCTAAGAAGGTTTCTTGATACTCTTTAACCTTTTTGAATATTTTTTTTTGAGAGTCAAAATTGGGTTGTTATTAACTTACTTGCGTTAGTTGTGTTAATCCTTCGTTGTGCGATAGAAGATGACAAATTGGCGGCAGCGATTACCGCTGGCGCACTTGGTATAATTGTACTATTGTTGGGCGGAAATGTGGTCCCACTAGATGCATCTTCCAATTTGAACTGTAAAAATATCAGCAATCATCTTTTAATACTCAAGATCTTCTTTTTTCATTGAATTTTAAAAAATATGAACAAAAAAAAACTTAAAAAAAAATAATATTATTTTGAGGCAATTTATTTTTATTTTTTGAGAGATTTTGTGTATATATTGTTAATTTTAAAGATTGTTAAATGAAAGGATGTGCATAACTCCAAAGCAATTGGAGTTTACTAAAAAAAATATAAAACCTACTAGAAGCATAAATATTATTAAAATAAAAATATATTATGTAAACAAAAATAAAACCGTAAACCAAAAAGTTTATTTTTTTTTTGTTTTATTAAAAGGTCATAATTTCCATGCGGAGTTATTTACATGGGGTAAAATTATTTCATGTTTTCAATCATTAAAATTTTTAAAATTGTATCTGAAATGAATGATGATATCGAAAGTATTTAACATTGGTTTCCATGGGGCTTGAAAGGGAGTTGGGATCTTAACTATAAATATAAAAATATTAAAGAAAGTACATACTTATACGAGAAGAAAAAAAAAATAAGAATTTTTAGATGTTATTGTTCCACATTTTAAGTTAAAGGAGCTTAAGAAACTTGGGTGTGAGAAACAAAGACATTTAGGACTGCGAAAAGATAGAGAAAAAGTAAACATTTTAAGCGCGTTATTAGGTTTGCTCGTTGATATTAACCCAGGGTTGACCCAGGTTTTTTCAACCACAATAATTGTCGAAAAAAAAATTATCAAAAAACAACAAAAGGTCTTCAATTGTGTTGTTGAGGTAAGCAAGAAACAGAATTTTTTCAATAATTAATAAAAACAAACAACAATTTGCATTTACTTCTTCTACATATTTGTTATTAAAGTAAATTTGTGTATTCCTCGTTTTTTGTTGTTTCAAAAACAAAAGAATAGCCTGCAGCAGGTGAATCTACAACAAAAATTGCTCCAAAACACATGCCAATTTGACAGTTCTTCTTTACCTCAACTCGCCCTAGCAAAATACCTAGATCTACTTCAGGGCGAGTTCAGGGTAACCCTAGGTTTCAAAAAACAAAGAATTTGCTCTCCAGAGTGAGTTCAGGGTTTTCAAAAAACGCTTTGGGGCGACCCCAGGGTGACTTCAGGGCTCAACGAACAAACCTATTGTCTGAACTACGCACGGACGCATCCACAAACAGATTGATGGGACAAGAAGACATAAACCACTTTTTTAGACTGTTAGTGTACTCATAATACTATGTTCCCACCAAACGAACGATAATAGAAGCGAAAATCAGAGATTTCACCTGAAAAATTTTGAGATTTCAAATCGGTGGAATCGGTTCGGTTGAAATTTTCATTTTGTTCCATCGATTTAAAATATCAAAAGTTTTCAACCGAAATCTCGAATTTCGTTTTGGTGCGAACATAGAATCAGATTTGATAAAAAATTCGAATTTTTGTTCGAAACGAAACCAATACTTGCTATGTATGTACATACCTGGAGCAAGTGAAATATTTTTGATGAAAATAAAATAAGTCTTAGGGCATTCTTAGGAAATTGTAAAAAGTCCCCATCGGTATGAGCACCACTAATAAGTTTACCGAGGGTCGAAGACCCCCCCACACGGTTTTTAAGGAATATCTCTCCAAAGGTAACTCTTACAGAAAAAATGTCAACCACTAGGTTGTAGCTAAGAAAATTTCCTACAGCATACATACTTAATTCAATCGGTAGAGTTACCGATTTTATGTTCCTGTATAAAATGTACTATTCTACATCACCCTTGAGGTTGAGTACAAGGTGAGTTTTTCTAGCGTGGTATCCCCCAGGAAAATTAGAAAGCAGTTCTAAAAATATATACATATAAGGATTTATTTAAAGGTTTTGGGAAAGTTCCCCATCGATTCGGGCTCCACTACATTTATCAAACGGGGTCGAAGGTCACAAAACATGGAATTTCTTTTATACAGCTTGATTCGTATAAAATGTGACAAAAAGCTAGAGCGTGAAGGGTGGGTTGAGAAAAGATAAAAATCGTATGAGGGTTCTCTTTTCCCCCATTTACCCAGGAGGGGCAATTTTCTAAGAAATTAACCTAAAACAAAAAAAAATATTAAAAAACAACGGTAACACCTACAATGCCATGCTATACCTTTCTGTAAAGCCAAAACTCTTTTACTTTTATTTTAATTAAAATAAAATTGTTCGAGTGAACATTTGTTCCGTAAATTGGCTGATTTTAAGGCGTATATGACGGGACTATGTAGAATAACACAACATTTTAGATATAAGAATATATTTTTTTTTTTTATAAATAAATAAAATTTTACTCAAAACTTAGATTTTGAAACTTTGGCGCCATCTATGTTGAGTTCGATGGGCTAAAAGAAAACGATATAAATAAATTCGAAAATTTTTCTAGGTAGGGGCGATGCGGAATCGGCTTACGTCACTTCAGGATTTTTCAGAAGGTCGAGCAACGGCTATTACAATCGAATTTAGTCGAGAGCATCTAGCTATAAACAGTTTTTTTTTTGGCTCAGCTGTTCCTATTGAAAATAATAAGAACTGCCGAGCCTTGATTGTTTTGACTTAGCTCGATTATATCAAGTTACGTGTTTCACCTTCAGGATACGTCTGTTTGGAATGTTACCCTTCTCATACCCAATAAAAACATTAAATTTTTTCAAAGGGCTTTCTGAATCTATGTATGTACTACGAAGGAATTATAATACAAATGATCAACCATTTAAATCCCCCAATAAATAGAAACAAAATAAAAGATTAAACGAAGTTGACTTAAGTAAGCTATAAGCAAAACATATTAAGGGAATTCATGCAACATCGTAAAGTCGTCGTAAACGTGGTAAAGTTGTTAACTTCGTAAATCTGTCAAATTTTCCATACAAATTGTGACAGAATTACGAAGTTTCAAAGTTTACAACGTTTACGACGGCCTTACGCTGTTGCTGTTGTATGAATACCCATATTAATTTATATATGTTCCTATTATTTGTTTTTATGTATGTTTTTTAGGAATATTATTTTATTAAAAAAAAAACTAACTACTAAAGCTTTTACATGCTTAATTCACCAACTACATACGATAAGTTATTGTTGTTTAAATATTTATTTACTAAAATAAATAGCAATAAATAGGTATAGATATTAAGGTAAAATAAAAATCAACGCCGAGTTAGTAGTAAAACAAAAAACCAAGTTAAATAATATTTTATTTGTTATAAATGTACAAAAATAAAAGTATTAATGTTTATATATTTAAACCATTTATGTTAACATTAAAAATAATAAATACATACATGAATCTATAAAATAAAATTAAAAAACTATAAAAATAATTTACAATATTGTGAATAGAGATTATATTTCTGGCAAAAAGAAGCAAGCTCACTTTCTTCGGTCTATCTCTTTCTAAGTGTAGGCGCAAGACATGCCAAGCCAAGGCGCTCATTAAAAATGCAGGCAACGAAAATATTAATTTTATACAATTTATTTTCGTTTCTTTTTTTTGTGAAGTAAAAAATAAATATACGATAAATAAAATTAATAATTATGATGCAAAATAGAGAAACAAAAGATGTATTACAAAAAAAAGTAGTAGATGTAGTAGTGTAGTATTGTTGAAATCTATATTGAGTTTTTGATTGTTGTTTCATAATTTGGCGGCCTACCTTGCATCCAATATCGAATTTTAAACGCCACGATGGTCGACGTTCAGCCGCCGAACTCATATGCAAAGGCGACGATGGTGTCGATTCACTTTTTCTCATAACAACAACATTATCACGATCGCTGTTATCACTGTCATGCGACGATGAGCTTGGTTTTGACATAGTTGTCGTTGTAATTGCCATTGTCGCTGGCATAGTGGTGGGAGGTAGTTTAGTTTCTTCACCAATTTCCTCAGTGTGGTATTTGTTTGCTTCGTTACGAAGCTTTTCGGCTAGCGACAGTGAATTTGCATTATCAATATCGAAGAGAGAACGTTTCTCACGTATTCTTGTTGGAGAGTCTGTTGGTGAAGTGGTTGTTACTCGCATTCTTGGTGAATGCATAGGTGATGTTACTGATGGTTGTTGTTGTTGTTCTTGATTTACATTTTCATGGATCGCTAATGTTGGTGAAGGTTCATTTGTCACTTTTTGACACACTTCAGTCTTATTGGTGGCATTTTTAGTTGGTGAATTGGTTGTTAAAACTGGTGATGGTGTCTTTTCTAATTCTTCACTCGTACTCGATTCTTCTTCGTCTTCATCAGTAGCACCGGATTCTTCTTCACTATCAATCTTTTTAACAATTTCATCTTTGATCTCAATAGGAAGGGCCGTTTTCTCTACCTCTTCATCATCATCTTCTTTTTCTTCTATATTTTCTTCAACAACAGCTCTTTCATTAATATTTTCATCCTCTTCGACATCTTTGTGCTCTTCGATGGTAATAGAAGGTGGCGGTTGCGTATGAGTCGGCGATTTTATAGGCGGTGGTGTCGAAGGCGGTGTTGGTGACCACGAATGAATCTGTTCCGCAATTTTGTCATCTGTCAGATGTATTGGTTTTGTTCGATTGAACGCTACTGTAAATGTGGCACTTATTTCCTCTTCATCTTCATCATTCGATGAATGTTTTGCTGTTGCTTCGGTTGTTGTTGTCTGTGATGGAGGTAGTGTTTCAGACTCATAATCCAACGTCGTCGATGGTACTCGATCGTTTATTGGTGATATTGGTGACGTTGGTGTTGTTGTTAATGTTGTCGATTCTAATGGAGTAATTCCAGTTGTTGCTATTGTTATGGCAGAAGTTGCTGATGACGGTGATTGTATTGGCAATTGTTGTTGTATTGGTGATGATGGTGTTGTTGTTGTTGTAGTAATAGTAGTAGTTGTTGTTGATGATGTTGTTGTATTTTGGGATTCGGTCTGTTAAATTTATTAGTTAACAATATTTGTTTTTTTTTTTTTTGTTTATGTGAAACTCAATATTTAAAGAAGGGAAAGGTCTGTTTTAATTTAATTCTTTTAAATTAGAAACAGAAAGAATATAAGAAATATAAAATACTTAAATAAATTCAATTCACAATAGACTAAGTATGAATACAATATAAATATATTTTGTTAAAAAAGATAGAGAATTATAAGAAAAAAAAAAACAAATCAAACAGAACTAAGCAGATATAGTATACGTCGTGTTGTTGTAATCTGCCATGTTGTTTGAGGCTACATTGAAATTCATCAACATGCTGCGAGTAGAGATGTTTTTTGTATTTTTTTTTATATTTACCTGAAAATCTCTTATTTTATTTTGATTTAACAGCAGATTAATACATTTAAAGTTAAATTATACAATTTTAAAAAGTACACAACGTGCTACGTCAAATAAATCGTACATATAAAGACATTTAACAAAGAGAAATACTTTCAATTTAAGAAAAAATACTTTTTTTAATGTTTATTACACTGCGAATAAATTTAACATGCTACAGAAAAAGATTTTTTGTTGTTTTTGTTGTTGTTCTGCATTGAATGTTGCCTAGATACAGTTTATATTGATTGTGTTATTTCTTACTCGTAACTCGAACAAGATCTTGAGTTTTGATTTTCTTACCTAAATAAACTATAATATCAAAAATTGGGAGATTCGAGAGGAGGTGGTGTGTTTTTTTTTTGGCTTCAAAACAAATTTTTAAAAACATTAGAGCAAAATAAGAGACAGCCTATCTTAGCGTAATGAGGTTTCCCAATTTTTCCGGAATTATAAAAACTTCAAAATTAGCACTTCAACAATTTCGTTTAGGAATTAAAGTTGAACGCACCTAAATCAATGACAGTTCGTGCGATAAAATATGACAGATGTCATACGAGCTAAAGTGACAGTAATGACATTTTCGATTGGCAATCCGGAGGAATGATTGGATAAGTGTGAACGATTCTGGTTTTGATTCTGAAATAAAATCAAGGAGCATTTTCGCTTCTTTTCAGAACAAGAACTGTCAATCGAAAAGGCCATTAAATATATCAGTGGGTTTGACATCGTCTATAATTTACAACATAACATAAGTTTCGCCTAGTGTCACCAGTACATTTGTGTCATTGAGTTCATAGTAGGTAAAATAGTATTACATATTTGAATTTGATTAAAACGCAACCGCTAATTAGAAATTTCTGTGATATATGTATATCTGTCTGCCAAAGCAAATAAAGGCTACTTTTAAAAAGCGGGATAGAATTCTCCAAGGGGGCTAAATTTTATAGAATATGTTTCCATCCAACATGAAAGATGAAAGTCGGAAAGACAAATTTTCAAATCTATAAATCTGTGTTACCACCACATTCATATACAAAAAGCACATCGAAATCTACAGCCTCATTAACGCATTTCAGAAACTGCGTAAGGTTACAATGCCTCTAAACACGGAAATGCTATTCATAAAAGTTATGTGACGTTGAATAGAGCCATTTTAAGTTAAACGTGTTTAGACGTTGAATAGTGGCTCATAAAGCAGTGTTCACATTATGTTGATTTGCGTGCATCAACACCGTTGAATAAATGAGGACGTATTGATCAACAATTTTGTTGACCCGTAACCCGATTCAAATGGGTAGCAATTAACAAAGTTGTTCAACAGAAGAATAATTTTCAAGTCTGGGTGTGTTTATAAATGCAATTGCCAGCTGCCCGTTTTAATTTGTCGGTACACAAATTATATAAAAAACTATTTAAACACAAATGACAGTCTACACGTCAACACTGACACGTAGGTACACACTAGCATGTTGATCGACCATTTTAACCAACAATGTTGATCGGCACCGTGTGGAGGCTGCTTAAGGATATTTTAGTATAACATTTAAACGTAATAGATTTCTCTTATTTGTACTTTATTTGACACAAGGCTATTGGATCGGAAAATATTTTATGAATAAGCAACGTTGAATAGAGCCTTAATAAGTCATTATACGCTGTGTAACAATTCACCCGTTGAGAGGTGCTTCAGCGAATTCTACTGAATTTGGCTGCTGTACAGAAACAACTCAAATGAGAGTTATATTTTCGATATTCAAAGAAATCATGTATTTTTTTGACAAAGGTAAACACTGTTTGGTGAATTCATTCAAGAAATATTTAATCAATGATTACTGCTGTCAAAACATCTTTCGTACAAGTAGCATAAATATACTTAAACGCCTCATCTAATAAATAAGTGAGTTTGCAAATTGTCTGATACTCGATTTATTTACTTTTTCCGTACAATATCAATTATACTCTTTCCATAAAATAACTGCTTATAGCAGATAACAACATTGTTGATATCTTCAATCAGAGAAAAAAAGACCATGATAAAAAATGGCAACTAATGTAAAGGATGAATTTATGAACCTAACACATGATTTTTATCTGTTTGCTTTGGATGATGTTTAAAGCGTTTAGTTGCACATAATTGAGCTATTAAATTGGCGTTTTTGCTCGTAAACAGCATTTCAACACATTTAAATTAACACCAAACGCGTTCCTATTAGTAGGAAAATAACATACAAAAAAAAAAAACTCCAACAAAACCTCTCATCAAAACGCATCTTAGTCTCTTGTGAATTTAATTATTAAATAATATCTGCTTCGTCTTACAAAAATATGTATGCTCAAAATAATAAACTAAAAATTTAAATAAAAAAGAATAAAAATAAATTTAAAAAAAAACACCCAAAAATAAAAAAACAAATAAGTTTATCACTTAGGTGTGTGAAACCTTTTCCATGTTTTTTGTATGTTTTTGGTTAAAATATTTAACAAAAAAATATGTAACAATAAAATACTAAATTTAAACCTCCTCCCAAGCGAATCTTGTGTGGGGTTTGTGGTGGGGCTGAATTGATTCTTTTTTTTTAATTTTAATTTAATTTGGTTAAACGAATATATTTTAATTTTTATTAAATGATTTTTTCGTTAATAAATATAAACTTAATATATATAATATTTTTAATGTACTCACACTAGTGTTGTTATTGTTATTCATTGTTGAGTTCTTCTTTTTAACGAGTTCTTCGGCACTCTTGATTTCATCTAAGGTTACACCTTGAGTTGAGCGACGTGTTTCACGTACTCGTTTAGCGTGTGCTTTACGTTGAGTTTCACTCTCTTCGTCGCGTACTGGTGGCACAAAGGATCTAGATAAAAACAACAAAATAATTTAAAAATAATAATCAATAAAAATTTATTTAAAACAAATTGTTGCATCAAACAAGTTTTAGATGAGGCGATTAGAGCAATTTATATTAATTTGCTGAATTAAACAAAAAAAAAAAGGCTAGCATAGCAAAATAAAGGATTGCAGCAGTTGTTAACCAATGCCGGATCAATCATTGGTTTGAAGTAATAATTAATTCGATTTTATCAGAGTCTATTTGGCATCCTGCTACCCATCTGCTGGGCTGCATTTCACGATATTTGTTAAAGATTGCAATTTTGCATCTTAAAACCCTTGTTTTATCGTATTTCCTGATAGGTAGCAGAATATTATGAAATGTCAAATCTGTCATCATTAGTTATAAGTTAAAATCATTAAGAAGTTGGATTTACAAACATGTGGATCTAATCTCACAACAAATAATAGCGTTAGTAAAAATATAGCTTATTTTTTACAAAAACGTTTGTAGCTTCTTTTGACGATCCTTATCGTTCTTGGTTCTAACTTAAAACAAATTTTTAGTTGTTAAAAGGAACACGGAAATACAAAATTCTTGATTATTTATTTCTTAATTGTTCACACTTTAAATAAGAATTAAGATACACTCATCAGCAGTTTTATTTTTTTTTAATCAAATTTTCATATAAACACAAATTGGCAACACTGAAGAAAAACAAAAATCATTTCATTTACTTGAAAAAGTTTTTGAAAATAGTTCCCGGTGACATTTTTTGCTTTGCATCATTTTTATTTTGAACTTCTCCATTCGTATTATTACTGATATTGTTGATATTATTATTATTATTGGTATTGTTGTTGACATTGTTATTGTTATTTTGAAAAGTTTTTGGTGGAAGAGTCGGCGGACTATATTATAAAGTTTTTTGTTGTTTTAAATTTTTGGATTTTATTTAATAATAATGTTTGGAACGAAGGATTGTGGTGGGAGAGAATTCGGCAAAAATATTGACAACTCTTTTACGATTGTTCTTTACAATTAATCAAAGTAAAACTTTTTTGATATGATAGATGCTGAACGGCCCTTGGCGTAATGGTTAATGCGTTAAACTATCAACCCCAGCAGAAAATTATAGATACCCTCTATGTAGCTGCCGACTTACAATACGCTCACAGGAGTCATTGAGAGTCACTAGGTAGGGGCCGAATTACCGCTGCAGTGACCGAGTGCCATTAGTAATCGAATGAACGAGTAACCACTCAAAATTATGGTATACTAGATTGCTCGAAACATGAGCGGTAATGCCAAACCCACATAATCGAAACTTATGCGGTAATCCGGCCCCTGGCACTCTACGAACGATCGCGCCTGTAATTTATTTTATTTATGCCGAACATAATTTCATTCTTAACATTTTGTCGAATTCTCTTTTTGAAAACTAAAGACTTTCATTGTTTTTGAAAATATTGTAAACTTACCTTCGAATCGGTGTCGTATTCGGAGTCGTAGGAGTCGTTGGAGCGGTGCTATTTGGTGTTGCAACTGGTGTATTCGGACTAGCCGGTGGCGACGTAATAGGTTTCCTTTAAAAAAATAATAAAATTATTAACAAAATAATATTTAAAGATTATTCCTACTCTTACATTCATCTAAGGTATCTTTGAAAAATTTTATTATAGATGATCTTATAGTTATATATGAAAGTAACATGCATATCCAAAAAGTAATTTTGTGATTGATTTTTAAAATTGTTAGTTCAAGCATGAATTTGTATTAAATTTTATAATAATTATTTTCAATTAGTAAAAGCTTAATAAAGTGTTCAATAGTAATTTTATAAAAAAAAAATAAAAACAAAGACTATACAAAATAGTTAGTGTTTAAACAAAAAAACAAAACAACTAAAAAAAAAAACAAACCTGAAGTATCTATGATCTTTGAGTGAGGCCGATCTTTGTACTGAATAATTTTGAATGGGCGTGTTAACTGTTCCTAGCACATTTGGATTTTGTGTTGCCGGTAATATGGGACACGAATTGGCCTTTATTCTGGCTCGCAGTTCATTGTATTTTTGATAGAATCTTGTTTTTGTGATTATGTGGTGAATAGAATGAGTATAATTTGCAAACAACAATATAATATTAAATTAAAAATAAAAACACACAGAATTAATAAATATCAATATTATTAGTTTTAAATAAAAATAATTTAAATTATATTTATGTATATATGTAGTTTCTTTTAAAAGCTCAAGCATAATTTTTGTTTCACCGATTGTTTTAAGTATATATTTTTTTAATTATAATATTAATTTGGTTTTCCCGTATAAATAATATTTAATGCGTGCGTGATTATTTTGGCGGCGGCAGCAAATAATAACTTTTTAGGGCACATTTCTATTTACATTATAAATTAATACATAATAATTCTACACTAGATCAAGAAGCAGTACTTTGAAGACTGTTTAACACAATTTATTTATTTTCATTCTCTGATATAATTTATTATGATGACTAACTCATAACAATTATTCTTTTTTTTTTACTTTTGTTATTTTATGTTTTTTTTTTCAACTTCTCATTTTCTAATCTTATCAGCTTAAGTAGTATAGATTGGTTTTCCTTGTGCAGAAATACTATTTATTATTTATTGCTTTTTTTCTTTCTATTTTATCGTCATCAGAGTATATAAATTGAAATGTGCTCCAGCGGCAAATAAAGTTTTAAATAACAATACAAACAAAATATATGTGAATAATATTTATATAAGAACGATTTAGTAGACAAAATAAATTAAACAACATCATCACAGAAATGATTTTTTTTAATTCAAAAATTAATGCATGAACGAAAATGATTTTTGTAAAAATAAATGTGTAAATTCGATTTTGCAAACGAATAACATACTTTTCGTCATTCTCAAAGCTTTGAGTACGCCTGAGGATGACATCGGACTCCGTTGATTTGACATCTTTTTCAGGAACTTCTGCAAAAAATAAATAAGAAAACACGGATTAGAATTATAATACTTTGTATATTGTGCTTCTATGTGCATTCTGCTCATAAAAGCTGTAAAATAATCAATTTGATTGCATGTTGACCTAGTATAGTCTATACTATATTTGTTTTATTTCATAAATGCTTCACTAGTTTAATTTATTAACTGAAAACAAACAACACAAAACCATCTATATCTGGCTTCCGTACAAGAATTATTATCGAATGACTAGCCTACCCTTTTGAATCGAATCCCAAGAATCAGAAGACATACTAATAATTTTTGTTGCGAATAAGAAATTGCAGTCGATACGATTTATTTCTTTTTTTCAGACTGACTGGCAGCTCATTGAAACCTTATCATGCATTTTATTGTGATATTTTCAAAGTTTAACTTTAGTTCAATCATTATTATTTTGAACAATATATATCAAGTGCTAGATAATGGAATTGAACATTTGTTTTACACTTGTCTTGAGGTTGTCTAACTGCTACTGGCAAACAACAACTTCAATGATTAATTTAAACAAAGTTCTTTAGAAAAATATACATAATTCAAAGTGACTTTATAAAGAAGTTAATAACAATCACTTGTTTAATAGATTATGAAGAATTTCATTTAATTTAAATAAATGACCAACGAAAAGTTATCGAATTGATACTGTAGGAAATTCATGAACTTCACCTAAAAATATGCATAAATACAGAAGTTAGTAATGATTGACCTTTTTATAATCTTTTTAATGTATTGGTTTTTTTGTTTGCTGTTATGGGAAATTTTTTCAACCGAGTTTTTTCTTATACAAATAAAAGATATAGAAAAAGAGAATTTATCATGTAGACAAAAAAATATTACAAGCAATAACACCATCAAATAAAAATGTAGGCAGTCGGTGCTGCTCGGAGAGCTTTCATGAGATTCGCCCTAGGAGGGAACTGGGAATAGAAAATATATATGTATGTACGTATCAGGGAAAGAAGATGCATTCCAAGGTAAAAAATTTATTATAAAATTAAGTAACAGTAAGTAAATATAAGTATGTATATGACTTGATGAACTACACCCTCAAAGCAAATGCCATCAAATAATATTCCGATGTATCAAGAACGTCTGAAGGGACTGGCGCAGGAATCTTTGGGCCAAGAACCAAACTTTCTATACCGATGATGGCAGGTTAAATTAAGTTGGCAAAAAAATAATGTCCCACTCTATTAGGTACCAAGCCACCCTGGTATTTATGGTAAAAAGGAGGCAGACTCTTTAGCACAAATATAAGCCAGAGACCCCTTACTTAATAGGAGGAAAAGTGATCATAGATAATTATCAAATTAGAAGAGGTCAAATGATCTAAAATCTGGATAGAATTCCCAAACCAAAGCTACTACTTGGGAACTAACATACTCTGTATCAGCCATAGCAGAAACAATCTGAGAATAATAACGGGCTCTCCTCAGGACACTGCAAGCTAAGAAGACATACATATCTCAGCATTCATGAGTAGTGCAACATGCAGATTTTGCAACCCAATTAGACGTTCGCCGGGTTGATTACTGGAAGTACTGTTTATTCAGCACCATTACGCAAGGTCCTCCACCAATGAGCAAACTGAAGATAGTCAGATCAGAAGAGAGCAAGAAGCTTCTCTTTTTCGGGATTTTGAACCACAACCAATTCCGCAAGTGTGAATGATTATCCGTGTACACACTCTATTCACGCCAAACACAAGTGTGGCTGATGGTGTACAGGGATCCAACTATGTGACTCGATTCTAGAATAAAAATGTTCGAATTAAGTTCTTAAGCAATCGTATATAAACGGAAATAGGACAGCGCTAGTTAAAGATTCTTTCACAAAAAGTCGAAAGCACCAAACTTTGATCCCATTTTCATACATATTACCACTTAAAATAAGCATTGAAAACCACTTTCGAATGGATTCGAAATTAGAATTAAAGTTACATAGTTGGTTCCCAGATTATCTTTCATATTTAAACTCGTCTACTCGCAAAAGTCGATGTGTACACGAATTTCTGTGTTTAAAAAAAGCTGAAAGCTGCTTGTAATGCATCACTAAGCCATATACTTTTATACCAGCAAATTTCAATCGTAACGACAAGAAATGCCATGATGTGAAGGATTGTTTTTTTTATCCCATGTACCGTTAAAATTTGTCTTTCTTTCTTTAGCAAAAGTAGCACTACCAATATATTATGTAATCTTAAATTAAACTTACGATTTTTAGGTGGACTCTCTGGGTGATTGCGTGTTCTTGCTGCACTACCACGTCGCCATGGGGCATCCTCATCGATGGCCGTTTCTGAATTAATTTTTTCTGGCATAAGTTTTGGTTTATCATCTAAAGAATTAGAAGTAAATTGTTATTAATATAAGAAAAAAAAAAAAACATAAAAAGAAATAAAAAAAAATTATCAACGCAAAAGCTTGATAGAACCAATTTCAAATAAAAGTAATATCATTAAATCATTTTTTGTAATATAAACACAAAAGATTACATAAATGTTGATATACATGAGAAAAATAAAAGGAACTAAGGCTGCAATTGTAACTTTCAGTGGCTTGGAAAGGTAAAGGTTACTTTTAAGATCGGTGATAGCTACAGGTTGACAATGGACACTCTTTGTTTGACCTAACTCACTGACACAATAATTATTTTTGAAGTGAGCCATTTAGATACTCGAAACATAACTAACTTAATCTATGGATAGTATTTGAACAAGTGGATATAAGATAAGCGGGTCATTGTCTAGGCAGTCGATTTGCTAGTTTAAAGATGTAAATGGTAAATGTCACTTCGTTAGAGAGTAAATGTTTGACAATCAAATTGAAGCGGTCTGCTTTAGCACCTTAAGCCTAGTGTCACTGGATTCGGTAGCTAACGAGTCTATTCCAATACAGGTTTTATTTTTTATCAATTGAACTAACTAGAAATTTTACTAACCTACAGAAGTTTGTTGTTATTTAGTCAGTGGTTTTCTTTTCTCCGGTATTTAAAGCTTAAAGCCACCCGTTAAGGAAGTAACTAATATGGAGGATGAAGCATACATACATACATCAATAATTTAAATTGAACATTTTGAAACTAAGAAAATAATATTATGCGGATAAGATCCTTATATTTGTTTATTTTTCATATTTTTGTTGTCTTTTTCTTTGCACTACTGAAACCATCTGCAAACTGCCGGGGAGTGCCATTCACCAGTTTTACGTATTTATTGAAGTACATATTATGGAACTGATTAAAAGTTTTCAGTGATTCGTCTATGACTTGGTGCTTCGTGTGCAAAAGGTTGAGCGTTGAGATATAGTTGCTGCATGACGAGTCTTGCACACGTCTAGGCGCTTAGAGACGCTTCGTGTACAGAAGGCATAGGTTTAAATCTGAGTCGAGTGGTTCAAACCACACAATACAACCTTTCCTCCCTGCAGAAATCTGACCATTAAATATAAAGTAGACTAAAAATTCTTACTAGAAACTCATATATGTATTTACAAAAACAGTATATATAAATTGTTTGGTTAAATAAACATTTATTTTGGAGTTTACATTTGTTTCCTTAAAATCATTTCTGCAAATTGTATAACGGCGATGACGAAGCGAATTCCGCTAACATGCAAATTGCACCATTCAACTTGGACGACGTAGGCCAACAATTCCGTCCACCCGATCTTGACGAAGTGAGGATAGCCATATCTAAACTTAAGTCCAATAAAGCAGCTGGAGCTGATGGCCTTGCGGCTGAACTATTCAAAGCGGCTGGCGATGAATTGGTTAGGAGTATGCACCAGCTCATCTGTAAAATATGGTCGGAGGAAAGCATGCCCGATGAATGGAACCTCAGCATTGTTTGCCCGATCCTCAAGAAAGGCGATCCTCTGGACTACACCAACTACAGAGGCATCAGCCTTCTTAATATCGCCTACAAGATCTTCTCTGCCGTACTTTGTGAACGCCTGAAGCCATTCGTCAACAACCTGATAGGTCCATATCAGTGTGGCTTTAGGCCAGGGAAGTCCACCATCGACCAAATATTCGCACTACGGCAGATCTTGGAGAAAACCCAGGAGTTTCAAATCGATACCCACCACCTTTTTATTTTTATCGATTTCAAGGCCGCGTATGACAGCATTGACAGCATCTATAGAGACGAGCTATATAGAGCAATGTCTAGTTTTGGCATCCCTGCCAAACTTGTCCGTTTGTGCAGGATGACGATGGAGAATGCACGCTGCTCCATCAAGGTCGGCAAAGACCTCACCGACACCTTTGATGTCAAAAAAGGTTTTAGGCAAGGCGACGCGCTGTCACTTCTTCAACATCGTTCTTGAAAGAATAGTGCAAAACTCTCACGTCAACACTAGAGGCACAATCTTTCAAAAGTCCGTCCAATTACTCGCTTACGCTGATGACATTGACATAATGGGACGAACAAAGCGTGATGTCAGTGGTGCTTTTGTGAGCATTGAGAAGGAAGCCAAGAAGATGGGTTTAACGGTGAATGAAAGCAAAACGAAGTATATGCTGTCAACAAGAAAGGACACCCAACACCGACGTCTAGGACAGAACGTCACTATAGACAGCTATAATTTTGAGGTGGTCAGAGACTTTGTCTACCTAGGATCCGCTATAAACTCAGCGAACGATACCAGTGCTGAGATCAAACGAAGAATTACTCTTGCCAATCGCTGTTTCTTCGGGCTAAGAAGGCAATTGAGAAGCAAAGCCCTCTCTCGAGCAACTAAACTGTCCCTGTATAAGACGCTTATCATCCCGGTCCTGATGTATGATGCAGAGGCATGGACACTGCTAACGGTGGATGAGAACGCGTTAGGCTGTTTCGAGAGGAAAATTCTCCGGGTGATTTTTGGTCCCGTCTGCATAGATGGGGAATGGAGGAGAAGATACAACCACGAACTGTATGGGCTGTACAGCGACACCGACCTAGCCACAAAAGTGAAAAGCCAACGACTAAGATGGCTGGGTCACCTAGAGCGAATGGACACCAATGCTCCGGCCCGGAAAGTCTTTGAATCCAACCCCGTGGGACAACGCAGTAGAGGTGGACAGCGTAAAAGGTGGCGCACGCAAGTGGAAGAGGACCTCAACCAACTTGGCGTGCGAAACTGGAGACAGCTAGCTAGAAACCGAGCCGGCTGGAAGAAGCTTGTTGGTTGAGGCCCTGGTCCACCCCGGACTGTAGCGCCACCTTAAGTAAGTAAGTAAGTATTTGTTTCCTTACATCAAAGACTCACTGAAAAATGGAAGCATCTTTGAAATGTTCATTTGACTAAAAAAGTGTCTGTGTGAAAATATGTATCATAAAATTAAAGAGGTTATTCACGTTCAGAAGGACGCGAAGTCGCAAGATTCGGAGAGATTTTCAACGAATCTCTCAGGTCGAATGAGCCCATTCACAACAGAACCTGTTAATTTTTCATTGAAAATCTCTGCCTCTCTACCTAAATGGCCTCTTTAGTAAAATTAAAAATAAGTTTGGTGGCGAGACCGCTCGTGGAGAACTAGGGCCTAGTGTATTATAACTATCAATCATATCCAAAAAATAGCTATAATCAAAAGTTACTCAAAAAGTGTTTCCTTAAAATATAATGTATGCATGTGTATGTACATAACATGTTCTTCTTATCTTAATGGATTTTTAGTTTGTATTGAAATACAGCTAAATGGATTTTCAACTCTGAAGAGTCAAATGTAAAAGAAACTTAGCATTATTACCAAGGACCTTGAGAACTTGTGCTGAGTTAACTTTGAGTAAAATCAGTGTTACTTAATCCTGAAAATTAATAAAACTTGACCTAACTCAGAAACAGTTTTTCAGTTGTGGATTAACTTTATCTTTCAGTTATCAAAAATCTATTTTAACGATGTGCGAGGTGCGACGCTAGGGATATCAGGCTTTTACGCCTTGGAATTGGAATAGGGATGGCACCACAACGGAAATAGTTCTCAGTTTAGTCCTTGAGTTAACTCACCAAATAAGATGAGTTGACTCAGGATTTAAATACGTTGCTGTAGTTGACTCAGGTTTAACCCCGAGCCGAAGATGATCTCGCAGTGATAAACTGGCCCTTAGAGCCTATATTTAATTGAACACAATATTTTGTTTACAAAAATGCTACATGAACAAATATATTACTTATCATTATCAGTCTTAATACTCGTAAAACTATTTGTATACAAAAGTATTCGAAATTGATTGATGAGCTATGAATTAAGGGTCAAATTTAGGGAAGTTTTCTTTGTATCCTATGTACAATTAATGTGTGATAACTGATAAGAAAAATAAACAAATTCAAACAAAAATTAAAACAATTAACATTTAACAAAATTTCATAGAAAAAAACAAAATTAATCTAATCAATAATAACTTCACAATATCAAATAAATTCCAATAAAAATGACAAGAAGACAATTTATTCTCAACAAAAATTCATTAAAAAAACGAGACTTCTTGAAAAAAAGGGGTTTGAAACTATCAAAGAACAAAAAAAAAAAAAAAAAACAGAAATCAACATAACGTAAAAGCTTCTAGTACCTTCAGCTTCTGATATACTTGTCGAATGAGAACTCTCTGTGGAATCGGTTAGTTCAGAATCGGTTTCGTCCGATTCTGTTATCCTTTCTAAATTGCTCAAACCATCCTCTTCGATATGCTCTAAAAGAATCATTTGTTGGCGGCGGTGGTAGTGGTGGTGGTTAGATGGTTGTTGGAATGGTTAGGATAAAGGTTTGATTAACAATTTTAATTAGCATACGGTGGTTGGGCAGTAAAGGATAGATTGATGTGCACAAGGAAAAGCGGCAGGAATATTGTAATAGATTTTAATATTTTTTTTTTTAGTTTAAGTTTATTTTTGTACAAATAAAACGATAAAATATGAATTTAGCGTGAATGAGAACCTAATTGGTTTTGTGTGGCAAAATAAAAATTGAATCAATTGTAAAATCTATAACTTGGGAGTGCTATCATGGATGTGTCTTACCATTAACAGGATCCTTTGTATCTGGCTTCACTTCAACGCGGATGAATTTCGTAGGAGTGTTCTCGATGTGGTTTTCGATTGTATCTGAGATTCGACTGTAGAAACAAAAAAAACTTAAATAAGCAGAGCTTTTTGGTAAAAATTACATGTAAGATTATACCTGATTTGACTAGATGGTCTTCGTTTCATTCTCTTGTTATTCGCTCGCAAATCTTCAAGGAATTTCACCATTTTTCGTTCGGCCACGTCGATACACGTCTGTCCAGCATAGTTTCGCACGTCCATATCAGCCAAAGCATCTACAAGCATCTCAGCGGACTCTTTTTGGCCCCAATGTGCCGCCGCATGCAGAGGGGTCCAACCATCGTTATCCTGTTTGTCAACATTCGCTCTGCCAGCTAAGAGCAGGCTTAGAACCTTAAAAAGGAACAAAATATCTTATCATTAACTTAAAACTTTAGCTTTGAATAAATGCAACCTTTTTGTATCCCTTAGCTGCAGCAACGTGTAATGCTGTGGCACCAGTTTTTGGATGTGGATTATCTGCTTCGGAAGCATCACTGCGCAACCATCGCTTGGCATCGCTCAGCATCATTTCTTCTTCGGCACGTCGTGCCTTATCACAATCGATGTTATGTTCTGCTACTAGTTTTTGCATGTACTCTATCATAGGACTCAGGTGGGCTATATCTACTGCCAAATCGACAGCTAGTTCACCATCACTATTGACGGCGGATATATCAGCTCCATGTTCAACTAAATACCGGGCTATGCTCACAAACCTGAAAATGAAGGTTATATTAGTTTTTTGTTTTTAAAAGAAAGCTTCAAATTAATTATGTTGGGGATGAAATATGAATATACACAGAATTATAAGGAGATTATATATTGGAGAGTCCCAACAGGAGAGTTCTTAAAGTCTTGGCTTAAAACATACCGGAAAGTCAAAATGCTTTTGATAAGGTAAGACAAAACTATGATTTGTTTCGCCTGTTCGGTGTTTGTAGGGTCATAAGAATCAACATATTGTTTCATTAGCAAAAAAAAAAACGATATGACTTATCCGGTGAGCGTTTGAGCCTTACGAAATATTTCTTTAAAAAGTCATAACGTAAGTAATGTTACTAGTCTTACAGCCAATTTCTTCACAGAGAATTAACTTTAATACGGGTACTGGTCCTAATGTAGATAATCAAATCAGTATCTCTCATGTATTCATACCTGTGTTTGAAGAAATGAGAAATACTGATTTGAGTACTAACTTTGGGACTAACACCGGTACTAACGTTAGGACTCTAGGAAGGAATTGGCCGTTAAAGTAAGTAGATACTCAAATCGGTTTTTCTCATCTATTCTCACCTTGTGGACTTTGTACTCTCAAAAAATTTGACAAAGGCATTTTTGTTCTTCAGAATCACTATGATAGTTACTCTCAAGCTTGTCTATTTTATTGCTGCTGAATGCCATTCATCTGAATGACGAACAAATTAAGCTCAATAATTCTCTCGTTGGTAATCCAATATTGCTCATTGCCAAGCACATAATAAACTTATTCTCCAACCTTTTTCTGGCTAAACTTACCCGCATGATGCTGTTGCATGTAATGGTGTCCAACCTTCATTGTCCTGTCTGTTAATATCGGCGCCATGTTCCACTAGGAATTCAACCATATCTAAGTTATCATCGATGCAGGCCTGGAAAGTAGAAAAGAAAAAATATTATAAAATAAGTTGAAAATCGATTTCAATGTAAACAAAACAAAAATTTCAAGTTAAAAAAAAATTGGAAATTCTTTTTGTAAACAAAAAACCACTGGCGCTGGATTTCCGTTGATGATATCATCATCGTCATCGCCTGCTGGTGGTAGGTACATATTATCTAGAGCACCAGTGCGTCGGTCGTTCGGTCGGTTGTTATTATTGAAACGCACATAAAGCACGCAGAGTGTGAGATAATAACTTTAATTCAATACAAAAACCAGCAAAAGGGGAGAAAAAGTGTGTATATGCGGTTTTTTCATCATTTTATGTTGTTTTTTTTCATCGTTTCTATTTCAAATTCAAAAATTTTGTAACAAAATGGAATAAAATAAACAAAAGTACATAGTTGAAGAATTTTGTGGGCTTGCGGAAGGCAAATGGGGCTTTATCAAGTCATACAGTATCGTGAAGCCTAATCGTTTTGCTATGAATAAAGTGTCAGGTTGTTGATCTCGAACGCGAACGTTTGAATATTTTGAGCAAATGTTTATTTAAGGAATTTACGATTGAAAGCATGGAAAAGTGTATTAATAAGGGTGTCTCTTGTGGGTTTATCAAAAAATGTTTGAAGTTTATCGATTTATTTGATAAATTTATCCTGATTGTGGTTGGCTTATCGCCTTCGTTTCCGGTGAGACACGTGTAAATAGGTAAGTAACATGATTTGGGAAAACCAATTATAATTTTCAGGTTATATAATATGTACACAAATAGAATCGAATGTTCGTAGGTATTCATTGGTCTAAATTGTAGTCTCAAAATAAGTCTCAAAATAGCCTAACTGCTTCATTAAATAAGGTTAATTAGAGTTCCTTCATATCATGATCATAATTTGTTTATTTATAAGTTATGACAAACATAGTGCCGTAGAAGTAACCGTTGAAGTCAATTTTTCAGGAGAAACAAACATCGCATTTTAGTTATGATTAGGACCAAGAAATTGACCAGTTCGTAATTGAGGTTTCGACTATATGATACTGATTGATATCTTCTTGTGGATGTGTTTTGGTCAGGAAAACAATGAAGAGGATTAGAAGTTTGAGACAAAATAATATTTATGAAGATAAGGAAAACAGTAGGAGACAAAACGGAGTCTGGGGCACACCAATACATGTCAGACTTAAAATCATCCAGAGTAACTTAAGTCGAACGGTCAAAGAGGATATATCTTATCCAAAGAAGAAGAGATTCATCGATACGAACTGCACGCATTTTCCATTAGAGAGCTTCGTGCCTAACTCTATCAAAAGCCTTTCAAATACTAAGTGCAGTTGTTGCTGTTTCTTTAAAATTTTCTTGTATCTTCAAGGTATTTATAAGCTGATTGTTGATCATGATTAACATTTCCATGACCTTTGAAAAAGTAAAGTTAATGCAATATAGGAAAGTTTGATTTTTGTTGGGGACCGGTAGAACAAGAAGTGCCGTTTTCCAGTAATGTACTCGGAAAGAATCCAGATGTATTGGAAAAATGGAAAAACTTAAGCAATGGTTTTGCCAGCGTAGAATAACACCTCTTCAGAACTTAAGCACGTCACTCTTACAGCCAAGATTTTTTTTGGAACTTATACATTTACCTTGTAGTACCTTGTCGCAGGTATTGCGAAAGAGGTCCAATCGGCCCTACTTAGTAATTCGTTCTGTAAGTGAAATTTTCCGAAAACGAATATTTTGTACCCTCTATTTCCAAAAAGGGAATGAAATCCACTACTCTCGGATTGATTATTCCGAAATTGTAATTTTCGTGCACTTTTCCGTATGACCCAAGTATTGAAAAACAGAAAATTTGTTTCTACAACAAATGTGATGACAGAACGAACAAGGAAGGTCTTAGAATGTAAGTTTTGTATGAAAATGTTAATTTTTATTTGGTGGTGGGTCCGATGGAGTAATGCCTGATAGAGTAGGTTCTGGAGGTGGGTCTATACTTGGGACAAATGAACAACTGTTTTGGTGGTGGGTCTGATGGAGTATGGTCTGACGGAGGTTCTGGAGGTGGGTTTGAAACTGGAACAAAGGAACAACTTTTTTTAAATAACTTTCATATTTTTTTTTGTGGTGGGTCTATTGGAGTAAAGTCTAACGGAGTAGGTTTTGGAGGTGGATTTGGAACTCAGAAAAAGATTCCCTTTTCTTAAAATAACTTTCATAGATTTTTTTGGTGGTGGGTGTGATGGAGTAGAGTCTGCTGGAGGAGGTTTTGGAGACGGGTCTGAAACTTTGACAAAAGAACTAGACCCACCCGCAGAACCTACTCTAGCAGACCCTGCTCCATCAGACCCACTACAAAAAGAAATCTATGAAAAAATTATTTAAAAAAAGATTGTTCCTTTGTCAAACTTCCCGGACCACCTTAAGAATCTCCTTCGTTAGACACTTCTCCATGACTCCATTGCACCCGCCACTAAAAAATTTATGAAAAAGTTACATATTACAAAAAAAAACTGTGTTCCTTTTTTACGTTTGACGGATCTCAAAAGAAAAAAGTTCGAGACTCGAAATAAACTAATCCGTGGGATTAAACTAATAAGTGGGGACTCGGAGGTCATATTTTGAAATAATGTTTATAAGAGATATCATTAACTATAAAATCAACTGTCCCATTTTGCTTTCACTGGTAAGTAGGTGCGTAACCTACGCGACAATTCCGATCGCATTGTTTTTTTTATGTCCCTTTCCACAGGGTTAGTTATGGAAATAATGAGCCATTAACGCGCTGTTTAAGGCAGGCAAACTCTGTGTCTAGTGTTCTTGAGTTTAAAAAATTGTTTTCTTTATTGAACATTGGTGGATAAAATCTAATTTAGTAGTCTATAAGAGATTTGTATGCTCTGTTTGATGAAAGAAATAAATATTAAATACTATTTTTTTGCATTTCCAAAGTTTTAAAAGCGGAACGGAAAGCACTTTCGATAAGCATTGACTTTCGGATCGAAATACAGAGTAGGGCCCCAGGCCTCTTTGGATTTTATCTTTAGACCATTAGAAATTTGCTGATAGGATGCAAAACAGAGATACCGTTCGAGAATTTTAAAGCAAAGCATTTTCAGTAAATATAGGAGTGTTTTGCTCTAAGGGGAAGTGTCGGTCTTTTTATTCTGAGCTCAAGGAGCGTACTCCGGGTTAGCTCTTACCGCGTTTACATGAAGAATTGAATCCGAATCGAATCAGGATTTAGGTCCATGTAAACCTGCATCGAATTGAATCCGGATTAGTCGATCTAATCTAGCTCGGCGAGCTGGATCGAATCGAAAACATGCATGTATACCTGGATTGAAAGACGTGACTAAAAGGAAGTGAGATACTCCGACAGAAGTGCCAACGGCATCATTGATAATGAACATTGGAATCTATTAACGAATAACGATATCAGGTCAGGGAAAATATTGTTGATGCGCACATCTATTGGTTCAAAAGTAAAATAAACGTCAATCTTTTTAGTATAGGAAACCTTTCGGCATGCAGTCCAACGCACTAACCATTATGCCATCAGGTACTACAAATTTCAAATTGAATAGACGCAATTAATTCAAATCTCTAGCATTGAAATTGACATATCCCAGGGATATTTTGAAAAACTGAAGCAGGCCAACTTTCAAATTTCAACTCCCGAGTTGAGAATTTAAGAAGCGAGGAAAACAATTTTCAACTTGCCATCAAACTCTCGGTTTGATATCAACTCTAGAGTTGGCTAACTCCATAGTTTTCGTCAAGTTGACTTATAGTGAAGAAAACCGACTTTAGAATATTTTTAAAACCAGTCGGTATCCGTGGCGTTGAAAGTGCCAAACCATTTCATTTGTATTTTTCTGGATCTGTCTCGTCTGGTACCATTGCGTGAGTTCCGTTGGTTGCTATCTAGTTATCCCAATAATTTTAATATGACATTTTTTTTTTAACAGCGGTTATTGGCTGTTTTTAACAAGGGATTACAACAACAAAAAGCTATCCAGATAGCTGAGAATAATCATCGGAATGACATGATTTCACAAGACTTTAAGTTTAATGCCTTACGTAGAGTTCGCCCCATGTTGGTGTTTCTATTAATGAATATCCAAATGGATTCATTCAGAGATTAACTGTGCTGTTCATACACCTTCATCGCGACACCCATCAATCACATTTTTTAATTCACAGATTCGTTTTCTTAATTTGTGAATAAAAATGTCTGAGAACCTTGTGGTTTGCATTTTCTACGAGCTAATTTTTCAGCTGACATTCCACTTTTGACTTTTCTTTCATATTATTTTCAGTTCAAAAGAATATCTATTAAAAAAAAAAACAAGAATCCTTATTGATTTCTCAATTAAAACTAAAAAAAAAACATCACTTAGCTTTTTTTTTGTTGCCAAATTTTTCATTCACAAATTGTAGGTATTTAGTGAAAGCCGAAGAAAAAATAAATTGAAATCATTGAAAAAATCACCAACTACTCGTATAATTCTACATCCACTTCAATTCTTCAATTTTTCGATGAATTGAAATAAATTAAATGATTTTTATATTTTCATAAACATTTTTAAATTTGTATTTTATTCAATCTAATCTGATTTCAATGCAGGAAGAAGCGGGAGTAGAAAAAAAACGAAGAGGTCACTTTTAGCATTTACACAAATAAAAAGAAAAAACATACAAAACAGATATGCTTAATTAATTAATTGGCAACCACCCAGTTTGGCTTGCTTTGTCTGTGTGTTGAAAGAGTTGTTTTTTTTTTAATTTTTTTTTATATTAATTTATTTTGATTTACATGATTTTATTTTTGAAAATAAGCGATAAGACACAACGAGTTGTAAATTTATTAAAGCAAATATGAAAATTCTACTCTCATAAATAAAAATTTATTACCATTGACTTTTTTTATTTTCTTTTTGAGAATAAAAATGCATGCAGCAAAGAGGATTACAAATGCCGAACACACATGAGGGGTGCAACATGACACACGGCCTTTATAGCAAGTGTGATGACCTTGCTCTACAAAAATAGCCAACTGAAACAAATTAATGATACACAGACAGACACATGTGAGAACCAAGGATGTGCATGAGCTTGAGCATGCAAATGCAAAATAATACCAAGAGTTAAAAGGATTTTCATTTGCAAAATCGAATGCCATCAAGTCATTGCTTATTGAGAGAAATCCAAATCCCCCTTGTCATGGATTATTTTATAGTATTTTTCGTCGAAAGAAGATTTTCCCTTAGATTAGTACCTTGACAGTAGAACAACAAAAATGCAACGTTGGGAAGTGAAAAACAAATTCCATTAGGAAAAAAAGAATTTCAAGTACCTACCTAGAGTTCTGGAAAGGATTAAGGTATTTTCTGAACACTAAGCCGTTTGCAAGCTTAAAATTCAAATGAGCAAAGTATAAAATATTCCGAATTAATTTTCTAATAAATAGCTTAGTAATGAAATACCTGTCTAACAAGTAATAGCTCCTATCGGAATTTGAGTTTTAGGTAAGTTCGTGCAACTTAGATTCGTGTTCCTGAACAGAAACAGACGGAAATTGATGTTTTGGAAAATAATTATTTTTGGATGCGAAAATCATTTGCATGCAAAAAATGCTCTGAGGTCAAAATATTTTTTTTTTCTGGAAGTGTAAACCAACCATAAAAAAAAAATATTTTAATCACCACACTTTTTTCGCATGCAAAACAATTGCCGGTCCATTGACAGTAATGTTTTTTTTTTGCATGAAACAGAAAACCAATCAGGCAAACAATTAATTTTGCATTTCACCTCAATTATTTTTGACATGCAAGAATATTTGCATAGATTTTTTTTGCCTACGGGAACTGTAAACTAGGCTTATAGCATTTTCCCACTGAGCCTAAAATTGCTCAATTTCAAGAACTATTATGTATTCAAATTGCCCACACTGCAATTGAAACAATTTTGTATTTAGACTTCTGTTAGGGCAGGGGATTTTGTTTGATTGTCTTCCAAGCAGCTAAGACATATTTTATGATATTGAGTTGACAAAAAAAATTGAAATTGGTTAACGATTTAAAACAGAAATACAAATACAAATGCTAAAACAAAATATCTTACAAAAGTAAACACAAACTGACAGCAAATATTTGCTGTTTTTCTTTTTGTAGCTCAGTTTGTTTACTTTATCGAAAAACTGGTATAAACTGTAATAAAAAACAATTTCGACAAATTTTTTTTTCAATATTCCAATTTATTTCATAGTTTTTTCCGCAAATTTTCGCTAGATTCTTGGGCTTAAAATGTTGATTCAAAATAGTTTTTAATTGCTTTTAGTCTACAAAAATTACATTTCGTCCCGGCTATCTCAGGCGCATGAGAATATTAAAAAAACAGCTTCTGAAACTCTATACTAAAAGAATTATTTGAATTGGATGAACATTTCATTTGTGATTGTTCATGTTGTGACATTGAATATTACCAAATCAAATTTAATCACTTTTGTTTGAAAAGAAAATTATATTGTCAGACGTCGCGTCCCCCAAAAAACCAATAATTATTTTCATCTAAGCCAAAAAACAGCATTCTCAGTGACTCAGTGGTGCTAAAAGATAAAAAAAAACATACAAAAGTGAATCTGTATCTAAAAATCCTCCTCGTCTTAGAATTTAAAGACGGAGGGGATCAGTACTTAAGTGACAAACGAAACAAAATAAAAAAAACAACAACGCCAAGAGAATAATCGTCTGTACTGTCAAGTGACGTTAAATACTGCGCGAAGTTTGTTGTTGTTTACACTGTGACTCAATGAGTCATTATTCGGTAGCTTTGGATGCTACTTCACATCGTTGCACAGTGGGGTTGCATATATGACAGAGTTGGAATAAATTAAGAAAACAAAATTAATATTATTTTTGTATCGCTACAAAACTAACTATCAATGCAGTCTTGTTTCTGCAAACGGTGGTACGTATCTGGACGTTAAAAGTAGAATAGATAAAGCTCGTGCTGCCTTCGGTACTTTGTCTCCAATTTGGAAATCGAGTCAAATCTCCTACGCACTAGGTTTAGATTCTTCGAATCCAATGTCAAATCCGTGCGGTTATATGCTTGTGAAACCTGGAAAGTCACGTCTACCATTTCGAGAAAATTACAAGCTTTTGTGAATCGCTGTCTTCGACACGTCGTAAAGATTCGCTGGCCACAAAAAAAAACGAAGAATTGTGGCGCAGGACAAGTCAAGAGCGGCTGGACGTCGACATAAGAAAGCGTAAATGGCGTTGGATTGGTCACACAATGAGGAAACCAAACGATGAAATTGCAAAGCAGTCCTTTGAATGGATTCCTCAGGGTGCACGGCGTGTTGGAAGACCAAGAACAACATGGAAATCAACTGTCTTGGCAGAAGCAGAATCCCATAGAAAGACATGGCCACAGTTAAAATACCTTGCAGCAGACCGTGAAGGATGGAGACGTTTTGTTGACGGGGTTCTGGACACGATGATGATGATCGGTACTAAAAAAAAAAACACCCTGTAATAAAGTATTTATTCATTTTGATGACAATTGGCTAAAATCCAGAGATGTTATAGAGAATATTTTCCATACAAAAACGAATGAAGAGACTTTTAAGCGTGTCTCTTTTTTAGTTCTAAGCAGAGCTTGAGCGATCGGAGTGAGCTCTGACCAGAGCATGATCAGACCTCTCCAATATAATTTTGACAGACATCTAAGCACTGAACTGTTATTCGATTCTATATAAATCAGTGCGTTTCATCTGACAGCTGACCATTCAAAAACTCAAAAATGTGACTGAAATTTGATGTCTTCCGCAGGCTGGCCGATTTGAAAGAATAAAAACAAAGAAAGGAAGAAACAAGTTAAGTTGGCTGTGCTCAGTTTTGCTCCATTCTGGTCTTTCTATTCTGAGCTTATGGACCGAAACACAAGTTCTAAGGGCTCTTGAGCATTTTGATCTTTATTGACAGCTCAGTGCTATGCACGGAGCAATAAAAGGAAAATGTCTTATTAGGCGTTTTCTTTTTTAGTCGAGAATATGCGTTTTTCTTTTCTTACTTCGAGCATAGCACTGGGCTGTCAAAAAAGATCACGGTTTTTTTTTTTAGCTCAGAGCACTCAACTTGTGTTTCTTTTTTAAATCAGAGCTAGCTCGGAGTACGCTTCATGAGCTCCGTATAAAAAGACTGAGCGAATGGAGCAAATAGGCGTTTTTCTTTTTAATTCAAAATAGAACTCTGAAAAGAGTCTGAGCATGTCGAGCATGTTCTGAACATCATCTAAACAAGTGTGTTCTGAGCAAATTGAAGCACACGGAGCACTCCGTATGCTCAATTATTAATAGGTTAGTTATTTTAATAGAGCACGCTCTGAAAAAGCTCAGACCAAAAAAGAAAAACAATATTTTAACTCTGAACGTTCAGAGCTAAAAAAACAACACAATTTCTTTTTGACAGTTCAGGCGCAGTCAAAGCGCAGCTAACCTCGTTCTTTTTTTCACTCATTTCAAATAGGCGCGTTCAACACATTCATTCCAGTTCACATTTTTTAATTTTCCGGGTTTTCGATTGGCCAGCTGTCGATGAAAATTAAAAGTCAGTACCAAATGTTGGTTCGTAATCGTATGAGAGTTCAGTGCCTAGATGTGTTTCAAAATTATATCAGAGAACTCTGATCATACTTTGCTCAGAGTTAACTCCGATATCTCGACCTCTACTCCATGCTTTGCTGAGTTAAAAAACAAAAAACGCCTTATAACGCTCTGAAAAGAGTCCGAGTATGTCAAGCATGTTCTGAGCATCCAAGAACAACCAAGCGTGTTCAGAGCGTTCTGAATTATTTTCGAAACACGCTTGAACACTAGTTGTCAGCTTGTATTCAATATTTAACTTTGTCTGCTCAGTTATTTTCTTTTGAGCGAATGGATCGCGCGGAAAATAAACACGCCTATTATATACAGCATAAATGTCAAAATACAATGACATTTGACGCCATTTGTAAGAACTATGGCACATTCACAATGAGACATTTGGTGTGTTGGTTAACGTGAAATTTCTTGCAAATTTTCACAATTAGCTGTCAGAAACCATAGGAGAAAAAAAAAACATGTTTCGGAAGCTTGGAGAAAATTTCACGATACCATACAGACATTTTACTTTTTCGTTCTGTCCAAGCTATTGTTCACATTTTTCAAACAAATTAAAAATAAAGAGTTTTCAGATATGAAAGTGGGTGTGAAAGTGGGCATCTTGGTAGGCCTCTAGACTTAACGTCTAGTTGGCATTCGTGGTTTTAGCTCAGCTGTTTGATATAATTTTGGTTTATAAGCCATTTGTGTCCCACTGTTCGCCACCACATCACCGCGTCGCACCGTTCTATCATCGTCATCAGCACTGCAAATGTGATATCAAATTGCAACGAAAACGAATTCGTAATATGTTGTACGTTCATGTGCAACGACAACGACGACGTAATTGTATATACTACGTAGCCGCGTAGCACAAATAATAATAATAAGCGATGGCATAAGTTTGTAATGACAAAACGCGGACGAACGCGACACAAGCAGAGGAGTTGGTGTGGTATCAAGCATTTTGTTGTAATCAGCGATTCAGCATTTTATTATTCTCTCTCTTGAAGTTGGAGTGTTTTCGCCGTGTCGTCGTCGTCATTGTCGCTTTGACGTATCGTCTGACTTGATCGTCATTCAAAATCGTTGTCATCGTCGTCGTTTCGTCGTTGTCGTTCTCTTTCATCTCTATACATACACTCTGAGGCTAATGAGTATAAAATGTTGTTGCACGCGTTGTGTAAGAAGAAGCAACTTAATATGGAGTAAAATGCAAATTTATGGTTTGTTGTTGATCTCTGGGGCAGCTAAATAGTTGAATATTATCGCTGACCAAGAATGAAGAATTATTAAATAGATTTAATAGCCATGTTTTGTTTTTCTTTTTTTTCAATTTTCTCAGGTTTTTAAAATAGATTTTTATTTATTGAATTGTTAAAATTGCAATAATAAAATTAATGAATGAAGCGATTAAAATTGAACATCAAACAAGATAAAGATGGAAGATGTGATGGCGGCAAGTGCGACAGCAAGGGGCTAACTGGGGGCTCTCTATATGTATGTACTTTTATGAAACAACAAACTGGCGGTCAGTGGAAATTTATTTGCTACAGAACATTATCTTTTGTAGACAATATAATTAACAAATAATTAAACACAATAATTAATTAGGTCGTTTATGATAGTAATAAATGTTTTTAGATTGTGCAATGGGGGAATAATGAGATGTTCTTATTTTTTTTTAGCTTGATACAGGAAGCTAATATTTAAATGAAATGGTTACAATTTTTCTAGGTTTTTTGATAGCATTGTGATGTTTTTTCTTTCAGCTGGAAGTAGGCTCGTAGAAATTCAGGGTTCTTCACTAATAAAAGAACATTATTTGATTTAGCAGTCTCCAAGTTGTCAAGTAATATGGCTTGACTTTAAAATTGTAGCACGCAGCCGTGTTCATAACTTTATGACGGAGTACTGTATGCATCAGTGCTAGAAGAACAGTTCAAGTATCGCAAGCAAAATTACGCCGAGAAGTTCCTAATGACAGTGACTATCCAAATACAAAAGACTCTTAATTAGAAATTATCCACATAATTCAATTTTATATTGTTTTTTTTTTTTTTTTAATTTTGAAATCTAATTGCAAAAATTATCGCTACCGTCTCTACGATGAATCATTAAAAATAACAACTCTTATGTCTCGTCGTGTCTCCACCTTCCCCACACCATCATCAACTCTGAAATAATGTCACCTTCCATTCCCCAAACTCCAAACAAACAAAAGTTTTGCCCCAAACTTTGTCTATGGCTTGGAGCTTGATGCATAAAACCAAAAGCTGTGTTAAGTATAGAGACTGTCGAATGTCGATGCCGAATGTGCATCTCAATGGTACTTTGCAACTTGAATTGGTTAAGAGTGAAATAAATTCTCGTGATTTGTTTAGAAAATGCAAATCTATATGCGATGACTGATGAGCTTTGCACCCTACTTTTTTGTGGGTGTTTTTATATTTTCATTTACCCTATTTTATTGTTGTTTGTGGTTTTGGAGTTTCTTCTCCCTTTTGGAGTTTTTTTGTTTCTTTATTTAATTTTTTTCTCGAAAAGCACGTACGTAGCGAGTGGTAGAGTTTTATAGAACGCAATTCTATGGCGGCGTTAAAAATCTCTGGGGTTATTTTGTTTTCTTTTTTTTTTTGCTTGGAGATGAGGAGATGATTTTTCTTTTTTTAATTTCAGTGTTGAAAGCTTCTATGAAGGTGTACATTTGATTGTACCTAGTTGGGTTCTGTTTATATTTTGTGTTTAAATGAAATAAATAAATCCAATGAATAGGTAGTCTGGGTTGAGCATGACTGAAGAAAATAACAGTTCGAGGGAATTTTCATTTTTGAGTATTCTCAATCTCAAAGGATTCACACAGACTTTTTTTTGTATACAAAAAAATTTCTCATATGGAATGGGGAATAATTTGTATTATAAGAATATCAGCTTCATCAACATAAACAAAATTCGAGGATAAGCCTGCAAATCACCTCCCCTCACGAAATGAAAAACAAAGGCGTTCCACAATGTTCTTATGGACCTATTTTAAATTTTCCTTCAATCGTGTTAGCCGAAATTGGTTTTCACCCTTCCCTAGATAAGCTCCTCGGATCACATATCACGGAATCTGAGACCATTTGAGTTTATAGTTTGCTCTACCGGACCGTTTAAAAAATTAAAAATTCTAAGTGAAAAACGGTTTTTTTTTAAACAGTTTGGCAGGGCGAATGATCTCAGATTCCGTGATATGGGATCCGCGGAACTTATCTAAGGAGGGGTGAAAACCAATATCGGTTTTTTGAATAGCTTTTAAGGAAGCTTTCGATGCCTATACTTCTTTTTTTTTTCTATCAATCACACCCAAAATCTGCTGTGGGCTCTAAGTCTATATGTGTTATTTATAATTACTCACAACTTAACTCAGACTTTGTATACCGTTAGCCGAACAAAACGTTTGATCCATACTTATAAGTTAAGCAATCAATGAACTAGTAAAAAAAACGGTTCAATCGAAGTAACTGGTTATTAAAACGATGAGTTTTGCAAAATTGGTAAGAAATCATTGGAGCCGTTTCCGAGAAACCAAGATGAAAAAAAAATAGGCGTAGCGGTGAGTGGATTTCACTAAAATCACTTCATCTGGCTTAAAAGAATCAAGTCTGAAAATTTATTTCAAAACGTTTGTTTCAGAGAAACCAACAACCAAGCATACAAAAAATGGGCGTGGTAAAGGGCGTTTCTAATAAGAATCATTGCCTAAACGTTTTTCCTGCTAAAGTTTAGTACGCTGCTGAGGTGAACATTTTTCTGGGGTCTCCAACTCGAAGACGAAATTACAAACGAAGTGATTGCGAAAAAAATAGGGAGTCAAAAAAGACGTCAAAATAAATAAATTTAAAAAACAGTTCGAAATCTTAAGTCAATTTTTTTTCTCGCCTGATATGAATTCTATTTTGTTTTTTTTTTTTTTTGTGTCGTCCGTTGTGGTGCTAAGGGTTCCAAATAATTGTGTTCTCCATTTCGTTTCAACGGTATTTTCTTCAATTTTCATTTTCAAATAAAATTCAACAGCAAAATATAACAAGCTATCAAATTTTCGAAGGAAAACTGAAATTTCAGTTTTAAATCTTAGTTTCTATTACGAAATGATTTATCTTCAGCCTATAAACATAAAGGTTGTTGTTATTGTTGTTCATTCAAAATTATTTGATTTATCAGTTGTTTTCCACAAAGTTTCAAATGACTCATATTTCTCTACGAGTTTTTTTTTTCCTCCAATGTCCAGTGTTTTATCCCACTCTCGACAACTTCGAACTGTGAAGGAATTTTGTGAGTTAATATCTGATAGTGATAAAAACATTTGTCTACTTGCTAGTAATTCCCAACAAGTTCATATGTATGTATATCGAGACTTAAAAGTCAACTCTCCGTGAGCTACTCTCAAGACTGTGTTCTCTTATCCTCTTGCGACAATGCTCTCGAGAGCTTCTTGAAGACTACTCGCAACATTTGTACTCTTAAATGAACACGCACCTTAATAATGCTAAACATACTAAAAGAGTAATTTCCGAGAAGTCAAGAAATAAAAATGGAAAAGGATTTCACAGAGAGAAAAAATAAGCTCAAGGCATGAGCTTTTGAAGCTACCTATATTTTTGGAGACTTTTTTTTCGTTGATTTTTTATTTTTTTTTGTTTTCCAAACATGTGTCGATACGCACCTGCAAAGTTTATATCTTGAGTTCTATTAACCGGATCGCTAAAATTATTTGGACTTAAAGAAAATGACAGAGCATCATTTCCCAGGTTCTTTTTATTGGAATTCAAGTTATTTGAAAAAATTGAAAATGTTTTCATATTCTTGATTTTTTTTGTTAATAGTTTCCTGAGTGTTGGAATACGATCTCAACCAAGCGATGCGGACTGTATATATTTTAATAACGATCACTTACAATATGTCTATATACTAATTGTTACTAATTACTTCTCGTTATCATACAAAACCTAATGATTGTTTTGATTGATATCATAATCTTTTACTTGCGTTGAGTATTTTGTGGAAAAAAAAGTGGTCTAGTGCTACTAGACGCATTAAAAAAATTAGTTTTCATTTACATATTTGCCCTAATGTCAGATTTTGTTTGTATCATGTTTAAGAAAATGTAGATATTTACTTCATATTTTCGAAGGACTGAAATGCGGGAAAGACTCGTTCAAGACCAAAAGAAGTACTTCGTATACTCAATCTAGGCACCTATTATGACTCACGACTCGCAATTTAAATTGGACGTATGTGACTATTTGGCATTACCGTTTGCAACTCGCCCAAATTAAGTTCGTCTAAAATGTCAACAAAATTTAAATGTCATTCTATAACTTTAGCGAATGCTTGAGTTCTTGTTGATATCAAACTGTAATTCTAGGTGACATTGAACAGAATCGCAGTATTTTTTTTTTTGAAAAGTGGAAAGTTCAATTTTTGAGTCGTGCGTTCGACTCGGGGAGTTGAAAATCATAATAAGGATCTTAAACGTGCCCTGGCAGACATCTTGCTTCATAAAATTCACCTCAAAGTACCATTTCACTCGGAACTACCTATTGGATATAAAAGTTGAGCCACTGAAGTTAAAACCTTGAAAAACTTCTTTGACGTACCTAGAGGCTTCAGAATCAGGGTGACCCCTTTTTTTATTTGAGAAAAAAATAATAATAGTTAAATCAAAATCTAAAACTTTTAGATTTGTGTCAAGTGAACTCTTGTATAACCTCCAAATGCCAGAGCTACACCTTTCTTTTCATATAGAACCAAAATGTTTCTATTAATATTAATATTATTTTGGCAGACTTCACACTTTAGGAAGCTGTGGTCTTAAAGTGGTTTCTTAGTTAAGTTTTGTAATAATTTAGATACAAATCAGTTGGCTAACACCTAGGTATCTCTAATATGTAACTTGCCAATTAAACATTACAACACAAAAAAAAAACCTGTCGACATGATTGTCTCAAATAGCTACCATGCTTAACGGCTTTCGAAAGATTTATAGCTCCGATTCGATGGAAATTAAATTCATGTTAAAAAAAAAATTCTTCTATAAATACTCTTCGTGTCAATAAACAGACGAGCGCAAATTTCACATAATCCACGTGCCATGCCAACGCCAGCCGCCACCGCCACCACCGTTGCCACTGTCGTGTCGGCCGTCCGCCATTTCAACCAGCCATTTCCCGATAATTTGACTACAAAATAGAACAACAACACAACAGAATATCAGCACGAAAAGCGATGAAGCTTCTTCTAAATCTAAAGGAAGGATCGCATCGCGCATCGCCTGCAGCAAAAAGCAACAAGCAGCTATAGATACTTTTGAATCTATTCTGACTCCCTGAACTGAAATGGGGAGCTATTAGCAGATCAACGATCGATTTGTATAGTGGCTAGGCGGTGGCGAGTACTAGCCTAGCCATCAAAAATACCCTTCCACCCAACTCCCTATACATCTTCTCCATTCATTCCGCATACAAAAGTTACGAAGACACAGCAAACATTATGTACAAAGCGATGACGTCGTCGTCGTCGTGGTTGTCATGCCTCCTCCCTATCCCAGACCCATGACTTTCTTCGACAAACTATGTGTGAGTTTGTGTGTGTGTCTTTTTTTCTTTCTGCTCTGATGGTTGCCCATAATGTTCCGCTTTCTATTTTTAGATTTTATTTAATTTTTTTGCAATATTTTTTCATTTGATCATTTTGCTGTTTCGATTGTGTGTGAGCGCTGTGCCGTTAATTGTGCTTTTTTCTAAAAGAAAACTATTATGAAATAATTTGTATCTAGTTCTAAAATAATTCTAGTACGAGTATTTGATGCATTCGTTGAAAAATTTTGTATTTTTGGAGCAGACTCATGTTTTTTTTTTTACTATCGCAAGAAGCTCTTACGAGATTTTAAAACTTTATGAAAAAATCAAGGACCAACTTTAAGACTTAAATTTTTCAAATTTTGAATTTCAAAATTGTGAACATTTAAAACACTGAATTTCGAAAATGTTTCTAATGAAATTTTGAATTCTTTCTAACTAAACATTCTTGAAAAAAGATTATTTTAAAAACACAGTGTAAAAACTAATGCTTAAACGTTCCCGATGCTTTACTGCATGCAGTCACGCATGCATTTTTCGGTGTATTCACGTTTCAATCACGTCTGAGAACTTAATGTGATAGCGTGGTCAGTAAAATCACAATTAGTTGCTTCAGTTTGTCACTTTCTGTGACTTTCATCAATAACAAAGACGAATAACAAATATTATAACTATTTTTTCTTATTTTCAGTTAAAATTTAACTCTGCAGCATTAAAACATTCTTTAAAAAGTAAAAAAAATACCTTTTTATCCATTCAAAAAATTCTGGGCGATAATTCTCAATTTCCATTCCAATTTAAAACCACATCTAGCGGTGCAGATATCGTGCCAGAGGTACAACATATCAAACACCCCGCGTAATATAAAACTCTTAAAATTTGTTATTGTACCATCTTAAGTCATGTTAAACGTCAATTTTAACCACAGTATGTGTCACAATCGATCACAAACGCAATTACCCTTAATACTCTTTATCGAATTTCCAAGAATAAAAAAATCTACCTACATAGGTAATGAGTATAGAATGTATAGGGTGGCGTATACGTAATATTTTTTCATATAATAAAATTTTCTTAGTACAAAAATTTTAATATTTTATATATATTTTAATTTTAGGCGCCATCGCATTATCAACTAAAAGGAATGTTAAACATACATTTCACGATAAAAATAGAAAGCATCAGTGCAAAAAAAAAAAAAGCTCAACGTCATAGCCATCCATGATTGTGTTTTTGTTTTTTTTTATTTTTAGTTTTGTTGCTACATATCTTATAATAAGTGAATAAATATTAAAAACAAATAAATTTAGTTGATACTGCTTGTTACTAATTCCTGTCGCGTGTTGGTCGATTAGAAAATTTGTATTCTTTTTGCGTCATTGTTTAAATATTTCAAAAAATATATTCGGAAGCCAATGTGAAAATAATTTTTTTTTTTCCTGTTCTAGGTGTGTATGCACCTAGCTGAAAATTGGATAGATATTTTTTTCTTGCATAACTTAAATTTTGAGATCTTTTTTAGTTTTTTTTTAGAGATTTTTTTTTTTTTTTTACACTTCAGATTTTATGTTGTAGAGAGCTTAGATCAAGCTACAACCTACAAACAAAGGCTCATCATAAGTGCATGTGTTAGTGGTTAGTAAAATAGTAAAATAATGCTAACCAACACATGCTTACAAACAAAAAGTATACAAAACTAAACTAAATTACAAAAATAAAAACAATACCTAAAATACAAAATTTAACAATAATAAAAACATTTAAAGTATCTTAAAGAGAAGATAAGACAGATATTTATTAGTGGAGACTATTTAAATTTTTTTTCATAATTTTTATATAAAATCAAGTGTAGTTAAGTATATTTTTCTTTCCAATTTCCAAACATGAATGTGTAGGAATCAAAAGATGATGAAAAATTAATATCAATTATTTAATTCGTTCGAAATTGTTTTTTTTCTGTAAATCTATGAAGAAGTTTAAACTTGCTAAGTTTTTTTTTGGAAACGGAGAATGTGTTGGCATAAAGGTTTTTCCAATACACGCCAGGAAAATGCCAAGTTTTTGCCAAGTTTAGCCAAGTCCCCAGAAAGTTTTCCATAAGGCCAAGATTACACATGTAAAATTTACTTACCACTTATGTAAGTCTTACAGAAGCAACTTACAAGAGGCTTTACATTACAGATGAACTTACAGTAAAAAATACTTCCGTAAGTTTGAAAACTTATCACTGCCGTTTGAGTAAGCTGTGAGAGTTCCGTAAGTTGGAAAAAACGTTTTTATACTTTTAAGTTTTTCTTTCAACTTACAGCTTACGTAAGTTTATAAATTTACTGTAAGTCACTTACAGAGCTGTTTACACTTGTAATTTTATCAAAAGTTGCTTCTGTAAGTAACTTACGAAAGTAAAACTTACATGTGTAACCTTGGCCTAAGGGAAATCTAGACAAGGACAACTTGTCAGATACTGCTGAGGCCCTTGCTAGTAGGAAACTCGATAGGTTAGTTTTTTCCCATCACAAATATCCCATATCCAACGCGATAAAATATGATTCCTTCTATCGTGAAAAATTCAAAGGGAAGTTTATTTTTAGTAGCAAATCTTATTTTTTGATTCCAATAATATAAAATTCTTTTTCACGATTGAATATGGTTCGTTCCAGAATATATCACATTTACTTTTTCTCTGGAACTCCGAAAATTTCTGATTTTTTAGAGCTATTAAATCCATCGACATCGTAGCCATCCTTCAATAGAATTTGACAATTGATGGCTTAAAAGAAACGGGACGCACTATATTTTCACGGAAACAGTGTATTTCAATCCAAGTGTCACCTAAAATCACCCTCTTACGGAGCAGTAAAAAAAAACTCCAAAAATTTCTGTTTTTGAAGTGTTTGTTTAATCCATCAATATCGTAGCCATCCTTCAAAAGAATTTGACATTTAATGGCTTGACAGGGCGAACTACATTTTGATGGAAAATGTGTACTTCGATCCAAATGTCACCTTTTCCAGAGCAGTAAAAAAAATTCTGAAAATTTCGATTCAAGTAGATTCGCCACCCCTTTTTTATCAATAGAATTAAATTTAAATACAAATTTTATTTTATGTAGTTACCTAAGTACCTACCATTTTATACTGCCAAACACTGTAGGTACATATTCAAAAAAAAAATTAAAAAAAAAATGTTTTTTACTTAAATTTTCAAATATTTTATAGCTAGCTATACTCGCCGATTAATAAAATTAAATTCACCCTCGTTAAGAATTAATTAACCTCCTTTAACATAATAAATGCTGCTTTCATTTTAGAATATGTTCCGAAACCTTGTAAACCATCACATGAAAATAAGTCTTACAGCCCGATTCCGCTTTTACCCGTAATCTTCAAAGTTTTTGAGAAAATAATAACTCGGCGCCAGTCGCCAATAATAAAAGATAAACGGTTAATTCTTGAATAACAGTTCGGATTTAGGAGAAGCATTAAACAATTGATCAACTACACAAAATTACTGATGTAATCGAGAGAGCCTTTGCAGATAAGAAAATTTGGTTGACGGTTTTTTTTTCAGGATGTGTCGCAAGCGTTTGACAAGGTGTGGGACGGAGGCCACAATTTCAAATCAAGACTAGTTCTGTCTGAAGCATTTTATAGAGTTGTAAACAAATATTTAGAAAACAGATTTGTTCGTGTCTTACACAAGTAAATTAATTTTCAAGTTTCAAAGAAAAGATGACTGGTGTACCACAAGGTAATGTTTTAGGTCCAGTCCTGTACTTTCTATTTACTCATATGATATTCCTCAAACAGAAAACAATATCGTAGTCACGTTTGCTGATGATACTGCAATACTAGCAAATAAAATTACAAAACACTCTTAATTATGTTTATGAATGGACAAAAGCATGGCTAATAGGGCTTAGGTGCAGGGAATTAACTTCACGGGAACTATCTTCACATGGGAATTTACTTCACCACTAGTGGGAATTAATTTCACCTTTTTTTTGTGAAGTAATTTCCCACTGAAGGTGGGATACATACCTCACTGTTTATTCGCCATAATGCTTGCTGCTACCACTGTATTTATGTAAGGCAAAGCATTACGGCGAATAAACAGTGAGGTATGTATGGAGGGCATGCTGCCCTCCTGCAACCCCCCTGCTTGGGCACATTATAGGATTTGGGGTAGATGCGAGGCTGGGTGTATGCAAAGCTTCTTTTGCATTTAAAGAATCTGAATTTAAAGAAACGCACATTAAAGTGAAATTAATTCCCACAAAAAAGTGAAAATATTACTCACTTTCAGTGGGAAATTACTTCACAAAGAAAAGGTGAAATTAATTCCCACTAGTGGTGAAGTTAATTCCCATGTGAAGGTAGTTCCCGTGAAGTTAATTCCCTGCACCAGGGCTTAACGAGCTAAAGTCAGTCCACGGGGACTTTACGTATAAAAAACAAATAGATAATCTGTTTTTCATAATACCACTCGTATTCCATTTGCAAATGAAGTAAAATATCTGGGAATGACTCTAGACGTGAAATGAATGAATGGAAGGCACATGGTAAAAAGAAATGTGAGGAATTAAATAGTAAATCAAGAGATATAAAATTGGTTACTCGGAAAATATTCTAAGCTCTGTATAGAAAATAGATACAATTTGAATTGGAGGATCTTTTAATGCAGTAACAACTCACACTCCTATGGGCAAGCGTTTTTCGGTCTTAATAGAGCCTTCTGAATCACCTACTCACAGAAAACAAATACAAATCTTTTTTAGGTAATCAAAACCCCTTAAGTGCGGGCAAAATTTAAAAAGTCTTATGCGCTGGATATAAATACTAATAAAACGCACCCATAAATATGTCCGGTACCCAAAAGTACAAGTATCCCATATTTTAAAAAGGTCTGGCACAGCGATAGCAAAATTTGTACAAATTTTTCTTTAGACATAATATCGATACCTTCCCGTAAGAATGTATTAAGCGACATTTAAAAAAATTAAAATTAAAATTTTAAAAAACCCCTTATTCAGTTATTTATTTGGGTATTTTGTCGTAAGAAACAGATTTTTAGAAGCCTTTTGAGTTGAAAATTCCGTTCTAAATCTTTGTTATCCTCTAAATATATATATAAATAACTGGACCAGACTTTTGTTTGATGCCTTTAAAATATTTGAAATGTCGCTTAATACATTCTTACGGGAAGGTATCGATATCTTGTTTAAGCTTATCTATAACGGGTTATCAAAGATTATTGTTTTTTTTTAACTATCCTAAAAATTGCTTTAAAGAACTCGCACCATGTTCAAAGTATACAACTACGATTCACGTTTTTGTTCAAAATTTGTTTTTTTTTTATAAAATACCTACCATATTCATTAATCCTTTAATTCTTGCTAAAGACGAAGCTAATCTTGTCCCATATTTTAAAACAAGAAACAGAATTTATTTTTAATATTTTTTGTTCCTTTTTTTTACATTTTACAGCACAATAGATCATAACGGTTGCAGTGTACTTATCCCCCCAAATCTTTCATAGTTTTTAACCCTTTTTTTCTGAACTATTTAATTGTAATTAATTTCCCTTTATTCTTAATTTTTTCATCGTTTTTTATTAATTAACCAATTCTTACTTATTTCAAAACTAAACCACTTTATAACCTTGACGAAGAAATCTCAATCCATAGTCGTATGTATTTTATTGTCCCCAGACTTGTCATGTTTTGCAATATAAAATTTACCATATCAAAGACACTCCACTTTGATATAATTTAATCATCAAACAGTTTTATGTCCAAGAACCATTTAAATACTCTTGTCAAATTCTTTCATAAATTTTCTTTAAGACAGATTAGAACATAAACATCCCACATAATTAGAAAAGTGTTTCGTCCCACTTTTAAGTGACATAAATATCTTTTTTTTTTGTAAAGGAAGATAAAAAAAATCCAAAGTGATTTCATAGTTTTAAACTTTTGTTTCCGTCATTTGAATTCGTTCGTTTCAAAATTCCAGATCCAGACATTAAAAATAATAATTCAATTTAAGAAAAGATCAGACAAGCCAACCAACAATTATTTATTTATTTTCTTCCCTTCCCTCATCATTGGTGATGGTTATTTGAAACAGCTTCATCATGAGAGAAAAAAAAATTAATTTTATCGCAAACCCCCAAAAAAGATATTAAAATAAGTGGAGGCGTTTGCTTAAAAAAATACATTAAAAGCCACGATGGAAAAACAACAACAATGTTCGCACGTTAAAAAAAATAATCAATAGGGGTTTAAGCGAAATTATTTGAAAAGAATTTTTTTGAATGAGTTTTTAAACATTGAATTCATCGCAGAACAAAACCTATCACTTAACAAACAAAACTATTCACGAAATAGGGCGATTGATATTTTTTTGTTCAAAGGGTGTTTTTTTAAATAAATAGACCATTATTTGCATACAAATTTTCTTTTCAAATTAAGCCCACATTTTCCACAAGCCACTTTCAATCTAACAGAAACTTGCGAATTTATTAGCAAAAAAACAACATTTAAACAAAAACTCCAAAAGTTTTGTCAAACCATAATTTGTCTTTTCTTTACTCTATTTGCTCATTTTTAATAAAATTTAAAATTTTCATCATAAAAACGATATTTATAAATTTTCATAGGAATTTTGTAAATTTCGCATTTTTTTAATGGCGACTTTAAATTTAATGGAGCGTGAATAAATTGGGGCTTATAGTTATTGTATCATTTTTAATTTAAAATCTGTTCTAACAAATAAAGAAATAAAATAAACATAACTATTTAATGTGTCTTTTCGATATAAAAATTGGCATTAATACCACTTTATGAACACTTTTGTTCATGACTACTAAATAGATTACCTTTGCAACATGAGATGACAGAAAAAACACCCTCTAAGATTATCCATTTTTTTTTTTTTTTGTGATTTACCTTTAGGTACCACAGATAAATTGAAATTCATTCAACCGACAAAAAGAAGCACAAACCACAAATAATTGAAATAGATATAAAAATGAAACGAAAACTGCTAACAACAGCTTTGGAAAATGATATTCTTCTTATCGAACGAAAAATGTTTTCGTTTGCGGGCGATGACTAAATTTGTTCGCGGCAATCCTTTACTTAACCAATTGATTAACAGTGGGTTATTTAACCATAAAATATAGTTTTAAGAAAATGATAATTTTTGCAGCTAATATAAATATAATAGCATTATTATACACCCTATAATATTAAGGCCCAATTTATTCACTCTACATTTAATTTAAAGTCACCATTAAGAAATGGAAAATTTCAATAAAAAAAATTGAATTAACATTTTTAATGGCAACTTTAAATTTAAAAAAGAGAAGATAAATTAAGGCTTATTATTTCTTATCTAAATCGTGAATTTTAACTATTAAAATAACAGTACAAAAGTTCTCTTTTTGGTTATGACTATGAACAAAAAAGTTAGTGTAAAAACACCAGTTTTAAGGAACATATTAATATATTTTGGCATATCAGAAAGAGAGCTTTTAGAAAAGCCAAAGTCCGAATTTTCAATATCCCATATCTTTGACAAAATCCGCTCTATTAGTACAGTTAAGGAAGACAAAAAATGGGCGTGCATCACAATATTTTGTAACTAGCCGGACTTTGTAGGTATATTATTGACCTCGAAAATCTTAAAAATGACACGCAAATTTTGCGTTTTCATCTTCCAAGCGCTTCATTTTACAAAGAGTGAGACCTATGACAAAAATTGTTACAAATTGCATTTTTTTTACGAATGAACAATATTTTGTACTTTTTCAACGACCTACAAGCTACAAAATATTTTTGTTGATTTTTTTAGAATTTGTATTCCCCCAAATAGGTTCCACATTTCTTGGTGAAATACCCCACTGTGAGGTGATATGGTTGTTGAAAATTTGAGCGCCACTTTCTGGGAATACAAATTATCAGCTTTTTGTTTTTTAATTATTGTTTTTGTTATAAATAATCTATTAGTTTCATAATGCCGACGACGACGACGCCAACGACACGATCGAAAAGCACGCGAAAAATTATTATCGCAAAAAGGAAGGAAATGTGTTGAAAAATTGACAAAGAAAATATGGCAATACTTTTTAGAACATATGTAAGATTCTATATCTATAGATATATAATGTACATGTGTATGTTTGAACACAAAATAGAAACAAAAAGGCGCTAATCGTTCAAGAGGTTGGTTTCATCAGCTCATCTATATACATTCAGCTGGTCTTGCTGAAAGAAACACACATCGTGAATGTTTTTTTTTAGTAAATTATAATTAATCGTTTGATATTCGTGTGGTGTATAAAAATAACACATTTCGATAAATTAGTAAAATATACATTTTTTCTGAGTGAATTTCATAATTTTGAAAATTCTATGAATCATAAAGGCGTAACTAGAAATATTAAAAAAAAGTGATTTGCTCCAAGTTAAGTATAGAACATTTTTATGTAATTTTCTATACCTATATTTTTAGATCAACTTGAAAAGGTACCTGCCATTATTTTTATATTTTTTTGCAAAATTTCTCAAAAACGGCACTAACGATTTTGATTTAATTCCCTACTTGCACTGTTCAAAGTTTATGCAGTAAAAATGCACCAACAATTTAGAAAAAAAAATAGTTTTATTGACCGTTTTTGCAAACCTGTTTGTTAACTGTATTAAGAACGACCTTAAAATTGCCCCAAAAATATTTATTTATTTAGGGTTTGTTTCACAACGTCTCAGTAAAGTTCTGATTAGTTATCCGACACATAAATATTAGCACAGAGTAATAAGCCCATAGAAGAAAAATTCATAATTATTGTCTTATGTAATGACCCACCTGAGTGGGTTATAAATTCATAAACAATTTTTTATTTGTGAACTTATGACCCTGCCTCAGAATTTTTGTGTCGAATAACTAATCAGAGCTTTAATCAGACAATGTGAAACAGGCCCTTAATCTAATATTTATTATCATTAAAATACAAATTATAAATCAGTTACAAAACAAATAGCCACTCTTCTATTCTTGAACTATAAGACCAAATACATATCTGATTTTAGAAAATTCTTGCCCGATCTTATCAATAATAAAAATTAAATACTTTTTGTTTAAGAGAGCCCTATTTTATTAACTTACTTATGCATAATAGTCCAGTCAATTTGTGCGCAAAAAGTTTCTTTGCGAGCAATTTGTGTGTTAGTTTTGATTTTTTCCATTTGTCTTGTTTTCGGGGGTGCTGAATCCGAATCTGAGGTTTGCCAACAAAATTTCGTGACGCAACATGGAAAAAAACGCAAAAAATTATGCAAAAATATATTTCTTGGGAGTTTTTCACTAATGGCTCGAAAACTACCAACTATTCGAAAATTACATCAAAGTACCATGGAAAGTACATACACAATTTGCAATAAATGCCTATTTAAGTTTTTTTCTGTGACAGCCCATTTGGACTCATGCGCTAGTCAAAAATTGACGTATTTTTACCGTTTTCGAAAATTCACTCGAAAGCTCTAAGAAACTACTTTGTACAAAATTTCAATTTTTGTCTGTAACATGAACCAAGATATACTTTTCTGATGGTTTTTGATGCGCTAAGTTCGAATCTGGCCTTGGAACTGCTCTAGCACGTTACGTTTTTGAGATATTCGAATCTAAAAATTAAAAAAACTGCATTTTGTATGCAAATTTGAAGTTATAATTTTTTCTCGAGGTAATTTTTTTCGAAAAAAATGTTTATGGTCATTCTGAAGTATGAACATTTTACTTCAAAATTCTTTTTGAATCTTTCAAATACCTTCATTCGTCTTCGAGAAATCGTTGGTTTTCGTCATACTACCTAATTCGAAAAATCCAGTCAATTTATGCTCAAAAGGGCAAATTTTTCGATGTTACTGCGACAGTTAGACTCCTTATTTTATTTATTGTTGACATAATTTTCTAAATAAATAAATTAACAGCCTTATTTATCAGATTATTTAGACGGGTGACTAGTTAGACAGTTCTAAAATAGTTGGAAATATTCTTTATTTGATTAAATAAAATGTCAAGTTAGACGAATACTAGGCAGCCGATGCCGTTGACCAAGTTCGACCATATTTAGGGCAACAGTGAAAAAAATGTTTAAAGTTTTTTTAAAGCTGTTTAAAGTTAGATAAAGTTTATACAGGACACCTGAAGTCTTTTAAAAAAATATATTGCTACACTGAAGTATGAAAAATTAGTGGTTCAGTTATAGGATCCAACTTAGTTGCGTTACGGGTGTCACCTTAGGAAATTGGTGATTTACGATAAGGGTATCTTATGTTCAAAACTACTTCTCAATCTTTTTAAATATCAACTTTTTTATTAAATATTAAAAATTAAAGTTGGTCTTCTGTTTCGGCTAAGTTATGAGAAGCAAAACTATGAAAAACAATACCTACAAAATTTTAATTTGAAAAAGTTACGGGTGTGACAGGTCAACGTTACGGACGAGTGTGACCGAGTATGATTTTAGCTAATGCATACATGATTTTCTGACGGCAAATTGTTTTCATAGAATTATAATCATTTCTCATAAATGATGTGAGATATACTTCCTCTGGAAAAAAGAAGTTTCTCACTTTAATGAATTGTTTTCCATTTTTTTCTTAGAATTATATCCCTTCATCGTGAATTCCATGTCTAGAAGCAAAAAACTGAAAATTAATTTAAAAAACGCCAACCTGTTATGAGTATGACAAAGACTAAAAACTTTAACCACGGGCTCATCCATATTTTAAAATTTTTAAAATTTCGTCTGAAAGTAGCTCGTCATATAATTCTTCTTTTTTCCTCAAATTATCAGTTTCTGTGATAAAAATTAAGTTCTTTTATTAATGAAACATTTTATTTTTTGCGACTTTAATCACTTTATGAATCAACTGCCCAAACACTCAGTTTGTATTTACTATTAACACAAAAACGTGCTCAAAGTAATGATAAGGGAAAATAACCACCGGTTTTCAAATTGAGAAGCATTCAGGTAGTTATTAAAAAAATGTTTTCAAGTTTCTGCTAACAAAAAATGACTTTTGGAGCCCTATATGGGACGATAAATTCAATTATTGATAAATTCACTATTAAACGTCAAAAAATCGTCTAATGGTATTTTTTTCAAAATAAAATAAATTGGGTGGCGCAACAGCTCATGGAGAACCAGGGCCCAGTGACTTACAACTCAAAGCCATTCCTGTGTGCGTGTTTGTTGGCAGGAATGGAGGGGACCTACAGTTTTTTGCCGAGTCCGAACGGCTAAATGAGAAGCACTTTTTCATGACAAGTATACTCTTGGAGGATTTGTCAGTTTCTCGCAAGAGGCAGTACCTCGAATAAAACATTTCTGTTTAAGGGTGACACGGCTGGGAATCGAACCCACACCTTCGGCATGACAGTCCTACGCACTAACCATCAAGCCACGAAGTACTACGGTATTTTTTCAACTTCAAGTAATATTTTGCATTTTTTCGTAAAGGGAATGTGCTTCAATTTGTATAGGTACCATTGTATAATGGGTATACATTTCTTGTTTTTACTATATGCGGGGTACCTATACTGATGAGATTTACCGCTTGGAAAATCAATCTAGTTTTAAACACGGCTCTTAGAAGTTTAGCATTAACCGTGTTTTGTTGGAAAATCTATCCGTAGTACAGTAAGATTTAACACGAATAACATAAACAATATCGGCAGTAGAATCACTGCCGATAAAAGCTAAAGTAGAATCCTACTGACGATAAAATTTTGACGTTTGCTCGAGTATCGAACTAGACTGAATAGAATTTGTTTCGTTATTGGTACGATTGATAATTTTTGTATCTCGAACTCCCGAAGGCTATGTTCGTAGAGTAGAGTAATATTGAGTGATTTGGCTTGAATTAGATTGTTACTTTTGGCTTCGTCATGACGATGATTTTGTAGTTGAAATCAGTGAGGATAAAATCTTACCCATAAACTCATCCGCATGGGGCGTAGTGAGCAATCACAATCTAAATAGGGTCTATCATAGGCGCATGGTTGTTAAATTAGTGTAAATTGTAAAACTTTGCATTTTTATACTATATAGGTGACCATCAAGATATATTCTGCAAACTGTCAAACTTAAATTCGCAATCCACAATATCAGGGAATGAATGAATGATTTTCTGTGTACACATTCTATTCACACCGAAAACAATGTGAATAAAGTTGACTTATTGTGCATGCGTTATTTTTCAAAAACTTAAAACTCACTCTTGTGAAATCGCAAAAATCAAAACTCACTCTTGCGGAATTTGGCCCCAGGACGTATTCCACAAAGCACCGAATGAAAAATTCGCTCGAATTTAACTTCACATTTTTTAGCACTCATTTTACTGGGTTTATATTTTATGGCAATTCGCATCTATTGGCAATCAAACAAATTACTCATGCAATTCGCAGTTCGCTATTCGCAGTTTTGTAACGTATAAGTGATAATAATGTAATAATGTTAATAGTTTTGGTTTATTTCTACTTTAAACTTTCATAAAATTCACATTTCTGTGTTGCAACAGCTATTCAGGGGTACCAAATTTGAAATACAAAAATATAGGCAGCTGCCGATGCGTTTTATTGGGAATTTCTCACTGTACTATATATAAAATCCCAAAAAAACACGGGTATTGATACTAACAAGGTCCTAGCAAAGGTAACTATCGAAATCCCCTAGGGGCTTGCCAGTTATGTTACATTTTTCCTCGGGCAGAAAACAGACAAGAAAATAAAAAAGCTGTCTTATTTTAGGGATTCGATCCTGGGATCTTCTCTTTAGTACCATATATTTCATTTTCAATTCTAATTAATTTGTATTTGTCCATTGACTTATAATTAACTTACAAACAGAGCTAGACAAAAATACAAAAGGAGTTGCCTACTTATTCCATGCGGGCGCTCTAAGTTAAACTATATCCCCCATATTAATAAACAGCGGATAACAACGTGCTAGCGTTTATACATCTGTTAACAAGTAATTCTTATTAACAAATGCGTAATAGTCTGTGACGTGTGTTAACGTACGGATAACTTTAACTATACTCTATCCAACAAAAAATGTCAGTACAGGGAATATAGGACGTTTGCCTCTCAGTCTGGTTGCATTTGTTAGCATACATCTGTCTCAAGCTCTCACAGGGCTTCCATACTTTGAAGTATAATTACCACAAATCGAAGAACAATGTGCATATGGTTGCCATGGATACCATTTCAAACATATTAAAAAAAGATCCATTTATCTTTTTTTTACCACACCACACCTTTTCAAATGAATTTGATCACGTTACGGTTTGTGAATGTTTCAAAACTTACCGCAAATAACTTTTTTCTTCTTAGAGACTTAAATCGTACAAATTTTTACTGGATTTTAGAGGTTTATTCAGAAATACTACCTATATTATATGTTAATAGGGGGACAATCAAAACGACAACACTTTTGGCTCTCACCTTTACAAATTTTGTTCTCAAAAGCTTCAAAGCCGAAAGTTCTTTCATAAAAACCACTGAAAAAGTTCTCTGGTATTGTTACGACTTGGCAAAGGCAACTCTGTTGGAGTTTGAATTTTTTGTTTTATTTCACACAGCGAAGGTAGAAGCGAAAGCGAGTATACGATAAGAATGCTTTTGGCATTGAAAGACGACGGTAATGTTGGAGCGTACGAAAGTTTTCAAGGAATTACAACAATTCCTGTATGTAAATCAGTGGTTTAGTATTTTTTTCAGTGGCAGATTTGTTACTTGTGGTGATGGTATACACCGGCACCACTGTTTTGAAAAAAGCTCGCCCATAAGCCCTGTACTGACAATTTTTGCTGGACAGACTATAGCCAGATTCCACGTATAACGAACGGATAACTTCTTAACACATACACGCACGCGTGTGATAGCACCGTTTACTACTACCAGTATACACTTCGTAAGGCATGTGACACATGTATTAGAAAATCACCATAATTTGATGAAGTGGTGAATTTGGTGAAGTGATAAATACTGGAAAGATATCATATCTTTTTTAATTAGAAAAGTTATCAAGCGGACAAGTTGTCTATCCGTGTGCCAGTTAACACGTGTGTTAGGGAGCGGATACCAGTTTTTTTATTAATACTGCTGTATATCTATTAATGTCTTTTGGCCTAAAATTATTATATTATATTAAAATTTATGTAAGTTAGTCCAATATTCTAGCCACTGGGCCAATTCGCAACACAGTTATGCAATGTTATATATATATGCAAAATTAATAAATAAATGTCACTTTAGTTTTTCATACATAATTATTGTACAGGGTCATTTATTTCGTGGTTTCAAGTTGGTAGCAGCGGCATTTGACCCCTGTCAAACTCAGCTGTCATCTGAAAGTGTCATAGTATTAGTTGAAAGTTTGCCATTTACGATTAGGGATCGCTAAGCAATCGAACAACGCGTTAAAATTATTAAAACTTACTACAAAAGTGTTGATTGTCATAATCGACCGACTGTGCATCATCGTAATGCAGGCTCAGTCGAAAATATTGATGCTGATGATCGAATTTATCGGTTTCCCGGCGTTCGCAGCAATCGTCGAATGATAAACGGTTTTTGGCCAGTGATTGAAGATCATGACTTGGACGATATGTGGTTCCAAGAAGACGGGGCAACAAACCACACAACACGACCAATTATGGCTTGATTGCGAGAGAAGTTTCATGATCGCGTAATTTTACGTTTTGGTGACGTTAATTGGCCACCAAGATCGTGCGATTTGACACCGTTAGAGTTTTGTCTGTGGTGCTATGCAAAAGACCGTGTTCACTTGAATGATTTCCCAACTCTAGACGCATTAAAAACCAACATTACTCAAGTAATGGTCGAGATACCGTCCGAAATGTGCGAAAAAGTGATTAACAATTACATGCTGCGAATCTTCCCGAGGCGGTCATTTGAATGACACTTTATAATGAAATAAAATTTTCATCAGAAATTATCGCTGTGTTTTATTTAGCTTTACTTTCAAAACCGAAAAATTAATGACCCTTTATGAAGCGTAAAAAGTTTTTGTTTTTGTTATACATAAAGGCATTTCTGATGGATAAGCAAAAATTACCCAACAAAATTTACTAGCAAGGTCTTCACGAGTATTTAACAAGTTTTCTTCGAATAGATTTTACGGAAAACTCTGCAGGGCCTTGACTGAACTTGTTTATTGCCCTTTTTTAGGTGGGATGTAAAGTAATAGTGTAATAATATTATGGATAGTAATATTATGGACTACGCGGCTTATGTAGACCACGAGGATTTCTCGCAACCCAGAAATGTAGACAGGGTGAAACTTTTTATAATGAAACGGGAATACTTTAAACTAACATACGTTCAATTAAAGCCAACAACATTAACGCGTTTCTGAGCTTTGTTAAGTTTTCTGTAATTGGGGTTGATGATATCATCCGCAAAAATTAGAATATCACTAAAACGTATACAGAGGTATAAGAAGTTCATAGCTAAGATAAAAAGAAGTGGGACTAAATGACTACCCTGGGGAACTCCAGATTTGGCAAAGAAAGGGTTGGAGACATAACTTCTAAATATATCTAACCTGATAGGATCTATTTTGGAGATAAGAAGAAACCCATGTGATGAGTTTAAGAGGAAACCCAAAAGCCTTTAATTTAAACGTGATGATGTCATGAGAAAGTTGATCGAAAGCCTTAGAAATATCTGCATACTTTTCCATACTAATTTTAGTGGTCCATATTACCTGGCGTAAAATTATTTTGAAAATTATTACTTTTTGTATTCAATGTGTTTCTAGTCATGGCAGGATCCAAAATTCTTTAAAAAGTCGTGTACTCTTCACTAAGAGGTCCAATTTACCCGCCACTTATTCCAAGGGTTTTGGTCCCCTATTTATTTTTTGTGTAATTTAATTTTCATTTAATTTAATTCATTTTTGTTAACTAAGAGTTTATTGATAAAATGTTTTATTTTTAAAAATAATACCTATAAAATGCGAAAATTAAAATTTGATGGGTTTTACTGGGAAAATGATGGTGGTCCACATATACCGCCCCTACTCTACTAAAACTAACCCAAAAAAAATTTACTAGCAAGGTTTCACAACTAGCAAGGTTTCACAAGTTTTGGACAAGTTTTCCTTGACTGGACAATTTTCAGAAACCTTGAATAGACTTGTCAAAAAATTTTAATTTTCCAGGCGGGTTGTTTCAATAAAATCTGTAAAGGTTTCAGATATAACTAGTTGTCTTCTTTAAAATTCTGTTTAAATCTTTCTGATATCTTTTTTTTTTTCGTTTTGAGAACGTTTTGGTCAAAATTTAATTTGCAACGCAAACATTTTATTCAACAAATTATTCAATTTGAATTGCCGGATTATTATTTTTATTATTAAATGCACCTACTTTGCTACGTGCATAATCCTCTCTAAAGGTCAATGAAGTCGATGCGGTCAACGTCCCTCAAAGTTGTATAATCCATAATATAATTCCAAAATGCATAACTATTCGCAGAGAAAAAAAACTATAATTCTCAACTTCAAAACTACTCGACATAAGCATTTGTAAAAAAAAAAAGTTTCGAAAACAATACTTTGTGAAATACAATATCGCTCCCAGATGCGATGCTATTTAAGCACATGATGCCTACGGTTACGAATTATATACGATAACAGCAAAAACAGAAAAATTATAACAAAAAAAAAACTGTTTCAACAAAGTCTCGTTCAAACTTCTCGCTCAGCTGACAAGCACTTAAAAAAAATAAAATATAAAAATAATCCTAGTTGTTTGCTTTGGATCTTTCATTTTTTTTTCTTCTTCTTCTTTTTCTGTAGCTGCAACTGCAAACACAGTCTGTAAACTTTTTTACACAAGTACCTACTGCTGTACAAACTAAAATTCATTGTTAATACATAAACTTTTGCTCAAATGAGAAAAATAAATAAATAAAACAAAATAATCTCAATCCAACAAATAAATAAATGGCATCGTGAAATCGATCTGTATTGATAATTTTAATTGCAATTGCAGCAGAAAATCTGAAAAGGCAGAGATAAAACAAATCTCAAAATCGCAGCAGAGTAAAAATGCCAAAATGACAGAAGCGATTCTTTTTTTTTTTTTTATTTTTCGCTTCCATATTTTTTGTGAACCGTATCTAGGGCAACTTTTACTGCTGCACACATTATACAGTTCCTCGTTTGCCAGTACTGGAAAAACGATTAAGCAAGACATTAATTTCGGAAATAAAACAAAAAAAAAAAGAAACATAAAGATGAAAAATTCTGAAGCCAACTCAACCAGCTAAAGTCATCCAGCCATCATCACATCCAAGACCCATACATAGGGGTATTTGATAGAAAAATATGACGAAAAGTTATATTTAATTCCAATTAAAGCTCAAAGTTTATATTTTTAGGAGTAGTAGCCCTTGGCGCAGTGGTTATAGTGTGTTAGACTATCATATGCCGGATGTTTGGGTTCGAATCCTAGTCCAGCTGGTTAAACCTTAAATTATTATTTCAGGGGAGCTGCAAAGTGTCAACGTTTAATCAAGGCCCTGGAAAGGCTTTGGTAGAGGAAATCTAGGCAAGCAAAACTTGTCAAATACTCGTGAGGCCCTCGCTAGAAAAATTTTTGGGATAAGAACCTGGAAAGACTTTGGTAGGGGAAATCTAGATAAGGAAAACTTGTCAAATACTCGTGAGGCCCTCGCTAGTGACAACTTGTTGGATAAGGTCCTGGAAAGGCTTTGGTAGGGGAAATCTAGACAAGCAAAACTTGTCAAATACTCTTGAGGCCATCGCTAGTCAAAACTTGTCGGATAAGGGCCTGGAAAGGCTTTGGTAGGGGAAATCTAGACAAGGAAAACTAATACTCGTGAGGCCCTCGCTAGTAAAAACTTATTGGATAAGGTCCTGGAAAGGCTTTGATAGGGGAAATCTAGACAATCAAAACTTGTCCAATACTCGTGAGGCCCTCGCTGATAAAAACTTGTCGGATAAGACTTGTTATCCCATCACAACTTTTGTTGTTTGTCTCTCGAGGCAAAAGGAAGCTTAACTGTTGAGGCCCTGGAGAAAAGCAATAGTAACCCTTGCTAGAGCCATGTTAGGGTCAATTTAAAACTTTCTAGTGTCCCGTTAAAAACAGGATAGTTTTTTCCAGGTGGGACACAGAGAAATGGCCGAGAGAGAATGGATCTCGGTTCTCCAAGAGTAATTTATTTACGTTATAAGAAAATGTCATGGGTCAAGGGTCAGAAAGTGATTATTTTTAATAAAAGCGTTTTTAAGGACAATTTAACGAATTGAATAATTTAGAAAAGGTTCCCGCCTACCTAATGCTTCGAGGGAATAGAAGATCTTTTGAAGTAATTTTGGTACGCATTCCCAACTGAGTTCGTCTATTGTTCGCCTTTTCGTTTTAACAAGTTTAGCATTTCTTTGAAGAATTGCTTTTAATAATTGTATTTTTCAGACACGCCTTCTCTACGTACATTTCTATTCACATTATAAGAACTATTGTTATTCATATTCATGGCTCTGATTTCTTTTGTAAATTGAAAATTATCCTTCATACAAAGCCTTACACATATCAAAACATTTTTGTCCAGTTTTTTTTGGGCAAATACCCCTATGTGCCTTATTGAAGCAAAATTTATTCAACTAACGGGTGTAGGTTTATTTTGTGTATATTTCATACGCAAAACCAGAACGCTGATCATCTATTTTCATTCGGTGGCGTTCCGTTCAATGCGAAGTAGCAAATCGCCTAGAAAACACGAGGGAAATTCTTGGGTGTGCGTTTTTTTTTAATTTTTTTTTTTTAAGCTATTTTCTCTATGAAAATAGACATTTTTCATTGCGTGGAGAACCGAAAATAGCAGACATCATAGCCAAAAGCATTTTCGGTTAACTTAATTTTTTTGTTTTGTTAACTCTTGTTTTCCTTTTATTTTTAAAAAATTATTCGCGAGGTTGAACACGGAGTAAGAGATTTTTATTTTATTGTGGAAAAGGCTGTTTTACTTTTTGTATGTATTTTGGGGGTTGTTGGTTGAATGAGGGAAGATGATGAGGAAAATAGTCGAAATATGCATGTAAAAGCTCTTTATGTAAACAGATTTTATTTTAAACGTTTATATACATATAGAATTTTTTTCCATTAGACCAAGACTAGGAACTGAAAGTGGATGAGAGGATGAGACGGATCATCCATGGCTTTGTTCTTTTTTTTTATTAATTTCTTCCTTTTCGAGGCTTTTTATTTATAAAAAGAGGTTATTTTTATATCTACTTTTTGGACTTTAATTTATGAAAATCCAATTTTTAAAGAGAGAGATGGAAATGAAGATAGGTAAATCCACTAAAGAAAATAGTTTGAGCTCAGTCATATGCATGCTAGAAATGTTAATCTTTACCAAGATAATACTGGGCAACAAATTTTGGCTTTGTAACAATATTGTTCATGCAAAGTAATTTTTCTGATAGTTTTTGATTCGCTGAATTCGAAAATCAGCATGAAAAAATTAAATTAGTTCACGTTTTTGACAAAATGATTTATTAAGTTTATTCAAATAAATAAAATAAAGTTAAAAAAAATAAGTTTTTACTATTTTTTATTTTTTTAGCTTAAAAATTGACCTTCCCACATAATTGAGGGGATATACGCATCCCTTCCGATACAATATTTCAAGTTATGACACAACATACACGCCCGATTATTTTGATGCATCTTACGCATGTGAGCCATATGAGCATGTGACTAAACTAACGGTTGAATCTCGAAAAAAAAACTGAGCTAATATATAGGTCTTACGCATGGATCTATATTCAGGATGACTAGACGAATACATATTAGTTGAAATTGTTTATGATGACTTTTTCACTGTTGCCAAGTGTAATTGATTAAATACAAAGAAAAAATACAAACCAAGGGAGTCAATGATTGTGTAACATCACTTTATAATAACTTAACACGTTTGGAAAAATGGCAAGTTTTTGTCAAGCTTAGCCAAGGCCCTGCCGTAAAGAAAAACTAGTCGAGGAAAACTTGTCAGATACTCGTGAGGCCCTTGCCACTAAAAACTTATTAAGAAAGTTGTCCTATCCCGTCAGAAATTAAAAAAAAAAAACTGGTGGTGCGACAGCTCTTGGAACACCAGGGCCTAGTGACTTACAACTCTTAACCATTTCTGTATGCGTGTTGTTGGCAGGAATGGAGGTGCACCTACAATTTGGCGATTCTGAACAACTTGATGTGAAGCACTTATTCCTGACAACAGATACTAATGCAGGATATGTCAATTCCTCACAAGAGGCAGTACCTCGAAAAAGCTCTCTGTTTTAGGGTTTTAACGGCTGAGAATCGAATCCTGACCATCGGCATTACAGTCCCGTCAGAAATACAATATGTATGAAAAATTAAAGTATTAAGTTATTCATTTTCAACATTGCCCAACAACAATTACTGTATTGCGAATATACCCTTCAGTTGAAGCATTGGAAAGGTAAACAGAAGATCACATCAGGACTTAACCCCAAATAGTACAATTTGTTTCTTTTGCCACACGAGGCAAAAGTTAACATAACTGGCGAAGTCCTGAACTCAGAGAACAACGTGAGGTAAATAATTAACCCAAGGCCTTGTTAAATTTACAAGGTGCATAATCCCATTTAAAGACACAGGAATTTCCGAAATTTACCTGGTGGCCTTTCTTAAGATAGGTATTCAAGTTGATTTAAGTAGATATCCAATTATTTTCACCCTAAGTTCTTATAAATAAGAACCTAGGTCGGGTCCTTATTAAAACTGAATGTTGTCAATTTCTATTTTATCACAAATCAGGTTGAATTAACGTTTACTATGGTTATTCTTACAATTTTTTCCTGTTTAATTTTACCGTGCCTCCTATCAAAGTAGCACACAACAAATTGATTTTTGGCACCAGTTTTTGTGTGTTTCGAATTGGCCCACTCGGATGAGTGTTAGCTCGGTGTGTGGAAGGTTATCAGTTCAAGTATTTTTAAATCAATTTAAATAGTTGAGCAATAAGCTGCGTAAGAGATATCTCTAAGACGTATAGATTCATTCCACAAATATAGGATGCAGGGTTGATACAACATTGAATCATGTTAAATTAACTAGATTTTCAAGTAAAATTTACACGATTACTTTTTTGAGGCAGGGATGAATTTACAAGGTCTCATGCAGATTTTACCTGCAACCTACGTTGATTTAACACGACATTTAAATCAGGTATCTGGTTAAGCTGATGTTCAACGAAAGGCTGACTTGCGAAGAGAGTACCGCATTGCACATAAGATGGTCTACCGCTGTGTTAGACGTGACAAGAGGGTGAAGTTGGATGGACTCGCAGATAATGCGGAAAGCGCTGCCAGAAGAGGAGATATCTGGGAATTGTACCAAATAGCCAAAGATGTTATCGGGAAAAAAAGCAACACCAATCATCCTGTAATGGATGTGGATGGCACACTTTTGGTATCAATTGAGGATCAGCTTCGTAGATGGAAGGACCATTTTTGTGCCCTGCTAAATGAGGATTCAGTTGAGCAGAGTGCTGAAGTGCCCCAACTAAACGAGATGCGCAGGTCCTATAGGGGTATTGACATCGAACCCCCGTCAGAATCGGAAATTCGTACATCAATAAATCTCCTCAAAAACAACAAGGCAGCTGGACTGGATGGAATACCAGCTGAATTCCTGAAAGCCGATCCCGTAGCAGCGGCTAGTATTTTACATCCGCTGATACAAAACATTTGGGAAAACGAAAGCTATCCCAGGGACTGGAAGGATGGTGTGATTGTTAAGTTGCCAAAGAAAGGTGACTTAAAGAATTGCAACAATTGGCGTGGTATCACCGTTTTGTCCGTTTTCCCAAAACTAATGGCAACAATCATACTCGAGCGAATAAAGGATAGAATCGAGTCTACACTCAAGAGGCATCAAGCCGGCTTCCGCAGTGGTCGATCGTGTGTCGACCATATCAACACCCTGCGTATCGTCCTCGAGCAGTCGATGGAATATCAATCACCGCTTTACCTCATGTTCGTGGATTTTGAAAAGGCCTTTGATCGAGTTAACCGAGAATGTATATGGAGATCGTTGCTTGGTAGAGGAATTCCACCAAAAATTGTTGCCATTATTAAAGAGTCCTACAACAACGCGAGGTGTTTTGTTTTGCACAATGGGCAGCTATCCGACTCCTTCGTAGTGCAACAGGGTGTGAGACAAGGGGATGTTCTATCGCCAATTCTCTTCCTGCTGGCGATGGACGACGTATTGACGGCCAGTGTTGGTACAGCTGAGCGACAGGGCATTCAGTGGAGACCGTTCGAAAGGCTCAGTCATTTAGACTATGCCGATGACATATGTCTACTGGCAAATAACATCAGTGGGCTGAACGGGATGTGCCAAACACTGCAAGTGAAGGGAGAGTCGAGTGGTCTAAGAATTAACAGCAAAAAGACAAAAATAATGCTCACAGGCCGCTCCACACAGCAGCGTATTATTTTACAGGAGACGCCAGTTGAAGTAGTGGAAAAATTTAACTACCTTGGCAGTATTGTTTCTGCTAACGGTGGTACGGATCTGGACGTTAAAAGTAGAAAAAATAAAGCTCGTGCTGCCTTCGGTACTCTGTCCCCAATTTGGAAATCCAGTCAAATCTCCTTACGCACTAAGTTGAGATTCTTCGAATCCAATGTCAAATCCGTGCTGTTATATGCTTGTGAAACCTGGAAAGTCACGTCTACCATTTCGAAGAAATTGCAGGCTTTTGTGAATCGCTGTCTTCGCCACATCCTAAAGATTCGCTGGCCACAAATAATATCAAATGAGGAATTGTGGCGCAGGACAAGTCAAGAGCGGCTGGACGTCGACATAAGAAAGCGTAAATGGCGTTGGATTGGTCACACACTGAGGAAACCAAACGATGAAATTGCAAAGCAGTCCTTTGAATGGAATCCTCAGGGTGCACGGCGGGTTGGAAGACCAAGAACAACATGGAAATCAACTGTCTTAGCGGAAGCAGAATCCCAGAGAAAGACGTGGCCACAGCTTAAGTACCTTGCAGCAGACCGTGAAGGATGGAGACGTTTTGTTGACGCCCTATGCCCCAGCCGGGGTTACAGGACACGATGATGATGATCTGGTTAAACAGTTACCTCACCAACCGTGTTAAAAAAACAACCTTAAAATCAGGTAAAATTAACCAGAAATTGGTTAACTTCAAATAAAGAATTTTAAGTGAGCTCTACTCCATATATTGCGTTTCGCCCAGGTACAACAGTTGGGCTCATCAGTTAGATGCTTGGTTGGGCGAAACGCAATATATGGAGTAGAGCTCACTTAAAATTCTTTATTTGAACTTAATTCATTCGCTCCACTAAAACAAAAGAATATTATTTTTAATTTTCTTTAAAATCATAATTATAAAAAGCCTGAGCACTGGCATTTATTTTCTAGGTGTCTGAATTTAAACAAATTCCCCTGGATAAATAGAATTCACAGTGTATACATGCTGTGATTTCTATATGAGTCGGTAAACATCGACCAAAATTTGCGTCTTAGAAGGGTACAACAGCATCTAACTGATGAGCCCAACTGTTGTACCTGGGCGAAACGCAATATATGGAGTAGAGCTCACTTAAAATTCTTTATTTGAACTTAATTCATTCGCTCCACTAAAACAAAAGAATATTATTTTTAATTTTCTTTAAAATCGAAATTGGTTAACTATAACCTGATTTTTTGACTGAGTGTAAAGAATTTCGGTAGTTAGGTACCATTTCTAGGCCCTTGAAAGCATCAAGATATAAGAATGTCTAGAGCCTCGTTTAAAGCCGTATTGTTTTTTTTTTCAGATGGGAAGTCAGGTTCAGATATAATTTTTTTTCAGCCCGAGTACCGAGACAGATTCACTTTTTTCATTTAACACACTGCCGGACAAAATTAGAGGAACGCGGGCAAAAAGTAAAAAATCGTTTATTTTTATTTATTACTTCCGTCTATACACTAATCCTAGTCTGTCGTCAGGCTTGAGCTAAAATCTGGACTCATCTATGGAGAGCACTCATTTCCAGTCGACCTCAAACTAGTTTCCATGGTTTTGTGAAAAGGTTACACGCGCTACTCTATGGGGCGTCCAGTGATAAGGGGAGCTCTTGCTGATGTCTTTGGTCTCAAACCACAATATTTTAACAGATTGGAGGACACTCGAACATTTGTCACTTCTAGAAGTCTGTTCCTCAACTGACGTCGCAGACCTGTTTCTGAGGGCAAGAGACAAAAAATCGGTGATCACTTTGCGTCATCTCATCATACTTAAATAATTTGTTCTTCTTCTGTTCTCTTTAAAAAATCTCGACAATTTAGCTGTATGCTGTCATATTCATATAAAGCTCTATTCCATAAAATACAAAATAACTACAGTACGAGGTTATTTATAATCGGAGCAAAGTCCTCAACTATCCTATGAGCGCTAGGTTCGTTATAAAGGGTTAAAAAGGTCACTAAAAAGGGTGGAAAACAGCAAGTTTTGGAAAAAAAATTTGTTCTACAAACAGGTAGCAGAGGTAATTTTTCATAAAATACGTTCTAAGAATTTTGATCGTAACATTAACCGTTACGAAGCTATATCACTTCACAGTTTTCCAAGTATTCTCCAAAATTATGCACTTTTTTCCACCCTTACTTAGAAGTCGAGTGCCAGTTGGGTATTTTGAAATGCTATAAAATTACCTCAACTACCTGTTTGTTTTTCTAAAACTTGCCGTTTTCGAGATATTTGGCAAAAACCCATTTTTGAGACCTTTGAGGGTATGATAACGGACATAGCGGTCATCGGATAGTTGATGACTTTTCTAAGATTATAAGTAACCTTAATACCAAAGTGTACCTTTCCTTTGTTTACCTATACAGTCGGCTCCATCTAAGTCGAACTCCCTCAAATTTGTCGAATTTGCCCCTGACTCTAACTTTTTCACAATATTTTTGTACTCCCTTCAGATTTCCATAGTTTATGTTCACTTCTCTCTGACTCGAATTTTCGCGAAACTCACTCTAAGTCGAACGCTGAAATTTTTAAAGTTTGTTCTCTTTAGCAGGTAAAAGTTTAAGGAAATAAGTCAAGTTTAGTAAAGAAATAAGCCACTGCCCACCCACCCGTTCCTCGCAAACCAACAATTTGGATTCAGACTTGAACCAAGTTAGCTGGAGGAAATGACTTAAGTGAAATCCACCCAGTATCACGCCCATTTTTGCAATATCTTGGTTTCTCGAAAACCGTCCTAACGATTTATGTAACAATTTTACTTAACTCATTGTTTTAATAGCCAGTTCCACCGACAGAACTGTTTTTTTTTCGATTAGTTTATTAATTGCTTAACTAACATGGGTCAAACTTTTTATGCGGCTTTTGGTTTCTGATTCACATAAGTAAACAAAAATGTTTAGATTTACAACACATTTTAATAAGTCATAAAACAGTTGTGAATTGTATTCCTGTGAACTTATGACCCTACGTCAACTAACTTTGCCCATCCTAGGCCCCGTTTACTTACATGTTTCTTTTTTAATTCTTCATATTTAGCCTATTGAATAGACCGGAAAATGAGAGGTATAAAAGAAGAATTACGTGCAAGGGTTTTTATTGTTGAATATGTTTGTTTTTCCCATAAGCATGCTTAAAACAGAAAAAGCTACTAAATTCACCCATGCGTTTCTGGGAGAATGGTCACACTGGCCACTTTTTAGTATTTTTGGTATAACTCGAAAACTAAGCCGAATTTGACAATTTTACGTATAATACTTTTTGTTCAAAATTAAATTTTCTATTGGAATGGATAGTTCAAAAAATTTTACGAAAAAATGTATGCAGGAAAAGTTAACAAAAACCAACCTAAAAAAAATCAAAAATCAAGGATATCTAAATTTTTTAATAAATTGTTCAAAACTTTTTTTGAAGCAAAGATAGGGTCAAGTCATGCACGGACAAAATAAAGAAGAGACTAAATGCCTTAATATGGCATGTTCAAAAATTAATATTTGTTCAAAATTGACAGAGATATTCCCATTCAAACCTTATCATTTCTTATAATTTTTGCAGTTTTGGCCCGAAAGTCCCTTTTTCGGTAAAATATGGCAAATTTCACTTTCGTAAAAATGTTCGAAATCAAAATTTTGATATAAAAAGGATGTAAGTTCGCAATTTCGTTTTTCAGCTGTTTTTAAATGCTTTCAGACCTACAGACCGAACGAACGGCTGGTCCGGTTAACATAAGATTTGGTACTTGGTGCTAGGAACATTAAATTTGTCATTAAGTACAAAAAAAGGCTTTCGGGCAAAAACGGCGAAAAATGATAAGAAATGGTAAAGTTTGAATGGCTATATCTCTGTCAATTTTCAAATATGTAATATGGCTTTTTTAACATGTCATATTAAAGCCGTAAGACTCCAGTTTACTTTGTTCACGCATGTCTTGAGCGTATCTTTGCTCCGAAAAAAGTTATGCACAATTTGGAAAAAAATTTAAAAATCTTTGATTTTTCGATTTTTTTTATGTTGGTTTTTGTTTACTTTTCCTACTTAAATTTTTTTAAGAAATTTTCCAAACTATCCATTTCGATAGAAAATTTAATTTTGAACAAAAAGTACTATATGTAATATTGTCAAATTCGGCTTAGTTTTCGAGTTATACCAAAAATACTGAAAAGTGGTCAGTGTGACCATTCTCTGAGAAACGCATGGGTGAATTTAGTAGCATTTTCGGTTTTAAGCATGCTTATGGGCCAAACAAACATATTCAATAATAAAAACCCTTGCACGTAATTGTTCCTTTTTAAAAGGTCTATTCAATAGGCTAATTGCGACCTTTTTGTTTGTGGGACTCGTTTTGGGACCTTTTTTGATTTTATTTTTTGTCAGGGGCAGTACTGACCCGAGGTAGACAATTCTGTCAACGGAGACTTCCACCGATGATAAACAATTTCCTTTGACCAAAATTGGATGATATGGATATGAACCTCATTTGGTTCAGGACAACACTACGTGTCACACAGCTGATGCCACAACGGCCATTCTTCAGGAACGATTTGAGCAAGGGGTATCTCTCGCGGAAGTGACGTGAATTCTTCAAAAAGATCGTGCGACCAAGATCTCGTTAGAATTTTTTTTTGGGGGATTTTCTGAAGTTGCAGGTCTATACCAATAAATCGCAATCGACCGATGCCCCCACATTCAATAGGCCAACGCTCAAATTCAGTGGAATCTATGGGCCAAAGCTATTGACCACGGAGGCCATTCGAACGATACCATATTATTTCACACATAATGTCTGTGATACACCTTTCAAATTTAACAATTAAATTTCTCATATCTCATACACACCATTTAAAATATCAACCGTGTCCCTATTGGAAAACCCTTTAGAAACATTGTGGCGAAAAAAACCAGAACTGAATATATGTACGTACGTTGATAAGCTTTGTTTTAAACCAAACAAAAGCTGGTCCAATGAACTTATCAACCCTTTATCTCCAGCCAACTTCAAAAGATACTCTTAGCAGCATTATTATCCTTTTGCATGTATCCTACTTGAAATGTTTTCGTCCTACTTTCTGTATATATAATTTTTACTTGCGATATAGGTACTATAGGGCAAGTTTTGGATTCGTGCAAAAAAAAAATTTCGAGATAACAATCAAACATGACATTACGATGATAGAGAACACGAAAAAAGTGGGTGGCACAATTCTGTCTGTCTGTCTGTCTGTCTGTCTGTCTGTCTGTCTGTCTGTCTGTATGTACCTCAACCTACAGCCTAAACTACTGAAGCGATTTTCTTCAAATTTTGAACTTAAGGTTTTTTTGTAACTCTCCAGAGGGGAAATTGAAATTTTTTTTTTAGCTCAAAAAATAACGGTACTTGCCATACAACCGTAAAGGAAAAGCTTATTTATCTCAAAAACGGCTCCAACGATTTTGATAAAAAAAAATCAGTGTATTATTGTAGATATTATGTATCTTTCAGTAAGAAAAAAAATCACCAAAAACATTTATTAACGGTACCTGCCATATAACGGTTTTTTTGATTTTTGGTTTTCTCATTAACCGCTCATCCGATTTCAATAAAATTTTTTACACAAAAGCTTTGTTAGAATATAAATAATACTGCATACCAAAATTTTTGAAAAAATAAATTTTGGATTTTTAAAAAAAGATTCAAAATTTTTTTTTGAAAATTCAATATTTCAAAAACGATTGATGAATTATTTTGAAATTTCAGTTTTAAATGTATATTAATATATATTCAAAATTGGCATACCAAATTTTTTTTTGAAAAATGTTACAAAAATTTTATATATAAAAAATTAATTTTTAAGAAAACGGCTCCAACGATTTTAAATTTTTTTTTTGCATATATTCATATTTTTTCAAGTAATCAAATGGTATACTTTTTTTTGAGCTCTAAGTTATTTATCAGACTGTTTATACAATTAAAAAAACGATTTAAATATGCTTTTTATACTTTTTCTATAATTACTTAAGTTTTTTTTTAAGTTCTTAAGTCCCACACAACTTGAATATAAGAGCAAGTACGTGCGATCCAGTCGTGCATTTTATTTTATTTGTTTTGTATTTTCTTTTAGTTACATACCTGCTTATATACGTATATAAGCCACTTTGACTAAACGAAGTGTTATACATTCTTTCATGCACCAATTATATGCGCATAAAACATCATGTATGCCAGCTATTTTTATTTGTTGTTTTTTTTGGCCGCCTCTTTGTTGGGAAAGGTCAATCGACCTCCTTATTTTTTGTTTTGTTTTTTCTTTTTCGTTTGGATTGTTCTTTTATATTTTTCTTATTGTCTTCTCAGTAGTGTGTTCCAGCTAGCGGCAGCAATCTTTATAGAAATGTATTTTATCTCTTCTCATTGACATCCTCTGCACTAGTGGCCTAGTTATAAGAATATTTTATGTTTACATAATGTATTTTCTTTTAGTTTGTTTTTTTGTATTTTACATGGATGTGTCTACGTTGCACAGCAGAATTCCAATTTTCTTAAAAAAAAAAAACCTTGAGATTTTATTCAAATAAATATCGATTATTTTATCTCAAGTCCCAAAGAAAAAAATAAAAAAAAAAAACGATTTCAAAATAAATAGAATTCAAATGACATGTGCCATAGTCCAAAAATGTTTATTTGTGTATGTTTAATATTTTTTTTTTTTTTACATTTTTACAATATTATATTTTTGAATTTTTGAATAATCACGAAAGGAATTTTCAAAGGAAATTCCAAAGAATATATTTTGCTTTTTTAAGCGGGAGTGTGGGGTTATTGAAGAACAAAAATAAATCAAATAAACATGAGGTAAAACTGTTTAGAGAACGTAATTGTCTGGAAAGAAAAGTCTATTTTAATAACAATATTTCTCTCGAAAAAGAAAATTCATGAACCGAAATCTTAAAACGTTTTGGTTAGAATTATTAAGTCTTCAAAAGATAATTTTGTTTGAATTGCCATATGCCAATATGTTTTTTTTTTTTTATAGAATAATGCAAAAAAAACAGTAATCAATCAAAAGAAATTATCATTTTTCAAAGGGGGTCTTCCACCTTCTGGTGAAAAGTTAGAATCTTTTTTGATGGGAAAATCTTGCAAAGAAACTTGGCATAAGAAACGAATTTTTTTATTTTTATTAATATTCTTCCAATATAGTGATTTTAAAAAAATTATTTTTCCCACCATCTACATTTATAATTAATAGCGAAAACCAAATTTCCAAGAAGTATTTCAAATGGTGTACCACAAAAGTGCTCAAATGCTGCGTAACCGAATTTGCTTAGCCTTGGTTGGTTTCTTTTTGAAACATATTTTATTTTGACATTGACAGGTCATAATATGCCTTCAAAAAATTAACAAAAACGGTCAATTTACGTTTAAATAATTTTGGAAAATATTGCAGTTACTTAACCACCTCGGGATAAACCTTAAAGTAGCGGTGGGGCTTACGGCGACTATTACGATAAAACCTAGAGCTATGCAATGACGGAACTAGTTTCTGCAATAATAACCTTACAACAAAAGAGTGTTCCCACCAAGGTACTCCAAAGATTGCATGGTAGCGGCTTGAATTCTCGAGAAGGAATCAACGATGGCCTCTACAGTTCCAACAAAGTTGAACTACTTGGTGAACACCTGATACACATATGTAGGCTACTTCGGCTATTCGAAGTTCAGGCCTATAAGGTTTTATCCGACTTTCTACTCTTGGAGTTATTTAATAGTCTGGTCTTCCAGGATGGGGTTTTTCATCAAAGTAACTTCCCTCCATGTAAAAACCTACTGGCTCCGAAACAACAAGTCTCGTATACGGATGATTTTAATGTTTACGACCCCAACAAACGAAACAAGGACAACGAATTTTGGATCTCCACGTGGAATGTACTGTCCTTATACAGACTACACGAAGCCGAAAAATTAGTGTAAGGACTGGATAGGCTTAAGGCAGATGTTACAGCTATCCAGGAAGTGCGATGGGATGGAGAGAGCATACGAAGGATTAAATAGTGTGATATCTACAGGGTGGCAAATTTATTATGGAAAAATATTCGATAAACCAACGTGTTTTAATCGTTAAAACATTTTATCAAAATCAATCATCGATTAATGAGACGATGAGAAAGTTTTGTGAAATTTTTGGGAGAAACAACGTGCCAAGAAAACGCACTATTTATCGTGTAGTCAATGATTTCGAAGAAAGAGGGTCTGTAGGTGATAGGCCCAAGCATGGAGTTACAACGTACTACAAGATTGGCTTAAAACATTACTGCTGCTCAAGGAAGTGTTCAAAACAATCCATCAACCTCAATTCGACGCCACCGTGCTCAGGAGCTTGGTCTTCCAAGAACAACTTTGGCCACAATTTTGCACAAGGATATGCATTTGCTTCCATTTAAGATTCAGTTGACACAAGAGCTTCTCCCAGAAGACCATTTACGCCGCCGTAAATATGCCAATAGGATGTTACAGCTAGCCCATGACAACCCCGATTTTCATGAAAAAATCATAACGAGTGACGAGGCACATTTTCATTTGAATGGATATGTGAATAAACAGAATAGTCGGTTCTGGGCAATGGAAAGCCCTCAAATTATTCATCAGTCACCTTGGCATCCATTAAAAGTTACAGTCTGGTGTGCAATTTGGTCAGGAGGAATCATTGGACTTACTTCTTCGAAAATGAAAACGGCGTAACGGTAACTGTGAATAGGGAGAGATATCGTGATATGATTGAAAACTTATTAACGCCACAACTGCATGCTTTGGGCTTGATTAACATGTGGTATCAACAAGACGGTGCCACATCGCATACAGCCAGGATTACAATTAATTACTGAATTACTGCGAGACCTCTTTCCACAACAAGTTATTTCAAGAAATGGTGCTGTTTTGATTGGCCTCCACGGTCGCTTGATTTGACTGCTCCGGACTTCTTTTTGTGGGGATATCTGAAAAGCAAGGTTTATGCAAACAAACCAGAAATGCTTGAGCAACTCAAACAAAATATTCGTGATGAAATTAATGAAATACCGCGTGAAATGTGTGAGAATGTAGGTAATGAAAAATGTGCTTAAAAGGGCTCGCATTTATGAGACTAAGGTCGCGTTTCCATTTGCAATAAAACTTCTGCAAGAAATGTCTGACAGTCTGTCCGACGACGGTGACTTGCAGGTGGGAACTGCGAAGCAAGTTCGATTGCGACAGCCCTTGCATAACTTCTTGCGAGTATTTGCAAGTGCTATTAATTGCAGGTTTAAAGAGGTTTGCATTGACTCGCGACAGTTTTTGCTGCTTATCGAAATAGTTTCGTATATATTGCGCTCGCGGCTGGTTACCGTCTTTGTCTTTAATCAAAAATGAGTCAAAAGCGAGTTCGTGAATTGTCGTTACGAGTCAGTGTAATCTGTGTTTATGAAATAACCGACAAGAAGTTTATAAGAACCGAAATAAAAAAAAATCTGTTCTTAATAAGATCGCGGAAGAGCTCCTCACAAATGAAAATAAAGTGTCTCGGAAACATTATAACTTAAGGAGCCAGTGGTAAAATGAACTAAAAAAGTAAAAAAAATAAGATAATCAAAATGTAATTGCAGCTGCTAAACGTTGACGTCTCCTCGCCATGATTTCATAGTTTTAAATAAACTAGTATCGCCCTGACATATGAATATAAAAATTAAATTCTGCCAGAACGATTGTCTAAACGTTTGAAATAAAAAAAATTATGAAAATACGTTGCCATTCAGTCAGTTAAATAGGGAGATAAGAAAAGTGTTTACGTATTAATATATAGATAACCAAATTTCTTGCGACATTAATGGCACTCCTGTGTAAATACCTCTGCAATAAATTGCCACTATGATGCGCGAGCTTCTTGCAAGATATTTAGTGCAGAAGAAATTGCAAGAATTCATATAACAATGTTAACGCTAGTGCAAGAGACTTCCGCGAGTTTACTTGCAAATGGAAACGCGGCCTAACATAGGCGGATATTTACCTGATATTGTATTCCATACATAATTGCCGACATTAAATAAAACATTTATCAATATTAAATCCATTCTCTTTCATTTAATCAAAAAATATAAACAAACAAAGTAGGTAGTATACCTTCTCGCAGACACCCTGTACTACGGAAAGTGCTATGAGAAGCAGGGTCAGCGGCTATTTGGTTGTGGATTTGTGGCAAGAGGAAGACTTAGGTAAGAAGTTTTGGGTTTTAGAAGTGTAAGCGAGCGCCTAGTAACAATCCGAATCAACGCCAAGAACATCCCTTACGGAAAAGAGAGAAGACTAAAGCAAAGAAGCATTCTACGATCTTTTCAAGAATACATCATACGTACGACGCCAAGATTATTCTGGGAGATCTTAACGCCAGATTCGGAAAGGAGGGCATCCTTGGTTCCACAGTTGTAGGACACAAACCTTACGACGAAACTTCCTCTGGACTGGGCGAAATGTTATCATAGCTAGCACTCGTTTCCCACACCATGATAATACACAAAGGGACCAGACATGCTTCCAGTATCTTGTATATCCGAGGGGCAAACATAGACTCGACCACTACTTGGTAGTATCTTAAGTAGGTATGCGGATACCCGCGATGCTATAACGACGACCAGATGCTACAAAGAGTTTGACCTCTACTTGGTAATATCTCAAGTACATATATGGATATCCATGACGCTACAACGCCGATCAGATGCTACAGAGGGTTTGACCTATGACAACAATTGTTCAAAATTACAGGCTTAATATTTCTTGGATGCATTGAAATAAATCTATGAAAATAATTTACGCCAAATTATACACATTTTCGACACGTGGAAACAAACGGTTATTGGTTCAACACCTCAAAGGCTATTATTGATGACTTGCAACTTTGTATGTCGTTGTCTCTCGGTCTTTTATATCTACATACTCGTATGTAGTATAATTATCGCAAGTAAAAATTCATTTTCATTGCTGGAACGGGTAGGTACTTCTGGGACTACCCTTGTATGATTTCAATAACAATATAATTTTGTACTGGCTTTATTATTGTCTTGTCTGAATAAACGAGAGACAAAACAATATATCGACAAATTATTCAAAATAATAAAACAAAAAAAACAACAACAATTACAGACAATTATTCTGACCAAGAAATCGCGATTGCATTTACTTGTGATTCTTTGCCTTGTCAAAAGCACTAACCCCAAACAATGACATGGCCGAAGTCGAAGTGAAATCATTTTCAAGGAGACAAATAATTTTCCTTTCTTGTTTATATTTTGTTTTTTGTCTTCATTTGCGTGAGGTGGATTATTTAAATTATATTTATGTTTATTATTTCACTGGGGTTGCTTTTACTTGTTTAAATGTAATTGTACGCTTTTAAAAAACACTAAAACAAAATGTATATACTTTTGATGTTCATTAAGGAAAAAAGAATAAATTAAGGAAAGAAATAAAACAAAATATTAAATCAAAAAATAATTCTTGATTTTTTCGAATGACGTTGGTTGTTGACGGTAACGAGAGAGCCGGCCCCAATTTTAGGGATGGCGCTAGCTTGAAAATAACATTAAACCAGTGTACTTTGCCAATCTTGTTTGTTTGAGCCAAACGTGAAGACTTCAATGTGCTCGAAAACTCAACCCACGAACTCTTTTAGAAAGCATGAGTCTTGTAACTATAATTCATGCACTAGCTGTATTTTAAACCGGTATAATTTGGTTCGCAAAATATCTCATAGCAGACGAGCCAAACTGTAACGATTGACACCAAATCGAAAATTTGGCAATTTCTTCAAAATTCTTGATTTTTTTTTTGACAAAATTCAAGTTGCCTCGTAGGTAAACGAATATGCGTTTGGCAAAGTGAAGATTGAATTAACAAAAACAAATTTCGATACGATTTATCAACAAAACTACACTTGAACTAGGTACTATTTGTAAAAGTTTTAAACCGAATGGGAAAATCAAATTACGTAATTTAAACCAAAATGCCTTAGCCTTCCATTTTCTCTACCGCTTTTTCTTTTTTTTAGCATTTTGATTTAATTAAGTCAGAATAATTATTTCAACAGGAAATCCAACATAAATTATAATTAAATCTCTTCACATGCTGCACATCTTCGAAGAACAATTGCCAAAAAAAAAAAAATATCCAACCTATGTATCTCGATATTTTGCAACACTACTGCAAAATCTGTAAAACTAAACTATTCTAGTGCAGACAACAGCAAAAAAAAAGCGCAAAGAACATTAAATCGAGTGAATTGACCTCATATTCCTCTTTTAGTTTTTTTTTTTAATTTTCTTCCCAGTCAAGGCTTCCCAGTCTTTATCTTGTCCCATCGACATTGTCGACTTATTATCGGAAGAAAAGCCCCGATCACTTGCATGCTACTTCCAGTCTACTAAACATGTAGTATGTGACTTGAGGCAGGCGTGCATTGTTTGTCCCTTAACCTTTCTACTGTATCTCTGGCGATAACAGTCTCGCCCCTTTGGCCGATCTTGTCTTTTGTGTTTTCTTTTTCTTTTTTTTTCTGAGATGCGTTCGCGAAAGTTCAGTGGCTTTCGTTGTTGTTTTCGATGCAACGAACAATGCACGAAAATATATACACGCACTAGCTCGCGTCCAGAAAAGATTATAAATCAGCTGTGACATGGGCCATGGCATTCCCTTTTCCCCTCTATTCTTTTCTTTCAGTTTGTTCTCGGGTCTCGGATCACAGATAGATTTTTGTAGAGCACCCTTTTGGCGATGGACGACTACCACCACAACAACATCAGCAAAGCTAACGACCGATCCAAGACGAAAACGAAGACTTTGCTGTTGCGCGCGCCTTACACATATCTCTCATATTAAATGCTATTTCTGTCCTGTGGCATCAATTAGTCAAACTCTAGGTCGTGATGCTGCCAGATAGGTTTTAGATACTTTTTATTTTATTTTCGTTTTCGTTTGTTGCAAAAATTGTCGATTTTTTTTCAATTGTATGTAAGTAGTTTGCAAAAATCTATTTTGTGTCGTTTGTCGTCCATCCACGCATTCTATTTACGTATTTGTAAATTTTGCGAATTGATATCCGAATGTCGATGACTTTTCAGTTATATTTTTCTTTTGTTTATTTGTTTTTAAATTGCATTTTTACGATGACGCTACTTTGACGAACTATTGAGCATTTCAAATGGTAATAATTTTTAAAAATTCCAATAATTTGTTTAAATTTATTTAAAATATAAAAACTCAAATCGAAACAACTTAAACTTCCATGGGTCGTTAATAGTTTATTGATATCTTCATGGAGAATACTTTGAAAAATTATCAAGTCATTTTCAATTATAAACAAATTATTATTATATCTGTATCACGAATGCATCCTGTTCCCGCAATTTTACATATATCTTAAATTTATTAAAAAAAAATGCTCCACAATCGTTGTATTCAATCATTTTGCTTGATGAATCAACTTCAGATTTTGTTGTTTTTTTTCTAGATACCTACTTAAGAAACCATATCGTCCTAGACAAACTGACATCTTCTACATTATTGACTGATTTAAAAGCCGACAAACAACCAATATTCTACCACCATATAGTTCTAAGTTAAATACATTTAGGATTCTCCACCTCACCCTTCCCCTTTTAGTCACATTAAATTCTCATCTCTATAATTAGAGAGATCAAAGTGAATTTAATTTATATTTTAAAGATTCGAATCGCGTTTTTGTAAACGATCAGCTAGCTCAAATCATTCGATCAATGTGTCTATACAATATCCATACATAATATATATAAATTTGGTATTCCTTGATGTTCGTTTATAATTTGTTTCGACACTCGAACTAATTTTCCGAATGTCAAAAGCGATTATCAATGCTGGTATTTCGCGGCATTTTTCCGCACACAAAAAGATATGTGTATTGTATGCCCCGGTTCGGCCCAGCCCGTCTAGTGTGCATAGTTTCAATGATGCATTTATGTAATTATAATTCAATTGATTGACTTGGACACATTGTGTATTTGTATATATAAAGTTCTCAGGCCCCGCTTTTTATTGAATTTGTTCACATAGTTTTTTTTTTTTTGTATTTAATTTTTGCCTTTCTAATGTATTATTAAGTTCAGACCTCATGCATGTGTTCGCTTATTCTGACAGCTGTTATTTTTATTCACAAGTTGTATTCTTTTTTGTCTGCTATTGTTTGCTTTACAATTACAATGTGTTATGTAGTGACGTCAATTGCAGATAAGATAATTCATAATATTAGCAGTCAAGTATCAGATAGAGGGTCTTGAGTATTAATTAAGTTCTAGACAAAAAACTTTGTTATAGGTGGTAAGCAGATTAATATGGAAGACTTTTAGTTTGGATCTATTATATCTAGGTATTATGGTTTAGAATAAGACTTCTTTTGTATAAACGTTGAAATTATTCACTATGCGACTACAAAATAATACAAAAAAGTTACAAGAAATGGATCTTTTTTTAAGCAATCAAGAAATATGATTTTTGTCTACCCTAAAAATGTAAACGGCTCATTAGGTATTCTTCACAAAGTCTTAAAGCATAACAAACTAAAAATTGGCGAACTGCCCCATCCAGCGTTTGTCCCTATTTTTCATGTCCCTCAAGTTAGCAGAGCAAGGTGAGCAGAAAATATATTTTGTGATGGCATTATAAAGCGCTTACTAAATGCTAATTAAATGCCCAACAATTAAATTTAATGCTCAAGTACTTTTGGTAAAAATCAATGTTCTGCTAACTTGATTTAAAGTTAGCAGAACAATTTCCTAAAATGGTTAAAACATTAAGTATGAAAATTGGGTTTGGTCTTATATTAATGAGCTATTTAAATGCTCTGCGAATCAAAAAAAAAAATTTGAAAAAAAATTGATTTTCACAAAAAAAAAAAAATTTCCACAATTTTGAAAAAAAAAATAAAATAATTTTTTCTTTTAGATTTTTCGATTCAAATCTTTTTGATTAGTTAAATTCTCGCCTAAATGCAATTAAGTGCTCCAATTTCGAAACAATTTTCGAAGATCTGAGCCAAAAAAAAAAAAATAATTAAATTTCCCATACATTTCCATGTTCTGCTAGTTTAAAATGGGTTTTTCTCAAAAAATTCCAACTTTTTCGATTCAAATCTTTTTGATTAGTTAAATGCTCGCCTAAATGCAATTAAATGCTCCAATTTCCCAAAAAAAAATTATTCAATTTAAAATTGAATTATTTTTTTTTTTGGCTCAGATCTTCGAAAATTATTTCGAAATTGGAGCATTCAATTGCATTTAGACGAGCTTTTACTAATCAAAAAGATTTGAATCGAAAAAGTTTTAATTTTTTGAGAAAAACCCATTTTAAGCTAGCAGAACATGGAAATGTATGGCAAATTGAATTATTTTTTTTTTTAACTCAGATCTTCCAAAATTGTTTCGAAATTGGAGCATTTAATTGCATTTAGGCGAGCATTTGACTAATCAAAAAGATTTGAATCGAAAAAATCAGAATTTTTTGAGAAAAACCGATTTTAAGCTAGCAGAACATGGAAATGTATGGGAAATTGAATTATTTTCTTTTTTGGCTCAGATCTTCGAAAATTCTTTCGAAATTGGAGCATTTAATCAAAAAGATTTGAATCGAAAATGTTTGAATTTTTTGAGAAAACCCCATTTTAAGCTAGCAGAACATGGAAATGTATGGGAAATTGAATTATTTTTTTTTTGGCTCAGATCTTCGAAAATTGTTTCGAAATTGGTCAAGGAAATTTTTATAGAAAAAAAGGCGCGACAAATTATTTTTTGACACAACTTATTTAAGGACATATTACGACAATTGTTTAAACAAATTCCATACCAAAAACCACAAAGAATAAAAAGTATTCATATGGTAGTGCTGGATTTATTGAAAAAAATGCTATTTTAGGGGTTCTTGTCATATTCAAGGAATTTTTTATAGAAAAAAAGGCGCGACAAATTATTTTTTGACACAACTTATTTAAAGACATATTACGACAATTTTTTAAACAAATTCCATACCAAAAACAACAAACAATAAAAAGTTTTCATATGGTAGTGCTGGAATTATTGAAAAAAAGGGACAAATATCGATTTTGGGCTTTTTGTCATATTCAAGGAAATTTTTATAGAAAAAAAGGCGCGACAAATTATTTTTTGACACAACTTATTTAAAGACATATTACGACAATTGTTTAAACAAATTCCATACCAAAAACCACAAAGAATAAAAAGTTTTCATATGGTAGTGCTGGATTTATTAACAAAAAATGCTATTTTAGGGGTATTTGTCAAATTCAAGGAATTTTTTATAGAAAAAATGGCGCGACAAATTATTTTTTGACACAACTTATTTAAAGACATATTACGACAATTGTTTAAACAAATTCCATACAAAAAAACACAAAGAATAAAAAGTTTTCATATGGTAGTGCTGGAATTATTGAAATAAAAAGGAAAAAAATCTATTTTGGGTTATTTTTTAAAAAATAAGTGCGACATTTTTTTTTTCTTTTACGATATATTTACGACAAATTCTCACATATTTATTTTTCTTGTTTGAGCTCATTTTACCCTATTTTGAGGGGTGGTAGTGCTAACTTGACTGTCAAGTTAGCATTACCAGGGGTTAATTTTTAAAAAACAAGCGCGATAAATTTTTTTCTTTCACGACAAATTTACGACAAATAATCCAATTATTAGATTTTAAAAATTTTGAAGTGGTAATGCTAACTTGAAGGACATGTTTTTTTTATTTATTTAATGCCGGAAATCCTGAATTCTGGGTTATAATATATGAGCGGTCTCCTAGACCGCACGTTGGTGGTTATGGAACTGTTGGTAGGTGGTTGAGGGTTAAATACAACAATAATACGGAACTATACTAAATTATTGTTGCGCTAAAATTGCTTTACAAAATTATTTGCATTCGCTCATGTGCAGGCACTATACGTTAGCTCCTTAAAATAGCAAAAACGTTTTAAAAAGTTGCACTCGAATTTGCCACCAAAATTGGCTTTTACCGAAATTACACCCTCAAGAGGTAAAAGTAGGTGAATACGAGAGAGCAGATTATGAAGATAACTAACTTATTTTGCGTAGCCTTACCTGTACCATCCGAAATTCTGATTTAATTTTAAAATTAAGTGGATTTTTCGAGAATTTTTGAAAGGCTTCTTTTCTAGTTGGAGGTAGATTATTTGATTAAAAAATAATAGGTCTGTTTATTTATGATTTCTTTACATTTGAGAATTTAAGTCCAAACTAGCTGTCAAAAATTATAAGTTGAAAATAATTGACAGAAGTTTGGACTGAAAACCACAGAAATTCAAGTTAAGGAATCAGACCAAGTTAGCTGTTCATTCTTCCACCTTTTTATTTACCGTATTTTTGAAAGCCAGAAGTCCATTCTTATTAGTCCGGGAGCAAACCGAAGATTACCTATCTCATCGCGGCCACGCAAAAAGAGGATGCCAACCGATACCTACCTAGCTTTAGTCCAAACATTTACAAAGCTACTGGTCGGACAGGCTTTATCTGGTCGCAAAGGTTAGAAAATGCACTTCAATGCCTTCAGTTAAATTCATCAATGAAATGACATAGGTATTGGAAAAAAACAGGAAATCGAAGACGTTGATTCACCGGAATCTGCAATCGAATTTTTGCATTTTGACATCAGTTAAATTGAAAGCTTAACTGATAGCACAACTAAAACTGAAACTGAAATGATCGTCTAAATGGGGTTTTAAAAGCCCATTTAGGCCCATCCAAGATGACATTTTTTTAACGTTATAGTTAGGTATAGGTAGTAACTTGTTGCTAAAAATTGAGATTTTCGATTCTTTCTGCATTGAAAATAGTATCAGTAGGCAAATTCAGAAAAATGGGATCTCGGAGGCCTTAAAAACTTTGCTCCGTCAAAAAGTTAGCAAGCGGTCCAATAATAATTATTTTTCTCAGAAATTTAACAACCAAATAGAGAAATTTCACGAGACTGAGATTGCTGAGCTCATTTTTCTGAACATGACTAGTGGCTAGATTGAGAAGTGTACCTGTAGCTTAAGGCACTGTTAAAATACATAGGTATGAAAATAGTATACCTATCTACAGCGCTACAATGTAGGGCTTCCAATGTATAGCAAGAAATGTATGTTTTACCTAGTAGAAATTGAACAAACTTTTAGCTAAACGAAATTGTGTAGCTGAAATTGAAGCTCATAGCACTGTAAAAGTAGAAAGGTACGAAAATAGTATACAGTGCCACCTTGTGAAGCTGTAGATGAATCAAGAAATGTATGGTAGGTACCTGTAGCAAAGTTAAACAAACTTCAAATGTTGCTTCAAGCTACAGTTACATTAATTTTCAAGGGGTTTAACTTTTGCTTCAAGCTGCAGCTACATCCAATGTGTTCAAGTGGTTACCTAACACCATGTAAATTGTCTGACTTTGTAATAAGTTTATCTTCCTTGCTTTTTTTGTTGTTGTACCTACGTTACCTATTTGTGTTTTCTTTATAATCTCCATTGATAACGATTAAAGTTAGTAATGTTTATAAAATGAACATTTAAGTGGGCATGACATTCTCTCAAAAATGTTGACACTGCAAAAAACGCGTTTTGACTAAAATTCTTCATCTTCTATTTAAGTAATGGAAGGGTTCTGAACTAAAAGGATAGTTTGATAGTTTGTGAGTGGTCCATCACAGTGGGTTGTAAATCAAAATAGCTCACCACCGATACAAATTTTGTGTGTTTTAGGGCCAGCTTAGGGAAATACTCGGTACCTACATCGGTTTGACCAGATAAGATGTCAACGTACTAATCTTTGTTAAAATTCAGTTGATAGCTTGTTTATTAAATTAACAAATAAAGTAGGTAATGTATGAAGGTAACCTTTCTATAACAAAAAAAAAACGAAACTTACTTGGTGCAATGCTGTCAATCCATCAACATTAGCTGTATTAATATCAGCTCCATTCTCAATTAGATTAACAACTTCTTCCTTATCGCCAGCCAAACATGCTGCGAGGAAAACGCATCCCGATGAGAATTTGATTTTCCGACCTTTCTCACTCTTCGGCACCGAAGGTTCACGATTTGTTTCGGATTCCTCCCAGCGTTTAAGCTGTTCGGCCCGTTTCATCATTGCCGAATTGTTTCGCGTATCGAACGACATTATTTTTCTCTGTTTGGTTTGGGTATGTTATTTTAAAATTTTATTTTTATTTATTTTTTCGATTTAATTTGATGAAGGTTTTCTTTTTATTTTGTTTTATTTATTTTTCACGCACTTGTTGGACAGAAACTTGCACACACACTCACACATACGTGGATAATTTTATATTATAAAAAAAACTGGCACAACCAACGAGAGTAAGAGGGAGAGAGTAGAAAATGAAGAACAAGAAGAAAAGATGAATAAAAAAGAAAATTAAATTTCTTTTCAAAACTCCCGCTGCTGCCGCGCGTCAATTAATCGCGTTGATTTATTTTTTGTTCTATTTCGATCGAAATTATTTTAGATGTCACTTTTTGTTGATTTAAAACAGTAAATTGTGTGGGAAACTCCAAATTTTTGTGGGCAAATCCGAACCCGATTGAATTAATTGCCATCTACTGCAACTGCAAACACAGTTCGACTACGCGACGAAGAGCGAGACAAAGCTATGTCGAAGAAAGGAATTCCTTTGCATGAAGTTTTTGCTTTGCTGCTCGAACGAATTTGTGTTCCTCTTGTTGCATGTGGGGGCAAGTGGGATGGGTATACTCGCTTTATACTGTGATGATTTTGTTGTCCTTGTCGAAGTTACGTTCACTGATTTGTCGTAGTTTTTCTTTATAATTTTTTTCGTTTTTTTTTATGAGAATATTTTTTTTATTTGAATTTAAATATCTTTGTCGAAAATTCAACAGCCGCGCAAAATAAGTTCGATTTGGCTCACAATTATGAAGAATCCTTCAAACGAAGTTACACAACACTTTGCGAGCATTTTCATTTCATTTGCATGAAATTGAAAATGCCAAAAATATTCAAATTGGAGACAACGAAAATGAAGAAGAAAAATTGTTGCAGCAAAACTTTATGCCACTTTACGCGAGTTTACGCACACACTACACAAACAACAACTCTCATTGAATTTCCTTTGCACTTTCCACTTGGAATCCACTCTCGGGCAGCAAAGAAATGATTCTTTTTGAATATTTTTAGAAAACTTTTTTTTTGCTTTTTGTTTAAATTTTCTTTCTTTTTTTTAATGAATTTTCTTCAATCTACACAGAAAGAAGGGTGTAGAGGAGCAAGTATCACATAACGAAACTCGCGAGTATAATTTTGTTTTTTCTTCTTTTTTTTTGTTTGAAATGAAAAATTCTCCTTTTGAAATCACATATTGCTGCAGAAATTTACGTATTCTCGTCTCTATTAAATGGGGATTTTATAAAAAAGTAAAAAAAACCAGACCAAATGTAGAACTTTGGGTGTTTTTTAGGGGAGCGGTCGACTCTTCCTTTTTTATCGCGGGGAAATTCTTCCTCAATTTGTTGTTTTTTTTTTCTTATTCAAGGATTTTTCACAGTAATTTTATTGTTTTGCTATCGTAACGGAGATTGGAATTGGAAAATGTGTTTCAATTTTCTTTAAAAACTCGAAGAAAACGCGAATTATACTATTTTTTGTAATTATTCTTTTCTTTTTTTTATACTTTGCACTGAAATTGTGTGTAAAAAAAACGGAGAGAGAGTACGTCGTCGTCGAAGTTCTCCTCACATTCCTCGATCTACAATCAAAATATAATTTTTTTACCCGATTTCATTGTGGTTGTCTGTTTTGTGTTGATTTTTCATCCACAAATGGAGGTTTTGGATGGTAAGTGCAGGTTTGGCAACATTCAGATATGAAATCATTTCGCAGCAGTTTATTGATGGAATGTTAGATGGCGTTGTTTGAAACGGAAGTTTGTTTTGGTGGCGGTTAATTTTAAACGGTTTACTGATTTATAAGAAGTGTTGCATGTCATGGAAATGAAACAAGTGTTTCGATAAAAATGGCATTTTCGATTTCAAGCTGACTAAGACTGTGTTGAAAAGACGAACAAAAAATGCTTCTGGATTTGATTTCATAAATACAAAATAAAGCAGTAAAATGGGTGGTCAAAACATGTCAGGTTAAATTACAGTGAATTTTTCATTAACCGATTTCTGAAATGCGTCATAATGTTTTGGATTGCAAATAAGCGTTTAACAGTTCACAGAAAATATCTTGTTGGTCACGTAGAAAATATACAAATGCTTAATACAGTCGATGACGGATATAAAAAAAAATAAAAAAGTGCATAGAGCTCTCCACCAAAATTCAGTTTTGTCGCAATTTTTTCGAAGTTTTGCCATTTTTTGTCTAATTTTCCTGAGCTATTACGCTTTTATTAATTTTCAATCAAATACTAAAAACAATAGATGCATTTTATTATCCCCCAGATCTGATCCGGACTAGATTATTATGATAAAACAAACAGCATCCAAGTGCGACAAGAGTTTTATATTTTCGTATATAAGCCCAATCAGATCTGGGGGAAAACAAAATACAGCTAATATAGACTAAGAGCCCACAGCAGATTTTGGGTGTGAACGATAGCAAAAAAAGAAGTATAGGCGTCGAAAGCTTCATTAAAGACTATTGAAAAAATCAAAGTCTTGCAGTCCACAACTGGGGACTTTGCGAGAAACAGTGCATCGAAAAAATTTAATAGTCTTTAATGAAGCTTTCCACGCCTATCCTTCTTTTTTTGCTATCGTTCACACCTAAAATCTGCTGTGGGCTCTCGGCCTAATATGGTTCTATGAATACTAGGTTTTGAGAAAGTTATGAGCTTGAAAATAGAAAACAAACAAAATTGAACTCGAGACTTTGATCAGACTTGTCATTACGATGATAGGGAAGACGAAAAAAGTGGGTCTCACAATTCTGCCTGTCTGTCCGTTGAGCTACATATTAAACGGGTGGATTGATTTTTTCAAAGTTGGTATATAGCGTTTTCTGGTTATTCGCCCACACTTTTTTTTTATTATTTTAGAACCAAAAATAACAGTACAATTTTTTTTAGCAATTTTACATAATCGTATTTTTCCCAAAAATGGCTTCACAACTTTTCTTAACAAAAATTCAATAAATATCTTTTAGAAAAGGCTGCCTTTGGGTAGGAAACCATTTTCCAAAAAAATGGTTATTAATGGTACTTCCCAAAGAAATTTCTTTTTATTTTCGATTTTCTTCAAAACGGTATGACTGATTTCAATTATTTTTTTTTAACAGAAGCTTCCTTAAAATATAAATAGCATTGTGTACCAACATTTTAAAAAGAATATTTTTTGGATTTTTAAAAAATGTTACAAGTTTTTTTTTGGAAATCAAATATTCCGAAAACGACATGTTCGATGTTCTTGAAACTCAACACTAAACAGATTTTTAGTTTTTTTTTTCTAAAATATTTTTAGAAAAAAATTTAATTTGATGAAAAAATAATAAAAATTTACTTTGAATACAAAAAAGTGAAAAACCGTTGAGGAAAATAGTTTTTGTTACCAAAATAGGGTGTTCATGCAACGGCGTAAAGCCGTAAAAGTAGTAAAGTCTTAAGCTCCGTTAATCGCTAAACATTTTTGTATTTGGAGAATTATGGCAAATGTACGCAGTTTACAACTTTTACGTTTACGATGACTTTATGTCATTGCATGAATACCCTATATATAATTTATTTATTAAAAGAGGCTGGGTGCGACACACACTGGTAACTTTCCATTGGTTACCCGGAAGCTAGAGGCTAAATGTTATTTTTTTATTAAAAAATCGCCAATTCTCGATCTTCGAAAACGTAATCAGGTGTTCAATATGCAATCAAATGAACACCATAGGTTGGTTTGACATCGTGAAATTAGAGACAAAAACGTTTTTGAACGTTAATAGCCTTTTTCTTAAAAAAACTCTGTTTATTACTTTTTTTACAAATCATATAAATTTTTAACAAATGTGTAGCATAAAATTATCCCAATATCCATATGATTGTTGGTTCTCAAGATATTTGAGATAAAAAAATGTAAACAATTTTTGATAAGGTTTCTTATGTAGTTGTTTTTTCTTTAAGAAAAATTATTCATTGAATATTTGTACAAATTTTACCAATAATTAATTGTAAACTTTTTTATAGAATAAAATTATCCCGAAGCCAATATTACTGATTTTTCCCAAGATATCCAAGCTAAAAAACTTTTTTTAACAATATTCTGCAATTTGTTTACAAAGGGTCTTTTTTTTTAGATGTGTTGTTTTCAAGAACAAATAAGATGCAAATAATTTAATGTTATGGCCAAAAATTATAACTTTATTATAAAGATAAGGGTTTGCCATTATGTTTTTAAAATGATTTCGGGCAAGTGGCCACCAATTTTCGACCACCAATTTTTGACGCGATGACGGATGGATTCATTCGGGTCTTCTTTGGTACTCTCCTCCACAGCAGCACTGTATGGCGTCTCTGTGGATGCGCATTATCCACTAGAGTAAACGTGGTGCGAAACCGATCCATGGTAGCTCGAATTACCGACACTGCTGGGCGATTATGTCGACCGGATTCCGAATATTGGACGCAGCGCGCGATACGCAAACCGATCCATTATATTTTGGTAATAAATTTGGACGAATTGCAAATGTTTTTCAGGAGTAAATCTATTCATTATGATATGGGAAACCAAACTGAGCATAAATCAAATGACAGCTGTCAAAAAGATCAACTATCCGAAAAAAGTATTGCCAGATTGAAAACCACACGTCTAAAAAGAACACCTTTTATAAAAAAAAAATGCAAGTTGATCTGTTTTTACAATTGTTTAATACGTCAAATGCTTAGAATAAAACCAACCCAAAGAAGATAATTTCATTTGCTCTCGAGATATTCAAGAGTAATGAAATTTAACAACGTTTTTTTAAATTGCTCTACTAAAAAACTGATAATTGAATGAAAAAGTTCTTTCTGCACGTAAAGATATTTGTATCTATAAAATAAAATCGATCCGAAGGCGATATCTTCATTCGTCCTTGAGTTTGGTTAAAAACAAAAGTGAAGGAACGTATGAACGTATGTACAAACATAGACATCTGTCAAAATTATTGGACTCTGATTCTAAAGAGCTCGAAACCTCAAGATATGTCAAAATTTTCGATTCGAAAAATCAGACCAATTACAAAAACTTCCAACGGGAAGTTAAAAAGTATATACGGTCTGCTCCTAAATACAAACAAAGATTAAAAAGATATTATTTAAAAGTAGTTAGGTACCTCCCATAGAATGGGTTTCTTAATTTTAAATTTTTCGGGCATTAATGGCTCAATTAATTTCAATTACATTTTGTAACATAAAATTCACAAAGTTAAAATAATAGGTATTGCATACAAAACTCAAAGCATTTAAGAAAAATTTATTATTTTAAAATTGGACTGGTATTTTTTTTAATTCGATTTTTTTCTGTATATCAATAAAATATGGTTTAAATTTAATAAACGCAAAATGATATAAAAAAAAACCTGCACCAACAATTTTTAATGCATATTTCGTTTGCAAAAATTCATATTTGTTCAAGAACTTAGATGGAATTCATTTTTTTACCTCAAATAGTTTAAAGGAGTTATGTTTAAGCTTAGGCAATTGTATGAATGAGTTCCATCCTTTTAAACATTTTTCTCTCACAATGGCAATGTATGTACATTTGGGTGGTCGTTAAAATGTTTTTTTTTTAGTTTTATTATTTGGATGGGCCTAAATCAGCTCTAAATGAAGAACAAAAATTGCCAATTTTTTTAAGGTTTTTATTTTCATCCCCTATAGTCGCTGTAGGGGAAAATTAAATGTCCCCTTTTTTTGGAAATTCGCGTAAAATCTGCCGAAAAATTCAGAGCATGCGAGAGGTAATATCTCCCAACGCTTGGAAGGGAGGTGCAATTTAATAAAATAATTACATAAAATAGAAAAAAATAATTCTAAAGCAACGGCAACACTTGCAGTAATGTTTTGTAGCTTTTTGGAAAGCCAGAAAAGTCCATTTTAATAGTTGATTATTAAATAAAGTTCTTTGAATAAACAATTTCAGCTAAATCTGTTTTCAAACCTATAATTTAAAAAGAATATTTTTTCTTCGAAATGTTGAGTTTGAAACAATTTGTTGCCAAAAATGTTTATCAAAAAACATAATTTAAAAACAAGCCGTAAGAATGGACTTTTGGCTTTCCAAAACATTGCTGTAAGTATTGCCGTTGTTTTGTAATTAATTGTTTTCTATTTTATGCAAAAATTTTATTAAATTGCCTCTCCCGTCCAAGCGGGGTGAGATATTACTCCCCTCCGGTAGGATTTTTATCTTGTCTAGTTTCCATCTTATACATGCTCTGAATTCTGGAAATTTTATTTACCCTTACAGCGACTAAAGGAAAATAAAAATCTGAAAAAATTAGGGATTTTTTTTTCATAGAGCCGATTCGGGCCCATCTGGGATGATCTTTTTTTTAACGGCCACCCTAATGTACATGTTTATGTATATTTTAATTTTAAAACCTCTAAAGCTTCCTAAACATAAGAGCAAGAAGGTACTTTTAACCCAGTTGTGTATATTATTTTCCATGGTGATTGTTAGAAATTTGTTCTAGGGCCTTAGTAAAGTAATTTCAAAACAAATAACTATCATTAATTGGAAGTCTGGGTCCTAGCTTAAAAATATTGCTTCGAACAGCCTTATTTAATTTTCCACTACTGGCACTTAAATTTTCAAAGTTCCTATCCATCCTTTAAGTTATGTAGATGTGGCGATTGTAATGGTAGCTCTAGTGACATATCAGATCTCACACATAAATCACTGACAAACAACTGACATATGCAGTCCAAACTTTACATAAATCTGACGAGTCAAGAGTGTTAGTAGGTAGGTAGCCCTCTTCTCCCAATCACACATTAGCTAACTGCCTACAGTTTTTTTCAAACACACAATAAACCACATGTCATGTAACTATAACTGTCATGTAAAGTTAAGCTTACTCCACACATATCATAGTCATCATCATAGCCACTCTAGTGCGACACGATACATAATTCACATCTTAACTATGCATCGCATTTTGAATAGCCGACATTAAGGCTTCAATTCAAAACAAACAAAAAAAAGCTTCACACTGCATCAGAAACCATAATATCAACAATCACCCTCCCTCATGCTCCTTTCAACGAACTCGAATAACATTAGATATGCATGTTGTATACGCTCCACTTCCCATAATAGAAACAAGGTACCTTAAGCTTAGCTGCTAGCGCAAGCACTATTGTTTCACCATATAGTTTTCCCAGCATCTCTCATCTCTCGCATATATGAACATAAACTTACCGCCAAGGTGGGCTTAACCCTCACCCCCTACTCACCTGGCTGCAAAACAGAAAAAAACAACACAATTGACACTATACGATGGCGACGGTCTGTATGGAAAATTGTTTGTTTTCGTTTTTCTCACCCATTCGCCAACCCCTCAACGCTCGCAGTCCTCACCAACCCCCTTCTCTCATCGCCATCACCAGCAAACACACTAGACACAAATTTAGCTGAATGGCCTGGGCTTGCTGTGCCAACACTATCAGTCTACTATTAACAGGCATAACTATTAGTCGACATTTTTCTGAGAGAGTATATAGTGGGTAAAGACAAAAACAACAAAAACAAGTTATAAACTATTATAATTAATTCAAGTGCACATACCAAAAGAGATAATTCCAAAGTGATGTAAGAAAATGACAGTTCTAAGAATTATGAATTAAAATCGAGTTTTTTCGGATATTTTTTTTTAATTTTTTGATCGAAATTTTTCATTGACAAAAAATAAAAATAAAAAAATACGCACTAATTTTGAAATAGCCTCACTATCTCTGCTTGTGCCACTACCAAGCTGCATCATCCCTTAATATAAAGGACTTTTACTGCATGGATATATTTACACATTACAATCAAAATGGTAAGTTGTAAAAAATAAAAATTTTACTACCCTCCCGAGTGAGTGTTTCCCTTGGCATGACAGAGATGGCGTTTGCTATCACTAAACTAAGGTGAAACAGGATAGAAAACTAGGTGGGGACAAAAAATAAAAATACTATACTTGTTGAAAGAAAAAAACGTCCTCCTTTTGGCCACAGGGAAGAGGGGGTAAACGGGCGCCAACTGCAGTTCATTCACATTTCGTAGGCGCATTCATAGTTCGTTCCCACACACAATGGTTTTTTTTTTATTATTTTATTTTTTTTGTTCCCACAGTTACAGGAGCTATAGCCTTTCATCTCTTCTATATGTCTATATCCAGCCAGCAGCGCCATCACCACAGCCTGGGAGCGTTCATCATCCATCAGAGAACAGCATAATCAGCGTAGAATCAGGAAGACGCAGCAAAGGATTCCCACCATCATCATCCAGTAGCATCACCCAGCATCATCACCACACACATGTCCTTATTTTTTTGTATTATTCCTCCATTTCGCTCTCTCTCTCTATCTATGTCTCTATTCTTTGTTCTTTGCTATTACTCCTTTTGGTCCTTGTCTCTTGGTTTCAGGATGAAAAATCTTGAATGTAATATAGCGTAATCACAGGATCCTCTGCCTCATACCCTGTCTCATGAATGATGATGATTTTTTCCCATGAGAATTCCTAACTCACATATATCTCAGGTAAGGTATCCTTATTTTTACTGAAATGTATTGGTGAGGCAAATAAATATATGCATGCATTTAGTAGCAAGGCTCTGCTACTTCTCATGGGAAAATCCATAAGATCCGACATCCCATGCATTATAGTGCAATGAATTTTGAAGGAGGAAAAGAAAAATCGTTCCTTTTGCTGCTCCTTAAGTGCACCCATATCCTTCCTTTACAGACTTGCGATGTGATGTGATGCAGTGTGTGGTTTATGCATGGGGATGATTCCAGGTTCTTCTATGCATGTTCATTAAAGCAGATTTTCTATAGGCATACAATTTTACTTTCCTCCCCCTGCTCCACCCCAAAGAACATAAGGACTTTTCCGATAGAGTTGATATACTTTTTTTCGTTTGCATATCTTCAAGGAATAGAACAGAACAGACATTAATGTGCATTTTCCCCTTCTGCAAAAATGAGGCTTTTTTCATTGAGAAGAGGATCCTTATTCTATGTACATATGTACAAACTCGTATATGTATGGATGTATACAAATTTAAATACACAGCTATAGAAGAAGTAAAAGAAGGTTTGAAAGGGATTTTTGTCTTTTACTTTCCCGTTTCCCATGGGCTTTTGGTGTTCGGTGTTTTTTTCTAGAAGTTTCGGGAGTTTTTCCCAATTTCCCAACAACAGCATGACATATAAGAATGTATCCTTTGCTAAGCGCATTTTCATTCTAAACTTTAGGTAGGTACTTCAGTACCAAACAAAAAATCTAAAAAAGTACAAAAGAAAAGGAAAACGTAAATTGTAATTACGTTGGATTGTTACTAATTGCACGTAAATTAATTGTTTTAAAATCATACGTAGGTTAGGTAGGTAGGTGTATGTTATGTAACTATACATTCTGGATATGTACCTATACCGAGAGAACACAATCATAACCCCTGTTGAATAGGGTTGATATAAATGATGATGATACTCTTGCCTGCTCTTGTGAAATATGTTTTAGTATAATAAATAATAATTATTGTAGTGTTTCTACAAAGGGGTTGTTGTTTTTTTTTAAATTGCTTTGATTTTTCAACGAAATAAAACTACAATAGCTTTGAGATGAAATCACCAACGAGTGGTGGTTCAACGTTTAAAACTTTGGGTAAGTGCCTTATGTACTTTTGAAAGTTCGTTTGAGTAAAGTTTTTTCGACACTTTTTATACAATTTGAAAGTATTTGATGACAGATTTGATGGTCAACGCGTTAACATTCTGACGTCAAAATAACGTCAAATTTTGTTCTAAAGTTGTCTTGTCGTTGTGATTCTCGTTGACATGAATTTAATGTCAATGCTTTAATAATTTTTGTTTACAGTTCCCATGCGAAAAAATCCACCTATTCTGTGCATAATTTTGTATAATATTCAAGACAAAAAATGTTTGCCTTGGTCTTAGCCACCCATTGAAATCATTAGTTAACCCTGAATTAATCAATTTCAGGCCTAAAAATGGAAAACAATTATATTTGGATGCAAAAATAAATTTGCATGCAAATAATGCTGTGAGGTTAATATATTTTTTTTAGGAAATGTAATCATACGATAAAAAAAATATTATTCATACGCAAAACAATTTTCGGTCAATAATTGTTTTGCATGACATTCCATGACAGCATTGGGTTTTTTTTGCATGAAACTGGAAACCAAGTTCCCTTGCAAAAAAAATATATGTATGTAAATATTTTCGCATGTCAAAAATTATTGAGTTGAAATACAAGATTATTTTTTTGCTTAATTGGTTTACAGTTTCATGCAACAAAAAACCATTGCTGTCATGGAATATAATGCAAAACAATTGTTTTGCATGCGAAAAAAGGTGTGGTAAATAAATTTTTTTTTTTTACTGTCGGTTTATTCTTCAAAAGAAAGGCGTTATTTGCATGCAAATGGTTTTCGCATCCAAAAATAATAATTTGTCATTTTTCGGCCTATAGTTTATTAATTAAGGGTAAATTAATGAATCAATGGGTAGCTTAGGCCAAGGCAAAAATTTTCCGTCTTGAATATATGTACATTGTACATAATATTTATGGTGCACAGAATAGGTGGAAAATGATTTTGGAAATCTTGATTTTTTTCGCATGGGAACTGAAAACTATGCTTAGTGTTGTATAATATTCCAGACGAAAAATGTTTGCCTAGGCCAAACATTAATTAACCCTTAATTAATTAATTATAGGCGTGAAAATAGAAAACAATTAATTTTGGATGCAAAAACCGTTTGCATGCAAATAATGCTGTGAAGTGAATATATATTTTTAGGAAGTCTAAACCGATTATACAAAAGATATTTTTTATTCACCACTCTATTTTCTCGCACGCAAAATAATTTCCGGTCAAAAATTTTTTTGCATGGCATCCCAAGACAGCAATGGGTTTTTTATCTGTATGAAATTGGAAACCAATTAGGCAAACAAAATATATTTTTTTATTTCACCTCAATCATTTTTAACAAGCGAAAAGATATGCAACGATTTTTTTTCGCACGTGAACTGTAAACACTGTAAACTAAGCTTAACTTAAATGAGTTAAACATAAATTTGAATTTTTCCTATAGGGTACCACATAACAATGCTCTGTACCAAATTTTAAGTAAATCGTTCCACCCGTTTAAATTTTAGCTCAATCTACCAACAGTAGATGGTTACGGATTAATAGACGCACAGACGTGCAAACGCAAGGACGCACAAATCAACGGACGGTATGACGAAAACCCCATTGATTGAATTCTCCATTATCGTAATGTTAAGTTGGGTTAAAACCTCGATTTATTTGACACGAAACCAATACTTGACCTTAATAGAACAAGTAAACAAGACCTTTTACAGCGAATTGTGGCATATTGTGTTTACCACATATCGCATAGTGGTAGTTTTTGCAAACAGGCATAACCTTCTGATAATTTCGTTGTAATATAAGAGCCACCACCCGAATTTCGGGCTTTGGTTGGTTTTTTTCTCACTCAATGACCGTGTTCGGAGTTTTAACTTGATATAATCATTACAACATGGAATTTCAGATGATAAAAATACTTGTATATTAGACACATTTAAAAATAAGAAGTGAATTAACATCCATTTTAAAGTCATATAGCTATAGATTTTGATAGTAATTAACTTTTAGTTTCAAGGTATGTATATCGGCTTCGAACTAGTCTCTATCTTTAGATGTACAAGTAAATATGTATATTATTTCGTCGAAACCACCCACTTTTATTTATTACTATTTGGATTGCAAATTGCGGAAGCTCTATATGATTGAATGATATCATCCACCCCTTTGCGGATTGCGGAATTTCATTTTACTGCGAAATAAATAAATAATGTAGAAATTGTGGGGTTTCGATATTGTGGGCAGAAAGAAGAAATGTAAAAAACATTTTGAGAAAACTATTGCGCCATCTCATATAATGTACCTAGAAATAAACCTACACATTTTGTAATGCACATTTTCTGGTGAAGTGTGAAGCAAAACAAATAGAACTACTTACATCATATTTTTGTTTCTCATCTGATGATGATCACATCGAGATGATAAATTTAAATATCAAAGTGCGCAGCTTTTTCTTAAAGGAAGGAAATAAAACTGATAAAGTTAAATTATGTGTTGACATTCGACCTTAAAATCAAAAAGAATAAAAAAAGTTTATAGTCCCATTTTTTTGGGTAGTTTATAAATTTGAGTAGGTGAAATATATTGTATTTGTCAAACTAACGCCACGAGCACTACAGTGCGTTAATTGAAGAGCGTTTAATATGATGATTATTAAATCAAATATCAAATCTATGTTGACAAATATGGATCTCAAAAATAGGCACGATATTGTGGCAGTTGCGTGTGATGGAGGGATGCTTCTGCATCGGTTGCATTATTTGAAAATAAAAGTAGTTTGGTTAAGCTTAAAGCATCGCACTGCAAATAAATGACTAAAACCATTTCACTCTGAATGACAACTTTAGTAAAAGTTTTTGATAACGTTACCGGCATCAACATAAATCGTGTTATAATTATGGCACTCCCCGAAAATAAATACAATTATACAATAGTAGTGGGCAGCAGGGTTGTAAGAGATTGAAATCTTTGCGAATGCAGCACGTTAGTATTATGGAGGCAAAATGCAAAAGAATGCAATGAATTCAAAGAAGTCAAAAGAATCCAAAAGACTTCAAAATAATGCAAAGATTGCATGAAGTCTCAAAAGATTGCAATCAGTTGATGGTGACAAAAGATTGGAAACCAAAAACGATTGCAATCATTTCAACGAAAAAAGAATGGCGACTGCATTTTTTGAAGTCGCATTTTTAAAGAAGAATGTAGAGAATACAATTTTTTAATTGAAGTCACTATCACTAAAGATTGCATTCGCAAAAGATTGCAATCTTTTATAACTCTGGTGGGCAGTCGGAAAATCGAGTGCCCGGGCCTACAATGGACATGGTTTAAGAGTATTCTATAATCGTTTAAATTCATCTTGCTGCAAAGCAAGTGTGGTGGTTTTTATATTTTAATAATTGTTTTTCTGAACTTTTTGATTTTAATTTTATTCTTATTTTTTTCTGTTTTGCTTCTTTAGTTCAATACAAATGCTATTTTTCAATTAATTTTACCAATATATTTCGAGGATTGAATTATTCCTCATTCTCTGGGTTTTGGTTTTATTTATAAACGGACAGAGGTAGAGAAATATTTTTGTAGTTGATAGATTTTTAAAATATGAGAAACAAGTTGATTTTTGTGATTATCAAGATATTGATGAAATGATGTTGGTGAAATTAATATTGTTGAAAATGAGATGATAAAATAATTTATCGACACTAATAGAAACAATTAAAGAGATAAACACAAAATCCAAACTTCATCTCGGACTTAAAATGGAAAAGGATCGTTTTGCCTTTTACCATCAATATCTCAACAATCAATGATTGCAAAGAAAATTGAAGGTGGGTTTTGAAAAATTGAATAAATTTTCTACAAGGATTGGCCCTTTTTCTTTTTGAATTCTTAACATGAAAAAACAAGCGGTTTTTTGAAAAATCAAACGCTTAATCAAAAATATTGACAAAATTTCTGATGTTAAGTGTGGCTACTACAGTTCAATACACTAATAAAAACTGTACACAGTTTAAATCAGAGGATCATGGATTTCATTAAGATTAATGATTTCATCTTTTTTATCTTCAAAATTTGTTTTCTTTTTGATCAGGTACTTTGCTTTTCAATATTGAATTCAGCTTTTTTTTTTTAAGTAGAACCAACCCAAGTGAGCTTTAGTCATGTTTCCCGGTCCCTTCAATTTTTTTCTCAGCCCTTTTTTAATAGCAACTAACAAAAAGTAGACAAAAAACGTACAAAATAAATTCAAATACAGAGAAAAGCCAATACGAAAAAATAGTACGTATACGCCCCATTGTGCATGAATATTTTTTTTTAATTTTCAAAAAAAAAAAAACTCTCGTCTTAAGATCTTAAAATTAGAAATTTTATGCTTCAATTATTGTTTTCGTTTTTCTGGTAAAGGGAATTATCCAAGTGATTTGTTAGTAGTTTTATTTTTTTTATCTTTTTTAGGCAAAGCTTTAAAAATATCTAATCTTGAAAGTTGATTGAAATAAAAAAATTAAATTTTTAATCAAAATTTGTATTCCTCATAGTCATAGAGAATCTGCTTTTAGCATGGTCGCGATGAGGTAGACGATAGGAGTAATAAATGAGCTCCTTGAAAAATGAAACATCAGCAAATAAAAAACAATGAAAGATATAATTAATAGCAATTAACGGAGAGTAAACAAAAACGTACAGCATAAATTCAAAAACAGAGAAAAACCAATACGAAAAAATAGTACGTATACGCCCGAGTGTGCATTGATGTTTTTTGTTGTTTTTGTTTTAAAAAAAGTTTTGCAGTAGTAGAGTTGATTCCTGACAACTATTTCACCGTCAACCTAGAATCGCTATTAGATATGTATTTCTTTTATCGACTAAAATAGGAAGCGTTTTTCTTTGACCTTAAAAATGTTAGCGAACGTTTAAAAAGATAATTGAGTGCGTTCTGGATTTGGATTTTGGGATTCTATTGGACACCCTTTTTTCAAAAACATCTCAACGATTTTTAAGATTTTGATTTTCAAAAATTCATATAATATAAATTAGGTGGCGCAACAGCTCGTGGAGAACCAGGGCCTAGTGACTTACAACTCACAGCCATTCCTGTGTGCGTGTTTGTTTGCCAGGAATGGAGGGGACCTACAGTTTTTTGCCGAGTCCGAACGGCTAAATGAGAAGCACTTTTTCATGACAAGTATTCTCTTGGAGGATTTGTCAGTTCCTCGCAAGAGGCAGTACCTCAAATAAAACATTTCTGTTTTAAGGTGGCACGGCTGGGAATCGAACCCACACCTTCGGCATGACAGTCCTACGCACTAACCATCAAGCCACAAGGTACTACCAAAAAAAATTCATACTTGTTCAAGAATTCAGATGGAATTTTTTGTACAACTTGTACGATGGTCAACATTGATGCACCAAAGAAAAAAATTAACAGCTTGTTAATAAAGATGCGTCCATAAAGTACATCCAAACTGTCAGTTTTACTTGCAATACATGGGCTCTACGAGTATATATGTAAGTTATACACCCGAAAAAAATCGAATTAAACATTTTGATCAAACTTTTTACTTCTATGATAGAGAAGACGAACAAATTTGGTCTCACAATACTGTCTGTCTGTCCGTTGAGCTGCAGCCTAAACTGCTGAATGGATTTATTTTAAACTTGGTACATGGGGTTTTTTGGTTATTCCCCCAACAGGTTTTTTTTTCTCATTTTTTTAGAATCAAACATAATGGTACATATTTTTATTTTCGATTTTCTATAAAACGGCATGACTGGTTTCAATTATTTTTTCATGCAAAAGCTTCTTTAAAATACATATACATAAATAGTATTGCGTACGAAACTTAAAGAAAAATATTTTTTGGATTTTTAAAAAAATGTTTGATTTTTTTTCTGAAAATCAAATACATATTTCGAAAACGACACTGGCGATTTTTTGAAATTCTGTTTTTGAGGGTTTTCAGAATATCCTAGAATATTTGAAGCCAAAATTTCACTTTTGGGTAAAGTAATAGTACCTTCCATACACATGTTAAAAAACCGTCTCAAAAACGTCATCTACGATTTTGATAAAACGTTTTTGTTTGCTTAAATTATTGCAATCTACTACCAAATATTATACAAAATTAAAACTTAGCAACTATTAATAGTACCTCTCAAATAACGGTTTTTTAATTTAGAATTTTCTCATTATCGACTTAACGGATCTAGATTTTTTTTTCTATATACAAATTTCAAATAAGATTAAATAATATTACACGCAAAAATCTTTTTTTTTTTATTTCAACAACTTTTTTTTACATAAAATTCAATATTCCAAAAACGGGCTGTCATTTTTTAGTTTTATTTTTACATGCACATCACATAAATAAATAGATATTTAAGATTTGCATAGCAACATTTTTCCACAAAAACGTTTTAAGAAATATATGTATACAAAATATTTTTTTTTAAAAACCGCTGCAAGGGCTTAAAAAAAATTTCTATAATTTTCATATTTGATCATGGATTCAGATAGCATTCTCTTTTTTCACTTTAAACTATATTTTAAAAAAACACTTATTGACACCTTACTGGAAAAATAATAAAAATTTAGTTGCAGAAACAGTTTACGCAGGCTTCCCATCTTTTAGTATATTTGTTTTTATTCTTTGCAATGCTTTCCAAAATTACTCTACCGATTTGTAAATGAAAAAACAAACAAAATTTTTAAAATATGAAAATAAATCACAACATTGGTTTTGTATTTACATTTTTAAGCGACTGGTTTTGGATTCATGCTGAGCATTCACGTTGACACAGTCGTAAGAACGATGGTCACAAGGTTCGTAGAAATTTTCAACGAACTTCAGTACTAGCGTTGCCGGACGTCGTGGTCTACCCGAAAAGTCCCGGATTAATAGCAACTTATTTTAAATATTGTGCCGTTTAAATATCTATTTAACTCATTTTAGCTGAAAATTAACTCTTCTAGTGTTAATTCAAAAATATTTGGTCAAAAAGCAGCAAGTAGAGTAGGGCTAAATTTTTGAACTTTTAATTTAATCATTTGCAGTCACACTAAATTCACTTCACGTAAACAGACAAATCCTCCAAGAGAATACTTGTCATGAATAAGTGCTGCTCATTTTGCCGTTCGGTTCGGACCTGCCAACAACACACACACATAAATGGTTGAGAGTTGTAAGTCACTAGGCCCTGGTTCTCCACGAGCTTTTTCGCCACCCAATTTAAGTCACTATATAGGCTCTGGTTCTCCACGAGCTGTTGCGCCACCCAATTTATTTATTTTTATTGAAAAAGCTTGAGCAGAGCATAGGTTTTTAACACCCTAAGGACTAAAGCAAGTTTTCTGGAATATCAAAGTATCTTAGAGACTCTTCCAACGCAAAAATTTGGAACGACAAAGGAACTTTCGCCTGACAGAATGAACTTACATGACCTACTGGAACATCACTAGCTAAAAAAAACGAAATTTTCGTCATTTGTTCCAAACATTTTGGGTTTGATCGGGAGGGCATCAATACTGTGATTTGTATGCGTCATTAAACATCGATCAAATTTTGTGTCTTGAAACTGAAGAGCTCAACTATCGTATCTCGACGAAGCCGCGAAACACATTTTGGGGTACATAGAGCTCATAAGAATTTTTAATTGAGCAAAAGAATTTTGTATGTATTTTGTGTGTATATATTCTGATTCATGTTTTTATTTATTTTATCCCGGGCAAAATTTTTAAATCCCGGGATTTTCCATAATTTAAGCAATTTGTCCCGTCGAGCGGCTATAAGAATCTGGTAACCATATTCAGTACACACAATCTACATTTAGAATAGAACCTGTCAATTTTCTATAGAAAATTCTCTAAGAATCTTGCAAAAGTCCTCACGATCGTTTCAACGTGAATAGCCGGCTTTAGAAATCCACCTTCAGGCTTTTTAACCGATTTTGATTAAACTTCGTAAGTGTAATATCCAAAGGGGTTGTACTCAAATTAGTTTCAGGCCATTATCTAGAATTCAGATTTTTTTTGTTGTTGAAACTACCACGTTATATATTTTTTCCCTGATTTCTGATATTTCTTACATATGTTCCATTTTATTTTGTTCAAATTTCTTATAATATAGTCAACCAAAATTTTCTAAAACAGTTTCCTTTTATAAATACAAAAATAAACAAAAAATATACTTTTTTTCTTTCATTGTGTTAATGAATAAGTATCTAAATTGATATTTTAAATATTCAATACCTAACCACTGATGACCTTGGATTACAAAATCAAGTACCTATAGGTACTTAAATACGTGTGCTATGTGCTTATTTTCTATCCTATTTTGGAACCAAGGTTAAATCGTCAAATTTCATACAAACTGTAGCATGCAAGGCGAACCCAAAATATATATGTAGGTAATTGAAAATGTGAAAAGTTAGATTCATGGTCTATAGCGCAATTCATTTCGATTTTGAATTTGAAGGTGGTAAAAACACCATGCTACTGTGGTAAAAACTGCAGGGTCACCCTACAATTTTTTCCTTAATGCACTGCACCTATTTATTTAAAAAAACATCACTTTGAAGAAAGATGTTTTAGTGCATTCCACCCAACCTACAAATGGCAGCGTAAATAATTACCTACTAAGATAAAAATAAAGAAACACAAATATTAACATTAATAGAGAAATAATGAGCTCATTTAACATAAGAATTCACTTCTTCAAATAAAATGCGACCTTTGTATATGTATAGATGCGACTGCATTCACGCATTTTTAAAAAAGTATTCAAGTACCTCTATGTCTAGGCTTTTTCTTTCCAAAGTCATTTTTTAATTTTGTTTTTTCATTAACAATTTTTTTTTTAAAGCCCCATCCTAAGCTCAAGTCGGCTTTCATCGTAGTCGACAAAAGGAGAAGATCGTAATTTTCGATGGGTTGAAGTGTTTGCTAGTTGGCACTCTTATCCAAGACGCACAAACGATATTATAAGTTGGCAAGGTTAAGCTTTGAAGACGATCTACTTGATAAAAGCTACTGCTGGTGGTAAGTGCGTAATTAGGTATACACGCATATACATATGTATATGTACTTTGAGATGGCATGTTAAGATTCTCCGCATTATTATTTTTCATTGATGTAGGTGTGTGTGTATAAAGTGTACACGTTTATCGGAATGGAAGGTAACAAGCGTAGAAGCAACCATCGTCCTTAAGAAAAGAGAAGGATTAAAATCCTTAAGAGGACCACCGACATTAAACAGCTGGCGGCATGCATCTCGCACCCAAAAATAAAAACTAAAAAAAAATGTGTAGATACCTTCCTAATTGTAAATACCAGAACATAAGATACAAAAGTGGTCTTTGATGATCCTACCTTCTGTGAGCTGGAACATTCTTCAATATTAAATTTTCTTTTTTTTTAGTTGTTTGTGTTTAATCTGTAGGAAGGTATACATATCTACCTTTCTACATCCCTTCCCTATACCTGCAGGAAGTAGATGCTGTTGATATTTCTTTATGTTGAAACATCTGCAACATGATAAAGTGTTGCCTTGTGCCACAGGTTCGTGCTATTGGATTCACAATGCAGCACATGTTTGATTCTTTTAGTAAACGAAAAAAAGGAGGTTGATTTCTTTTATTTTTGGTTGTTGATGGTTTGCGTTCGTTCATCCAAAAATTCTTTTCGATTGAAACTTCTTCTTTTCGGATCAATTTTGTTTTTGTTGTTGATTGTTTTGTAGCACCTGCCACAGGTGATAATTTTGTCTTTTATTTACCTTCTTAAATATACGCTAAAGAAAAGTATGGTCTGATTCACAATACTTTTCTTGGTAAAACATCAAAAAGAATGAGTTATAAATAAATTGGGGCTTCACGCTTCCTCTCCGATGGTTGATCAAAAGGTGGATTATGTATACCTACATAAAATCTTCATGGCCACTATATGAAATCACTCACTCGCTGTATCCATATGCTTTATGTTAGTTTGAGTAAGTTCGTCATTAACAAAATATTCATTAAAGTATCTAAAAAAGTAGCGGAGAGGTACAGAGAAGTAAGACAAGAAATTTCGCCAGTGGCATAATGAAGCTTTTGTTATTAAAATTTACCTGCGTGTTGCTTGTATCTCACACTATCTAACAGAAAATCAAATAAATTTACCTACCTAATTGAAACAAGAAAATTAAATGAAAACTAAATTAATTCAATTGAGACTAATGCGGGTCTTAACTTAACACCATCCAATATTATTACTCAATATCAAGTATATTAAGCAGCAATACTGACCATGTAAAAGCTGTATTGCGCAATTATTGCGGTGCAATTCGTTTTCCCGCAATATTTTTTAAATGTTTATTGAGCAATTATCTGGTCTAGTGTATTTAAAAAAATTACAATATTCCCGCATACAAATATTTTTATATTAGAAATATTAGAAAATGTTTGCTTCTATTTTGTGAAACTCTCTACACAATGAATTTTGAATTTTGTCTTTATTTTTTTCTCATTTATTGATGATATACCGTAGTGCTAACTAAGGAACAGGGGTAATGAATGAGTTTGGCCATTCTATTGTTGTAGTTTTTGATATTATATTGCCAGTTTTCCAATCGTGTAAATTCAGCATTAGTAGAATACCACGAAATCTCCTCAAAATCTAATTGGTGAGCGATTCAGGTAGATTTTTGGATGCGAAATTATTTTTTTTAAGTTCGGATGAAGGTGAATTTAGTGAAGAAAGGAACCTGCTTTCTTTACCAACAAAGGCGTCAAACAACAAAGCTCTCAGGTTTTGTTTACTTCATTTTTACTTGAAGATTTATAATTCCGTTAACTCTCAACTTGATGGATCACAAATCGAGTGAATGTACTCGATAGCATACTCGTTCACCTATAAGAAATAGTCCCAAATAACGTTTTCCTTATGTTTACGAACATACGTTGAGGTAAGTCACGATCCCATTAGTACCACCATTCCGTGTACGAGTAACTCTTTCACGAAGAATTTACATGAGTGTATTTTAATTTACAGTTTTCAAAATACGACGTTGTAAAAGGAACAAATATTTTGATAATGAAAAAAAAGAGCGCACTTTTAAAACATTTTTGCAGCATTTTAAAGAAAAAATAAACTAAAGCAGAATTTGGAAACCCGAAGTTTGAACAAAAAGTTAAAAAAAAAAGAATTTTGATAAAAAAAAATACTACGGGAGGGGGGTAATATTTCCCCCACTTGGATGAGAGGGGCAAGTTAATAAAATAATTGCATAAAATAGAAAAAAAAACTAATTAAAAAACGATTGCAACACTTGTCAGTAATGTTTTGAAGCTTTTTAGGAAGCCAGAAGTCCATTCTTGGGGCATGTTTTTAAATCAAGTTAAAAAATTTTGGAAAAAAATTGTTTCAAATTCAACATTTTGAAGAAAAAATATTTTTTTTTTCAAAATTTTAAGTTTTAAAACCGTTTTTGCTGAAATAGTTTATTCAAAGAACTTTATTTTAAATAAACTATAAAAACAGAATTCTGGCTTTCTAAAAAGCTACAAAATATTACTGTAAGTGTTGCCGTTGTTTTTATTTCATTTTTTTTCTATTTAATGCAATTATTTTACTATCGTTCAAGTAGGGGGAGATATTACTCCCTTTCTTTAGGCTTTTTTTCTTGTCTACTTCCCACCTACATGCTCTGAGTTTTTTGGTAGAAATTTGGTGAATTTCTTATTATGCAAAAATAAAGGGAAATTTAATTTACTCCTACAGCGACTATAGGAGATGAAAATAAAAAACTGAAAAAATTAGGGATTTTTTTTCTTCATTTAGAGCCCATCCAAATATAAAACTCAAAAAAAAAAAAAAAACACATGAACCAACCCCAATAAGCATACTTGATCTAATTGAAAATTAATCTGTATGTGACTTTGAAACTTGGTTCCTCTGAGATCTTAATTTTGGGTTGGGTACGAAATTCCGAATGCCAAAATCCCAAAATGGCAAAATATCCCAAATGCCAAAATCCCGAAAGACAAAATCTCGAATGGACAGAAACCTGAATGGCTAAAATCCCGAATGCCAGAATCCCGAATGCTATAATCCCGAATGCCAAAATTCCGAATGCCCAAATCCCGAATGGCTTCAGGCCTTCAAAATGTACATATTGTAATGTTTTGTAAGAATATTAATTATTTTCAATGAATGTCATTTTTTAACAATTGACTTTTGAAATACCATACTTCAATGTTTATCAATTATCAAATTGATAATTAAATATCATAATGAGAGTGTAGCAATCCAAGCAGATGCTGAAAACAATTTATGTCACAATCGCAAAACCAACCAGTCCAAGTAGGCAATGCGTTTTTAAGAACAAGATATTACACGGAAACGGAACATTACAGCCCTATTCTGCTATCCATCGGGGGGAATTTTCTTTGAATATCCACTTAAGGCCATTCTGCTATTCGAAGTGAATCTGATTCACTTGTCGGTAAAGAAGTTGGTAGTATGTGCGGTATTCTACTATTCACGTGAACAAATAGTTTCTATACAATTCCGATCCGCATATAAAAAGTTGCGGATTTGTACTTTTTGGTTGCAAATAAAATAACTGGGTCTTAAAATATGGGTAAAAACTTAATTTTTCGTAAGTATATGTTACAACCATTGTGTTTTTTAACAATTTTAGAGTTAAAACAATAAATTTGAGGACGATTCATCACTCTTATTTTGGCATTAAAGTTAAACCCAGTCATCACCTTTTCTTTGCGAAACTAAAAAAAGTCGTAACACCATCCATTTGCTATTTTTCCAATAATTTTTTTAAAACAATTTACCAAAACTATAAATGAACTGAACACAACACAAGATTTTCACTTTTAATAAACAGCTGCTGCTCCCAAATGTCAAATCGGGTTGTGATAGTGCAGTTCGCCCGATGGATAGCAGAATGTAAAGGTAGTTCGAAAGTGAATCGCTTAGGTGAATCGAATCTTCGATTCACGTGAATAGCAGAATAGGGCCGTTAACATTATTTTCTCATTATTTGCAAAGATCTATGTCTAGATTCGTTTGAATAAAACTTAAACTAAATAAAAGTTACGATTGTTTTCATAATTTTCAAAGAAGAATACAATTAATACATATATCATATCTCAAGATTTATAATTGATTACCTATATATTTTTAAATTTCTTTTATAGACAATTGTAATGATACCAGAATTCAAAAGCTATACCTATAAAAAAGTTTGATTTCTTTGCAAGTACTGAAATAGTACTAAAAAAAGTATTGAAATTCAGGATTCAATCTCGAATGTTTTCGGGATTTTTTGTCATTCGGGATTTTGGCTTTCGGTATTTTGTCCATTCGGGATTTTGACTTTCGGTATTTCTCCCATTCGGGATTTTGTCCATTAAATCACAATAAAAGTTCAACTTAATTTAGAGCCTAGCCAGCCATTGATTTTCGTATGAATTCTCACATTACCTACCTAGGTAAAGATTTTTAACACCTCGTAGGTATTATTGACCTTGAAACAAACCTTAAAATGTATAAAATAATACTTATGTCAGACTTATTTCTGAAACTTGTTAACACCTTTTATGACGATTTACTGGCCCTATGGCTTGACGCAATTTATAAAAGTAAGCTGTCCTTTTATACCAATCATCTGGCCTATTTGTTGGCATACTTCTTTTTGTGAGTATCCCACACATGAAAAGCTAAAATCTGAGTGCCACCTTTTCAACAATCTCGAGGGGAATTATGTTTCCACCAAAATTGAATTCCACAAAACCCCTCCCCCCAGAATATAAAAAACAATTTTTTTCTGATAAAAGTAGGTATGTACATATATTCCTTTCTCCAATCTTGAATTTTAGTGTAACTATGATAATATGACTTTGACTAATTTAAAACAACCAAGCAAGATAACCGAGATGAAAAATAAATGTTTTTGAACTTTAGCTTCTTAAAAGCTTATTTGAATCTGTGAACAATGATCTAAGAATATACGTTAGGTAGGTATTAACCCAAATTTTCTTTACACCTGGAGTGGAAACAATAAAATGTACGCTGAGTTTGAGTTTCATACAAAAAACGGCCAATATAATCGAAATCGAACATAAACCTCACCACACGCGTCAGGCATCAGGTCATTGACAAAAAAATTATACTTATCCACTACCCGCAACTATTAGCAGGTATACCTACCTCTAATGAGTAATGATGACTTAAAAGAACAATGACCCGATATCCCTTCAAGGTAGGTGGATAGAGGTGTATATGCACGCGTTACCTTCTTATCACTTAGAATTTCCAGTTTTTCGTGATAAATAAGTATTTATCCCTTGTGATTCATACTATGTAGGTATGTGCGTTGTAAATCTGCACTCAAACAATAACAACAAGTCCACAATGCTTCTTAATATTAAATTCTGCAGCCATAAATGACAAACGTTCTCCGCCACAATTTGATCTTCTTCAACTCTAGGTACCTATATCATTGACGGCTTCTTATCAACCATTGTTTTATCGTATATTGACCTAACCTCATTACCAGTTATTTTAATTATACCTTCTCCAATCAATCGTTAAATTCAATGAAAAAATTATATTGTTCAAAGGTATTATCTTTTCTGTAACAAAGAAAATCCACAACAACAATGAGCATCACTATACTTTCATACATATACATATATCACAATACTTGCATTTATTTATACGTACTGAGTCAGTGCATCATCGCATCGCCAGGCAGGGGCTGATGCCCGATAGAGTGTTTTACGATGTTGCACCATGCACTCCACCAACCACCGCAGCTTACCATACTCAGATCTTATAATATTGTGGTAAAACCACTTTAAGCTTAAAGCTTTGTTTTTTTTGTTAAAATGTTTGTCGTAATGCAGTTCATTTGCGAGAATATCACAGGTGTTTGCCACATAGGCCTTGCAAGGTCGTTCCATTTGCTCTAACTGTTACCCTCCTTCCTCTTTGTCCGCTTGCTTCATCATCTTAAATACTTCTCTATAATCAATCTAAGTTGAGGCGTGCACTTTGGAACGGTTTAGAGTTAGACACATACAATGACACTTAACGTGCAGGCTTAAGTTTTATTTTTAAATAGCGCTCTTTTCGACTTCGAATTACGTCATTCTTTCGGACAAAGGTTATTTCGGTTGAATTTGTGGTTTGCGTCGTGGTTGAAGAAATATTTTTGTCTCCCCAAAGCGCCATTAAATTGTAAGACCCTAAAATGAGTGTAGCACATTTTAAAAATATATTATTGAATACAGTCTTGATCATTTTAATAGATTCAATGATGTTGGTATTGTCATGTGTAGGCTTAAGTTTTATTTTTAAATAGCGCTCTTTTCGACTTCGAATTACGTCATTCTTTCGGACAAAGGTAATTTCGGTTGAATTTGTGGTTTGCGTCGCGGTTGAAGGAATATTTTTGTCTCCCCAAAGCGCCATTAAATTGTAAGACCCTAAAATGAGTGTAGCACATTTTAAAAATATATTATTGAATACAGTCTTGATCATTTTAATAGATTCCATGATGTTGGTATTGTCATGTGTAGGCTTAAGTTTTATTTTTAAATAGCGCTCTTTTCGACTTCGAATTACGTCATTCTTTCGGACAAAGGTAATTTCGGTTGAATTTGTGGTTTGCGTCGCGGTTGAAGGAATATTTTTGTCTCCCCAAAGCGCCATTAAATTGTAAGACCCTAAAATGAGTGTAGCACATTTTAAAAATATATTATTGAATACAGTCTTGATCATTTTAATAGGTTCAATATTTCAAAATCAGCTGAGTACAATTATAAATTTATAAATACTTAAGTCACTCAAGCATTTATTGTACTCAGCTACTTTTTATTATGTCGAAAACTGATGGGTACGAAAACATTTCCTTAAGGGCGATGAGTGCGAAATCCCAAGACGGCATTTAAGTGTAACGAAAAAACTTAACGAATTAATGACAACATTCAGTGTGTTTGATAACTTGCTACCACTACCTACAGTTATCTAATAAACTGTCAAAAGTTGATTTTGATCTGATGATGGCAACTGAATAGAAACGCGTCATATAAAAACAAAATTATTTAAAAAGCTGTTTCATTGACTTTGACATTGACATTGACTGAAATTTTCTGTCATCTGGCATATGTCAACATAGTATATGACAGATAACAAGAAGAAGTCGAAAGAAATTTCTTTTATGACAGTTTGGAGTTATGTGAGTGAAAGGGTCAAACAAAAGAAGTACGTCAAATAAGATTCATCGAAAAATTTGACCCCGACTCACAGGGAAATCTCTTTTTTTTTCTCTTTCACGTTCATGTGCGAAAAAGTCAGGAATAAAGAGTCATTGCGTAAAAGCAGCCTAAGTTATTTGTTTTTTTTTTATGTAAAATAAATGAATTATTTAGTTCTTAAATCAAAATCTATAAAAATAGAGTCTAGCCATTAAAAAAAAAAAATGAGCCTATTAAAATGACCTGGAGTGTACATAAATAGTGTGTGCTGCTTTTGGCATCGTTATTTTTTCGTATTTGCTGCATGTTATTGTTATTATTTGTGTCTCGTATCTTTTCATCATTATTTTTAAATTTTATTTTACAACAAACAAAAAACTTCTGAATCATTCCGGATGCCAATGTGTACTATGTGTAAACATCACACAAGCAGTTTGACTGCGCTGTTGCTGTTGCTGTAGAGCTATAGCTTCTGGGGTGAGGTCCATTGAATTTGCATTATATATTATTATAAATTTTTTCAGTTCGAAATTCGAATTAACTTTGGAAGTAAAGTTCTATCTTGTTCTGTCATTCGTATCTGATGGATCTCTTGTGGAAATTTTGTTTATAGTGCGTCATTAGATTTGTTTGTTTTTAAATTTTAAAAACTTCGTTATCAGCTTACCTATAGCATATTTACCGGTTGTTTTGAATTTATTTCCTTAAAGATTGTTTACAACATCTTTCTTTTGTCAAAAAAAAAACAATAAAAGGGAAGTGATAAAGGGAAATTTTCCACAGAATATATTTTTGTTTTTGTGATTACTTTTTACTGTGGCAGAATTGGTTTAAATTAAAGCTAATCTTCAGATATATCATTTTAGGAATTAAAATCAATGTGAAGGCCAACAATTTAATTTTTATTTTAAAATTAAACCTACCTACCTACCTACGTGTTAAAATTTATATTTTAATTTTTGTGTTTGGAGTTTAAACCTACATATATACAAAATACTTTACGTATTTGTGAATTGGAATTCTTGGGTGAGTGATTATTTAATTATACCTATTTAAGAATTTAACCTTGTGACATTTATTTAAATGACAAAAAAAAAAATACAAAACCAAAATCACTTTTTGAGTTTTTTTTTTTTTGGTAGAAAATGTGAATTGGTGCCTAAATTTAGTGCTTATGTCAGCCGGAGCACTGCACAAGCTAATTGAATAATTATAGAATGTGGGTTTTTATGATTTTTTTTTGTGTATAGCATTAATGGGATTGTCATTTTTATTTGGACATAAATATCGGTATCTGCTGTCAAATAGAAGAAAATAAGAATTTAGTAAGTTATTTTAAATCAAAATTAAAAACACATATTTGACTGTCAAACTGTTGTTTTAACATCAACAGGTAGTGCAAACGCCCCAAAAACATCCGGCTGCCATATATTTGTCCAGTATATATTTCTCAGGGGTCACATAATTTCCCCAGTTAAGCTGTCAAATACTAAGGAGACAAAATTTGGATTCGCTTGCTCAGTTAAGCGCTGTGAAATATAAATCGAACAATTATAAGAGAACGGACCCAAACGTCAAATTAAATTTGAAATGTAATTCACAAATCACATTCGAAAACGCCAACTGGGAAGGAAGATTTTTTGAAAAAGGTCCCTGTTTTGGCCATAGAACGCAGCTAAAGCGAAACAAAAATTACCATACCGAAATTGACACAACGAAATCATAAACGAATTTTGTTGTGATTTTTGGTATATAGTAGGTACGCAGTTCGATAGTGATCACTGATCACAATACACACATTAAAGGTAATGCTATGTTTCCACCAAAGGCTTATCTCAGATTAGATTTAATAAATCTTTTTGGTGTTTGCACCGCCCAAAAAGATTTAAAAAAGATTAAATTTGACAGCACCTTCAAAAATGCAAATGGCGTTCCAATTTTTCTTATGAAGTGCGAATGAGACAGAATGTTTGATTCGTGTGAAACAATGAAGAACTGAATGCGAGTCTCGAATGAATCGTTCAGCACCATGTAAAAATAGGTTAGTTCGATTTGTAAAACTATTTGTCCTAGGAAGATTTAACAAGATTAATTTCTAATCTTCAAGATTTACGAAATAAATTTGTATGGTAAATCTACGAGATATAAAGGAGATTTAAGGTTAATCTCGTTAAATCTCAGATTAGCGCTAGGTGGAAATGTGGCATAATATCACTAGAGTTTTTACTTTTGTTCAGTCAATATTTTTGTTATTGTGCCAATTATATTTGTGACAATTTCAATTTATTGTTGTGTTTACGTGTATTTTCATCCTCACGTTCACAACCATTTTTATATCTGACATTTTCAATTTTGACAACCTCCGGAGTATAGTTCCTTCTATTTGTGTACTGTGGTAGTAGATTACTAGATCCAAGTCTCCACTTATGTTCGTACACAATTAATTGAACGAAACATTATCTCTGACGAAAATTTGATAGTTTATGTTTTATTTTGCTGTTGAATCTTATTTTAAAATGGAAATAGAAGAAAATACCTATAAGCTTTTACGACTTGGGCAGCTATTTCAACCTTAACCTAACCTTTGAAAACGATTTGATCAACTATTTAGACGAAAAAGCAAATTAAGAACATAGACCACACTATTATTTGGAACCCTTAACACCACAAGGGACGGTACGAAAACGAAAACAAAAAGAATTCACGCCAGACTTTAAAAAAAAGGCTTCAAACTTTGCCCTTTTTGTTTGTTCTTATTTATTTTGACATCTAATTTAACTCTCCATATTTTTTTGTTGCAATCTTTTCGTCTATGATTTCATTTTCAAGTTGGAGACCTCAGAAAATTTTCGTTTCGTTTCAGCAGCGTACTAGGCTTTAGAATATTCACTATGATTATAAAAACTTAAACCTAAAATTTGTGTGGATGCTACCCTTTTTTTTTATATATGAAAGTAAAAATATATTTTTAAAATATGTATTAGAGTGGTAAAAACCCGTTAAGCACAAAATTTCAAAAAACTCCAATGTCGTTTTCGAAATATAGTTATAGGTACCGTTATTTTTGGTACCTTACAAAAAATAAATGAAAAGAAAATATTTTTTAAGGAATAACCAATAAAGCACTATGTACAAAGCTTAAAGAGAATATCCAACCTTTTAGGCTGTGGGAGACATACAGATAAAATTGCGAGACCCACTTTTTTCGTCTTCTGTCAGATCAGATTTGATCAAAATCTTGAATAAGATCTTTTTTGCGAATGCATAACTTGCCATATTTGTATGAACTGTACAGTACATAGTATGTACAAAGTACCTATGCATGAATATATTGCTGGAACTGAGGAATCAAGATGACCATGTTTATCTTCATAATTTTACTCTGCGATATTCGTATTTTGCGATTGGTACCTTCATTCCGCTCTAATTTTCTAGAAATTTGCAGATGCAGAAAATAAAATTATGTACATAAATCCGTCATCAAGTACAAATTTTTTTTTTCAAGAACAAAAAATGAAATTAAAACTTGCATGTATACTATATAAGGTCTATTCCTCAGAAACAGAACGTGCGATCGTGAAGTTTAAACAGAAAAATGTATTGTTTAAAGGTGGTATTATTAATTCTGTTTCTTAGAAACATTATTCTTTTTAAAAGTTATGAACGATTCATGTTTATATTCACAGTTATATTCATCATTATTAATTGACACAATGTATATACCTATTTCCGGTTAGGAATAGGATTCTGTTATATTTATGTGCATAAGTCGTGATCTAAACAGGAAGTAAGCATTACAAAAATAAGAATGTTTTCAACATGAAATGATAGTGTTGTATCGTCAATTGAACTTATGAATAACTGGTAAACAAATGAACATTAAACAAACATTATTCATGCATTCACATTCACATGGACTGATCTCTCTTGACTGTGTGTTTATTATTGTGCTTATATCTAGGTTAGTTATAGCGTGTAGGTACACTTTGAATAGTGTCTGACAGCCTTATTTATAAACTCGTTTTAGGCACGGAGTAAAGTTATTAAGACTTTACAACACATCTAATCCTAAAATTTTTATTTATAAAAAAAATACACTAGGAATAGAGGAGGAGTAAGCTAAAACTGGTCCAAAGGAGGTTTAAGGCCTTAGTAAAGCCGTTTTAGTATCTTAATGCCATTTTGACGTGACATCATGTGAAATTTACGAAAAGGAGTGTAAACGAAATTTTGTATAACTTTTTGCTACTATAAGAACGCTTTCTTTTATTTTATTTATCCATTTATGAATTCCTTTACAAAAATTCCACCAATAATAATTAATTTAAATGAGTAATTGTGGAATTCAGCCAAGGGTTTGCTTACGTTTTTGATAACCAGAGTTTTAGATTGGTCATTTTAAACTAAAACTGACATTTTATTTGCTTTTGACTACCTACAACCAACATTGCAATTAAGCACTAAGATCTACCAATATTTTGGTCATTAGAACCTCAAAAAATAAAACTGACTGTTTGATTATCATTTCAGTTTCAGTTGAGCTTTCACTTATGTCGTTTTTCATTGTTAAACTGTAGTCCAGTCAAAATAGACATACCTACAAATGTGCAAGCCTAGCCAAAATTCCGATAAGGCTGAAAATTGGTACAGAACTTCCTTTAGACACAATAAATCAGCTGCGAAAAGTCCTTGTCAATCCCACACGAGCACGAAAAGTTATTGAAGGTCAAGTTTTTTTTAAATAGACGCATGTGCGTGCATTCACATTAAAAGCTTTATGTTCTATTTCTTGCGACTAAAAAATCGCGCGATAGATAGCCGCAAGTGAGTGCATGGCAATTATTTGTTGCGACACCGATTTTTTAATCGCACCGACTGAAAATCGCAAGTGCGGTCCTAGCCTAACTTTCAAAAAGAGTGTTTAGCGAAAAAAGTTATTTAACATATTTTCTAGAAAATTCAATTTTCTACAAGTTCGCACTACAATTTTTTTCCTAAGATCAAAAATGCGCGAGTTATAAGCAAAAATGAAAATGAACATAAACAACTAAATGGCGGCCAAATGACTCTAGGTACAGTTGTGAAAAATGTGGTTTTAGACTTGTGAACCAATACCTTATCGAATAGTGAAGTCAAACCTGAACTCGGATTTAGTTCCCAGTGAAAGTCTAACTTGACCGTACTATAAATGGGAGTTAACATTTTATTGATCGCAAAGCATCATTTTTTGATAGTTTATTGGGGGGCTTACATGGACCCCTATGCTCGACAGCATGGCTGGGTGTCGAGCCATGATCGATCATTTACCCGCGAGAACAACTGCTCGACCAACATGGTCGCAATTTAAAAAATGTTTTGAAAACTTGCTGGCTCGTCCAACCAGCCAACTTGTGAAAACAATATTATTATAATAATAATAATTTTAACTACATGCCTGTAAGACCTTAGGTCTTTTTAAATGCAACTTGGATTGCACGGCACTAGTTAGAAAGTGTAGAAGGATAGGAAAGATTTAGCACAGTGGAGTGAGATCAAGGTGTTCATTATCTCATTGAATCTCACGGGTGGCGTCCAGTTAAGCTGGGAGAATAAAGAAAAGAATGCTGCCTAGAATGGGGCTCGAACCCACACCTCTAAGTTAGCAGTCAAGCACTACATCCACTGCACCATTGCCACCCCCATAGGTACCTATTTTTGAAGGTTTCATAAAACTAATAATGGTGTGTTTTTTTGCATCCCACACTGCACTCATACGGAAGTTCTCTTTTATTTAAATAGGTAGGTAACTAACTACCTACCTATACCAATTAATTTTCAAATAAATGACACAATTCAATGTCCTCCTGCGCAGTTGACACTGGCTGGTCAGTGGTGTTCAATTTCTTCTTACTTCGCGTTCGATAACCTTTTAATATTGTGTTCAAGCCAAATACAGAATTAGTGTCAGTACTGTCAAAGATGATTGTTTCTTCGTTATCCTAAAATTCCATAAAAGGCCTTTCAATAGCAATTTATTTAAATCGATTCGACAGTTTGTACGACAGTTTTTTATTCCCCTGAAATAATTCTATGTATAGGTATAGGTACCTATGTAGCAATGTATGTAGGTATGTTTGTATGCATATTCCTTTCATTTCTGCAACTTCAACTGCACTGCAAACAAAAACAGCTGCTCCAGCCCAGCTGCTCTGTTTAAAAAGAACTAAAACATTCAACATAACAAGAACATAAACCGGCTGGACTTTCGACAGTCGGCGCATCCTAATCAATGTGGCGTCATCGAAAAGAATGTACATACCTATTACGAATTTCTATTATATTCCTTAGATAGGTACCTACCTACCTTCATATCGCAACCATTGCAATCCTATTTATATGAAATTTCGGTAACTTGGTGGGTAGAGGAATGGCATTTTGGAATGGAAATGTGTTTTTATGAAATTAAAATTACGCATTTTTAACTTTTTGGAATTTGTCTCTTTTGGCCACCATCTCCCGAGCCCAAACCCACATTCGGTTCTTCTTCTTCTTCGCTTTAACTTTACCACCACCATGTTATCATGTCCAACATTTTAAAGATTGCGTTCCGTTTGGCATGCGCCATCACCATACCACTAAATTGTTGGTTGGGTTGCCCGAAAGGGCCGCCATGTCCTACCCCTTCACTGTGTAATTATGAGCAGAGGATGAAAAATTGAAGATGTAGCAACAACAACAACAACAACGACAACTTTAATTTTTTGGGAAGCCCCCCACGCATATCAAGCCACTCACTGGTGCATAGCATAACAACATCCGCTCCATTGCTGTGTGTGCATCCGAGAGGATCCTTTTGTGTTGCAACAACGGTGCGGCGTTTTCGCTAGTGTGCATTAACGCATTGGTATTTGTGTGTGTATACTACAAAAAAATGTGTAGTAGTAGAGTATTCGTATTGCGCGTTTGTAGAGTGTTAAATGCGGCGCGGCAATATAATATAAATGAATATTTCCCGTTCATCATACTGTGCAACGACAAAAGTAAATGCGTACGCAAGATACACGTAGTGGGCGATAAGAAGAGTGTATTCTTTCGTGATTCTGACCATTTTTTTTTACGTTCCACTCGAGTTGAATGAAAAATTTAATGTGTAGGTATTTGTAGAGGGGACTAAATAAATGCAGTAGCGTAGGTTGATTATTTTATGAGAAGGTGTTATTAAATATAAAATTGTCGTTATTTGGTTAAAAATAAAACGTACGAAAGGTAACTTTTGAAATCAATTGGATAGGAATTCATTTCATGGCAGTAGGACCACTGTGCGTCTAGATAAGAGCGAGTTGTGCAAATGTTGCCAAAAAGTAATAGGTAGTTGATTAAGTAAAATCGAGATAATTATGTATTCGAATTTGCAAATTTACAATCCACACAGGGTTGGTACTATTTTGGATCCTTTATAATTCTATGAGCTCCCAAATGTTTTTAGATACAATAGACCTGGGGCCCAACTTTGTAACTCGATTCTACAAAAAAAAAAAACGTTCGAATTTGCAAAATCTCAGCTCGCTAATTCTTAAGCAATTGCTTATAAACAGAAAGAGAACAGCGCTGATTGAAGATTCTATGGCACAATGTCTAAAGAACTAAAATTTGATCCCACTTTCATACATACCTATTAATACTTATAATTAGCATTGAAAACAACTTTTGAATGGATTCGAAATAAAGTTACATCGTATGGCCCCTGGCCTATTTTTAGGAACATAAACTTACTTCTGGTTCTTTTTTTGAAATAAGGTCGAAACACCTGAATTCTATCGACATTCAACGATATTTAGTCAAAAATAATGTCAATGATAAAATTTCAACTACTTAGGTCCTTAAATGATATTTTAGTGTATTAGACCGAGAGCCCACAGCAGATTTTGGGTGTGAGTGATAGCAAAAGCAGGAAAGTGAGTTATCTAGTTCTTGCAATCAGGTGGCGATATATCGAAGATATCCAATAATAAAATAAATAACGGCGGGTTTGTGTTTTGCTATTCTCAAGTTATGCTGAAGGTAGGAATAGGACAACCTTGAAAAGTGTCGTGTTTTAAAAATAAATCGATAGCTTTTTGTCAAAAACCCCATTAATTACATATGTAGTTATGGATTACGTAAGCTTGCTGATCATTTGCAATTTTAATGTGAGTACCAAACTAAGACTTATTGAAACGATACTCTTACTCTTTATAAGTCTGACTGGCATTCTCAACACTTACTATTTATGGCTTTTAATGACAGGAAAAGTTGAGATCTGTTTTTTTATATATTTGAATACCTACGCATTTAAAAAAAAGTTGAAGCATACAATTTTAAATAACTTATAATACTCATATATACTCATAATACACTGTACTTGACAATTTGCAAATTTGAAAGTGTTTACTGGCTTACTCTTTCATGCAAAAGCAACTTTTTTTTTAGTAAATTGCCGTTGAATTCACCGGCGTATACTTAGCAAACGATAATCACGAATTCCATTTTTTTTTGGTTCCCAGAATTTGGAAATCATTTGGAAACTCTTGGAAACCTATTTTTAGAATTTGGAAACCATTGGTTAATTAGTTATTAACAATTAAAGATTTGGCGTATACTTAGCAGACATAGAAACGAAAATAGCTTTTTTTGGTACCAATCGATTGGAAATCGTTTTTTCAAATTTGGAAATCTATTTTTAGAATTTGGAAACTGGTGGTTTAGTTAATAATTAACAAAATGTAAACAAATTGACAGTTCTATAAACAATTACAATTTACAAACAAATATAGGATCGTAACGTAACGTAATGTAAATTGGCATGCAAGAACGAAAACTATCACATGTAAACAATTCCCAATGTCCCAATTCTTGTCAAAATATTTTTGTTGGTGTCAAGCTTCTTGGTCATTGGTCAAACTTGCGAAGAGTTTTGTGAATCTTCCATCTTGCACCGATTTGATTAGAGTATTAGATACAAGACAAGAAACTCAATAATCTTGTGCAGATTAATTAACTATGTTCTGTGCTTACTACTATGTTTCACAGAAGAAAGATTTACGTGCTGCACTTAGCTTTTAAACCGATGGATGGAAGTGCAAATATCTTTAAGCTTCCTTTATAAACTAATTTGGAAACATTTCAGGTATTGCATTAGTCAAATTGAACATATAAGTACATAGCTCAAAGGGATATTTGCACTCAGATACAATCTAGCTAGACGAAATTCTAAGTGAAGACTCGGACTTTGATTATGGTCGCAAACTTTCTCCATCAACACGTCGCATACCACTTGGACCAGTCTTATTTGTTGGAAACAATATACCAGGATCACTGCACTAGGAATTCTTACATGAATTAGTAATTAATTGAAGCCCACAAGTACCCAGCTGATTTTGAGTACCTATATATTCGGACAGGTGTTGCGAGTACTGTTCGGACATGCCAAGGAACATTTGCACGACTTATGTGAATGCAAACTGATCAGATACAGAACAGACATTGACCAGTTTGATTGTAATTAAGATGTGAGTTTCAAACAGTTGAAACCGCCAGATTTAGTTAGAACCCGTTCCACAAGTGAAAAATTTTACTGGTCCGCACTAAATCTGGCGGTCTGAAACTGTTTGGGACTAACCAAGGAACAGATTTTTATGGAAATTTGGAAATTGCAAGTCGATTTCAATTGTCCGAAATAAATTGAAATCTCTTACAAGAACTTGCATGCACACTTGATATTTGGCTGGAATTGAAAGTTTTTGTTGCCGCAAACCACAATGCTTAACAAATATTCATTGTCTCTCGTTGAAATAGATTAAAAACAAATACATATTATGTATAAATGGATATAAGAAATTTTGTTTTAATACATCAAATAGCAGCAATTAATTAGAAATGATACAAATATTAATCTTCTATTAAAAGTGCCTTAGGTAAATTGAACTGACGCTGGCACTCGCCGATGTGCTCCTCGTATATATTTCTTGATCGATTTTGAATTTATTTTTTTTTTATGGACGCAAAACAATTTTTATTAATTTTTGACACTATTCTCTAAAATATATTGGTTTTTAAATGCGAAAAACCATGCACTTTTAAATATATTTTATGAATTTGTGGGTGCAATTATTTATTTGGCTTTTTGCATTCTTTCTGTCAAATTACACGAACACATAAAAAGTTTGGCAACTGACAGCTGAGCTGACATTTTGGGAATTGGGACATGAGAGATGGGACTGTTTGCATATTTTGCGTTAACGTTACGGAACTTACATAACCCCGAGGCCACACGAGCAAGTACTTGCAAGCAAGTTGCAATACATACTCATTTGTTTACTTACACAAACAAACCCAAGCAACTTGCTTATCAACTGGCATGCAAGTTTTGAAGCCAGTAGTGAAGCAAGTTGTAAGACAAGCAAGTGGAATGCAAGTGGAAAGCAAGTGGGAGGCAAGTGGAATGCAAATTACGAATTTGACAAGCAGTGTATGTAGCCAACTTGCTTGCAAGTACTTGCTCGTGTGGTCTCAGGGTAAGGACGCTTGTTTTAATAATTTCATGTTACCCTGAGGCCACACGAGCAATTACTTGCAAGCAAGTTGGCTACATGCACTGCCTGTCAAATTCGTAATTTGCATTCCACTTGCCTCCCACTTGCTTTCCACTTGCATTCCACTTGCTTGTCTCCCAACTTGCTTCTCAACTTGCTTTACTACTGGCTTCAAAACTTGCATGCCAGTTGATAAGCAAGTTGCTTGGGTTTGTTAGTGTTAGTAAACAAATGTGTATGTATTGCAACTTGCTTGCAAGTACTTGCTCGTGTGGCCTCGGGGTTAGCGAATGCATTCGATACATTTTTTTCAATTATTAGCGTAAATTGTTAAATAATGCTTCACCAAATTCTGAAAAATGTTCAATAAATCGCATAAGACATTCATAATTTGTTGAAACATAGTTCTTAACTAAATTTAAACTTTTTGTAAACATACATTCGTGCACAAAAGTGTGTCCAATTAGTAATTAGTTTTGTTTTGAACAAGTTTTACAATTATAAGAACCGCAAAATATTTTTCAGAGTTTTCTTTAAGGTTTTCCAAATCGGGGTACGATTTACAGAGTTTGTTTAGTAAAGTGAGAACATGTGCCCGTGCATGTCATCTGAGCAAAAGATACTAGAAGAAAGTGAGAATGTGCCCACGCATGACTTCTGAACAAATAATTGTTAATAACAAATTGTCTGTGTGTTTCCAAATTCTGACGTTTCTATCCAAATTTCCTTGTTAGTAAACTAATTCAGAAAACCATTTACAGAATTTGGAAACCAATAGTTTACTAGTTAGAGACACTAGAAGATAGTGAGAATGTGCTCGCGCATAACTTCTGAACAAATAATAGTTAATAACAAATTTTCAGTGTGTTTCCAAATTCTGACGTTTTTATCCAAATTTCCTTGTCAGTTAACAAATTCGGAAAACCATTTACAGAATTTGGAAACCAATAGTTTATTAGTTAGAGACACTAGAAGAAAGTGAGAATGTGGCTCGCGCATGACTTCTGAACAATTAATTGTTAATAACAAATTTTCTGTGTGTTTCCAAATTCTGACGTTTCTATCCAAATTTCCTTGTCAGTTAACGAATTCGAAAAACTATTAACAGAATTTGGAAACCAACAGTTTTTAGTTAGAGACACTAGAAGAAAGTGAGAATGTGCTCGCGCATGACTTCTGAACAAATAATTGTTAATAACAAATTTTCTGTGTGTTTCCAAATTCTGACGTTTTTATCCAAATTTCCTTGTCAGTAAACAAATTCGGAAAACCACTTACAGAATTTGGAAACCAACAGTTTATTAGTTAGAGACACTAGAAGAAAGTGAGAATGTGCCCACGCATGACTTCTGAACAAATAATTGTTTGTTACAAATTTTCTGTGTGTTTCCAAATTCTGACGTTTTTATCCAAATTTCCTTGTCAGTTAAAAAATTCGGAAAACCATTTACAGAATTTGGAAATCAACAGTTTATTAGTTAGAGACACTAGAAGAAAGTGAGAATGTGCTCGCGCATGACTTCTGAACAAATAATTGTTTGTTACAAATTTTCTATGTGTTTCCAAATTCTGACGTTTTTATCCAAATTTCCTTGTCAATTAACAAATTCGGAAAACCATTTACAGAATTTGGAAACCAACAGTTTATTAGTTAGAGACACTAGAAGAAAGTGAGAATGTGCTCGCGCATGACTTCTGAACAAATAATTGTTAATAACAAATTTTCTGTGTGTTTCCAAATTCTGACGTTTCTATCCAAATTTTCTTGTCAGTAAACAAATTCGAAAAACCATTTACAGAATTTGGAAACCAACAGTTTATTAGTTAGAGACACTAGAAGAAAGTGAGAATGTGCTCGCGCATGATTTCTGAACAAATAATTGTTAATAACAAATTTTCTGTGTGTTTCCAAATTCTGACGTTTCTATCCAAATTTCCTTGTCAGTAAACTAATTCGGAAAACCATTTACAGAATTTGGAAACCAATAGTTTATTAGTTAGAGACAGTAGAAGAAAGTGAGAATGTGCTCACGCATGACTTCTGAAGGAATAATTGTTAATAACAAATTTTCTGTGTGTTTAAAGATTCTGTAAATGGTTTTCCGAATTTGTTTACTGACAAGGAAATTTGGATAGAAACGTCAGAATTTGGAAACACACAGAAAATTTGTTATTAACTTTTAATAGAAGATTAATATTTGTATCATTTCTTATTAATTGCTGCTATTTGATGTATTAAAACAAAATTTCTTATATCCATTTATACATATGTATTTGTTTTTAATCTATTTCAACGAGAGACAATGAATATTTGTTAAGCATTGTGGTTTGCGACAACAAAAACTTTCAATTCCAGCCAAATATCAAGTGTGCATGCAAGTTCTTGTAAGAGATTTCAATTTATTTCGGACAATTGAAATCGACTTGCAATTTCCAAATTTCCATAAAACTCTGTTCCTTGGTTAGTCCCAAACAGTTTCAGACCGCCAGATTTAGTGCGGACCAGTACAATTTTTCACTTGTGGAACGGGTTCTAACTAAATCTGGCGGTTTCAACTGTTTGAAACTCACATCTTAATTACAATCAAACTGGTCAATGTCTGTTCTGTATCTGATCAGTTTGCATTCACATAAGTCGTGCAAATGTTCCTTGGCATGTCCAAACAGTACTCGCAACACCTGTCCGAATATATAGGTACTCAAAATCAGCTGGGTACTTGTGGGCTTCAATTAATTACTAATTCATGTAAGAATTCCTTAGTGCAGTGATCCTGGTATATTGTTTCCAACAAATAAGACTGGTCCAAGTGGTATGCGACGTGTTGATGGAGAAAGTTTGCGACCATAATCAAAGTCCGAGTCTTCACTTAGAATTTCGTCTAGCTAGATTGTATCTGAGTGCAAATATCCCTTTGAGCTATGTACTTATATGTTCAATTTGACTAATGCAATACCTGAAATGTGTCCAAATTAGTTTATAAAGGAAGCTTAAAGATATTTGCACTTCCATCCATCGGTTTAAAAGCTAAGTGCAGCACGTAAATCTTTCTTCTGTGAAACATAGTAGTAAGCACAGAACATAGTTAATTAATCTGCACAAGATTCTTGAGTTTCTTGTCTTGTATCTAATACTCTAATCAAATCGGTGCAAGATGGAAGATTCACAAAACTCTTCGCAAGTTTGACCAATGACCAAGAAGCTTGACACCAACAAAAATATTTTGACAAGAATTGGGACATTGGGAATTGTTTACATGTGATAGTTTTCGTTCTTGCATGCCAATTTACATTACGTTACGTTACGATCCTATATTTGTTTGTAAATTGTAATTGTTTATAGAACTGTCAATTTGTTTACATTTTGTTAATTATTAACTAAACCACCAGTTTCCAAATTCTAAAAATAGATTTCCAAATTTGAAAAAACGATTTCCAATCGATTGGTACCAAAAAAAGCTATTTTCGTTTCTATGTCTGCTAAGTATACGCCAAATCTTTAATTGTTAATAACTAATTAACCAATGGTTTCCAAATTCTAAAAATAGGTTTCCAAGAGTTTCCAAATGATTTCCAAATTCTGGGAACCAAAAAAAATGGAATTCGTGATTATCGTTTGCTAAGTATACGCCGGTGTTGAATTCATCTGGTAGTGCGTACACAAAATTAAGCAACCATACATTTTTTTATTGTAAGTCAAAATATCAAAAATTAAGTGAGTTCGATATTATATAAATAAAATTAGTAGGTATTCGATAATTTCAACTTTAAGGGTATTCATGCAATGACGTGAAGTCATCGTAAACGTAGTAAAGTTGTAAACGACGTAAATTTATCTAATTCTCCATACAAATTGTGACAGATTTACGAAAACTAAAACTTTACTGAGTTAACGATGGCTTTACGCCGCCGTTATTCGTGTACTTCCAAAAACTAAGAATTTCTATGTATTTTAGTACAATTTTATTTTTTATATAAAAATTTAAATTAAATATATAAATCTATTGCCATATTTTTATACCCGTACTAATTCAAGAACTGTGCACTACCTAGTACCTTCTATCTTACCACAATACACAAATCTAAGGTAATATACTATAATATACTTCACAGATTGTCAAAATTGAAGGAGTAAGCAGAAATGGAAAATAGCTATTCCAGAGACACATTAACACAATAACAAAGAAATATAGACATTTCACAGCTTTGTTTTAAAGAATAGTTTTTGAAAAATAAATTTTTTAACCCTCAAATAAAAAAAAAAATTAAACCAAAAATTTCCAGGCTTTTTCAAAATCTACGTTATCAAATAGGTAGGTATTAAGACTTAAAAGTGCCTGGTTTTTTTTAAACACTTCAGATTCTTTGTTGTAGTGAGCTTAGAGCAAGCTGCATTCTACAATCAGAGGCTCATCATGAGTGCATGTGTTAGTGGTTAGTGAAATCAAGTAAACTAACACAAGCACATGTATAACTACAAAATTAGAACAAATACAAAATTAGATATAATATAAAAAACATTTAAACTAAACATACAAAGTTAAAACAATTAATACATTAACGAGAGTGGAGCACTGGTTCGAAATAATGTTTTTAATCCTATTTTACTCATATTAAAATCAACAGATGAGGCGTTCAAGTTAAAAAGTTTGCACATGCGATTGATTGGCTAATGTGTGCCATAGTGTGTTCTGTGAAAAGGAACGTGAAAAAGTTCAAATCTTCGCAGGTGGTGGGATCCTCCTCGGTAATTAATTCCTACATGGGCTAGCAAGTTAGGCGCATCAGTTTTACCATTGATAAGTTGATGAAAAAATACCAAATCATTATTGACACGCCTTTGAGATAAAGTTTGAAGTTGCAGAAGCTGATTTCTGTGTTCATAGGGTGGAAGGTTATACAGATCAGCCCAGGGTAGACCTTTCAAGGCATAACGAATGAATCTATGTTGTATTGCTTCAATACGACTTTTATTAATTTCGTAGAAGGGTGCCCATACTTGAGAGGTGTACCTACTCAAGATGGGGTCGTACATAACAATTGTATAAGGAAAGGGTAACATACGGATCGTTGCACTAACTGTGACCAGTTTTTATAATCTACCACACACAAATCGGTGTACATCGATTGTATCGTGTATTCTTCACTTTTAAAAAATGTGAAAACTTCGTTTCTACGGACAATCTGTTTCTAGAAATTTGGTTAAAACTATTTTTTGTCATTTCAAAAATATCTATTCCTCAGGGCCCATGTCTTTATGTAAAATTTTCTTAAACCCTCAGCCTCTTGAACATAAGAGTAAGTACATGCGACCCAGACAACCAAACTTATACTTTCAAGACTATGTATATTATGGTTGTCCAAAGTTGTGTAAAGTTTTTTTTAAAAGTCAATATTCCATTATTTTATTCAATTTTCTTATCGATTTTAAATCAAAAACAGAAAACCAGATGTAAAAATCTTTCTTAGTTTTAGAGAAATTAAAAAAAAAAAACGGTACTTTTTCTCATTGTTTGTTTGGTTGGTAACGTTTATAACGCCTTTTTCTTAGGAAAAAATATCTTGTTACTTCTTGCTTGCTTGTTTGGTTGGTAAATACCATTCATAATTAAACCCTTTTTCGGGCTTTTGAGGAAAGAGTAAGCTCCATTTTTTTTTCTTAAAACTAAGAAAGATTTTTGCATCTAGTTTTCAATATTTGACCAAGAATTAGTAAGAGAATTGAAAATTAAAAAAAAAATGAAGCTAAATTAGGTGAAATTTTGGAAAAAAATCACCTTTTTTTCAAAATATATTTACTTTAAAATTTGATTTCTCAAAAACTGTTCACTTAAACAACTTGTAATAATAATAATAATAATTTTAACTATATGCCTGTAAGACCTAAGGCCTTTTTAATGCAACCTAAATTGCACGGCACTAGTTAGAAAGAGTAGGAGGATAGGAAAGATTTGGCACAGTGGATTGAGATCAAGGTGTTTATTATCTCATTAAATATCACGGGTGGCGTCCAGTTAAGCTGGGAGAATATAGAAAAGAATAATGCTGCCTAGAATGGGGCTCGAACCCACACCTCTAAGTTAGCAGTCAAGCACTACATCCACTGCACCATTGCCACCCGCAACTTGATTTAAAAACAAAGTGAATTAAATATTGGACTAAAAAAAATATAAAGCATAGAATTTCTACAAATTCCTTATCTTAAAGACATTTCCTAGGTCTCATTTATATTTTGTTTAGTTTATAATTTAAAAAAAAGTTGTACTTAATATTTGGACAAATTTTATAAAATAATGTAGCTGCGTTTTATTATCTCTGGGTCTGGGTCGAGGTTATCTTTTAACATGCATTACAAAAACAACATGGGATCTAGGTTTCTATCGAGGTTAATTTCAATAACCCAGATAGAGGTTTTCACTCTGACCGGCAGAGGGCTATTTACCATTGTGAATGGATGTCGGCGATTTGTCAGCAGTATAAGGAATAGAGAGGAAAAGAGACAAGTGCTTACATGAAAAACAAATAAACATAAGAAAAAAAGAGACTGATATACAGCACTGCTTTTGCACTAACCCACATCGTTTTATTTTCAGCGATAATAAAACGCGGCTAATAGCTGCCCAGATAGAGGTTTTTACTCTGACCGGCAGAGGGCTATTTACCATTGTGAATGGATGTCAGCGATTTGTCAGCAGTGTTAGGAAAGAGACGAAAAGAGACAGGTGCTTACATGAAAAACAAAAAAAAATATAAGAAAAAAAGAGACTGGTATACAGCACCTTTTTTTTGCACTAACCCACATCGTTTTATTTTCACGAGGTGAACCATATGGGTTATGAAAACGCGGCAAATATTTGGGATTCAGAATAGGTAGATATGTAAAGCGTAAATATGTACGTTAAGGTGTCCGTTATTTCCCAAAATCGTTTTTAAGTAGCACAAACCCCCAAATCAAAATTGTATGCCCAAAAAAAAAAAAATATTTTTGGCCAAAAAGGTTTTTGTCCGAGGTCATTTAAACGTGGCTCTAAGCAAATCCATACTTTTCCCATACAAATTTGTATGTGATTTTCGCTCTTTTCACATTTTATTTTATTTTTCTCTCGAATTATTTCAGCTCTTCTAATTTGTTTTTATTGATTTTTGTTCTTTAGTCATCGAATTTTTTGGCTCGATTATTACCGTATAAAAACATAAAACTGAACTTCTTAATATTTAATTTTGTTTGTTTGTTAATAATTTTTTTGAAAGGGATGATTAAAGAACAAAAATCAACAAATAAAATTTAGAATAGCTGCAGTAGTTCGAGAAAAGAAAAGAAAAAAATAAAATGTGAAAAGAGCGAAAATTCCATACAAACTTGTATGGAAAAAGTATGGACTTGGAGCCACGTGTAAATGGTCTCGGACAAAAGTTTTGTTAGCCAATATTTTTCTTAAGTACATAAGTAGGTAGGTATCGTACTTAAGATTTAATATCGTACTACATCGACTAAAATGCTGAAAAAATATGTTTTTTTAATATATGAGAGTAGTCAGTTTATTTTTTTTTAGAGAGAGCCCCCAATATTTCCCTACGTCACTGGCGGAAAACTCAGTCTAGCTTCAATACAAAATCCAGTTCGTAGTGAGCATGACAAACGGCGCACAACGGTTGTATTTTCCATTAAATGGGAACTCCGCTTATGCGTGTTTTCATCTTCACACAAGTCACAACTACGAACATCATAGTATTCTTACAATACTAGTAAACAAATTCCTTCCATCTTTATATTGACTTCTCATTCCCCCGTAAGCTTCTGTCTTTTTCTAGATCATTTCGAAACAAATTCATTCCATATTCCATTCAATCATCATGTTATACACAACAAAAACTTCAACAATACAACCACACATCAATGACGACGGCAAAGAAAATCCGCACAAACACAACGCCATCAAAGCATATCTACACAACATCACCACTTCCACTCACCGTCACCATTCCATTCGCAATCCCATCTCATCGCCACAGTCTGGCTAAACTTCATTTTTTCAAACAGCCAACTCCGTTCGATATTTTCCCATTTTTCAGTTCAACGTACACTTCTCAGAAAAGATAGTTGTGTTTCGTAGTCTCTTTTGTATATTTATAAAATAAATAATTATAAATTATGAAAAAAAACACTAATTTAATAATATAATATAAGCTTGTATTAAACAACAAAATAACGTGTGTGATTGAAATGTGTGTAAATAAAAAAGTTTAATTCAAATAAGCACATCTCGCAAAAGATATAAGAAAACAAAAACAATTCTCTCTTGAATGTCTCGCAAAACGGTTAAATGAATCTCATTAAATTATTTTTAACTAATTACTACGAATAGGAAATCAATTTTTATAATATAAAACAAAAAGGTAGGTTTTTTTCAATTGCAAAAAAGTACATATAATTGTTTTTTCTGTTTAGTGGCATACAAAAGAAAAATTTGTATTTTCCCATTGAGTGTGATAATAAAAAAAAAGAAAAGGAAATTGTATGTATGAACGTTGTGTGTGTTCCGTTTAGTGTAAAAAACATGGCTGCCTTTTGCTCTCGTCGTTCGTTTGTAACCAGCAGCAGCAGCAGACTTGACGAGGGGAAATCTGACAGCAAGAAAAAAATCAATATTCGCCATGGAAGTGCTAAAAAAATGCGCCTTGGTGGTCTATTTTTTTCCAATTAATTTCTCAAAGATTTGGATATTGTTTACATTTGCTATAATAAACATAATTTATAGTTGATACAAGCAGAAGGCTGTTGGAGCAAAACAAAGGCATAAATGTGGGAAAATTATCTCATTTAATAAATATAACTAAATTATCTCATACTTGATATGGCTTTCTCTCGAAACCCCTCGTTGTTTTTTTGTATGTTATTCCCCGTCTTTCATCCCACCCCTGCGTTCGAATGGTATTTGTCTGGTTTCCCGTTCCCACAATCCACACATATAAAATTTATACGGTGATGCCAGCAATATTTTTTCTGTATATGTACTATTTTTACGAGAGTTTTGCTGTGTGACAAAACAACAGCAATTCATTTATTTTGCTATGTTGTCAGTTTTCATTTATAAAATTTATTTTGTTTTTGAATTAAAAAATTTGCTATGTCCAAATTAAAAGATTTCTTTTTATTGACTGTTTGTTATTTGCTTTACGAAATGCACCTTCGCAATTTGAGATAAGGAGTATGTTGGAACTGTTCCGTTTTTCTACCTTTTTCTCAGATTTTCTTGGTCAAACATTGTTGGATTAATAAATCCACATTATCTTTTCTTCAGTATTTGATAGAAAATGAAATCCGCCTAGGCGGAGAAATCTGTTTATATTTACAAGATTGCGTAGATCTTAAAAGAAGAAAAATAAGTAGGTAGACAAAAGTTCTATTTCTTTAATTATAAATTTCCACTATGTGCCGAAGTTTTTACAGAAAAAAGAAAATTATTTCGTATTGTATACATATGTACCTACATAGGGTAAATGTACTACTACCCGGCCACTTAATGCCTTTTTCTAGTTTCATGTTGGATAACAAGTTCGTCTGATCATTGTACCTACATACGTACTTAGCTTTTTCATTTCAAATCTTATCAAATACAAAAATTCTTGGATCCAGCATTTAGGTGGCCACGAGCTTTTTTTCTTCATGAGAATACTATAGAATTTATATACAATGGATCTAGTAAGTCGGCTTTTACAACAAAAAATCCTCAAGAGTCATTACTTTTGTTGAACTTTAATGAGTGCGAAGGAGAAACAAATATCGGACTTCCTCGCACTCGTTACATTTAAAAAAAGAGTCTGGCTCCTCAAGCTTCGTGTAATGGCCGACTAACCGGTCACCATTAAATATTTAATCCAAAAATATCAAGTTTTTCTGATGGGGTTTTCCATTGGTAAAATAAATCAATTTATTTTTAATTTTGATATGTCAAGAAGCTGATTTTGTCAGTTGTCAGTTTGCAAATATGGTTTTTAGTTTGTTTAATTTTCTGTTGTGAAAATTATGCTCTAAACATGAAGGAAATAGTTTTTAATAGAAAACGGATTTTTTTTAAATTAATCGTTTAATTCATGATAATAAGGGTATTCATACTACAAACGTAGTAAAGTTTTGAACTTCGTAAATCTGTCAGATCTACGCAGTTTACAACTTTCCTACGTTTACGACGTTTTCACACCGCTGCACGAATACCCTTATTTTTAAGAATAATGAGATCCTACACGATATTACACAAAGTTGTCGTAGGCAATTCAAAAATGAATTTATTGTTTTTGACGAAAATGCACAAAATGTTAACAGAATTTTGACTTGTTTTGAGAAAATTACCTTGTTTTTAGGTGTTTTCCATATTATGTTTTATGTCAATGGTAAATTTTGTTAATACTTTGTTGTAAATGCAATAAAGTCATACAGATTTTTTCACTTGAAAATGCATGAATATCTGAATTCCTACTGCACTTTATTGTCAAACTGGACGGATACTTGTTTACTTACCCTACAATTTACTGCATGAACTCTGAACACGGAACAACGCAGCTGCAGACGGACTAGTTAGTTGGCCAACTTTTAATTTTTACATCCAGCTTTTTTGACGTTTAAAAATTTAACTCGATACGGGTTCAAACACCTTTTTTTTCAATTTATATGCAATGTGAAGAAACTTGTCAGCTGCATTGTATACCTTTGTCACGTAAGACACTTTTTGCAGCAATATTGTGTTCAGCCAGTTATAATCGCTTTGGCGGCCAAAAGGGTCGTTTTGCGAAAGTCTTTTCAAAATGGAAGTTCTATCATTAAAACAGGAATTTTTCTATTTAACCTCACAAATTTTGTCCAAATTGAGCAAAGGAATCCAAAATTTATTTCCACAGTAATTTGACATCAAAACTGAGAAATTTTGCTGAAGAAACTTTTTCACGAAACTGCGATTGCTGAGGTCTTCAAAATCTCATTTTTTCTAAACATCCTCATTGTATTTTTCTATTTGATATTTAAATTCTATCACGAATTTCTGATCGACTCTCGCAATAAGGTGCAAACAACTGGTAGATCCTAAAAGCAATCAAAGTTCAATAATTTATTCTCATAGAAAATGTATTGGCGATCCAAATTTCTAGATGATCTTAAACAAAAACTATAATTACAGAGAACGAAAAGGGAGCCGAAACAGCATTCATAAAATAATTGTCAACTATCAAACGCTCGACAAAATAGGGAGAAGCTCCACTTGCGGTGGCGTTCTTGATACCTACGCCTTAGGTAAGGGAGGTAACATTTCGGATTACCTTATAATAGCCCTGTTTCTTCTCAATACATATGTCGAAGTGCTTGCGTTGTGATTTGACATTAATTTTGATTTCAATGTTTATAAAATAATTATACGATTCAAAGAATAGTACATATTAAATTCTCTAGAGTCTAGACAAACAATTAAAAAGAACATAGGTAGGTACAATTCTACGGAAATTAAACAAATGCTCGGATCAAATAAATACAAATTAGCTGGAATCTAGAATTATTATGCATTTCTTAAGAAATTTATTCATATTGCTAAATAAATGCATTGGTATTTATAAGTCCATAATGTACCTATCTACCTATGTTATTGTTTTTAATGATCCTGAAAATATTTTATTTTATTATTTGTTTTTAATGAAAAATAAAAAATACATTTTAAAAAGAATAAAATGTAAACATATTAATGAATACCTTTCACCTCAATCATATTCTGTTTTAGAAGCGATTGAATCATGGTTATCTGCATATAAAACTTGAATAAATTATAGCTTGCACGACATTCCAAATACAACTTATATTGCTTAGAAATAATGAATGCATGGTAAACCTATCTAGAGAATGACGAAGCAAATTGAACGTTTTTATGAATGATGAATACCTAGCAGAATTGGGCTTTTAAGCTAACAAAAATTAAAAATTAAATATCTAGTTGCCTGATAGATGGATAGCTTTTTTCAATATACTGAAATCTGTTCACTGAAGTTTCATTTTTGGTGCATTATGTATGTATATGGGGCGTTCAGAATTATAATAAAATAGGTATGCTCATTTATCTTTAATTGAATTATTTTATGTTTTTAAAGATAAATTAAGAAAATTTAATTCACGGAAAATAAGACTAGTATTTATACCAACGTCCTACAGTAATTTAAAGAAAAACTCTAATACAACTTCAACTATTTTAATTATAATTTTATCCATAGGTTATATAGGTATAGAGACTAGGTATGTAGGTAGGTATCTATTTCCTGTGCACAAACTAGGTTCTTGGTTTGATACTACCTACACTATGATGTGCATATTCTTTGTTCTCTTAAACTTCCTCTTTGAAATACGGAGATTATTTAAATACATATTTAAATTTTGACCTATGGTTAAACAGCAATTCATTCCTTTTTCCAAAAGGTACCTATTCGCTTTCAAAAAAATATTAACTATTAAACCAATGAAGGGTGGAAGGTTAGATATGTACATGCATTTATTAACCAATTCTTCTCTCCATGGTGGTAATTATTCAGCATTGGCAGTCATGTTCAGATTTTCATTTGTAGAAAGACAGGAGAATGATTATTCTCTTGTGTCCTTTTTTTGGGTTTAAATGTTTTGTTTTCTTGTTAAGGTTTGGAAAAACTTGGAGCGAGATAGAGCGATACTAAGAATTTAAATTGTGGCAATAAATTAAGCTAAAAACATATTAATCCACCATTTTTTTTATATTTTTAGAAGTTACAAAATGTTAGTTTTGTCATTATTATCTATTGCTAAGCATCCAGGAAGGGACTTTATCAGAGAAGTCGTAGTAAAGATACAAAGTAGAAACGTAGGAAAATTTATTAAGATGATAAGAATTTTTAGTTGGAAGTTGAAAGTATGTTATCATATTTATCTCTCATACAACAGGAAATAGCAACTTAATTTTTTTTATTGTGAATTCGTACTAGAAGTTGAATTGCAACTGATTTCTATGGAATAATAGGTATATACATTCTAAAAAATAGCTATGACGAATGCAACTTTAAAATCTAAACTGTCATCACCCACACTTTGTTTCGAATACAAAATATATGTTCCATTTCAATATCAATCATGTTATCGATGACATTATCGATTTTATTTTACAACCACACGACATCAGCTGCAATAGTTAATTTCCGGTTTCCCTTAGAAAATCATTTATTCGGCATTTGACTACATAATGTACATTCGTTTGTTGTTCTCATTTATTTTTATGACGCAATTTTTGTGGTACATAAGAAGTAGGTATGTATCTATGTAGGAAACAACCCCTTGTAATTTTTTTTGTTGGTATAAACGACCAAAACCATATGTTTTGTGTATTGCCAAAAATCATACTTTATTCCTGAGTATGCGCATTATAAAATTTCTAATGCTTTATTCTGTAGAGTGTAGGTTGATCTGGCAATTCTTTCGATTTCTTGGAATTTGTACTCCCAAGCGTTCAATTGAATTGGACATTGTACCCAACATATGCATATATAGCTATGTATTTATATTCGATGTGCCAAGAGTTAGTTGAGGCCCCCCGAAGAAGCAAAGCAAAAGACCTCACAAGGCATTTTCGAATGTACTTGTTTTATGCTGCTGTGAGACTTGTGCTGTATATGTACTCCTCGTCTCTTCTTCTCTAATGGCTATTTGCCTTTGCAGTTGTTGGAGCAACATACTACAAACTTCGTGAGCTGTGGTGGTCTTCTCTGCATCTTAGGGAGTTGAGCTGGAGTCTTTTATTTCACGATTTTCCCGTCCCAAAGCTGCATGACTGCATACCTTTGGGCCCGTCCGTCGTCGTCGTCGTCGTTGTTGTCGTGGTCGTTGTTGCTGTTGTCGGCTGGAAAAAGAAGTCGTGTTCAAGCCCACTAGATTGGTATCATTGATGAAGCCCGGGTGAAGAAGAAGGCGCAAGCGGACAATAATTGTGGAGGCATCATAGCATAGCATAGCCCTTTGCGCGCCGCGCGATTTATATATCCAACCTACACACAACTCGCAAGAGTGCCAGTCAGGCAGCGTGAGAGACTTGCCAAGGGGATATTCCCCCTTCTATGCTGTTGCAACTGCAAGTAGGTTCCACTCCTCTGATCGCCATAGTAATGGTGGAACATTCTGTGAGAAAGTTAGAATGGAATGCAGTCAAACTAGTGTTGCATGAGAAAAAGGCAAAAAAACGAACACAAATCAAGCAGCTTAACCACAGAGGACGACGGGATACAAAAAACCATCAATGGATACAGAAATTGGTTGAGAAAAACCGTCGTCGTCGTCGTCGTGTCGGTACAGATTTCGGTCCATAGTCCAATCGCTAGACTGCACGATAAAAACAACAAAAGAACCTAAGAAGCTATACAAAAAAATAAAAGAGAAACAGAAAAACCTCTGGAATGCAGTTCTTCCACTTTGTGTGGTGGTGGGTTCAACTTCAAAAGAAGTACAAGAAGTACACTCTTGAGAATCGTTGGAAACTAAATAAAAAAAAGAACCGTGATTTCAACGTTTTTTCCTTCATTTCGTTGCATCAAGACGGGTTCTACACTCGTGTGTTGTGTGCATTTAGTTGCTGCTGCTGCAGCTTACTGTGAGAATGGAATGCGGGCGCGATTGGAATCGAGAGATTCTATAAGAGTATGACCACCATCGCCGCCGACCTAACAATGAAAGACGAGTCTTTCGATTCTGAGAAAAATCTCTTATTATTATCTTATAGCCTATTGCATTCCAAACAGGCAAACGGAAAACGGCAAGGGGTGGATTACATCTTTGTGTATCGGCAAAGTTCAATCGGCACACAAAAAATAGTTTTTTTTTTTTCGTTTCGTGTTCTTTTTCACAAGGAATGTCTTTCAGAAGATATTTTTTTCTTCGTCTTTTATTTAACGAGTATAATCTTAAATAGGCATCTCTAATGCCCTATGCGCTGGTTTTTTTTTGGACCATTAATGAGTATTGTTGTAGCAGACAGAAGGGCCAAGGGATTGGTGCGGGCGATAGTCCGTTCTGCAGACACAGGGAACACCTATATACTCTCATTCTCGCGAGGTCTATGAATTATGTTAAGGTCGAATATCAGATGGTTTTTTTGTTTTTTTTTTTCTTGAGAGATTCTTATTCTTATTAGTTCTGAGAATTTTCCTATTTTTAGGGAATTCCATTAAGAATTTATTAAATGAGTCTCATCATCTGGGTGGATTGATGACCACCACCAGCGTGTTCGATAGAAATGATTTTGAAATTATCAAGAGGTAGAGTGATGGAGAGTTAGAGGAGAAAGGATAGGAGTTCTGATAGCTGGGTGGAGCCGATTGAAGATTTTCAGTTTGTTACATATAGAAATTTAAGCAAATTAATAGGTATCCACTCATGATAAAAGCACTATAAATTTAAGACTTATACTGCTAAAATATTAGATCTTAAGAGTATTTGTTCCCTTGACCATTGAAATAGTTTTTCTGTCAACATTGTCAAAAGTCCAATTTGCAATTAATTTCAAATCAAAAAGATAACGGTATTTAGTAACATGCAAGTGTTTCGTAAGGGTTTGTTAAGGGGTATTTCTTATGTCAAAAATATTTCTCTGCTGTCGAATAGTTGACCAATGCGATCTACAATATTACACACACCACCTTCGATAGTTTGTTTGCATCAGGCAACAACTCTATGCACTTATCATTGGCAGCTTCACTCCATTTTTTAATAGTTCAAGGAGTTTGTTACTTCATTTAGCTTGTCCACTTACAGAACGTTACCATCTACAAAAACAAAACAACATATTGTAAGTTTTAGGTTTATTATCAATAAATTTATTTAACAGTAAACATGTTGTTGCTAATAATTTTAACATTCCTTCAAGTACTACTGCTACTACTACTAAGTACGCATTAACTATTATCTTATCTTAAACTAGAGTTTTTTCCATCAATATCGGCTTCGTCTTGTTCACGCTTAGTGCGACGCCTCTCGTACAGTAATATAATTGTACACATTATAAATACCTCAGCAATAATACCCAAAAACGGCCACATAGCAGCCAATTTACCCTTCACTCGCACAGATGTAAAATCACTAGCAGTTTCAGCTAAATCCAAATCTGTAACAATATTACGAGCATGACACTTGTACTCGCCCCTATCTTCCAGACCGGCATTTTCGACAATCAAAATAGCATTTTTATTATTATTCTGATCGGCCTTCAAAATATGACGTCCAGTTGAATTGTGAATTGTTAAATTTCCAGCTTCCCAATACAAACGAGGTTCGGTTCCAACAACAACACAAACAATTGATAGTTTCTCACCTTCGACGACATTGGTATTCGATGGCAACCGCACAACAACATTAGCCACAACACGTATATCTCTCTTTGAGCCACTATTCAATCGACAACTATAAATGCCAGCATCTTTTTCTTCGGTTTTTTCAATGATGAATTTCCTCTCGGGTTGCATTATTTTATAGCGACCTTCAAGTGAACTTACTTGTGAAACTTCAGTTCCATTCTTTTCCCAAATTAATTCATAATCTCCGGTTTTGGTAATGTTGCAACTGAGAATCAATGGTTGTTTTATGGCAAAGTGTTTCAATTGATGTTCTACATTGTCATAATTTGGCACCAATAGATCATTTTGACCAGTAATTGTTGAAATTAACAGCGAGAAAACTATAAAGAATTTTATTGCCATTGTTTGTTATGTATTTTCGAACGAACACAATTATATAACTAAACAGAGATAACTATGCGCATTCTAAATGTAAAACGAGCAAGTTTAATAATCCAATTAATGTGATATTTAAAATAACAATGAAATCGTATGAGAGAACTAAAACGTTCAGAGGCCTGTAAGATGCAGAGATAATTTTAAAAAAATGGAATAAGATAAGGAAGAAGATATGGGTATTATTTTAAGGCCTACGAGCTTAAGTTAAAATAAAATTTTCTCACCTACTCTCATAATATGAAATGAGTGGGTTGAAATGGATTTATCTTCTTTTAGATTAATCATTTTCATATTTTCAAAAGTAGATGTGAAGAATATTTTATTTGTAAATTAATTTTTGTTTGCATACTTTTTTATTCCAAGCAACTGCAAACGAAACGTACAAAAAAGTATGACGATAAGAGGAGATTGATATACATACTGATATCTTACTGATATGATATCTTGACGTTACATTATACTGTCTGCACGACAAACCTTCAACAAACAAACCTCAATTACTTTCCGTACTTATCAATCTTTTTAGAGTATTACTGGTATTACATTTGCGGCGTTTAATTGACAATAAACCCTGATAATTTTAGGGCGGTAAAAAATGACCGAATAAGCAACATACCCTTTCCATTTAAAGCTTTTTTCGTTCTGTTTTTTTATACTTATACAAATTAATATCAATTTTTGAAATAAATTGTTAATATTATATTGTATATAAGTATTCTCTCCACAATTCCTACCACAGGAAGTGCAAGTCATATCAATTATTATTTGTATAGGTATGAACATTGATTGACTTCCGGTTGAATGCGTCAATCTGATTCAATTGAACTTCATTTTAAAATCACGAGTGTCTTGCATGGTTAAGTTCTATTTTTTCTCTTTAAAAACGACAAAGCATGCATGCATGCGCTTTTGAAGTTGAAATACTCTTAAAGTGATACCAATAGAATGGTTTCAGGTTCTCTCTAGATCAATGTTCGTGAAAGAAAATGATGGAAATTTCCTGTCCAGTTAAGAGAGATGCATTTTCCATAAAAAGAAAAAAACATGACTAAATATATAATCAACATTTGTGCGTTAATTTGGAATGACTATGTAACCAGACAGGCTTATAATCATCCATCATATTCATTGTTTTCACTTATGTTCATACTTTAAAAATATGTAATTATGAAACTTAACAAAGAAATTGGCATAATGATTTAGAAACTTCTCATAATTTATTTTTCAGATAAGGTTGGCTTATATACATAGTAATTTGCATGTAATGACTCCTTAGCAAACAAAAATTTTGTGTGCCAAATTTTAATTGACCTACGGTCGTCTTTGTTACAAGTTCCAATATCCCTAAATTTTAATTTTGTTTTCAAAAATTATAGAGGACTCAGAAAGAAAAGTGACAAAATGGCTGCCTTTAAACCCGAGTTTATTCGGTTTGTATTTAAATCTTAAGATTTATTTAAACCTTAATTATAATCTAAAATGTTGTTTGTTTCGAAAAAACTGTCCTAAAAAATAATACCTACAGTGCCTTAAAGATTTTACCTCGGGATCAAATTCCATATGCGTCCTGAAACCCACAAAATGACAAATTCTTTTTCTGAAACGAGGGATAATGCTTCTGGATTTCAAACGACACATCCATTACAAAGTTTGTTATATGAAAACGAAATCAGGATCATCAGTTAATTGCGAAAAAGCCGATTGCCTTACGTAGGCAATTCTGTTTTTTTTAGTTGTCGTTAAAGATAATAAAAATTTAATAAAGATATGAAGTTACGAAGGTGCATGAAGATAAGATACTAAAAAATTTCGGGGCTCTATAGGAAAAAAATAACTTCAGTTTCAAATTCAATTCGTTAACTGACAGTTGACTTTTACCCTATTTCAAATTCACCCACATTTAATACATATGTACGTTTGAGTAACAATTATTACTTTTGCAATATATGTATGAACCTACATTGTGTTTTCATTTTCATAGTACTTGATATAACATTTTTTTGCAAAAATTTGAAGGTCTTATCAATTATCCGATATGAACAATTGCTGTTCCATATAAACGTGGCTTCACTTAAAACACTTCACCAGTAACCGCATTTATCGAAGAAAGACTGCCTCGTTGGTTCTTATTTCTTTTTGTTTTATTTATAATTTGATATTCTTTACAAAGAATGTATAATTTAAAAAAATAGCAATGTAAGCGTGATAATAATTGTATTAAATTTTAATTAAGAGCTATGTTATCTATTAAATGTTTTTTTTTCAATATAAACGTGACTTTGGGAATTTTAACAAACATACAAAACATCAGATCAAAGCTTTTGAAAGTTTAATTTTGAATGTTGAAAGAGTGAAGTCAATTTCAATAAACAATTTATGGAAACACCCCAAAATTGATAACATTCGATATGTGTAAAAAGAGGATGATTAACGAAAAGTTTTTTGTTTGCAATCAAGTTCGTAGAATTACCATAATATGTATTGTATGCTGGTGTGATAATACGATATCACAAAGCTTTTTTGAATTATTTCTAACTGATCTTGTTGGCTGATTTATTTCAGTAGTATTTTTTGTGTTATAAAAACCTAATTTGAGTGAATGTTGAATGTTTTTATTATTATAGTAAATAATGAATGAAATGCATTTAACAAAAAAATCTAATTTTTGTTTTTTTCTTTTCTTTGCAGAACATTTATTGTATACAACATCATCGTCTACTTGATAAGTTCTTCTTACAACAAAATAATTTTAAAAATTGCTCCACATTTAATAAAACCAACAAGAAAACCCAAACAAAAAAAAATCAAAATGTCTACTCTACACTTTGCAACGGGGGCTTCGAGTAGTTTCTTTGGAACATCGATCAAAGATGCCAATATTCCGTTGTATGTGAAAAATTTCCAACAGCCTACTATTTTGACCAATAAAAACATCATAACAATCGATGAGATCGATAATAAAACTAACGATCAGCCGGGATTTTTTTCAAAATTTGTCATGAATGACATTTATCGTTCCGAAGCAGAACGTTTGAAAACTTTCGAGGAGTGGCCCCTCGAGTATATAGATAAGCATGTTTTGGCCCAAACTGGTATGTTCTACACCCGCGAAAGCGACAAAGTTAAGTGCTATTTCTGTGAGGTGGAAATCGGACGTTGGGAAGAGAGCGATCATCCAGTGAGTGAACATATTAAATGGTCGGCGAATTGTCCATTGTTGAGGAGACGAACGACAAATAACATTCCACTTAATGTCGATGCTCTGGAACGTATCCTGCCGCCAGCTAGTTATGATGTATGTGGTAGTAATGATTCAATTGAAGTTCGCCCCACAGCCTATCCTGAAGGCTCGATATCGTCGGTCGGTTCAGGACCAAGCTCGCCTCCGATCTATCAAATGGATTATCCTGAGTATGCGATCGAAGCAGCACGATGTCGGTCGTTTGCTGAATGGCCACGTACCATGAAACAGAAACCTAAGGAACTCGCTGAAGCGGGATTTTTCTATACTGGAGTTGGTGATCGTGTTAATTGCTTTAGTTGCGGCGGTGGCCTGAAAGATTGGGATGAAAATGACGAACCTTGGGAGCAGCATGCTCAGTGGTTTAGTAAATGTCGCTATTTGAAACTGATGAAGGGTCAGGCTTTTATTGATGCTGTGATAGCCAAATTTAATCTGGCAGCAGAGAAAACTCAAGAGGCTTTAAGCACGGCTGCAAGTGAATCAGAAAATCACCAATGTAGTACACAAACCGAGAATCAAAAACAGAATGTCCCAGCTTCAGCAGTAACGTCGACGGCGACAGCTGCAACAACAACATCATCAGCGGCATTAGACAGAAATTTGCTTCAACGAAGCGAAAGTAGTAACAATTCTGACAAGAGAATCATTCCAGAAGAGAAATTGTGTAAAATCTGCTATGCAGCCGAATATAATACGGCGTTTTTGCCATGCGGCCATGTTGTAGCATGTACAAAGTGTGCGTCTTCAGTAATTAAATGTCCAATGTGTAGAAAACCATTTAAAGACGTAATGCGTGTATATTTTTCATAAGAACAAAACAAAAAATTTATAATTCTAACATTTACAATTAAAATTATAATTATAATAAGAAATAAAAATAGATGTAACATAACAAAATATTGATGTTTTATTAAAACAAAACAGAACTGAGAAATGCACAGGTTTTTTTTCAGCAGAAGATGGAAGAAATTAAATTTGGATGTCTAATAACATATTTGTGGTAGGTATAGAAATTGGGAAGACACGTTTTTGACCCTAGAATGAAAGCGAAAGGCAGCTAGAAATTTAAATAAAAATTATCAAATAATCCATGTAACATGAAATGAAGGGCTCACAGCTGTACCGAACCAAGTCAGAAAAAGAAAATTCAAAGATAATAAGAGGTTTATTAAAGAAACTGCCATTAATTAATGAATATTTTACTCGTACAAAGGAAAAGTCTTAAGTTTATTCTCTAAATTAATTTTTTTTATAATTCTCTAATTAAAAAAAAAAAAAAAATATGATTGGTTCGGAACCCAAATGAAGAGTCACTGTGTAGCCCCAAGTCATCAACACATAAAAATCGAATAATTAGAAATAAAAGCAAATGGATATATAGGTTGTTCAGCAAGAGGAGATATTTTTATCTACATCTAGTACAAACTGCGATTCAAAATGGAATACAATCAGCGCTATCGTATTCATTCGGAGAAATCTACGATCGGAAAATTTATTTTCATAGTATCCGAATCGTAACAGAAATTTACCTCGCGTTCGTGTACGATAGTTGTATTCGCTAGGCTATCTGCCTATCAACAATGCAAATCCGGATTGCTTTGGAGCTGCCGAACCCGCTCATAGGTGCGTACCGATTGTATTTCTGGGTTGCGAGACAAGCCCGTGATCTATATTATCCTCTTAGTTCATATATCCAGATCGTACTTTTAAAAGCTGGTCATACATTCCAGACTGGTGGTTTTTCAACCAAAATGATGGGAAAATATTCATAGTGGGATTAATGGTGGGAAAATATTTCAATAGTTTCGCTTCGGGGGAAAGATATTTTTTCCATAACCACAAAGCACAAAAATCTTTAAAAAAAAAAAATCATCAAAAAAAAACCTGTGGCCAACCAATAAGTGAAACATGTTGACCTTTTATCAAGATCCAGTTGCTTTTAGATAGTATACGTTTTGTTGAGCTTATCCCAGAAATAAGGTATCAAAAATTGCTATGACCTTTTAAAGATTCATTAAAAAAAAATCTCTGGCTGGCCAGTTACTAAAAATAGGTGCCAAAATCGCGCGTGACCTTGAGAAATTTTCAAGTTTTCTAGGGTTTGACCAATTTCTAGGAATAGTTGACCTTTCTCAACCAATTAGATGACATACCTTTTTTACGAAGTGCCAAGAGTGCGAAGCCAACTTTGTATTTTAATTTTTGTTATCGCAGATAAAGTATGGTTGTTTTTTTCTTTTTCCTTCCAGAACAAAAATGGTGGGATTTGTTTTGGAATCCGGTGGGATTCTAGAAATCTCATCTGACATCACTGCGACGAAGACAACGAGCCAAATATGTAGGTGCTTCTTTGTTATAAGTTGTCAGGTGAAAACTAAAAACTAAATATGGTGGCTGTTCTGATATTCAGTCGGATTGAAAACGGCCAACAAAAAGATACCGGAAACGAAAACGTCAAAAAATGGCGGATTGTAGATCCATTAATTTTGCTGAACATAATTGGCCAGTTTATATTTCTGAGATCTCAGAGGGCTCAGAGGACTCTGAAATATAAACACGATTCCTCACAAAAATTCCTCACATTTCCCCTTAAAAACTGAGACTGAAATTTTTTGGATTCGCTTGCTCAATTATATTTTGTCGCAGTTAATTACATAAGAAGAAAAGAAAAAGAGAGATGTTTTGACTTCTATTTGAGGAATCCTGTTTATATTTTATCCTCCGGCTCTGTCAAAGAAAGAAGAAAAATTACTGAGCGCTCAAGAAATATAAACTGGCTAAATATACATACATAGGTACCAACCTTATAAAGTTTACCTCTCTGCTTTCGTAATAATTAGTTTTTTTTAAGCGATCTTTAAACTTTATCAGGTTATTATTTGATATTTAACATTAAAATACTAAAAAAAATAAACATGCTACACGCGTCCGCCAGCCTCGCTCATACATCAAAAACAAAATCTATTACCACTTAAGCTGTCGCATGACACAATTAGCATAGCCGACGTCTTTGACTTTTCAAATTTTCCAGATCACATCACAAAAAGTCATTAAGCTATTAACAAACAGCTGATTAAAAAGTAAATCTATATGCGACTGCAGTTGCTATGCTATTTAGGTATACATATGTATGCTAAACTTGTCAAGGCAGACCGAATCCGTTTTATTTAAAATACAGAAGTATGTATGCATCTAAAATAAAAAAAGAACAGAACCGCACACTTTTTAAACAGTACGAGTATGTAAGCCTTCTCATAATGCAATAGCTGACAGATCTTGTTAGTATATATGCTATATTTAGTTGTGAGCCAACTTCTTTAGTGATCAAGTCCAACTGGTTGCCAAGTTCTCAACAGCGTCATAGGTATTTTAGAATGATTCATCGATTGCATTTCATTAAGATCTAACAACCGCTTCTATTTTGCTTACAATATTATGAAGCTTAGCTTAAGCTTAAGCGAATAGTTTCCGATTAAAACAATTTATGGCATTTTCGATTGGTATAGGTATTCTGGTATACTTGTCATGAAAAAGTACTTCTCATTTAGCCGTTCGGACTCGGCAAAAAACTGTAGGTCCCCTCCATTCCTGCCAACAAACACGCACACAGGAATGGTTGTGAGTTGTAAGTCACTAGGCCCTGGTTCTCCATGAGCTGTTGCGCCACCCAATTTATTTATTTTTTTATAGGTATTCTGGAAATTGGGAAGAATTCTTCGATTCCAGTCGCAAATCGGATGGGTGTGTAAGTAAGTTAACTCAACTTTATTTGAGCATATTTTTCATTTTGAATCGATCGTAAATACCTACCTTCTTTCTAATTGGATATTCAAAGGGGAAGGTATGTATATTCAAATTTAAAAATTTAGAATAGTGGCATAAATACCTAAAGGATTAATTTTGCCAAAAATTGGATTACACCACTTTTGCACTCACAGCCTCAAATAACTAATGACACAGATTAACACGGTTTTTGGCACGGGCAGGTAAGATATTAAAAGTAATTTTTGGTGCTAAATCCGAATTCGTCATCTGTTTTCCGCCATCAGCTCTGGTTTTTGAAATGCTCCCATTGTAAAATAAAAAAAAACGCGGTTGTTCGTTACTTTTGAGGTTACACATCCAACGGTGTGTACATTTTTTAAATAAAACTTACTAGGTACGACCTTTGAAAATACTAATGTTCTCCTTCAGTCTTCAAGAAATCATTACTTAGTTGTTAATCTTCACATACTCATACAAAATTTTATGAGATTTGTAAAATGTGGCTTGATTAGGGCGACCAGATGTAAACCCACGAATAAGAGGACACCTTCAAACATTTCTGTTCATTTACATTTTTTTTCACTTAACATTGAATATTTTTCTGCAATTCTTCGTTAAACGTACCTTTATGCTTTGGTATTTTATTTCTTAGCTCATTTCTTTTTACATTAAAAAAGCATTCACGATAAACAAAAGAAAACAAACCGTTGCATCGTATTAAAATCAAACAGGAAATAAAGAGGTATGGACATGGACTCGGACTGAACTGTCAAATGAGTGTTCGAACGACCGTTAGACAAAAAAGATGGCGTTGTGTTCCGAACTGAATGAGTTCAGGTACAAATATATTGTAGGTCATGTTCACACTAGAAAGAGGAAGATAATTTTTGATTTACTGTTGTATAAAGTTTTTTTTTTGTAGTTTTGTGATGTCGAAAAATGTAGTTAACTGAGAACACCAAACAAGAGGATAAATTGCATTTTTTTTAAGCAAAAAGAGGGCGTCAGACAGTAAAAAATATATTGGAAAGGTTTAAAATAAATTTGGAAGCAGAGAACAAGTAGGTACTTTTAGAAACCGTTAACAATTTTGTTGAACAAAGTTTGTACATTGTGGTTACATAACCTCAAAATCAGCGAAAACGGTGACGACTAACATCTATCTAAGGACATCTCGGAGAGTAAACAGCATATTGATAAATTGTAGTCAAATTTTGAAGAAAAAGATTAAAGTGCTTTAACGAATCGCTACTAAGAAAGAAATTATCTCTCTCTTTTACATAACCTCGAAAATTACGAATAAAGATTATTTTTCAATTTTAAAACGGTTATATCTCGAAACCCGAGCTTATAACGAAAAATGGAACGGATTTGAGCTCAGCGCCCAAAAGTTTGTCTAGAAAAATTCTTCACCTGTGATATCGTGTCAAAAAGTTAACGGATATTTGTAAACCTGTGATATTATTTATAAAAAGCAGTTAATATACACATTTTGTTTTGATTTTCTTATATTCAGCCAGCAGAAATGGCATAGGGAATCCATAAAAACAAGTTATTTAGGTATGTATATTGTGTGCTCAAACAAATAAGCCTAAGGAATTGATATTGAAAATATATGTACCTACTATGTGAGAGTGAGTGCTTGTATGGCTTTGATTCTAAAATCAAATTGCGAAGCATTATATTTTTGCTTGTAAAAGAGTGTCATTATGAATGATTAAAATAGCCAAGAGTACTTTCAGAAGAATTGCGAACACTTTTGGATGACCAACCGAAAGCTTGATTCAAGAGATAGAGAGATCAAGATAAGATAAGAGATACATTTTGACATGATCGGCCGGCAAAAATCGTCGATATGTAGGTAGGTAGGTAGTTACCTAATCTAATACCTATCCAATACAAACCTCTGCTACCGTACATACAAGATACAATCGACGACGACACATTGCGACCGACGCCTGTCTCTATTGAGTAATTTAATTTGAGACGTCCGTGAAAAGAATGCGGCCTTGGTGTGTTCTGTTCTATACTGGGCATAGTGAAGGGGCTAACGACGACGGGCTATCAGGTAAATTTAATTACACTTGAATTGTTGTTGGTGTTCTCTGTGTTGCAGAGCAACGCTATCATAAGTTACTTTTAAAAAACATTCCACAGCTGGAATTTTTTTTTGTACTTAAACACATTCGTGGCAAATTACTTTAAAGCAACATGCATTAGATGCCTGGGATTGGCTTTTAGGAAAACAGTTTCTTGTTCTGCATCATAATTAAACAAAAAAAAAACTTATTGAAATGTCATTTCGCATAAATTATGGGTATGACTAAGATGAATAGTAATGTTGATATTTACAAAAGGTTGAATACATTATTAGTATAAGTATATTTTTGTAATTTCTGCTGACGCAACTGATAATGAGTTGGCATACAATTACATACAATTCTCCGTCATGAGTTCGTTGCAGACTGTAGAGTATCTCGGTTTCATTAATTTATTAAGCAATTATTCATAAAAATATTGATAGTTATATGTACATACCTACATAATTGGCCAAATTTTTAATGATTTTTTAAATAAATATCACGAATAAAAGATCGAAATCCGGATAAAATCCATTGATTACACAGAGGTTTACACGGTTTTTCACACGGGCAGGTTATGCTATGTTTCCACCAAAGGTTTATCACAGTTCAGATTTCATAAGTCTATTTGGTGTTTCCACCGCACAAAAAGATTTAAAAAAGATTTACTTTGACAGCACATTTAAAAATGCAAATGGTGTTTTATTTTTTCTTATGAAGAGGAAGTGAGATAGAAGGTTTCCTTTGTGAAGAACTGAATTCAGCCATGAATGAATCCTTCAGCGCCAAATAAGAATAGGTTAGTTTGATTTGTAGAAGTATTTATCCTAGTAGCCCAGGAAAAATGTACAAATAAATTGCCAATCTGCGGAAAAATTCCAAGTGAAGATTTTTGAATGCAATTATCTTTATTTGTGCCTAAGGAATACGCATGCGAAAGTCTACAAACGAAACTGGCTTGCGTTAAAAGTTATTCAGGGTTAAATGTCGAAAAAACCGGTTTTCCACGTATAACTTTGAAACGGTACATGGTATTAAAAAGTAATGCATACAAAACTTGTAGATAATATGATTATCTACAAGAAATGTTAAAACACTTTTTTTTCTCTGACTGATGGTTAAGAAGATATCGGCGTTTCAAAAAACGTAAATTGACGAAAATATCCCTTTTTTGCGTATAACTCAGAAATGGTCAGAGTTATTGAAAACATTTATATGCAAAGTTTGTATACTATGTTACCCTCTATTAAAAAAAAAATTTAAATTTTTTCAAAGAGTAATAATTTTAAAGATATAATTATTTGAAAAATTTCGTCAAAAACCTGAAATTCCAGACTTTTGCTTTTAAATCTTAAATAACGAAATTTTCATAAAATAATTTATGTTCAGTTTATAGACTATAATGTAGTCTACAAAAAATATTAACACACTTTTTTCCACACGAGTGACCAGTAACAAGATATTGCTACTTCAAAAAGGTTAAGTATTGAAAATAAGGATTTTTCGCTTACCACTCTTAAACGGTATATGTTAGAAACTTTATTTTTACAAAGTTTGTAGGTTATTTACCCTTCTACAAGAAAATAAAATAAAAAAATTTTTGTTTGCGGTTATTTAAAAGATATAATATTTTATATAAAATGCCCAAAAGTCAAAAATAACGGTATTTTGCGGTTTTCTCTTAAATGGTGAAGTTTTTGAAAAATAATTTATACTTTTTGTATAAACAATAATATTCTCTATAAGAACTCTTATGAAGACTTTTTCGATATAAGGCCCCAATAAAAAGATATTGAGACTTCAAAAAATATTGATTTTCGAAAATGCTGGTTTTTCCGGCCCAAAATGATTCGCCCAGCGACATAAAATAATAATAGGGTTTTTTTAGAGAGACATAGTACAAACATTTTTTCATACTGAGGGGGGGGTCTATCTCCCCCCAATTAACCGGGAGGAGCAATTTTCTGAAAATAGTACTAAAATTTAAAAAAAAAATTTAAAGCGAATGGCAACACTTAAAATAAAGTACTATATTTTTTTTTTGAGATTTTCAAGTTTGTTCTTTAATTATTTTTTCAAAATAAGTTATTCCTGCCAATAGTTTTCGAAAAAATACCTTCAAACCCAACATTAAAAAAAAAAACTGAAAAAAATTATATAGGTACTGTTCTTTTTTCAAAATATGAAATCAGGAATTATGTTAGTTTCTATTATACACTTTTCCTGTAATTTTTAAATGAACACTGAAAACCAGATGGTTTTATGCCATCTAGTTTTCGAGAAAATTGTAAACTAAGAAAACTATTTTTTTATTATATGTTTTTTTGGTAGTATATCTAGGAAAAATGCATTACCACTTCGGGAAAATTCCAAGTTTTATTTTTAAGTGCAATTATCTTTAAATTACCATAAAGAATACTCGTGCAAAAGTCTACACACGAATCTGGCTTGCGCTAAAAGTTATTCAAGGTCAAACGCCAGCAGAATCTTCTTTTAGAGCATAACCTTTTTTTTTTTGGATAGTATCAAGGAAAAAATTCATTTCCACTTGAGGAAAATTCCAAGCTGAATTTTTTAAACGCAATTATCTTTAAATTGCCATAATGAATACTCGTGCAAAAGTCTACACATGAATCTGGCTTGTGCTAAAAGTTATTCAAGGTCAAACGCCAGCAGAATCTTCTTTTAGAGCTTAACCTTTTTTTTTGGATAGTATCAAGGAAAAAATTCATTTCCACTTTTTGAATATATATTTTTTTTTGAAGTCTCAATATCTTTTTATTGGGGCCTTATATCGAAAAAGTCTTCATAAGAGTTCTTATAGAGAATATTATTGTTTATACAAAAAGTATAAATTATTTTTCAAAAACTTCACCATTTAAGAGAAAACCGCAAAATACCGTTATTTTTGACTTTTGGGCATTTTATATAAAATATTATATCTTTTAAATAACCGCAAACAAAAATTGTTTTATTTTATTTTCTTGTAGAAGGGTAAATAACCTACAAACTGTGTAAAAATAAAGTTTCTAACATATACCGTTTAAGAGTGGTAAGCGAAAAATCCTTATTTTCAATACTTAACCTTTTTGAAGTAGCAATATCTTGTTACTGGTCACTCGTGTGGAAAAAAGTGTGTTAATATTTTTTGTAGACTACATTATAGTCTATAAACTGAACATAAATTATTTTATGAAAATTTCGTTATTTAAGATTTAAAAGCAAAAGTCTGGAATTTCAGGTTTTTGACGAAATTTTTCAAATAATTATATCTTTAAAATTATTACTCTTTGAAAAAATTTAATTTTTTTTTTTAATAGAAGGTTACATAGTATACAAACTTTGCCTATAAATGTTTTCAATAACTCTGACCATTTCTGAGTTATACGCAAAAAATGGATATTTTCGTCAATTTACGTTTTTTGAAACGCCGATATCTTCTTAACCATCAGTCAGAGAAAAAAAAGTGTTTTAACATTTCTTGTAGATAATCATATTATCTACAAGTTTTGTATGCATTACTTTTTAATACCATGTACCGTTTCAAAGTTATACGTGGAAAACCGGTTTTTTCGACATTTAACCCTGAATAACTTTTAACGCAAGCCAGTTTCGTTTGTAGACTTTCGCATGCTTATTCCTTAGGCACAAATAAAGATAATTGCATTCAAAAATCTTCACTTGGAATTTTTCCGCAGCAAAAGTACATTTTTCCTGGGCTATAGGGAGATTTAACAAGATTTATTTCTAATCTTCAAGATTTATGAAATATATTTGTATACCTAGTAAATTTTCGAGATTTAAAGAAGATTTGAGGTAAATCTTATTAAATCTCAGATTAGCGTTGGGTGGAAATGTAGCATAAACCTATTCCCTAGAACTTTATTATGCCCAGAATTTTCCTTATTCCTTGTTGTGAAAATAAAATAAATCAATTTCATATAAATTTTTATTTCATTACTTAATAATTATCATTTGAAATTATTAAAGAAATCATTCATTACTCATGTACCGTTTTTCAAACATCTTTTCGCATGCAATTTCCATCAATCTGCAATTTCAAAACGAGTAAGATTTTTATTCGCTAAGGTGAAAGCCTTATGCAAGTTGGCATAAATGGCTATATCAATTATATTTGTATAAGTAAAAAAGTCAACGGCAACTACATTTGCTGTAAGGCTCCATGGTCCACCAAGCCAACTGGATAGCTTAACATTAATAACATTGGCTCGTTCCTGAGTTGTTTGTGCTTTGCTGTATGTGTTCTGTGAAAGAAATAAAAGAACGCATAGTAACTGCCATTATAAATCAACTATAGGCATCATACAGGTGCATGTATCTCGAAGTTATACAAATAATATTGATTGTTGTTCAGTGCTTTCACCCAGATGTGGGGTCTCTATGTATCTATATACAATTTGTCTCATATAGCTTAGCTATGAAAATCTACTAAGATCTAGAGTAACACTTCAAGGTGAACTGAATAGAATATAGACTTTACTGGGAGTAGGTAGATACCTACGTATATAAATATCTGTTCTTTCTCTTGTTTTCTATCCGAGAAGTTTATTTTTTGCACACGATGCAAAAATGTATTTCCAAGTCAAACAAAAGCACTTAACAATATCAAAACAACATCAACAAAAACACAATAATAAAAATTAATAAAAAAAATATAAAGAAAAAAATAGAAACAGCGAATAAAGTCAACTAATACATACCAGTGCCTGTTCGAGTCCAAGTACTGCATGGAATATCCAGCCTTCATCCTGGATGACTGAGTCGTTTTTCCTTGCAAACAAAAACCTCATATAATCCAATGATGCGGATGTATTCATGTCACCTAGTGAAAATGTCTTCCATGTGGGGCAGAGTATCTCGGATTCTGTATTACACGAAGAAAAAAAGAGATTTTGAGAAAATAAAAATTTCTTTGTGTTGCTGTAGCTAGGTGGTATAAAATTTTTATTATAGTATACCCTATTTTTTGTATATTCGATTTACAGAAAACATACAGCCGTATTCATTAGAATTCGTTAAAACAACTCTCAACGAGGGAATTTTAGTTATGCAGTGTATAATCCCTTATTTAGGCTCTATAAAACGTTGCGTAAATCCTTATTCTTAAAAAAATTTTCGATCCATTTTAGTAACAATGCTCTTGTAACAAATAAAATACAAAAAAGAGAAATCTATTACGTTCAGATTAGTGATGTATCAAACCGAAAAATTTTCTAACCGAGTTAGTTGAAATTTAAGTAACTCGAGCTAGCTAACTCAAGTTGAAGCTAAAATTTGTGAATACTTTTCATGCATTGTTTTTGCAAATCCAGTTGGCTAACTCGAGTTGAAGCTTTTCACGCGTTATTTTTGCAAATAGAGTTGGCTAGCTCGGATTAAAGTGAAAATTGAAATGGTTGAATTGAAAACTTCATTAAATTATATTTTTTTGGAGCATAAAACTGCAAAATTTCGTGATTTTTTAGAGGTTTTTCAATCCATCATCACCGTAGCAATCCTTCAATTGAATTAAATAGTTTGACTTGACAGAGGATGGACGAACTATATTTTAAAGCAATAGTAAGGGTGTTCATGCAGCAGCGTAAAGTCGTCGTAAACATGGTAAAGTTTTAAGCTTCGTAAATATGTAAAATTTTCCATACAAATTGTGACAGAATTACGAAGTTTTAAACTTTACAACGTTTACGACGACTTTACGCTGTTGCATGAATACCCATAGTATATGTTTTTATTCCAAATGTCAACCAGTTGACCTCAAATCATTTTTCCTGAAGCAGTAAAAAAAACTGATATGTTCTGATCTCTTAGAGGTTTTTTAATCCATCGTCATCGTAGCCATCCTTTAATAGAATTTGACAGTTTATAGTTTGACAGATGGTGGGCGAACTATATTTTTAAGAAAATAGCGTATTTCGTTCCAAATGTTATCCAGTTCGCCTCAAATTACTTTTTTCTGGATAGAACCATGTTGGTATGTAACTGTGTGTTTATGGCTATGGCACCGTTAAAAAGTATCCAGGAGGTGTAATTTTCAGTGACTGTCGCATAGATCCGGCTGAAGTTGAGCGATGGCCTGATAGTTTATGTTGACTTTGAAGGCTTGACCATTGCGGCTCATAACAACGATCTTGTGACCATTTTACATCACTTCCGCGAAAGATAACCTAATCCTCAAATATTTCGTGTCCGTTGTACGCTGTTTGATGGTGCTTTACTTCTAGATCAGAAACAGAACAAACACTTTTAGCCAGACAAAATTTCGGGTCACACCTTGTTATCTTAAATAGATAATCGAAAACAAAGTTCTAGCTATGATTAACAAGCAATGGAGCTCACTCGATACCTGTGTTATTACCAGAAAATTATGGCCTTGTTTCAACAAAAAAAAAGGACCGACAGCTTATCATCCAACTGAGTAAAAAGAAGTCTCTATATCTCTTCTCGTGAGCATCAGAGCACCGGTCACAACCACCTGAGTTATCACAAGAAAAAGATGAAACTCAGTTTGGACGACTTAGCAGGGGATTTTGTGATATACGAGGATACTCCTCACTTTCTGTGTCGCTGCCCTGCGCTGTACCATCTTCAACGACATTCGAAGAACTCTCTGACATTCCAAGGAAAACCCTGTTGAAATTTATTAATATTACCAAATGGCTTGAAATTTTTTAAGCTCCATCAAACTTCGGACCATGAGATTGGAAACTTCTCCAACCACAGTCAAAGACAGAAAAAGGGTCCAGGACGAAAATGATAGAACAAACGGAAAAAAAAACTGCGTGTTTCTTGTAGGAGCGACAGTAAACGGGAGAATGGACACCTCCCCTATAAGCCAGCTATTGTCATCTCTACGGTGATGACGAGCGTCAGTGGGCTGATTTTGCCAACTATTCCCAAGAGTCGTAAAATCGTCTTGAGAAAAGGGACAGCCAATAATGATTTCTCAAGTGGGGGTAAAGGAAAGCTAGATTATGTGATGACAAACATTTTCTCAATGACTAAGGAAAAAGATCCACCGACTTTTCAGGCTTGCTGAATCTCATCAACACCCTTAACAGGCTTGAAATACATGGGATTTATCATAGGTTTCATTTCATCATGTGGTTCACAGTCCCTAGGGTATCACAATGGATCTACAAATTGATCTAAGTGTAATGGTAACAAGATCAACTGTAAGCCCATCAACCTAACTGGGATACTGTATTGGCTTTCTCTATGAATTTGTTGAGCTCCAAATGTAGAAAAATTGCTTGTTTACGCAAGCCGACAAAATGAAAAAGAACCTTAGTAAAAAAGATAATCAACAAAATTGTCTTCAATTTTCGAGGTGCCTTGAAACTATTAGAGCCCCCGAATTGGTCCACACCACACACCAAATTTGAAAAAAAACAACAACAAGTAAAAATGTCAAAAATACAAAATATCCGTAGCCCATTCCAGATCCATATAAAGAGTGTGAGTGCGTGAGTAAAATACGCGTCTTCGCTTAGTTGAAATTATATTTTTATTGAATAATTTTTATGTTTTTGCTTCATATTGTTTGCCGAAGTAAATTATTGAATGTATAGTTTTTGAGAAATTAGCAAAAAAACCGAATTTCACCCCCTTTCACCTTCCGCCCCAAAAGTACTCAGATTCTGGCGTTGCCATATTGTTTTTTGAATTTATCAATTTTGTCTTGTATAATTTTGTTGTGCTATGGACTAGAATGATTTTTCAATGAGTTAAAGGTGTGTAACAAACTCAATCCACCCTAAAGCAGACATAAAAATGCATACAAATGAAATCAAGTAAAAATCACGCTTCAAGCACCTCGTCATCATCATTATATTGTGGGACTCTGATACTTAGTCGGGGTATGGGGATATCCTCTTGGCCAATTTTTTCATTGTTTACATCAACGAGTGAGTTGCAATTATTGTTAAATCAACCTGTACGTGTTGATATTTCAATTTGTTTAACCCTATATATCTATACCTATTATACGAAAGAGAGCTCATGGGCGCCATAAGTCTTATCTTCTTTTTTTTTAACTTAAGGTTTGTTTTTATTCTTGGAATTATTTTTCAATAGTAGGTAATAATCAGTTCCAAGACATCAAAAATGAGTAAGAGTAGGTAGGTATATTATGGTCATGGATAGTGTATTAAAGATTAAGTTTATTATATACTTACCACTATCGGGATATGGCAACTCTTCAATGGGATAGATGAGTAGTAAGTATTTGCCAGCTTGGCGGATGTCATTCATTGATAGTTCGTAGCATTTAAAATTGCGATCGGCTGTTGTGTTATGTTTATAGGCTAAATGGCCGATTTCTTTTTCTATAACACGAAGCAGGTCACTGTGCCTATCCGGACGTTTGTAGAAACCTTAAATGAAATTGTGAATCAGCAGGATGGAGTAATGGGTTTTAAAAACAAAAATGAATTACAAGATGAAGTTTTATTAACATGAACAGAACAGTCAGTAGGATTTAACAGTTAATCATCTTGGTATACAATTTGGCAAAGTACATTTATAGCCATCTGATTGCAAGAGTTAATTTGTATTGTATACCAGACCATTCTTTCAAAAGGACAAAAAAGAATGTGACGATATTTTAACGAAAAACCAAGGAAGATGTCCGACGTTTGTCATTTGGATTTATACTGACGTTTTGATTAATACTGCACAAAACGTGCGGTGCATTGCCTTGTGAACCAGGCATAATACTACGTTTACACCATAAGATAATTTGGGCTTTAAGGAAAAATATTGTGATGCTTCCACCGGATGAAAGAAGTAGATTAACTCTGACAGCACACTTCAAAAGCAAAAGGAGTTTCATTTTTTCTTATGAAGTGAAATGTTTCTTTTGTTTCAAACAATGGAGAACTGAATCCAGCCACGAAATAGTCCTTCAGAGCCATATAAGAATAGGCAAGTTTGATTTGTTCAACTATTTGTTCTAAGAAGATTTAACAAGATTAATTTTTAATCTTGTGGATTAACGAAAAGAATTCGTATGGTATGGTAAATCTTGGAGATTTAAAGAAGATTCGAGGTAAATCTTATTAAGTCTCGGTTTAGTGTTCGGTGAAAACGTAGTATAAAGTACAGTCACAAGGTTCGTAGAGATTTTCAATGACAAATTGACAGGTTCTATTGTGAATGGGCCTCGTGCAATTTGAGATCCATTGAAAGTCTATACGAACCGTTCGATTGTCTCAACGACAATGGCCGAGATAACATTTAAATTGTATCTAAAAATTTGCAAAATAAAAGCTTGATACAATTTTAAACGATTTTTTTGTTTAACTTATACATATTAACGTCAAAAAATTTCAAAATTTCTATGATAAAGTTTTAATTTCCGATGTTTTCAATGGTTTAACTACGTTGCATGAATACCCTTATTGTAATAGATTTGTGTTTTAAGAGCTTTACAATCTTCCTAATGAAATATCAATTAGTAAGAAAACCCACCAATAGGAAATGAACTGAAGTCCATAATAACAATTTCGCCTGATGTTTCAACGAAACGTTTCACATCTTTCAATATTGGACTAAGTTTAGCCACTAGCAAGTTCTCGTTTACAACCCAAAAGTTATCATCATCTGGAGGTGTTCGACTCGTTTTAATTTTAGTTCTGAAATCATAGAATTTTAAAAATATTTTAATATTTCTTATTTAATGTATTATATTCATGAAAATTTTACCCAATACTCATGTCGAGGAATCGAATACCAAATATTAACTGTGACCAAACATCTAGATGCTGAGAGAAGGCATAATTTTTGATGAAAAGTAATTTTTCGTTTGTATTAAAAGCTCCAGATGCATGGGTTCCTGTTGAAGAAAGTATTGAATGTTGTGAAAAATGATTTTTTGAAGTTCAGAAAAATTACTCGTATCATTTATTTATATAAGATAATGCAGTAAGGCCGGTTTTGGATTGTTGGAGAATGAGGAAATTATGACAAAAGTTATCCTTGTTTATTTTTCTGTTTATATTGTAAGATTTATTTAAATAAAAAAAGCAAAGAAGACCAAGACTATGCGGTATGCTCATCGAGACCAGGGGCCTATATAACAGTGAGCAACAACTCAACTAGTCAACAATTATTTGTTCAAGTATGTTTGCTTAACAAGTAAATACCATTCTTAGAACACAATACAAACTGTAACAATTGTCAATAGAAAACAATTTTAAAAGTACCGGAAACCCCAAAGTATCGAAAAGACAAAGTACCGAAAAAGACAGAGTACCGAAAAAGACAAAATACCGACAAAGTTAAAGTACCGAAAACGAAAAAGTACTCAAAAAGCGACAGAGTACTGAAAAAGACAAAGTACCGAAAAAGACAAAGTACCGAAAAAAACAAAGTACCGAAAAAGACAAAAGCACCGAAAAAGACAAAGTACCGAAAAAGACGGTACCGTAAAAGAACAAGTACCAAAAGAGACGAAGTTTCGAAAAAGACAAGGTACCGAAAAAGACAAAGTACCCAGAAACTACTGTTGACGAGCTTAGAAAACGAAATAAGGACAACGAACTTCGGATCTGCACATGGAATGTTCTGCCTCTCTATAGACCACGTGCAGCCGAACATTTAGCGGAAGCCCTCTAGACTGCTATACAAAGCAGACATCATCGCCATCCAAGAAGTGCGATGGGATGGCCAGGGCAAATGAAAACTGAAAGACTACGACATCTACTACGGTGACTGTTACCGATCATGAGGGCAGCGTCTTTATGGATGTGGATTCGTCGTTAGAGGCAGACTTAGGCAAGATATCTTGAGTTTCAACTATGAGTTTCACCTCACGAAAATTCGCGTCAAAGCTAAATTCAACAACATTAGCCTCATATGCGCGCAAGCCCCCACAGAGGAGAAAGATGACGACACCAACAGGTACACATTATGAGCAATGCCCTAGTTTTGACATTAAAATTTTCTTGGGTGATTTTAATGCCAAACTAGAAATAGAAGACGTCTTTGGTGGCACAATCGGAAGATATAGCCTGCACGACACCACCTCCAATAACGGACTCCCAGGTTAATTGACTATGCTGCGGGGCGAAACGTTTTGCCAGCTAGTAGGCAGTTCCCGTATCTTGATATACACAAGGGGACATGGCAAATTCCTGTTTAATCAACCGCAAACCAGAATATGGTCAATATTGCAATCGACGCCAAGCCCTCCTCCAGTATCAATGATGTTCGAACATTCTGAGGAGCCAACGTTGACTCGGACCACTACCTCGTTGTACCCAAGGTAATGTTATGGATATCCAGACCAAAGCCAAAACAGGGAAATATTGTGAGGAAGTTTGACGTTGGACAGTTGCAAGAAATTGCCACTGCAATGTTCCCCTCAATCGTAGTCGGTGGCTGAGGATATAGAAAATCATTTCTGCAAATTTTATAACGGCGATGACGAATGACGAACCAGATTCTGCTACAATGCAGATTCCACCATTTAACCTAGACGACGTGATACGTAGGCCAACAATTCCGTCCACCCGATCTCGACGAAGTGAAGATAGCTATATCTAAACTTAAGTTCAATAAAACTACTGGAGCTGATAATGTCCTTGTGGCTGATCTATTCAAAGGGCTGGCAATGAATTGGTAAGGAATATGCATCAGCTCATCTGCAAAATATGGTCGGAGGCAAGCATGCCCGATGAATGGAACCTCAGCATTGCTTGCCCGATCCTCAAGAAAGGCGATCATCTGGACTGCACCAACAACAGAATCATCATATTCTTCTTAATATCGTCAACAAGATGTTCTCTGCCATACTTTGTGAACGCATGAAGCCATTTGTCAACAACCTGATAGGTCCATAATTATATCAGTGTGGCTTTAGACAAGAGAAAAAAAGCCAGAAGTTTCAAATCGATACCCAGCACCTTTTCATCGACTTCAAGGCCTCGTATGACAGCATTTATAGGCACTAGCTACATACAGAAATGTCTAGTTTTGGCATCCCTCCCAAACTCGTCCGTTTGTGCAGGATGACTATGGAGAATGCACATTGCTCCATCAAGGTCAACAAAGACCTCAACGACACCTTTGATGTCAAAAAAGGTTTTAGGCAAGGCGACGCACCGTCATGCGATTTCTTCAACATCGTTCTTGAAAAAATAGTGCAAGGCTCTCACGTAAACACTAGAGGTACGATCTTTTAAAAGTCTGTCCAATTACTCGTTTACGCTGACGACATTGATGGAATCGGACGAACTAAGCAAGAAGGCAGTGGGGTGCTTTTGAGAGTATTGAGAAGGCAGCCAAGAAGATGAGTTTAACGGTAAATGAAAGGAAAGCGAAATATATGCTGTCAACATGAAATGAAACCCAACATTGACGTCTCGAACAGAACGGACTTTGTCTGCCTAGGATCCGGTATAAACTCAGTGGACAATACGAGTGCTGAGATCAAACGAAGAATTACTTTTGCCAATTGCTGTTTCTTTTGACTAAGAAGGCAATTGAGAAGCAAAGCCCTTTCTAGAGCAACTAAACTGTCCCTGTATAAGACGTCTATCATCCCACTTCTGATGTATGATGCATAGGCATGAATACTGTTAACGGTGGATGAGAACGCGTTAGGCTATTTTGAGTGGAAAATTCTCCAGGTGGTTTTTGGTACCGTCTGCATTAGATGGGGAATGTAGCAGTAGAGGTGGACAGCGTGAAAGGTGGCGCACTGAATTGGAAAAAGACCTCAACCAACTTGGCGTGTGAAGCTCGAGACAGCTAGCTAGAAACCGAGCCAACTGGAAGAAGCTTGTATTATTAAGAAGAAGCTTGTGGTATTAACATTGAATAATTACAAATAGAAGTGGACACCGAACATTGCTCAGACGACAGTCACACCAAGCAAATGCAGTGGCCGCCCATGAAGCTCTAATTTCCTTTTCAAACAATTACTGGTTTTCTTCTCGGCTAAGAGAGCCTCAAAAAAATCCTTTCATCATTTTCATGCTCTATGGAAAAAAAACATGTCTTCCCTTTCTTATTCGGCAATAACGGAAAATTCCCAAAAGGAACAAACTTTTAAGGAACAAATTTATTACAGTGGTGTTGAATTTAATAGAGCGACTGCAGCGACAGGCTGCCAAACCAGGACACCTAGTGGACGTTTGGCCGGTGTCCCTTCTATTTATAGTTATTCAATGCAATTAATAATATTTTTGTTCACGTTTTTTTAAACATTTTTAGTACTTTTGACTTTTTACAATTTTGCTGATATCGAATTGCATACAAAAATAACAAGACTCATCCAAAACAACAACTAAAAGTGGGGTTTTAAGAGTCAAGACTCAGAACTCGCACTATTTTCTAAAACTATTCGAGTTTTCTTATTAGAATCTGTTTATTTTTCTATTGACAATTTCAAGCATAGCTTTTTTAGTCTTGATTTACATATTATTATATTTTATAAAAATATTAATTAATGCGGAAGGTAACCAAAAATTATACAAATTTCAAAGCATTATACCATCTACCAATATTGATTTTTTTTTACAGAAACGCAGTAAAGAGCTAATAAGACTGAGCAATGAGAGAAGAATTTGGGTTCGACAATTTCGTAAGGGATTGAAGCAAAAACTATTTTTGAAAAGAAATTTAAATTTTCTGAGAAAATTTTCCAAGAATCCTAAAATATCCTATTTTGCAAGAAAATATGTTACTCTTTCGAAATATAAACAAATAAATTAATTACTCTTTCACTCATATTATGTATCTCCTTACCTGGTATAAATAGACTCTTTAGTGGAACCTCAGCAACATGCTCAGTTTTTCCCATCCAGTTTGGTAAAATCTTTAAACATTCCACAGCCAGAAGTTCCATTCCAGTAAAACTTGCAACAAAATAATTCAAACATTTTCCTTTGGGATATTCAGCAGGCAGTGTATTTACATCGTCTCGATTCCATCCCCTTGGAAATCTGAATTTTCCAATTTTAACATTTGTTATGAATTTTCCGGTGGAATTCTTTAAATCCTCAACTCTAGCCAATGGTTGTGTATTAGACACAGATGGATCATCAGGAAACAAGCCAATCCATTCGGGTTTGTTGCGGCAATCCGGTCCCCAGTTTATTTCCACAAAAGACTCTTCGATGGTTTTTCCATTTAAGGAAACAGTCAGATAAACCGGACATGCTATATACGAGTATAAGTATGTATGAATTCATGGGACACAAAAGTCAAGTATAAGAAGTTAGACAGCATAATAAAATAGTGTTGTCCGTTTTAATCAGAAATACAATTTATTGTAGAGGTATACCTTGGAGTGTGCCTAACGAGGTGATGACTAGAAGTAGCAAAATCCTCACTGTCGTCATAAGGTACAATATATTTGAAAGATTAATTGCTGCCATTTTTTGTCTTCAGTTTCCTCTTGGCAGAGAGAGGCGTATAGACAAATAAGAAATTCTTTTGATTTTAGCAATTCAACCTCATTGACTGTGAACTTGATATTCCGGATTATGGCGTCTTAATGTGAAGAATTACAAGAAAAAAAAACTATGACCGATGGGAGAGAAAATAAATAAAATTAAACTTGTGTATCTTGTCCAAGTGCAACTGAGTAATAATGTCAACTTTTTTATATGACACTACGGGGAAGATGTTTCGCGATACACTATACTGGGGGTAGATTTTGTGACACGAGACAACCGCTGCCGAAAGCCTATAAGATCACTTTAATAGAGTCATTTCCTCATTAAGAACATATGATCTTGTTATTTTTATTTTATTTAGTCTGTCTTGTGAGGTTTGTCATCGTCACTTCTTGATTGTCCAATCAGTAGAATAGAAATTATAATGTATCACCTCTCGGGAGAAAAAAAAAACAAACTATTTTGAGCTTTAAACGAATCACAAAGGCTCAGAGAAAGCAGTTATAGCTGCTCCATTTAGTGCGTACGTTTCTCTATTTTTTGTTTTCACTGCTGAAAAGTGTGGTTGCGGTGATCTCAATCGTATGGTTTCTATATAGAAGTAGCGTGTCGAAAAAGTTAACTAGCTGAGTTTTAAATTTAGCGAACAAAATACCGACTATTAAAATTACCCTATCCGTGACCTATTTAAGCGTATCTATCTAAAATCTTAAAATAAATTTCACTTATACTTCTGTGCGAAAGTTAAAATTTTTGAGAAAAGCCTCACATTTCCTTGGGAAGAAGATTCGATTCCTTCTAATTTAAGTGCAAAGTCTGTCAAAGTGTGTATGTACTATACACTACACATATATGTAGACATTGGTAGTTTAAAGCCGTAACCGAACTGCACAGTGCAGCTTTTGGTTCTTTAATTGTTAAAGCACTGCACAACTTACTAAATATTTAATATGTACATTTGATATAATTGTGCCATGATTGCATATCAACAAAAACGCTATTATTTGTACAGTTTTCAAAACTCTTTGTCCAATTTTGTTCTACTATTGACAAACATACGATCCTACCTTGTGCAGCGTAAGAAACATTAATATTAGACTTTTCCTCGTTCTCAAAGTAACTTGGTATCTATGAACGTTGCTATCTCCACAATTTCTAAAATCAAGTTACCTAGTTCTTGCAATCAGCTGACGATATGTCAAGTGGCAGCGCTTAAGGCATCCATTAAATACGATAGTATAAGGCACCTGTGCTACCTTATCTGGATGTTCTTTGAACCTTATAATCGTATAGATATATGTAGATATCTTTTACGAGTACCTACGCCCCCATACCTATTACACCTTTCAAGTGGGCTTTGTTGCTTTTTTTTGAAGCTACTACGTTTCTTCTATCTCCAGTGATTTTTATAAATCGATATTATATATTTATAAATGATATTTATACAACGTAGTAATTCCATTGTAAATGTCGTAAACATCGGAAAGTTTCAAAATTTTGTATGGAAAACATTTTTCTTTGCGACGTTTACATTGGTTGAATAACGTCCACATACCTACAAAATATATAGAAAATCATAAGATAAAAACAAAATTATTGGCTTAAATGATTATACTTTTGAAAAATATTGTTATTATTGATGTTATCTTTAAATTTTAATTTTTAATATGCTTGATAATGAGTATAATTACTCGTATATTGATATTTATAATGTCGCAGAAGAAAAACAAGCCCCAACCCTTTTGACGACTTAATTTTGCTATCAACAATATTTTATAAAAATAAGATAATTTTAATAAGTTTTGGGAACTGAAAAATTTTTCTTCGCAAAAATTTTTTCATTAACAATTCAAATGCAATTTGATCTTTTGTCCTCAACAATATGAAAACAAATTATAGATAGATATACCCCCAGTGACCAATGGAAAATATTTTTGTTACCATGCATTTTTCATAATAAAAAGTTCCACATACGCCACAGTGAACAATTTAAATAAAAACTGTAAAATTGTATTAAGGACACAGAAGTCATGAGAGAAAAATTTGTAAAAGCATTCGATATTTATGTTCGCTAAAACGACTCCTTTAATAGTCTGAGGTGAAAAAAAATACCATCTGGATTAATTGTTGATCAAATATGATCAAAGGGGATGGTAGTGCCCAGCCAAGTTCACGGCACTACCCTCTTTCTACAGGAACAAACTCTGGCGATTTTCAACCCCCCTCTAATTTCAGCAGAGGGGGGTAGGAAACTTCAAATTCGCAGTATTTGCTGAGCTAGTCAACACAGTCGTCTCACTAAATTTCATTTTTTTTAGAGTCAGTAGTTTCTGGGATATAGGACTTCAAATTCGTTAGAACCGTAACTGATTGACTCACTAACGCACTGACAGATCATCAAAATTTTGAAGCACTTCCCGACACCGTAGAACCTTGAAATTTTGCACCATGATAGTTCTAGAGGTGCATACAAAGGAAAAAATAGAAAATCTGCAATTTCCCATTCAGGGGGCTTGGCATTCACCCACTTTCTCAAAAATGTATATACATTATATGGAGCACTGCCAACTGCAGTAGAGCGATGGAAATTGGTAGTTTGGTAGGGCTTAAAATACACACAAAGAAAAAGTTGAAAATCTTGAATTTTTTGTTCAGGGGGGCGTGGCATCAAACCCACATTTTAAAAAATTCTTAAAAATTAAATGGAGCACTTCTGATTGTTGTAGAATGATAAAAATTAGTAGATCGGTAAGGTTTGTAGTTCACACAAGGATAAAAGTAAAAATTAAGAATTTTCCGCTCAGGAGGCGTGGCATCCACCCAAATTCTTATAATTGTTATTAATAATATGGACCACTTGTGGTTGTTTTAGATTGGTAGACAAGTAGGGCTTGAGATGGATACAAAAGAAAAACAAACAATTTGGGATTTTTTGCTTAGGAGGCTTGGTATCCACCCACTTTTTTAAAATTGTTATCAATTAAATAGTCCACTTTCAATTTTTGAAGAGCAATGAAAATGGGTAGAACGATAGAGCTTGACGAGCATAGAGAAAAATAAAAAAAAGTGAATTTTTCATTAATGATTACTGATTGAAATTTGGTGAATTCACTGGTCAAGTTTTGATTCATTTTAAACTGTAAATAACTTAGTAACTAAGAGTAAACTAGCCAAGAAAATCCATAAAATTTCAATCAATAATCATAAAATTCCAAATTTTTGTCATTATTTGAAGTCGTTTCGATATTGCTCAACTTATAGCCTATTGAATAGACCGGAAAATGAGGGGTATACAGGAACAATTACGTGCAAGGGTTTTTATTATTGAATGTGTTTGTTTGGCCCATAAGCATGCTTAAAACCGAAAATGCTACTAAATTCACCCATGCGTTTCTGAGAGAATGGTCACACTGGCATTTTTTTCAGTATTTTTGGTATAACTCGAAAACTAAGCCGAATTTGACAATTTTACATTTAATACTTTTTGTTCAAAATTAAATTTTCTATTGGAATGGATAGTTTAAAAAAATTTACAAAAAAAATTAAGCAGGAAAAGTTTACAAAAACCAACCTAAGAACCAAAAAATCAACGATTTCTAAATTTTTCAATAAATATTGCATAATTTTTTTTTCAAGCAAAGATAGGGTCAAGACATGCAGGGACAAAATAAAGTAGAGACTAAAGGATTTAATATGGCATGTTCAAAAATTAATATTTGTTCAAAATAGACAGATATATTACCATTCAAACCTTATCATTTCTTATAGTTTTTCGCAGTTTTGGCCATAAAGTTCCTTTTTTGGTACAATATGGCAAATTTCACTTTCGTAAAAATATTCGAAATCAAAATTTTGATATAATATGATATCACAACTATAGAGAATTTTTAAAAAGTATGTTTGTTCGCAATTTCGTTTTTCGGCTGTTTTTAAATGCTTTCAGACCTATAGACCGAACGGCTGGTCCGATTAACATAAGATTTGGTACTAGGTGCTAAAAACGTTAAATTTGTCATAAAGTTCCAAAAAATAGGCTTTCGGGAAAAAACTGCGAAAAATGGTAAGAAATAGTAAAGTTTGAATGGCTATATCTCTGTAAGTTTTCAAATAATATGGCTTTTTTAACATGTCATATTAAGGCCTTAAGACTCTACTTTACTTTGTTTGTACATGTTTTGAGCGTATCTTTGCTCCGAAAAAAGTTATGCGCAATTTAGAAAAATATTTAAAAATCTTTGATATTTTGTATGTTGTTTTTTGTTTACTTTTCCTGCTTAAATTTTTTTTTAAATTTTCCAAACCATCCATTTCGATAGAAAATTTAATTTTGAACAAAAAGTTTTAGATGTTAAATTATCAAATTCGGCTTAGTTATACCAAAAATACTGAAAAAAGGCCAGTGTGACCATTCTCTCAGAAACGCATGGGTGAATTTAGTAGCATTTTCGGTTTTAAGTATGCTTATGTGCCAAACAAACATATTCAATAACAAAAACCCTTGCACGTAATTGTTCCTTTTTAAAAGGTCTATTCAATATGCTATTAAAATATTTCATGGATTTTAAAATTGGCATTCATTTCAGTTCTCATTAGGTACATTTTCTGGCTGACTTTTTACGCACAGGTTTTTTTTCACATACATAATGTATGTATCTATGTATAAGAACTTAGCTCTGTTTTTAACATTTATGTTTTTGTTGTGATTTCACTCCTTTTTGCAAAGATTTTACTTTTCCAAGTGAAAACTATGCCCTACCTTTCAAATAAAGTTTATCATTCTACAACAACCAAAATGGCTCCATAAAAATAGTAGCAGTTCTGAGAAACTGGGTGAATGCCAAGCCCCTTAAATACCAAATTTCTGTCATAATATGGAGAGATTATTAAAGTCATTAAAAATATTTTCAAAAATTGAAAGTCAAACTAATTTTTTTTGGGAGGTACCATTAAGTGCCTTTCACATAAGCTATGACCTATGAATGCGAATAAAGGAGAATAGGACAAAACGGTCTACAGAACCAATAACGACGAGACATATGTATGTCGTTGGAAAGGTATTTTTATGAACTAAAATAGTTACTATGAGGGCTTACTTCAAATTGCTGTGTGAAAAAAGTTATTCGATAAATAGAATTGTGTTCTGGTGCATTCTAGTATGAATAAAATATATTTAGTATGGGCAAAATTTATGAAAAATGGTCAAACAAATATCAGCAACATATATGTCATTGGAAAGGTATTTTCATTACCTACAACACCTTTAATAGAAGTTCAGTTCAAATAACTGTGTGAAAGAAGTTACTCGAAAACTAACGATAAATTTTCAGTGTTGGTTAAGAAATCTCGCAAATCAAAATCTCGCATTCGAGATCTCCCGCTTTACTTAATTACGCAATTAAAAAATCCCGCTTTTCATAATCTCGCCATAACGAAATCCCGCAAACTAAAATTTTGTATTCTCAAAAGTATTCTTAGTCCAGTAAATAGAGGTAAAAAAGGGGGTTACCCTACAAAAGGACTGGTAGTTCTAAATTTTTGATATGTTATATGGTATGGTTGGTAGATGAAAATTCCAAAATTCCACAACCACGCCCCCTCCGCCCCCTTCAAAATCCTGGAAAACTACAAAAAATCGGCACTTTTTTCAGTTTTTTGCTCATAACTTCTTTCCGGTTTTGCAAAAATTCGATTTAGAGAGAAATAAATAAGTTTGTAGTTATTCAATGGTTAAACCTCTCTATTTACTGGAATATCTGTGGGATGTTGATTTGCGATATTTTGGTTGAAATTTGCGAGATTTTTGGGTTCGAGATGTAAATACGAAATTATTAAAGACAAGATTTTGTGATTGCGAGATTGTGAAAAACAAGATTTTAATTTTGCGAGATTTCATTATTCGAAAAATGTGAGATTTCGTTATTCAAGATTTTGGTTTGTGGGATATCTTAACAGCCCAATTTAAGCCTGTTATTTAAAAAGGAATAATTTGAGCTTTCGGTAAGCTTTTTAAAAATGGTTCCAAATGCTAGCTTTGTGATGTACATGCGGAAGAATATGGTTTATCTGAGTAATATTCAACTTTTAATTTGTAACCCAAAATTTTAGCAACAAAAATACGGGTACTTGCCTCATCTAACTGTTAAAGAAAAGCTTATTTATCTTACAAATGGCTCGACTATAACGATTTTGATTGAAAAAAATCAGTGCATTATTGTAGACATATTGTAGATTTTGTCTAAAAAAAAATTATCAAAAAATTGTTTATAATGCTACCTGCCAAATAACGGTTTTTTTCATTTATGGTTTTCTTAAAATGGCTCCAGTAATTTTTATCGAATTTTATGCAAAAGCTTCTTTAAAATTTTCATAATATTGCATACCAAAATTTTAGATAAAAAAGGAATTTGTATTTGATAATTGAATATTTAAAAAATGGTTTGATGATTTTTTTTGAAGCTAGGTTTAAAACAAAAAACTAGATATTAGAAATACTCCAAATTGATATTTTAATTTTGTTTAAATAATGAAATTAAAGATTTAAAAATACATAATATTATTTTTTTTAAGTAACCCGTTCTATTTTTAAAATTTAACTTATATTAATAGCTTAATGAATTTATTGTATAATGAAAGTAGTCAGTGACATTTAATCGACAAATTGTTGAAATAATTATGAAAATTCATCTATTATTTTAAAAATTATTCAACTTGTTTCGTTATACTGTGCAACGGAGCCACACGAATCGTTTCCTTTTTGTTTGAGTGGGAGAAACTCTTAACGCTCTATGCCCCAAACGGCGTTAAAGGACACGATGATAAAGACGTATTCAAATATTTTAAAATTATTTATCAGTATTTATTATTTTCATAACAATTAACATTGGAAAAATTAAATATTATTATCTAAGTACAAAACATTATTAAACTTAAAATTAACATATTATTTACAATAGTATATACTATACATGTACAATAATTAATTTATTTACAAATTTTTTATCAAATACATATAATACAAAAAAAAAATATGATTTTCGGATTAATAAAACAAACATTGATTTATATAAATTTCGACTATGTATTAGAATTGACGGAATGTATTTAATTTTTATCCATAGTTTTTTTCACAGGTACACTATTTTACATAATATTAAGTTTCTTTTGCTATTATTATTATTTTCTTTTTTAATATTGAGGTAGTACAAGATTTTTACTTATGTATTATTTTATTTTATTTAGCAAAATTAGTTTGTAGTAAAATAAAATTATAGTTTAGGGAATGGAATATTTTAATGTAAGAGAATTCTATTTCATTATAACAAAATAAATAAAATATTAAACAAAAAAAAAAATTAAAATTAATTATTATTTATTTATACATATAAACTTAACTTCAAATATATTATTTAATAAATAATTTAAAAACAGTCTTGTAGTTGCATTTGTGTATGGTTGTTTTTGTTTTTTGTTTGTTTTTTGTTTTTCTCTTGGTGTTTAGGATTTTTTTAGGAAGTTTAGGAATTACATTTTTGTATGTTTATATTTTGCTTATTTTTATGTTTTATAAGAATTTCATCTGCAAATCTTTAAGATAAAAAATAAATATATTTTGTAATTAAATTCAAGTTTTTCATTCGAGAATTTTTAACATACGTAATATTATTTATCTATTTTATTTTGTATTAACTGGGCATACATTTTAATTTTATTTACAAATTATACAATATTTACAAGAAAATTAAGGATTTTTATTTACAAAGATAAATAAAATTGTTAAATTGTACTTTAAAAGGCAGTTATTTTTGTATATAAAGAAAAGTTAAAATAGACAATAAAGTTAAAACAACAAGTAAATAATAAATTAAAATCCTTTATAAGAGAGAGGGAGAGAGATTTAATTAGAGATAGTCGCACTGGATTAATATTTTCATATGAAAAATTATCATTAAATCAAACTCTATTTCATTTTACTGACTTAATTAATCATATCTTTGAGACTAGTTGCAGAATGCAGATCTTAATTAAAGTAATTTAATTGTTGTTTTAGGAGCTAAAATAAAACAGTGATTATAGGTCACAGCGAAAGTGTTCTGAACATCAAACTATTTTTTTCTCGTTTTTGTATCACTCTTGGTGTAGGTTGAAGGTAGATTGTTTTTTTTATTTAACGCCTTCTTCTATTTTTTTTTTTTTTTTTACAGCTTGTTGGCTGAATTGTGTTTGAACTTTTGTTCTTCTGAAAATGGAGGGAAACGAACTATCCGCACACCATTGATAAAAAGTAGTTTTTAAGCTAAGATTAAATTTAATTTCGAGTAAGGAAGCTTTGTAACTGGAGTCAAAGCCAACTAGAAAATTCAAAAAACACGTTTAATCATAGGAAAACCTTGGTTAACAACCTTTGTTTTATTGAATAAAGCGTTGGAACCACAGATGATAATTCCTCATCCGAACCATTTCAAATTTTAGAAGCAAGAAGAAAGTGGACCTCAGAAAGATGGCGTTAAAAGTATTAATTTGACATTCCATAAGGCTAAAATTTGGTAAATCAACCATAGTTCAACAAATGTTGAACTGATATGTTTGCCATTTGTTTTTTCAAAAAATAAATCAACAAATTGCAGTTATTTTTTTCATCATAATGCAAAATAGATTCTGATGTTTTTTAAAAATTCTTTCATAGTACTTTCGTTAAAAAAATGTTAAAATGCTTCGTTAAATATTATTTTCGTTTGGTTTGGTTTGGCAGAGTAAAAACCTTGAGTGGCAAAATTATATGTATATTTTTTTAGAAATCTCATATCGTTACGATGTCAAATATCTGCCTAACTGTCTCGATTACAACAACAAACAAAAAAGAAAAGCCTCTATATGCCCAGTGTGACAATTCTCAACTCGAGATTCTTTTTCGTTGCGAAGAAAAAAAAGGATTGCCATTTGGATTCCTTCAGCTTCAGCTAACTTGCTGTGTTAAAAGATTCACAAGTTCGGTGCGATCCATATTGATAAGGGTTTGCATGTCAACCCCAAGAGCAGTTGCCACTGTCTCAATATCCAGTCCGAACGATGTTAATAGCTCCAAAAATCTCATTTCTTCTCCCGTTGCAGGATTCGTAAGTGTTGGACAAGAATGATTACACTGAGGCCAACTGCAACGTTCCAAATATCTTAGGCTGCACTTTTGTTTTGGACCATCTTCGTTCGATTTTTTACTTTTGACAGATGAAATTGCAGGTTGTTCCTTCTGTAGTTGTTGTAGTTGCTTCTGTCGTCGTTTTTTGTTGTTGTTATTGTTTTTCTTATGTTGATTTTTGTGTTGATTTTGTTCTTGTTTCCTTCGATTTTTATGCAGGCGATTTGTATGAGTTCCATTTTGGGGCATACTTCCAAAACGATTTGGATTCATTGTTGTTGTTTTAAGTCGTCGAGGATTTTTATTGTTATTTTGATTGTTGCGTCTTCTTTCTTGGTTATGTCTGCGACGTTGTTCACGTTCTTCTTTGGTCAATCGATGATTCTTTTGAGATTTGTCTTGGTTCTCAGGATGTTTGTGTCTTTGGTTGTGTTTCTTGATGCGTTTGTCTGATGGAAGAATGCTTGTTTCTGTAGAACGACGAAGTTTGTTGTTGTTGTTTCGCTTGCGTCGTGTTGATTTTTCCCAGCAACGCAGAGCTTTCGGAAGGGAAACATCATCGATTTTGATATTGACCCAATCACGTTTGGAAAGTACAGCATGTCCAATACAGGATGGAGCAAAGACAGCTGAAACATTTTCTAAGGAAGAACGTAGGGCTCCACCCATCTCATGAATGTAGTTCCATTGCTGAGGAGTGACAGGTGCTCCAACATTATCAGCTCTCATTTGTGCTTCATCGAAAAGCCATTGAAATACAAAGAGAGGAGCTGCAAAGAGAAACAAAAGAATCTATTAGATTTGACCTTGAAATCATTAATTTTTTTTAACTTACATTCTAATGTTGGATATAGTCGGTAACCAAAATAACACCGCCAAGGTTCTTCTTTGTATTGCTTCACACATGCCTCGGGTAATTGTCCCTCCCACAATTTCCAGCCCTGGCGCACAGCCTCACTGGATCCAACAGCAGCCGGAGCAAATGGTTCTCTGTCCAGAAACCATCCAGAATCACTCACTCCTCGCACTAAAACTTTCAAATTCTTCTCATGATGGAGAAAATGGTTGATTCGATCTAAATTTAACATGACGCCTAGTCCTCCAGCTGATGAGCCCACCAAAAGCAGTTCTGAAACTGAACCTCTGCCCAATCCCAGTGGAATAAGATCTGCTATAACCTGGCGAATAATTAATGATCCCATAAACCGCCAGCTATCTCCATCATCCGCTTGAGATTTAGTTCCAGACCATGAATCACTGCTACAATAAGGTACTAGAACGTGATTTGCATTATGCCAATAGGGATTCTCTTCTGGAACACCCGACAGAATACCTCCAGCTGTAAATTAACACATAATCAAAATTATACCTTCGGTTTTATTTAACGTCTTTTATTCAAACTTACCATTTCTAAATTCCGGCCATTGATAGGAAGTCATCAAATGTCGTAATTTCATCCATCTTGCTTTGCAAGATTTCGTATCGTAACAATGCCAGCCACCTTCCAAGAACACAACCCATTTCTTCGAACCGGCTGACTTCCGCAAATAAAATCCCGCTTGGGAGCCATCATTGCATGTGACCGTACGATTTGAGAGGAATACCTTTTTCAACGACCGGTTGTGGTCGTTGCTAACTTGCGTTTCTTCAACTTGCCGCAGTATGGAATTTGTGCCGATGATTAGACGATGTTTCGTTGAGTTTGTGGTTGTTGTATTCGATGTGGCAGCCATTGCACGACTTTCGACATTGTTGGCGCTTAGGATAAGTACGGATAAAATTAATCCAAAACAAGTGGTTGCTGTTGAGGATAATTGTATCTGAAAGCAAACAAAAAGGAGAGAAGTGGGTAAGTAAAAAATAGTGTGCAATGATAATAGAATTTTTCGCGACTTTTGGAGCAAGTGTTTGAGCAATGATGGAATATTTAAGGTTCAGAATGTATTAAAACTTATAAAATATAGATTTTTTGCTGGTTTAGGTTTTTAAGAAGAAAACACTGATCTTACTGTTACAAAAGTAAAGCCTTCATTAATGCTAGAAGGACGAATAAGATATGAACAAAATCAATTATGCATGTGGATTAAAAAATGTTGTTCCCGAGACGGTTAATTTTTTTTATTTCTTATCTGAATTTTTGGTTGCGTGCAACTTTATACTTCTCAAACCATCACAAAGTGCAAACTTGCGCCAAGTGTAAATCCGGTGGGTTTATATTGAATTTTCGGTGGTTTCCAGTTGTTTTCCAGTCTCCGTTGTCATTTCGTTGGAACTTGTCATTGTGCTGCCATTTTATTGTTTTTGACAATCAGGTTTGTTCATCACCATTGGTCTGATCCTAAACTTTCAGTTTTTGAGATTTTTAGTCTAAACTTCTGTCAAAATTTGTTTTTATATGAACTTTGACAGAACTTTGGACTTAAATGTGCATAAAATCAGAGAAATTTAAAGTAAAGGAACATCCCTAATATTTTAAAGCGATAAGCTGATTGGCACAACAACTTTAACAGCATCTTTGACAACCACACTTTTTAGAGCCACTGGTTTTAAATGGATGAAAGACCTAAACCTTAAATTCGATGTCAGTGTGCAAATGCTACCAACTTTAAGGTGAAGTTTTTCAGGTTAATCAACACTCAAATGAAAATGTGACAACCGATTTTCAGCTTTTGTTATTTATTATCTATTAGTGAACTTAATGAATGAGCCCTAGCCACAATTCAACTCATTTTCGAGATTTTAGCTATTAGTGAATTTGCGATAGACAATTGAACAAAATGTTTGTAACTTTACCTGCACCACGGACAACCAATTTTCTACACATCTATTAGTGAAACCGCAAACCATTCGCTCTCCATACAAACTTTTCCATTTTATAAACGCACCAATTGTTTTGCAAATTTGCTGTTGCTTTTTTTATTAATCAGAAAATCACCATGAATAACACAAAAATGTAAGTTTGGACTTATATTTTGAATGTTAAAGTATAGTATAATTAAAATAAAGTATTTTACATTCTTTTTGAATAAATAAATAATTGTAAACAATTTTAAGATGGTGTTCAGACAGGCTTCACGTGATGCGACTCATTTTGACACGAGGCCTGTCTGAACACCCTCTGGGAGTTTTAAACTGTCAATAAATGACAGAAGTGATAGTATAGTTCGGATAATGGTAGGGAAGTTCAGGAATCGATAATATAGGCAGTTCATTCAGAGTTTTATAATTGAAAAAAAAAACACGAAAACGAATCCAGCGCGAATCTGGTCAACTCCAGGGGAGTAGAATAGTGCGAATTGACTAAAGTCATGAATAATTCTGCATTCAATTATGGCCTGAGCCCCTACATATGTATGCACCCCTATTTTAATCATTGCCAATAAAGTTAAAAACTAACAGAAGCTGATGTTGATAATTATTGTTCAAGTCTCGTATTTTTAAAATCAGTTGTTATTCATTGCAAAATCATTAATAAACATTCTCATGAAAAAAATTTCCTTACATAAAATGATACGCGGAAGTAATGCCCATAAGAATGTTCTTCATTTTTTTTTTTTTATTTAAGATACCTACATTGTATCAAATTAAAGCGTGAAATTACATTCTGCCGCTATGCTGCATGCGGATAGAAAAGAAAAAACGTAACAACTCTGTGGAAAACAACATCAAAACATAGTCGACTTCCATAGATAGCCTGATCATATTTTTTTTCTTCGCTCAAATCTAAGAAGTATAGGTAGGTATCTGTAGCTCTTGCCTTGTACAAGAGATACAAAATTACTTAAAGACTTTGCCGCAGGTAACAAGCCGCAATTACACACAAAATTAGAGAACACAGAGTATAGCCGCGTCCAACTACACATACGCCAGTAAGCGTTTCGAAGGGAATCTAATAGCAAAAAGGAAAAAAAAAATTGCCTACTCGTATATCGAGATATCAATTGGGTTCAAAAGATGTGTTTGAGACAAACAAGCCCACATAACGTCGACGACGCGACGTACGGTGTGCGAGCGTTTGCGCGCGCATACAAGAGAAAATGTACCGCGCGCCACCGCGCGACAGACATTAATACAATAATTCTAAATTCCTTTGCTTTGATTTGGTCCCGATGCCGACAACACCATACGAGCTGCGAGACTGCTGTTGTATAGCTAAAGAACCGCGTCATTATACTGGCGTTGGCATCAAAAGCACCACACCACCTCTTCACGTTACCCGGTTGCAACACTCGATGATATGTAATGAAACCCGCTCAAGCAGGTTCTTCGTCCTCACACTCTCACTCTCTCCCCAATTGTCCCCTCTGCTCAACAACGCTAGATGCTTAAGAGCAAATCTCACTTAATTGTATCAATTAATTAATACGGTGCCACATAAAACTGTTCACTTAGTGTCATTTGCCGAAGAGATCATGAGAAGATCGATCTGGCAACAAATGATCGTCAGCTTCGCGCACACGCCGACAAAGAACAACATTGGTGGCATGCCGCGCGGGAGAAGCAGAGTGGGCGGTACACAGCATAGTGAGTGACCAATATATTCCGGCCATACGACATGCACGCGTATTTGTTGCGACTCTTTTTCTTTATTTTCTCTGTGTTCCTTGCACCTTCCATCATGAATGAATCTGCATTTTCCCATAATTTTAATTCCACCGCGAAACAGCTGATAAACGATCATGATGCATGCATCAACAGAACAACATTTTAAAAGGCTTGTGTTTTGCTCGACGTGCCAGCCGTGCCGCGCAGCCTCGCCAGCCTCACACTCAACTTCGGCATTGACGGGGCAATAAGAAAGTAGATTGCGCATTGTTATTATGTTAAATTGTAATTAATATTTTGTTCTCTCATATTACGCATGGTAAACTATAACTATCTTCCCTTCGCTGTATATTTCGCTACACTTTAGTTTTAGTATGTTTGTGTGTTAAATGTGTGTAACCATTTTTTTTTTTTATTTTTCGTTTTCTTACCTCGAGTCTTTAAGCGAACGTAAACACACTGTTTTGGCGGAAACTCTTTGATCAGAATGCGAGCAAGGAGCTCAGCGATAAGATCAAAGGGATTTGCCGACAGACAAACAGATACAAAAAAAAAAACCCGAACATAACATATATTACACACACACATACACCACTTTATCCGTAAAAGAACAACAATAATAATAATAATAATAAAAACAGGAACAACAACAAACACCGACGACGACGACGACGACGGCGGACTACGATCAATACAACAACGATGACGATTACTCTTCGCAATAATTTATAAAATAATAATGATGATGACGACAGTGTCAAACACATAAACACACATATACACAAACATACAGGTAAGGAAAGAGACTGATAAAAAGAGAGCGTTAACCGTCCTCGACCTGGCAACGGCAAGGCAACATGTATCCATGCACGAATGGGTTTGAGTACAAGATAAAATTATTCATTTGTTGCAGTTGCAGTTGGTAGAATTGATTTTGATTGTCATTCGTTCTTTGTTGAAGAAGAGAAGAGATTATATTGTCAAACAATATTGCATTGCATTGCAACTGGGTATGCAATGGAAGAGAATATAACTGTTGTTATGAATTACGATACTTAAATAAAAAAAAGTTACCGATCGAATAAGCAACAAAAAATATTGTTTGTAAAAAAGAAAACACTGTGATAAGAGAAGATTCGTTCTGACTCTCTAGAAAATAATAGATCTTATTAATGATAATTTCTCGGATTAGCCACGTAGTTAATTTATAATGGTTCCCTCTTTCTCTTACTTTTTACTTAAAGATCGCAAAGATCGCGGAAGAGAGAACACACTAAACGATAGACGATTTCTTTCGCTATCGTTCCCTTAAGATACAATTTTTTAACATAGTCAGCATTTACATGACCCGATTTTTCCAATAATGATTTTTTGTTGTTGTTGTAATACATTGACTCTAATCATTCTGAATTCCCTCCTATTCCCTTCATCAACAAAAAACAAAAATCGCACTGGAAAAATCGGGTCATGTAAATGTCGACATAGTTGATCAATTTATAAAAAAAATGAGATGCCAGATGGAGTACCTTTGATTTTCTGCAATTGCCCCACATCGCGTGAGACTAGCCCCTGGAACAGAATGAATGAAGCTGCAGCTTGAAGCAAGAGTTTAACTTCTGCTACATCATACATTTCTTGCTACATTTACATCATCTCATTGTGGTAATGTATACTATTTGTATATCTTTCTACTTTGACAGTGCTTAATGCCATAACTACAGCTACACCATTCTGTTTGGCGAGCAAAGTGATCATGGCTGGATTAACTAGTTATCTTTTTGACGATTGCTCTCCCTTTCTTTCCGTATAGATCTGATAAAGTCAACTATGGCTAAAACGAAACGATAAAAAAATTGACGATAAATTATCATCTTAGCTGGCTCCACCCTATTCAGTCCAGTTTGCAGACAAAAATCTTTATGTGTTTGCTGCGCCAATCTGTTTCTTGCTTTAAGATCTGAGAAGCGTTGGCTGTCAAAAATATGACAGTTCTAAACATATTTCCTCTTTAAACCAAACGCACCTAGAGCCTGATTACACGATTCGTTTTTTTCGGTCGTTTCGTGTTTCGTCTTTTTGATACATTTGGTGAGGGGTGTAGAAATGTAGGGGTAATGAAGTAACGAAAGCACGTATGAAAATTTTAAGACTTTTTCCGGTTGAACTTTGACGTTTATAATTTGACAAAACCAGTTGAGGCTGGGAATGTATAAACTTTAAATAAAGAGCATTAAAACTGTTTTTCACAATTAAATAGGTATAAATTTGAGCAAGAAGTGATTTAAAAATATTTTTAATTATTAAGGGTATTCATGCAACAGCGTAAGCCCGTCGTAAACGTAGTAAAGTTTTAAACTTCGTAGTTCTGTCACAATTTGTATGGACAATTTGACAAATTTACGCAGTTTACAACTCTACAACGTTAACGAAACGATGGCTTTACGTCGTCGTTGCATGAATACCCTTATCATTACTGTCTATTTTCAAATAAATGAGCTTCAATTTTTTTGAACGTCAAAAACACGAATGGACTGTTTTCGTTGTATACAATCTCAAAGGTACGTATCCGTCAAAAAGACAAGAAAAAAAAAAACGAACGAAAAAACGAATCGTTTAATCTGGCTCTTAGTTATGTGCAGAGAATCCTCGTGTTCCGATGTTTATTCGCTGTTACTTAGCTATCCCAAAGCTTTCGAGATAATTTGAGTTGTTGTTGTGTCAGCAGTCACCAGTTGTTTTTCAACAAGGTATTACAACATGACAAAGCTATCCGGGTAACTGAGAATTAACATCGGAACGTGGCCAATTATTAGGCTTGTTTTTTTTTTAAGCAAAGGGAATTGGACGAAAAGCGACATCAGGGCTTAGCGACGCAATCAAAGAATAAAAAATGGAGTTTCTATGCAAACTATCATGTAACACATGTTTTTCTGTGGGCTTAAATTAAGCCCCAAGAATTCTCTGTAAAATGTTTAGCCTAGAAATCGCTTTCTTGATGATTCTCTTTCCAGGCTTGAAAATAAAGACGCCTCTTATGACATTATAATTCTAAAAGTTTCTCCCAAACCGATGTGAAACATTTGCTGACGAATGTTCTTACTTTTTACTTAGCATTGTGTATCTGTCATATATTGTATTTTTGCGAATGATTCACTATGATTTTGGCTTGATTTGGGAGTGCCTTAAAACTGTGTTACTGTGGTGTATTTTTACTTTGTTATCGATAACTTGTATCGAAAACGTCAAAATATTTTTGAAATTTTAGGTGTGTTTGTTAATGTGGAATTACTTGGAATTTTTCACAATTAGCTGTCAGAGATCATAGAAGAAAAAACCCACATTTGGGAAACTTGGTGAAAATCTCACATTACCAAAAAGGCGTATTGAATCAGTAATGGCGTCATTAAGCCCTGATCACCAACATACGAAAATTTACTCCTTTGACATGTTGTTGAGGAATTGTGTAGTATTATATTCTCATCCAACGTCAAAGTGACAGAGTGACTTTCTTAAGACTTGATTAAACACATATTATGTAATAAGAAAACAAATGTTTTCAACTTAACACTAAAGCCGGAAGTATCGGCATCAGAGACTTTTTGAAAGATCGTATATTTCACAAATGACAGGAAAACGATAGCGATGACACTTAAATAAATATAAAGATATAGAACTGATTTCTTTTTACCTTCACTAACGCCATTTAGCAGTTTATAAAGTCTTTAAATAAGGCTGTCATAATTAGTTCAGTTTATGTATCTATCTTGAAAGTCAACATACGGATACCTACCTAAATATATATATACGTTGATCTCGATCGTATACTTCTTTTTAATCGAAATGATCTTTTTTAATTCTTTATTAATAACTCAGGGAATACCTCGTCAATTTACCGTTACATGGTATGGAGGCAAAAAGCCAGATAAAAATTAAAAGAAAAAAACTACATCGAGCTCTATTTCTTTATTTATGTGCGCCATAGTCTCAAGATCAAACGCATGCCGCGAATATAATAGCGACACGGTGTAGATTTACCAACATTTTCTTTTAATCGTATTTGATAGAGTTGGATTTTATGAACCTATGTACATTGAGCGGATGTCTGGATATGTTGTTGATGATTGACATTGCTATATAAGGTGGCACCAGAAGCCATCTTATGACTCCATTCAACAATCGCATGAACACACACACAAAAAGCTGGCTGCATCCATGTCAAAGTTCTTGTGATATCGATCAAATCACTTATCGAAATTAAATTTTAATCCAAAAAGGTTCCGCTCATTTAAAAAAAAATAATAAATCTACATACATATTGCAGACAGCAAACACACGCACACGCATATATTCCATCACTTCACAGACTTTATATCATCAATCAATCTTTTCGACTACCGTCGTTGATAGACTGTTGATCGAAAAGCTTTGACATTTGTGGCCGAACCTGTCGATGACGATCGATTTGAGCACAAGAGTGACAAACAAACTTATGACAGATGAACAGAACAAATGGTGACCAAGTAAATGACGTTCACATGACGCACGTACTAACACTCTACCCATCGTAATTGATCCTCACCGTAACCGTCATCGTCATCATCATCATCGTCTTCGTCGTCTTTGCTGTTCCTCGTCCAAGTTGATCGTCAATGAAGAAGACGAGTTATACCGATCATGATGATGATATTTACTTGGCGAGTGGATGTGGGATGAGACGTCATATACTCTTCGTCGTCGTCGTCAACATGAATAGCAATCTATAGGAATGGTGTGGTGCGGTGCGGCGTGACGCGTCCCCTTACGTTGGGTAAACAAATATTTAAACGATTTTAAATAAAGAGGCGGCGTACGCGCGGCAGCCTCAAAGACCTATGAAGCGGTAATAATCATAATAATACTCTGCTGAAGATAATCATCGATTGCACACATCACACAAGCACTGACTGCTGCTACACAGAGAATGTGTGCTTGAGTTTGAGAAGATGTGTGGCGCCAGCAGATAGTCACTTTACGACACGGGGAAAACGGAAAAGAAAAACTCCATATACAAGCAGCGCACTGGAGTTACCTTGGGGGAAAGCGCCAAGTTACAACAGAAAAAAAAATATTCTTAATTACCTTCCCCCCTAGCGGCACCGACCGACCGCGACAGTGGCTGCTATGGCACATGGCTGTGGATTTCACGCTCGTTCGAATTGATTTAAACGGAAAACTAATATTAGGCGAGATATGATTGGTGGCTGCTGGTGGTGCTTGTGTTTGCTGCCTACTGAGTTGCTTTTCTTACTTGTTTGATGCTTCGACACAGAGTGCCGCTGGAGGAACTTGTTCCACTTCGCTCCCTTCTCACCTAAATGTTCAGTGCATCTATCGTTTGTATAGGCTATGTCGACGTTGACTTGTGGACTCCATAATTTGTTTTGGATCTTACCATGTCGTTGTGTGGAAATTAAATTGTCACCTGAAAGTAATTGGTAGTACACCGCCATTTATACTTGTTTTGTTTTTTTTTTTGGTTTTATAGTTTTACCGAGCTTGTGTTTATGGTTTCATTTGCACTAACCACTCGCGTATAAAGTACACGTTACACCTGTCATGCTGAAGTAAGATGATGTGTCTTTTTTTATTTTATTTGAAGTTTTGGATGCAGTTTTGATTGACTTGGCAGGTTTTTGGCGTAATTTACTTAGATATAAATTTGACATCTTGTAGATTGACATTGGAATCTAGGTCACACAAATTGATCTTGCTTTTTGTATAACCATATAATAAAGTGTGACTGAAAATTTTAATTGAAATGCTTAAGTGGTTTGATATATATCATAATATCGGCTAATTTAATTTATGTGTTCGTTCTGACATAATATTATTTTGTTTTAATTTTGAAATTAGATGATTGGTTCAAAATATGACCGCCAGGGGAACCCTTCGATTATGTTTGTAAAATTTGAAATTCATAAGCGAAAAGGAAAAAGCAGGCTTCTGTAGGTAAAATATTTACTTCAAATGTTCTATGTACCTGTTTAAGAGTAATGACAACGTCAATTCATATAAATGTATTAAAAGAGAATGCAAAAATATAATAAGGATATTGACGGTATTCAGTTTACATCTCGCTCCCACTCCTTGAGCCTGATTACACGATTCGTTTTGTCGGTTTTTTCGTGCTTCGTCTTTTTGACACATTAGGTGAGGGGAGTAGAAATGTAGGAGGAACGAAGTAACAAAAGCACGTATGAACATTTTAAGACTTTCTGGTTAAACTTTGACAAAACGAGCAGAGGTGAGGGGGGATGCTTATTAATTTTAAAGAATGAGTCTTATTATTCTGAACAAGAAGTAATCAACAAATATTTGTAATTATTAGGCGAGTTCAGGAAAATGAGATCTCAGAGCAGTCAGCCATCTCAGTCTCGTGAACAGGATTCCTCAGAAATTTTGCTGTCAAATAACTGAGGAAAGAAAATATTGGATTCGCTTGCTCAGTTTTTGACACTGAGCCCTTTGAGATCTCATTTTCCTGAACACGCCTATTATTACTGTCAATATTCTAATTAATGAACACCAATTTTTTTCGTTTTTTGACGAAACATGTAATTACGAAAGCACGAAACTGTAAAAAGACAAATACGAAACAACCGAAAAAACGCATTGTATAATTAGGCTCCTTCTGTGAATTGATATGTGAATAGTGAAACGTCAAAAAAAAATCCAGTTTGCAGTCCAATGTGAAACTGTCATTCCTGCAACGTTGTAAAATCATCGGAAACGTTGGAAAGTATACGATATCGTTAAATAACTGTCAAAATTCGAATGAGAAACCTTTCACAATAAATCGTAATCTTTCCGACTAGAATTTCTGTCGTTAACGTCGTAAATTAAGATGGTAAACGCAAAATATCTTTTTTAATGCTGAAACAGCCTCCTGGGTTGGTTACACAATTTTAAGAGCGGTCCATTGGCGACTATTTATTTGTTGTTGCATGTAGGTAAATTGTTTAGTCTCGCAGTCACACGTAGAATCCCCTGAATTTACGAAAGACGTAAACAAAAATATTGTTTCACTTGTAGTGTGAGGACACTTTCCGCAGTCTCAGGCTCAGTGAGAATTAATTTTGTGCTTAAAAGGATAAGTCCCGATATGGTTTTTTTGTCCAATTTCCATAGAGCATGAAAAAAAACACTAGGTATGTGTGTTTTTTTTCTTGCCCGAATGGGCTTGGACGAAAAAAACGACGTCGGGGTTTACCCTGAGGCCACACGAGCGAGTAATAGCAAGCGAGTTACTAATACATCGAAACTTTTCCTACTCCCTAGTCAACTGGCTTGCCTTTTTCGAAGCCAGTTGTGAAGCGAGTAGAGCGGCGAGTGATTTGACAATTAATGTATGTACCCAACTCGCTAGCGAGTACTCGCTTGTGTGGCCTCCGGGTTAGCAATTTACATATTTAAAAAAAACAACAAGTAAGCCCCTTCGGGCTTCAGAGAATTTTCGGGGCTTAATTTTAGCCCAGATAAAAACTGTGTAACCATCATTAATTTCACACATGTTATCGATAGTTTGTATGGAAACTCCATTTTTTTTTCTGTAATGGCGTCGCTAAGCCCCGATATCGTCTTTTTCGTCCGATTCCCCAGGGCTTGCAAAAATAAAACAAACCTACTGTTCCCAGTGATAGTGAAACTGCGCAATTCGCAGAACTCTGTTTCAAACTTAATCAAAGTACTGACAAATGATATAATTTTGTTTGGGGGTCTTCCCATGCAGACATTGTAGATAAATACCAATTTTGATATTTTTTTCATAAAACAACAAAATGGAAAAGAACACCTAAAGACAAACGACGGTGAATGCCTTTCGTTTAGATTCTGTTATCATCTCTAGCAGTAGCTGCTCATCTTTTCAGAGGAAGAACTTATGTTATTCAAAATGACTAATCAGTCAATTCATTTAAAACTCATCAATACCTCTGTTCGTTTACTTCCCAAAACTGACCATTTTAGTCTAAAGTCCTGTCAGTTTTATTTTTTGTATATGAACTTTGACAGAACTCTGGGCTGGAATCGGTAAAAATTGGCAGCTTTGGGAAGGAAACGAACATACCTAATTTCTTCTGAAAGTAGATTAGCTGTCAAACTCTTTCGGCTTTTTAAGGTATTTGCTCGGAACGTCACAACATATGTTTCTATTAATGTGAGCTCTTTCTTTTTTTGTTGTGCCAAATTCCTACTGCAAGTAATTACATATCTACATCCATTTATGTATACATTGTACTGATAAAACAGCACACATGTACTTGACAGTCGTCGCGTCACTCTACACCGTATTGCAATCGCATAATATAAAGTTGTCTTATTAGTTGGTGACAGCAGTCGCTCCTTCTTTTCGATTGTCTGTTATGCCGCAGTGTGTTTGTCGGTAAGTAATTAGATTATTGTAATGCTGCATACCTACATTATACCTCCTTCGTCTCTGTGTCGCGTTGATAAACGTGTCGGTGTTAACAACGATTTAAAAAAGGAATCAGCACAGTACAATGCAAACATATATAAATTGATGTATGGCGCCCCCTGTCGATGACAGAGGGAAACTAATTTCCCAAACCATGAGAAAAAAAAAAACAGAAAACGTAAAAAAACTCCTCTGACAACTCTTACAAATAAAACAAAAATAAAAGAAAAGAAAACCGACCACGAGAAAGAGGCCACAAGAAAACAAGAGATGTCCATGCACACACAATAATTATATCATGATTGGACTGACGGATGCCATGTCGGTGAAACACTTTGAGGAATCCGGTAATTTATTGATGATCGCTATGATCAAAAGAATGCAACCGGAGCGTGCGTGCCGCAAGTTACCAATCTGACGATGACCGACCGAATCAACCGTGCCACCATTCAACGACGAGTTGCTCATGCTACGAGTATATATTGCTTCCTCCGCGTCTGCCTCCAATCTCAATGCTCATTTGTGAACAACTTTTTCTGCTGACCGACCGACCAACCAACGACGACGCGACGCAACGCGACGATGGACGCGACAGTGGATGATGCTGTGCTGCCTCTTGCTGCTGGAGTAGTTGTATGGTTCTGGTGGTTGGCGTGGAAACCAAAACGGCACCCAGCCAACACAATAAACACAATAACAACACAACACACAATAATAATACAGGAACCAACCTGGTATACTGGTATTGGATGGATTGTCGAGCAGAAACAGTAGGTATATCTAAATATGCTGCGGCAGCATCATTCGGCATGATAGTGGAATACAACAAGAAAAAAAAAAAAAATTTTACATCCAAGGAAACTTCATTCCTGGGAGGATAAAATGCCGTTTGCCGCGCGGCGCGTTCACTATTGTGTACCTACTCTCACAACTCACAGTTCCTGCTGCAGCACTGACTGTTGATGCTTGATGATGACGGGTAGTAAAACAACAGACCGCATCATGCCAAATGTTTTGAGTTGACGCGTGATGATGATGATGGTGACGCGGTGAATGCCGCTGAGCCATTTCGCTTGAAGCAAGCAGAAGCAGTGGATCAGGAATTATGGATGAAGTGTGCTTGGCACAAGAGTATCACAATTCAATTCAACACTCTAGAGATGGTTGATGCTGGCTGATGATGTTCAAGCGAATTGAATTTGATCCAGGATGTCATGTGTGTGTCTTGCGAAATTATTTTTTGAGCGTATGAAGGTTTGATGGATATTTTTTGGGTTATATTTTTTGTTTTTATTTCTATTTATATATTGTGATTGTGAGTCACTCGAGCTTTATGCAGGAACACATGCTCACAAATAACCACAATCCTGAAAGCTATATTGACATAATTAAGAATTTGAAGATTAACATTACAGAGTTTGGGATTTACATAATGCTTTGACCAGCAAGAGAACACAATCATAAAGATGACCTGAATGAACTGTCTAGACTCAGGACCGAATCTCTCCTACTCTCAACGTGAAAAAATGGCTCTAAGGAACATACCTAATCAAATTTCGGTAACTTTTGTACCTGTATCCGTCATATTCTTAACGTCACTGCATTGTTTTTTCAGAAAGTTTCTCTTTTGATTACTATAGTTGACGTTGACGTTTTAACAAAATGGTTTCTAGAATAATTTTTCACTTTAACAACTACGTAAGCCTAAATGAAATAAAAAATGGTAGAAAACATAAAACATCAATCCAATCCGAACAGTCAGTGGAAGGTTTTTTGGAGCTTTGGGAGTGTAAAAGGAATGTAATAGGAGTGATGGAAGTCACCAAAGGCAAAAGACATAAGAGAGTGCGAGCAAACAGTCTTCGGGTACGGAGCTCATCGATAGTGTAGCAGAGATCACAAAGCGTCGGTTCCTTAAGCTACATTTCCACCTAACACTAATATGAGATTAAATAAGATTTACCGCAAATCTCCTTTGAATCTTGAAGATTTACCATACACATTTATTTCGTAAATCTTGAAGATTATAAATTAATCTTGTTAAATCTTGTTAAATCTTCCTAGGACAAATACTTTTACAAATCGAACTAACCTATTCCTGCATGGCGCTGAAGGATTCATTTGTGGCTGAATTCAGTTCTTCACAGGGAAACAATTTATCTCACTTCTTCTTTATGAGAAAAAATGATATGAAACACCATTTGCATTTTAAAAGGCGCTGTCAAAATAAATCTTTTTTTAAATCTTTTTGTGTGGTGGAAACACCAAATCTGAATTGAGAAAATCCTTTGGTGGAAACATAGCATTAACTTTCGGTCAAATTTCATAAAAAAATATAATTGAGGTAGAACTATAAAAGTCGGAAGGGTACTGAAGCTAATGTCAAAAACCAACGAAAAGTAGCTTTCCGTGCCGTCAAAAGGGGAACACACCCATAGTGGAATTATCATCTATCTCTTTTTGGCATTCCTATTTCACCAAATGTCAGTTTTACTTAAGCTCCCGAGCGCACCTCACTTCCGTAATCAAAGTTGAACGAAACTTGAAGCTCCACTCCGCAATTATAGTCGCGTCAAATGCTCTCCGTGTATTCGCTTGTTTTCTTCCGACCACTTAAGTGCCCCTCCGAGCATTATAGTTCTAGCTTTGGATTGAAATTGGTAGTTCTAGAAAGTAAATGAACAGACCTAAAAAAGTAGATTCGTTCCATTATCAGTCAACAAGCTACCTAGTAAAATCAGATCGTAGGCGTGTCCGAACCAGCCTATTGCCTTGCCCAAAATAGGCGCTTTTTTGATGCCCGGCCGTGGGGGAGTTAGTCGAAAAAAAGATATTGAGGCTACGCAATTCACATGTTAAATATAAAAACAACTTAGTGCCTTCGAGCTTAGCTGCGCCCAGAATTCTCGGCACTTTACTAAAGCCCGGAGAAAAGCTGTTTTACCGGCACGACTTTCATGTCTTTTTTTGTGACCAATTCCCCTGGGCTTGCAAAAAAAAAAAATAAGCTTATTGATGTCTGGACTAAGGCTTATAGGCTCTCGTTGGACAGCTGTCTTTCCATTGACAACAGCTAATGATTTGCATTTACAAAGTTAATCGTTTGATCTAACACTAAACCGCCAATAATACTTTCACACTTTTCTGAAAATCTCAAATTACACACAAATCAGTTTAAGACCGTATTACTCATCATCCAAATATAGGGTGCTCTTGGTATTCAATAATAAAACTATCATAACTCAACTGTATGTTATAACCAGCTTCCAAATAGGACAATAAGTGTGAAAGAGACCTAAGGAGTTGAAAAAAAGAAATTAAAAAAAAGCCAAACGGATCAATGGATGCCGACATCATTCAGAGGTACAAATGCTCTCAAATGAGCCGAAAAGTGAGTTAACTTGGCTTGAATAGCCGCTACTGGTCGTTCTCCTAACAACAGCAGCTCAGTAGCAGCAGCAGCCGCCACCACGCATCGCCACAAAGCTTTGTAGTAACCGCAGGGTAAATCAGTTAAGAAAAAAAAAACAATAATAAGAAACTGGAAGGAACAAAAAAAAAAGTTGAAACACAAAAACCGAAATCGGCATCATCGTGCACCTGTTCGACTTCAAGAGTTCAGGGCAGAGATAATTCCCGGTCTGATTACTGCTTGCCGCTGGCTGGGCTGCTCCTTGTCTTGGCTGCTTCTCGCGATGTTATGATGCAGCTTCCTTTCTGCGCGGCTGACTTACATGTTGTTAAAGTTTTTTTTTTTTTTTTTAGGTTTTGGAATCCCAATGCAATTTTTATTTTCCTTTTAAGATGGTAAGCATTCGTGTTTGTCTTTTATTATTCCTTCGTGCTGAAAGAAATTTAGTTTCTTTTCTTTTTTTTTAAGGTAGGTACATATCAGTTCTGTGGAAGTATAGTTTTTTTTTTTTGCTGAAATGGGAACAGGAGTATTTCGGAAGCTGTATGCGCAGCGTGCAACTTTGTGACATATTTTTGTCTGATTGGTATGCAAAGGGGTTTAATTTTTTTTTCTTGTTGGTAAGTCGTTTCTCTGGAAAGTGACGAACAGGTCGATAAGGTTGATGTTTGTTTCAACAATGTAAGTTGCAGCTTTTGATTTTTCAAACTTAAATATAAAAAAGAGTAATTTGAGATGGGATTAAAGAATTGTAAATGTTACATTACGCGCGGGAAAATGGGCATGTGTGAATGAATTTGACATCTGTCAAAAAAACAAGAGATATTGAAAAAGCAAAGACTAATGTGGTTTTCCTTTCGACCAAAAAAGTCGACTTTTTTCTGATTTTTTCGACCTAAGATCAACTTTTGCTTTCCATTCAACCAAAAAAATCGATTTTTTTTTCGATCTCAGGTCAATTCTTCAAATCTCAATTTTTAGCAAGATTTACACGCATTTGCACACACACCAAAATAAAATGACATATATCTGAACGTATTAGTTTGCATTCGGCATTTCGCAGTGTTGTTTACTTTCGATAAGAAGGTGGTGTTTGTTGGACAAATTCATCAATAGAAAAATAGTCACTAACACAATTGCAAAAGCAAATCAAATCTCATTTTGTGTTCTATTTACCACTAAAAAATTATGATCTGACCACCAAATCTGAAATGGTTGAATGGAAAACCACATAAAAATGCAATCTCGATGCGCATCAACATAAGGCTCTGTAATAAGTTTTAATAGTTGCGTTTTATTGGTATTTATAGCTAGTGCAGCAACGCAAGCACCAAAAACGATATACTCACTTTTATATCTATTCATCCCAAGTCCAGCGTCACCTAAGTTTAAGCTTAACGTAAATTTGTATTAACTTTATTTCCACTTTTTTTTACTGTGTTAACTATAACTTTTTCCAATTAAACACGCCTAATATAAAACTTTGTGTCTGGGACCAGCCGAATCCAACTTAAACATAGTTTTTTTTGTAAGGGACTGCGTCCTATGAGGAATCTTTCAGACTCAGTAAATTCATTCGTAACACCTCACAACATGATTGTGAATGTAAGTCACTAGTCTCGAGTGTGGTGGAGCTGTTCCCAAACAAAATGGAGTCCGGTATTTCCTTATCAATACTGTAGAATCTGCATGTCTGGCACAGCTCACTAACAGGCAAAGAATACTCACGTCAGAGGCCGAGAAAACGATTTCAGGGCTACACAATTAACATATTAAATACAACAACAACTTATCCATCTCTTTTGTCTAAGCTTAGTGCAGACAATTCTCGATGCTAAGCCCAAAGAAAACTGTGTTCCCGGTGCGAATTTATATAGTTGTTATCGATAGAAACTCCATTTTTGTTCTATGATGGCGTCGCTTATCCACTATGTCATTTTTATTATCTTTTCACTTAAGAAAAAAAAAACATTGTAACTAGGTCAGTAAGTATACCTACATGTTATGCCTATTTGGTAACGAGAAATTTTCACCAAGTTTCCCAAGCTGGGCTTTTTTCTTATGGTTTCTGACAACAAATTTGCAAGAAATGACCCTGATTACACGTTTCGTTTTTTTGTTTTTTCGTCTGTTTGACAGTTACGTACCTCCGTGACTACACACAACGTAAGAAGTCTATTCATGATTTCGAAAATAGGAAGTAGTAACAACTTAAAATATTGAAAGTTTATAAGAATCCCCCGCCTCTACTCGTGTTTCAAATTATAAACGTCAAAGTTCAACCGGAAAAAGTCTTAAAGAGTCTGATGATTACACGATTCGTTTTTTTGTCGTTTCGTCTTTTTGACACATTTGGTAAGGGGTGTAGAAAGGTCGATGAAGTAACGAAAGCACATATGAAAATTTTAAGATTTTTTCCGGTTGAATTTTGACATTTATGAATTGGCAAATTAGTAGAGGTGGGGGAAGCTAATAAACTTTAAATAATGAAACTTAAACTTGTTTTTCATAATTAAACAGGTATAGAACACGAAACGAACGAAAAAACGAATCGTGTAATCAGGCTCCAATTTCACGTTAACAAACACACCTACTATGTCAGAACTAAACGTCAGTTGCACTTGTCAGTTTTCTTATCTTGAAATTATTGACAGATTTTAGACCAGTTATACAATGAGCCTGATTACACGATTCGTTTTTTCGTTCGTTTCGTTTTTTGTCTTTTGACAGGTACGTACCTTCATGATTACACACAACGAAAAAAATCCATACGTGACTTTAACGTTCAACAAGTTTGAGGTTTATTTATTGGAAAATAGGCAGTAATAACAATTAAAAATATTTTTAAATCACTTCTTGAAAACAATTTTTAATCTCATTATTTAAATTTTATAAGCATTCCCCGCACCTCTACTCATTTGTCAGATCATAAACGTCAAAGTTCAGCCAGAAAAAGTCTTGAAATTTTCATACGTGCTTTCGTCTTTCCGTTCCCCCTACGTTTCTACACCCCTCACCCAATGTGTCAAAAAGACCAAACACAACGTCCGAAAAAACGAATCGTGTAATCAGGCTCAATGAAGTTACAATAATTACTAGGCATGTTCAGAAAAATGAGATCTGAGAGACCTCAGTCTCGTGAACAGAATTCCTCAGAAAAATTTCTCAGTTTTGCTATCAACATATTTGATACGCTTGCTCACTTTTGGCGGAGCAAAATTTGCTGAGGTCTTTGAGATCTCATTATCCTGAACATGCCTATTGTTGTAAATTTCTTGACTTTTCCCAAGTCAAATAAAAATGTCCTGCTCAAAATATACAATGGTACTAAAAAGCAGGGTCTCCTTTACCAAATGACATCTACCCATCGGTTTTTTTTTTGTTCATCTTATTTATGAGCCAGAGTAAAGTTATTCTAAAGAACTGATCACATCGTAAATTTTATGACTTTTTGCACAGGTACATAAATATGCATAAACATGTTATGCCCTTAAATATCCAATAAAAAAGGGCTTGATTCTTTCACCCCTTTGTCATTCACGCATGCAGGATTTCCAAATGAGCGTATATAGTATATCTGTATCCTTTGAGTTTACTGCAGCAACCGATGGCGGTGTTGGCGGTGAATCGTTTCATCTTTATTATCCTTTAAGAAGCCTCGATTTTATCAGCAGCTCAAGTAGAGTATAAAAGAGTGATGCATCTTTCAAAAAGGTCATCCAGAAAGGTAAAACGCACAAGGTAGGTAGTCGGTATGTATATTTTATATATAGTTGGTATGACGATGGCAAAGGTATTAAAAACGCGGTTTCACTTGAAAGCTGCTGCGCTTAATATAAATATAGGTATGGAGGTAGGTAGAAGGTAGGTACCTACAATCCTTTTGCAAAACGAAAAAGAAACCCCATAATGCAATGCGCCGCTATTTTATTGGCCAAGCAAAAATATCATCAAAAAGCCGAAAAGTCGTAAAATGTTTTCTGCGTTGCATTTTCTTATTTTTTTTTTTATATTTTTGTTTATTCCATTCAAAGGAACGCGCAGGTTTAAAGTCGGAGAAATCCAATAAAATAAAAGGAGGAAACTATAAAAAGACAAGCAGGGAGTGAGAGAGATATGAACCTTCATACGCGAGCGATCATCGATTGGGCCAAGAGCGCACTAAGTCAAGAACAACTGTGAAGCTAAAATAGCAGCAGTCCTTACCAAAAAAAAAAAACAAAAACAAACCAAAATATCGGTGAAAAACAAAACAGTCAAAGTAAAAATCCACTTGACTTTATTTAAATGGCGTAATTTATCCTTTTGTCGGTCGGCGGCACTTTGTGTTTTAATTCACCTCGTTTGTTGCCGTCCCGCACCATGGGTTGGTGAAATTGCAATTTTATGTGCCCATTATACGTGCTGCCCCTGCCAGAGCCAACAAATACATACATAAATACACGCATTCACTTTGGACGGGTTCTCTGTGTGTTGTTGTTCATTTTAAAGGTGGTGAAAAATACCGCGAAGGTTAAGATGGACTCGCCGATAGGTGGATAGGTATTTGTTTTCGCACAAGCCTACCGCTTTAGCTTTGGCTGTGATCTGGCTGCTGCTGCGCTGCTGTTGCTGATTCTTCTGAACTTGAACAGAAGAACTGTGTCGTGTGTAGATACGTATCTGCCGGGAAATTCTTAAAATAACACCGCGACATTGAATGTGGTTTTCGAGGACGATTTATCAAGAAGACTGATTGGTTTTTTGGGGTCTCAATAAATATTTATCTTTGACTGGGCCATGGAGGGGATATTTAGATTTAAGACTATAAGGCAGAGTTATTAAAGTGACTTCTGGTTCTGTCTTGTGTGTGAATAAAAATTAAACGATAGTGTGAGACATGAAGATGTTTATTTAACAGAAATATTTAATGCAAAAAATATACTATGCTTAAATGAATTAGTTTTTACTGTTGTATTAGCCGCGATCGAATGACTATCGGATAGAGGCATCTGGCTATTCAAATACTCTCAGATAACCTGAGTTTTTATTGCCTTTACCAGGGATTATAACCACACAAACTAATCCGGATAGCTTTGGATACGTACCCCAACACATATTTTTGAATACGTAGGCGATGAAAAAAACCTGAAAGATCGCTCTAACTGCACCATCCTTAAGCTATATTCCTCCTAAATTAAATCTTAGCTTTAAGAAAGAATAACAAAAATTAAGGTTTTATTTGTTCACAGTTTCACATGTTTTGTTTGAAAGGCGCTTGTTAGTGATTTTTTTTTCAGGATATATTAAGGGTATTCATGTGTTAAACGATAAGCTTACGCAAGAGTTTGCATGAAAGGCCTTTTAATTCATTTGGTTAAATGCTGTGTAGTTGAATAGGCATGTACAGAGTTTCGGGAGAGTTTCTCCGTTCAAAAATAGCTTATTGACATCTGCACACGTCTAATCTTTGTCACGCACCTACTCTGTCAATTCATTTTTGACGTTTAACTCACTAGGCATGTTCAAGAAAATGAAATCTCAGAGCCCTCAGCAATCTCAGTGTCGTGAACAGGATTCCTCAAAGGTGTTGATGTCAAATTATTGAGGAAAACAAAAATATTGGACTCACTTGTCAAAAAGACGGATCTAATTTGCTGAGCCCTCCGAAATCACATTTTCTTGAACATGCCTAATGAGTTAAACGTCAAAAATGTATTTGACAGATTAGGTGCGTGACAGAGATTAGACGTGTTCAGATGTCAAAGCTATTTTTAAGCGGAGAAACTCTCCCGAACTAACGCGAAATCGTGGTCTCGGAACAATAGAAAAAATGTAAAGGTAGAATTATGATGGTCGGAAGCAAAAACCAACAGAAAGTAGCTTTCTAAACATCCACCTCTTTTTTTCGTTCCTACTTCACTTCGTTCCTACTTCACTTTCATAGGGTGCGCTCGGAATCGCTCTTCTCTTCCAAAAGCAAAATTTAACAAAACCTGACGAAAATAAACTATTTTTCTATACTTTATGATCTGCTTCTGACAGTTTGCAACTATTAAGGATCTCCCTAACTTATGTGAATAATTCGTTAGCGCCGACGACGACAACAATAACAACACGTTGTTGTCAATGAAAACAACACGTTGCTGATGTAGCTTCGTCATAGTCAAAGAATGATTAGCAATTAACATTGGTTTGCTAGATCCTTTCTAGTTCTATTTTAATCTAATTTTTCCTAATCACTGACCAAATGAACACGTCCTTACAATGTTTCTTGCTTAGTTTAAAATACGTTTCAGCTCACAACTTTCATCGCCAAATAAATCGCCATGTGATAGTTACAAAATATGGTCACAGTTTTTTTGTTATTTGAAATATCATACATTCATGTTCCTGAACACGCCTAGTTCTAAAAGTCACAATGACGCGTCATGACGGTTGGATAAGTTTACACAAATAAATATGGAGCCTAATTACACGATTCGTTTTTTTGGTCATTTCGTGTTTCGTCTTTTTGACTAATTTAGAGAGGGGTGTAGAAATATAGGGCGACTGAAGTAACGAAGACACGTATGAAAATGTTAAGATTGTTTTCTGGTTGAACTTTGACGTTTATGATACGACAAACGAGTAGAGCGGGGGATGCTTATAAACTTTAAATAATGAGATTAAAAATTGTTTTTCATACCTAAATTCGTATAGATTTGAACAAGAAGTGATTTAAAAATAATTTTAATTAGGTACTATTACTGCCAATTTTCCAATAAATTAACCTCAAATTTTTTGAACGTCAAAATCACTAATGGATTTCTTCGTTGTGTGTAATCACGAAGGTACGTACCTCTCAAAAAGACGAAACGAACGAAGTCTATCCAAGTCCTTGGATAAGACTAACCAAATTAGGTTTGTTTTGTATTTTTTTTGAAAAAAATGTCTAAAGTCTGTCAAATTTTGAAAAGATGAGACAATTCTATCGGAGTTGGTTAAATTTGAAAAAAGTTAAAAAACACATTGAACCAAAAACTGCACCACTTTTTGCTAGGACCGTCATTTTTGTGTATGAGCGGCGGGCGGGCGTTGCCGTTTTGCGCTTTTTTCGTAAAACAAATCTACCACTTTTAAATCGAGTCTAAGGCACTTTCATTTTTCGGAAAAAAAAAATACTCATTCAACAAAATTCAGTACCCTAATTTTTCAATTCTATTCTTACAGCTTCCGGCTACTGGCTTGCTTTATTATGCAATATTTATTAAAATTTTGGTTAAGGGTTCAGCAACTTTTATTCAAAAATTTCAGTGAATTAACTGAAATTTTATGACTGTACAATTTTGAAGTAAATATGTGATAATAGCCGAATAAATCAATGCAAATTAAATAAACCAAATCGCAAATAGCTTAAGAAATCTTATATAACGCTGCAAAGGTAACTTTTAATTAATCCCGGCTCCTTAGAGAAAACAAAGTTGATAAAGTTATCGAAGCATACCTATAAGTTCTTTGATCAAGTTTTCACCGATATTTTCGAAATTCTACAATTAGTCTTCATTAAGTCGAGATTTAACATTCAAATATATGTAGATCCGTTCCTTTACTTCGAATTTTCTAGATTTGCTGTGCATTTCTGTCAAAGTATTCAAGATTACTAGATTAATGTGTGACAACTCCTATAACATGTAAATCTCGCTAATGTCAAAAATTAAACTTGGGCTCAGATTCAATGATCTTAATTCAATTGACACACGAACTTAGAGTCGAAAATGGACTTTTATTTATCTTCATTTTTCTATCAATAACTTTTTGAAACAAAAATAACTGAACATCAAAGAACGTTAGAAATGAAACTCTAGAATTTTTCGGAGGAATAGCGCTTACATTATTGAAAGACGGAGATTTCTAACAGACTCTTAAAGCGACACATCAGAGCAAAGTTTTGAATGCAATAGCATGTTTTTTTTTCAAAACAATAAAGTGAGAGACATTTGCACTGGTGAACATAACGTTGAGGTAGCTTTAGTTCACATAGCCTTAATGCATTTTACAGACTGCGTAAAGTTACAGTTATTCCTCTAAGCCCGGAAATGTTATTCATAATAATTATGTGACGTTGAATAGAGCCATTTAAAGCTTAATGCGTTTAGATGTTGAATAGTGCTAAGGCGATATTCTAGTATGACATCTGAACGTAATAGATTTGTCTATTTTGTACTTTAATATTGACATATCTGCTCTAATATAACGGAAGTATAATAAAGTTATAGCCCGGTGGTTACTTAAGTCAAGAAAATTTAATCATGTACATAAAAAGGTTTAGTTTGTTTACTTCCAAAAGCTGACAACTTCTATCAATTAAAATTCAAAGTTCTGTCAAAGTTAATAGGCGTGTTCAGGAAAAAGAGATCTCAGAGCCCTCAGCAATCTCAGTCTCGTGAACAGGATTCCTCAGAAATTTTTCTGTCAAATTACTGAGGATGAGGAAACAAAATATTGGTTTCGATTGCTCAGTTTTTGACACTGAGCCCTCTGAGATCTTATTTTCCTGAACACGCCTAAAACTTAATTGAAAGAACTCTGGAATAAAAGGTCTGTTCCTTTACTTTGAATTTCTGTGATTTTCTGTGCATTTCTGCGCATTTTAGTCCAAACTTGTGTCAAAGTTCATATAAAAAAAATTTTGACACAAGTTTGGACTAAAAATCACAGAAACCCAAAGTAAAGGATCAGACCTACTATGAGCAGCTTTGGGAAGTAAGAAAACACAGTTGATGCTAGATAAAGAATAAAGTGAATTTTTCATGCCAGTCTTTAGATTCAAGTTGTTAGAAGGTTTTGAAATTATACCAAACGGTTGGAGATCCATAAGGTTCTCAATTTGGACCTTTTATATTTTTATTTTATAAAACAAAATTAAAACATTCAATAAAATGTACAATAATATACTAATAGTGACTTCTCAATTTAAAAACTCACCATGCTCAAAGAATATTTAATCCTAAATATGACATTTGTGATTGGTGCAGTTGTAGTAGATGACATTTTGTTGTTTATTAATTTTTACGATTCATAAATTCACAGTAAAAATACTTTTTTTTTTTAAAGGTTGTTTAATTTCTTTTTGTTTTCAACACTGTTTTGAAAATTTCTTATGACATTGGTTATTTAACAAATCTTGATTTTTCATTAAGTTATGGTAATTTTTAAATAAATGAACATATATTTATTTATTTAAGACATTTTAAGCACTTTTAAAACTATGTATATTAAACTATACCATTTGAGGATAGCCAGGCACTATAATTCAAAACATAAAGGTAGCTTGTCATTTGTTGACTTTTTCCTTTATATGTATATTTTTTTAAGAATTTTATATTTTGTTAAAAATTTTACGGATCAAAACGAAGCCGATATTTTGTTATATTTTTTTAAAGAACTGTCAAATATAAATTTTAACAGTTATAAGACGCTCGGAGAACTGAACAACTTTACCGATTGAACGATCGTTTCGGAATGAAAGAAAAAGTCTGTTGTGCCGTGTGTTTACCTCGCAAGAAGTTGTGGTAATACCAGCAAGCACCAACAGAACTGGATGGAGGAACAAATCCAACAACACAACAGATGACGATGAGAGCGTGGCAAAAGGTAAAAGATATACAATAATACAACACAGGATCTTCCTTCAAACATCATCAACCTGACCTGGCCGATCGATCGATGATGGTGCGATGGCGATGTGTTGGTTGCTATTGGTGGTAGTATGGTAATGGTAAGTAGTATAAGGTGTATATCGCTTTGCGGTATCTTATGAATAGTGTCGGCAATGCAATGCGATCAAGGCTGCTGAGAGATACGTCACGCATAAATAAAAATGAGTATAAATGATCATGACGATGACGATAATTGTGAAAAGAGAGGTGTAGTTTTTTGTTGTTGTTTTTCTTTTTACTTTGGCGCTTCTTTTGAACAGCAGCTTAACACATTTGTTTAGAATATGAATGTTAAAAGGAAATTGATAAAACAATTTATAAGTATGAGTGATGATGATTGTATCGCATCAGTAAGAGAATAAAAACTCATCGTGGGATCGGTAAATTTCAAAAGAAGATCAAAATATTTTTTTTTTTGTTTTAACTTAAGAGAACAATGTTTTCTCTCTTAAATTATGAAAACAACTTATTTCTTCTTCTACATCTGCTAATGGCGGCATAAATGAAAGAAATTGATACAAAAAAAAAACTAATTGCTGATTATGTAGGTGAAATGAATGAAGATGATAAGAAAGTTAATGGGATTTTCAAAGTGATTTTATCCTATGCGAATGAGAGGCGGCTGGCGATTATGTTGAAAGAACAATACCGTTTTATCTTATACTATCCGTTTTCGGGTGTAGGTATATAAAGATATTAGATAGTAGTATAATAATGTAGGTAGAGAGGTATAACTATTTGTTTTGTTTATTGTTTTGATAGAGATTGTTTTTTGTTTTTTTTTTTTTTTTTGAATATTTGCGTGAATTCAATGAATTGAAGCAATAATTGAAATAACAGTCATCAAAAGATACACCGACGACTGGGAAAATAATTACTAATAAAACTTTTATGATATACAGAGGGTGCCTCATAAATTAAACGGTTTTACAATGACTTGACTACCTACCTACTTAATTTGGGTATAATTAAAATAATATTAAAGTAACGAACATTTATTTTTAATATTTACTAATATACTTACTATATGTAGGTTTATGGAGCAACTACTGTAAAACAATCGATTAAAGATATATTTTTGAATTGTTACTTCCAGATTCAAGCAACTGAAAAACTGGCATTAGTCATTTTCACCACAAGATAGTCAAATTAATAGAAAAAACTAGTTCATCAAAGACATTTGTTATAAGAGCAAATAATGGTGCTGTGATGTTGTCTCAAAAGAATAAGTGAGTTAATTTTTTCTACTGGTTTGGCTATTGTTGTGTTGTCTTCGTCAGCGTCAACGAATGATTCACATAAGCCAATTGAAAGTTTCGTTAACTTTTTCTTTCGGAAGAGAAGAACGATCCCGAGCGCACCCCACGGAAGTGAAGCTGACATTTCGTGAAGTATGAACGAAAAAAAGAGATGAATAATTTTTCTTAAGTGCAATATAGGTAACTCTTTCTTTTGTTTGTTTGGAAAGCTTCTTTCCGCTGGTTTTTGACATTAGCTTCTGACAGCTTCCAACTATCATAGTTCTTCCTTAACATTTTTTTTTTATGGTTGCGAGACTCCAATTTCGCGTCGGTTCGGGAGAGGTTATTCATATAAAAATAACTTCGACATCTGAATACATCTAATCTCTCACACACCTTATCTGTCAAAAAAAAAATATTTGACGATCTGATTACACGATTCGTTTTTTGGTCGTTTCGTGTTTCATCTTTTTGACACATTGGGTGAGGGGTGTTGTAGTGTAGGGGGAATAAAGTAACGAAATCACGTATGAAAATTTTAAGATTTTTTCCGGTTGAACTTTGACGTTTATGATTTGACAAACGAGTAGAGGAATATTTTCAGATGTTATTATGTCCATTTTCCAATTTCCATAACACGAATGGACTTTTTTCGTTGTGTGCAATCACGAAGGTACGTTCCTTTCAAAAAGACGAAACGAACGTACAAACGAATCGTGTATTCAGGCTCTTAACCAAATGGATAAGAAGTAAACTTTAGCGTTAACTCATCATTTTACATAATTTGTAAACTTACGAGGTTGCAAGAATAACCTTAATATAATTTTACAGGATGTATAAGAACATTGGCGAGACTAAACATCAGTTGATTTACATATCAGTTTCTTATCAAATAAAATGCGAGAAGAATTGTAGATTATTTCCTCGATGAAGTCAAACATTGTAATTGCGAAGGGAGTCAGACTTAATTGCGAAGGGATCCAAACTTAATTTTTACTTAATTTTTTTCATTAAATTATTTAATTTAATTTTGACATTTCTCTCATACTAAAAATAATAAATCTGAGTCTGGAAACTTAAGAATATTCAAAAACCCTGCAAATCCAGGCAAATCTGCGCAAATTTACACAAATATACGAAAACTTTTGTAAATCTTCGCAAATTTACGCAATTTAATGCAATTCTACACATTTCTACGCAAGTCCTACATATCCACGCAAATATACGCAATTATACGCAATACTACGCAAATCTACGCAGCTCTACGCATATTTCCGCAAATCTATGCAAATATACGTAACTCTACGCAAATCTACGCAGATTAACGAAAATCTACGCATATTTACGCAATTCCACGCAATTCTACGCAAATCTACGCAGATCAATGCACATATACGCAATTATATACAATACTAAGCAAATATACGCATATTTATAATCAACGCAAATATACGCATATTTATAATCAACGCAAATATACGCATATCTACGTAATTCTATATTAATCTACGCAAATCTACGTAAATCTACGCAAATCTACGCAAATCTACGTAATTCTACGCAGATAAACGCCATCAACGCTACGCAAATCTACACAATTCTACGAAGCTTTACCTAGTTTTTGTAAGCAATTCCACGCAATTCTACGCAACTACGTTAATCTACGCAAATATATGCAGTTATACGCAATACTAAGCAAATCTACTCAGTTCTACGCAAATATACGCAATTTTAAACAAATCTACGTAAATCTGTGCATACGCAAATTTACTTAATCTACGCTATACAAAATTACTCAATTCTACGCAAGTCCACGCATATCTACGCAAATCTAAGGAATTCTACGCAAATCTATTTACGCAATTAAAAAGATGAACTACTTAATTACTTCGAAGCTGTTTCTATAAACAGTAACGCTTTGTCCTAGCCGGTTGTCATATCTTTCAGTATTTGTTGATAGCATGTATTTGGTCTTATCCTTGTTAACTTAAAGACCCTCAAAACTCCTGTCCTTCAACTGCTGTTAAAGCCTCTATAACAACTTTTTGGGAGCGGCAAATAATATTAATATCATCGGCAATCCCTTGAAGTTAGATCTGTTGCCAGTTAACGCCTGTTCTGCGCACTATTTGACACAGAAAGTGCATCTTCTTCCCGAAAATCTGTGCATGTTTGGAATAGCTCGGAAGAGCTTTTCCCTTGTTGCACACTTCATAATGTATTTTCCAATGTCTCGCAACACAACTGGATCAGTTTTCCCGGAATCCAAAGTTCAGCCGGCACCGTATAGATCTCCTGACGATGAATGCGATCATATGCGGCTTTAATGTCGATGTGTATGTAGTCTCACAACTTGAAATTCGACGGTCTTTTCCAGGATTCGTCTGAGAATGAATATCTATATTTGGGTTTGCATCTCGTCCCATTTTTCACTCCTGATACCAGTCCACTACTTCAAGTTTTGTTTATTAATAATTCTAGGTGAGGAGACATTTTTATTTATGAAATAAAAAGAAAAAAAAGAATCACAGAAACAGTAACAATAATCAAGATAATTAGATGATAGCGATTATGTGATTTTTTTTTTAGTCAAGGCCACACAAATAGCTTGTCATAATTTTGGTTATTTGCATAAGGCTTTACTAAGGCAATATCTTAGATCAACAATGTTTTGCATTCTCAGAAAATACATTTCTCTGCAGTTAAAAATCTTAATAAAGCTGTCCACGTTTAATAATTTCGGTTATTTAAGTATAATTTTTGTGCGGTAATAGTCTTTTTTGTCATTTTGTTACTATTTGTAAATTTTCAATATGAAAATGAATTCATTAAATGTAAATATACATAAAGTGATTGATTTATGTAGAATATTTTTGAACTAAATATTAATTTCAATTTTACAGTTTGTTTTTACATTTGGATTTTTCACATTGTTTGGAAAAACTCATGCTGCATGTAATAATTGTTCAGATGTGAGCTTTGCCACTTGCACTGATTTATATAATTTTGAAACGTGTTTAGATGGTAAATATTATTATAATGTTTTCGGAACTTGTAAATCTTACAAAATTATTATTTACATAAATTGAAACTATTAAACTGCCTTATTTATTTGAATATCTTCCAGGCAAAACTCCATCAGGGGAAATTCACAGCTGTCCAGTTGATACAATTTGTACTGATCAGCAAGGTATCTGTATGCCAAAAGCTTCAGCTACTCCTGGTTGCGTTACATTCGAATGCAATGATTGCTCGGATACTATGACTTGTGTCTCAACAAAAACCTACGGATACTGCTATTCAAATAGTTTAGAAGCAGTTGCTCAGTGTGAAGATGACGAAGTTTGCAGTATGGAGTCTTATAATTCGACAGGAGCGATATGTGCAAAAGAATGTATTGTATGTTGAGTAGTACAATTATTATTTGTAATTTTAAGGTTAAGTGTTTTGATTTTTTTAAGTGACCCTAAACTGGTACAAGACGGCGAACTAAATTATATCATTGTATATCCAATCTATAGTAGTCTCATGAAACACGATTTTGTAGGTAGACATTTGGTCGATAGGTTCGCTGTGATCGCCTTACCGAGATCCCTTAACAAAAATAAGTATTACATTTGGACGCATAGATGGCCACGAGCTTTTTTTCTTCATGAGAATACTATAGAATTTATATACAATGATTATATTCTAATTCGGTTTTATAAACTTTGTCTAACTTAAGACAGCCACTTAAGAGTTGTCTAACTTTTTAATTGATACGTCGATTGAACATATTCAAAAAAATTGCATTTTCATATTTTGAATTCTTTTACAATTTGAATTCTAGACTACACCAACATGTTCCAATACCGATTACACAACTATAGCTCCAACAACTGCTAGTTATACAAACTCGTGTACTGGAAAACTAACTGCTGGTTACTATCCAGATATCAATGATCCTTCATGCAAGAAGTAAGTTTCCTTAAAGTAAAATTTTCTTTCTCGTACATGTTCATTATTTTCAGATTCGTTTATTGTGAAATACTTAATGGTACAATGAACTCGGTATCGAGTACCTGTAGTTCTGGCTATTTCGATTCTGTAAAGCAAAGTTGCGGGAGTACAAAGCCAACTAATTGTATATAATATAATGAAAACATTATAGAACTTTTAAATGCTTTAAAAGAAAGTAAAATAAAACTAAGCGGAATTGGGAGTTCTTCATTTAATACAAAATTGTTTAATGGAAAAAAGCGTATCATTTTCAGGCCAATTCCACATGAAAAGTCGCATCTCATTGACGTGCACAAAATTCGTGATGAATAGCAACGAGCCGACGACTTGTGTACGCTTCTTCTGGCGTCTTCGAAAGCACCGACACTGCTATAGGTGAGGTAATTTGCTGCTGTGATGAATATGTGGCACTTACGCCTCGTGTGAACTTATTAATTGAGACCAATTTTGACAAGAAGCATCGTGGGCAGATGGCCTTAGAGAAGAAATTGTCAATATCATCGTGTCCTGCAACCCCGGTTCGGGCACAGGCCGTTCAACAAAACGTCTCCATCCTTCACGGTCTGCAGCAATGCATTTTAACTGTGGCGACGTCCTTTTCTAGGATTCTGTTTCTGCTGTTGACAGTTGATTTCCAAGTTGTTCTTGGTCTTCCAGCCCGCCGCGCCACCGCCGTGCACCCTGATAATTCCATCCAAGCGACTGCTTTCCAATTTCATCGCTTGGTTTCCTCAGTGTGTGACCAAACCATTTCGATTTTGTTTGGAGGTTTGGACAATGACAGAACGAAATTTAGTTTTGAACAAAAATTTTTTAGAAACATTTCCTTTCTTCGTGACCTTTTTACTCTAAAAAAGATGATTATCCTTTTGAAGGCTTGAGGTCAGTTATTGGTAATTTTAATTCTAATTTTTATCCTGTTGTGAAAATTTTTTTTTTTTTTTTGGTGAATAGAAAAGAGACAAAATCTTTGTAAACTAACAAAACTCTTCACTTTGCAAATTTGAATTCGGTGAATTGATTTTTGCAAAAAGGAAAACTTTGTAGCTTTTCATTTCAATAATTTCTCTTTGCAAGTTTGCGTTTGGCGAAACGAAAGCAAAGTAAAGTAGTTCGCTGGTCGTAGCTAATAAGCAAGGCACTTAAAATTAGTTAAAATTAAGTTTTTTTTTATATATTTAAATATTTCCACGTGACTAAAAACACTTTCTTCTGTGAATTACTTTCAAACGAAAATGCACAATCCACAAAAGTAGGACCCATTCCACAAATCAGCGAATAAAGAAATCGTCCAAATTTAACCTCACATCTTATTTTCTATGACAGCATCGCAGTTAATAGTTCACAATATTCCACTTAAAGCATAGTTTACAGTTCCCATGCGAAAAAAAATCAAAATTTTCAAAACGGTTTTCCACCTATTCTGCGCACCAAGTTGAATACTATTCAATGCGGAAAACGTTTGCCGTGTCCTAAGCCACCCATTGAGTCATTAATTTACTCATAATTAATAATTTATAGGTATAACAATGGAAAATAATTATTTTTGGATGCGAAAACCATTTGCATGCAAATAATGCCTTGATATTATATTTTTTTTTTGGAAGTGTAAACCGACCATCCAAAAAAAAATATTTTATTCACCACACTTCTTTTCGCATGCAAATCAATTGCCGGTTCATTGTTTTGCATGACATTCCATGACAGCATTGGATTTAGTTGTTGCATAAAACTGTAAACCAATCATGCAAACAATTAGTTTTACATTTCACCTCAATTATTTTTGACATGCGAGAATATTTGCGTAGGTTTTTTTTTGCACACGGGAACTGTAAACTAGGCTTAACCTAAAAAAAACATTTGCATGCAAATATTGCTTTGAGGTGAATATTTTTTTTTTTTTTTTTTTTTTTGAAGTGTAAACCGATCATCAAAAAAAAAAGTATTTTACTCACGGTAATTTGTTTGCATGCAAAACAATTACCGGTCCATTGCATGACATTCCATGACAGCAATTGTTTTTTTTTTTTTTTTGCATGAAACTGTAAGCCAATCATTTTGTATTTCACCTCATTAATACCTATTTGACATGCGAAAATATTTGCATATATTTTTCTGACACGTTTTTTCATAGTTCCCATGCGAAAAAAAATCAAAATTCTGTCCAATATATTTTATAATATTCAATGCGAAAAATGTTTGCCTTGGCCTGAGCCATTGAGTCATTAATTTCCTATTAATTTTGGATGCAAAAACCATTAGCATGCAATTATTGCTTTTTGGTGAATATTTTTTTTTTGGAGTGTAAACCGAACATCCAAAAAAATATTTTATTCACGACTATTTTTTTTGCATGCAAAACAATTTCCAGGACATTGTTTTGCATGACATTCCATTTGTATGAAACTGTTAGCCAATCATGCAAAAATTTAATTTTGTATTTCACCTAATTAATATTTGACATGCGAAAATATTTGCATATATATTTTTCGCACGGGAACTGTGCTTTTGGCAACGAAACAAATTACTCATGTGTGAATGAAATGCCAAAATTTGTCGATATTCGAAATATGCAGTTCACTGCTCTATGCTCGTTGTTCATGTGCAAGGTATACTTTCCACTTGCCGCAATCAAACTGAGCTTATTTTATTAAGCAGAAGAGTGGGGAATGCATTTATTTCACGAGAGGTGACAGGCTCTAATTAAAACAAAATTGTAGAACGTATGTTGTGAAAAGAAACGTTCCACAATCGTTCTTTTGCCATCACCATCTGCAACGTGATTCCACAAGGTAAAAGCGAAAAAGCTGTAGGTATAAGCTTGCGCTTGTGCATAAGTAGTAATTCAATTTTAAAGAAAACAGACATTGTTGAACGTTGGACTTAAATAATACCAAAAACCTATCGATAAACTTCTTAGGTAGATAACTTTTATGTTTTTGAAGATAATAAATTTATTAAATGTTAAGAAATAAGTTTTATTGAACATGGCAATATATTTTACCCATAATAATTATCCTTTTTTGTACAGTCTCATCCCACCATGAGATAATTAATAAAACCACACAAACTGCAAACAAAACATCCATCGATTCAATCGAAGTCTCTGTTCGGACAAAATAACAAAAAAAAAAAGAATAAAGAAATATAAAAATAAAAATCATTTTAAAAAATCAATTAATGACATGACATTAAGAGTTTTCCTTTCATTTTTGCCGACAAAATGATCACCGACCCAGTGTAACTAACTAATTTGCCTTGCATCACATCACTGACGCGCCCGCTGCTGCCTTGTCGCACCGCTCTGCTGCCGCTTTGGTTCCAGCAACATCAGCAGCTGGACGCAACAAATAACACAAAAATAATAACATTTTTTTTTGTTTAAGTATAAAACAAACGAAAAGCAAACGAAAAAACATTAAATTCATCGACAAAACAGCATATAAAGAATTTTTAACAATAAAAATTAATAACGATCGCTTTTCAATACTTAGACGGAATTAAGTATTGTTTTTAACGATCACGACGACGATGCGACGCAAAGGGTCAAACGATCGTTATTATAATGCTTCGGCTGCCTCGTGGTAGAATTAAAAACCACATATAACAACAAATAAATCGATTTGAAAATAAGAGATCGTCAATTAGGTTAGGTTTTTTTTGTTGTTGTTGTTGTTGTATCTTGTATCTTTTTGAAATAATGCATTGTTATGGGTTTTAACTGCGGCACAAGGAAATGAAGATGAAATGATAGCACCGACACGACACAGTCAAATTTGTGTATGGTGACATCCATGCAGGTATTTCGTCTTGAAAGAAAGATTTTTGTTTTTGATTTTAAATGTTCAAAAAGTAAACAATTTTTCATAACTGAACGAAAATAAAACATTGGTTTCTATTTTGAAAGCCGTTTTATAAAATTTGCAGTCAGCAATGCTTATTGAATCTTACACCCTAACTAAAACTAACAATTGATTTTAGGAAAAAGCTGCTAGTACCAATTAAGGTTGGGTTACTGCTACAAACTTCTTCCTTAAAAAGCAAACCTATTCACCACACTGCCTTTCCACATAACATAAATGCTATCAAACAAAATAAAATAAATCAGTCGACCTGATTTCAGCACCTGCTATATCCAGAATCCAAATCCAGATACAATGTGCACGCAAATAATCTGTGAAATTCAATTATCCCTTTTTTTGCCCAGGAGGACATCCTCATCATCGTTATCGTCATCATAAAGAAACAAGTCCTTCGTAAATCAGGTGAGTCTGAGTTCTGCACGCACACCTCTTCAAGGAGGTAAAAGAGAGGACACAGGATGCCGAAGCCGATGTCGGTTCCGATGCCGATGCCGACGACTATTAGATCCTTCCACAAGCTTTACGTGATGTAATTATTAGCCAGTTCATCAAAGAACAATAAATAAATAAATGTTAATGAAGTGCCAGCGGCACACAGATGCACTCACACACAAACACACACTGAATATATAATAAAATATCACATCATGAATGTATATGTAGGTAGTGTAAAGGAAGATCAAAAGGAAAAGATCTCTCTCTTCTCTGATCGGTCGGATCGGCAGCAAACTGCCAACAAATTGAACTGGATTCCCTCGCTCATATACTATAAACCAGCCCCCATCAGTTCCTGGAGATGGAGACAGAAGAATAGCTTGTTCGGACGGTGATGCGCACTTCAAGAGTGTGCTGTGCACGAATCTTAAGTGTTCCGCTGCAGATTTGAACATTTTTTTTAAGTTTCCAGAACAAGTTGTTGGCCGGCAATTTTGTATTGTTAAGGGATTTGGCTAGAGCCTACAGGACCGTGGAGAGATCGGAGCACGGTAAAGAGAGAGAGAAAGGCCAGAGCGAGCGGCAGCGGCGGTGCCCTTTGATGCGGTGGAGATCAAAAGTGCCGACTGTTTACATAATAGTGGACTTTTGATACAGAAACAATAGAACGGCGGGATAAAAGGGACCGCGCTCACACACAACACAGACAAGTTCCTTGCACGCTTGTTGCAACAGCTGTTGCAGTTTTTTTTACCGACCTTAGTGTTGGTGTGTGTGTTGCAAGAAGATATGTTCTTGTTCATACCTTTTGTGTTGGTTGGTGTTGGAATTTCCATTTTAGAATTATCAAAACAATGTTATCATTATTTTATCATTTTTTGTATTATACGATTTCGGTAGATACTTTAAGGAAAGTTATGAATACAAATGTGAATTTAGCGCCTTTTCACTCTAAACATCTAAGCTGACGAAATATGCAAGCCTCTTCGAGCTGTAAGAATGTTTTTATTTTTATTCATTCCAGTATGCTTAGGTACATTAATGTTCTGTTACAACTCGCAGTTCCTAATTCTGTTTCATGCAATTTTGCAAATAATAAAAAAAGTGGTTTGGAAAATTTTTCATTATTTGCAGAGTTTTGTTAAAGGAATTATCAAAAACAGAATTTTGAAAAGCAGAAATTTAAATAGCAGAGTTATGACAAATAGAATTTTGAAAACAGAATTTTTCCTCAGACATAATCTTGACCCCAACCCAATTTTGTTTAGCCATTTTACCAAATCTTATTTTTCTCAAAAACAGCTCAACAACAATGATTTTAGGTTTTCTTGAAATCTTTGTGACTGATTTTAATCAAAATTTATAAGAAAAAGTTCAAAAAGTACATTTTCTTTGAAAACATTTTAATGGGAATAAGTATTTTCTTTTTATTGAATGGTTGTGTTGTATATATACCCGCCGTAATAGCTTAAATTTCTCCGCCCCTTATAAAGTGCCGCAAAATTTGCCGCCCCCAATAAAGTGCCGCCCGGGGCGGACCAAGGTTGTTAAACTGTTCGACTTCTTCCACTGGCGTCTCTTGTAGAATAATATACTGCTGTGTGGAGCGGCCTGTGAGCATTATTTTTGTCTTTTTGCTGTTTATTCTTAGACCACCAGAATTTTCCTTCACTTGCAGTGTTTGACACATTCTGTTTAGCCCACTGATGTTATTTGCCAGTAGACATATGTTATCGGCATAGTCTAAATGACTGAGCCTTTCGAACGGTCTCCATTAAATGCCCTAGCTGTCGCTTTGCTGTACCAAAACTGGCCGTCAATACGTCGCGTCGTCCATCGCCTGCCTGTCTCACACCCTGTTTTACTACGAAGGAGTCGTATAGCTGCCCATTCTGTAAAACAAAATATCTTGCGTTGTTGTAGGACTCTTTAATAATGACAACAATTTCTGGCGGAATTCTTCTACCAAGCGACGATCTCCATCTACATTCTCGGTTAACTCGATCGAAGGCCTTCTAAGAATCCACGAACATGAGGAAAAGCGGTGATTGAAATTCCATCGACTGCTCGAGCACAATACGCTGGGTGTTGATATCGTCGACACACGATCTACCACTGTGGAAGCCAGCCTGATGCCTCTTGAGTATATACTCGATTCTATCCTTTATTTGCTCGAGAATGCTGGTTTTGCCATTAGTTTAGGGAAAACGGACAAAACGGTGATATCAAGCCAATTTTTTCAATTCTTAAGGTCACTTTTCTTTGGCAGCTTAACAATCACACCATCCTTCGAGTCCTTCGGATAGCTTATATTTTCCAAAATGATTTGTATCAACGAATGTAGAGTACTAGCCGCTGTTACGGGATCGGCTTTCAGGAATTCAACTAGTATTCCATCAAATCCAGCTGCCTTGTTGTTTTTGAGGAGGTTTATTGAACTTTGAATTTCCGATACAGAAGGGGATTCGCTGTCAATACCCCTTCACGACCTGCACATCTAGTTAAGGTGGGGCACTTCAGCACTCTGATCAACGGAATTCTCATTTGGCAGGACACAAAAATGGTCCTTCCATCTGCGTAGCTGATCCTCAATTGATAAGTGTTCCATCCGCATCCATTATTGCCGGTGTTGCTTTTTTCCCAGTAATATCTTTTGATATTTGGTACAATTCCCGAATATCTCCTCTTCTTGCAGCGTTTTCCACATTATCTGCGAGTCAATCCAACCTCACCCTCCTGTCACGTCTCACACATCAATACTCGCTTTGCAATTTAGCCTTTCGTTGAACATCTGCTTCTGCATTTATTTGCATTTTCAACGATTTGCGAAGTTCGATCTTATCCCAGGTGTCTTGGGATATCCAAGAGTCTCTACCTCTCGTCCGCTTGGGTACCAGTTTCGGATCAAGCCTCCATAAAAACACCTTTTACTTCACCCCACACCTCATCAATTGTTGAGTGTTGAATACCGTTTAATGACGAATATTATAAAATTCAATACGAATGTTTTAAATGACCCCAACATTTGTCGTTAAGGGTGTTGACATAGTTACGACATTTAAAGCATTCGTCTTGAATTTTGGTCTCCTTGCTCCATCCTGCGCTTGTCTTTGTATGGCAGCGGTTCGTAGTTTGAGACTCATCAGATCCAAATAGTGGTCGCTTCTCACATCGGCATTTCTTAAACTTCGAACATCACACTGCTGAATCATGATATGGTCAATTTGGTTTTCAGTTTGACCGATCGGATGCAACCAGGTGATTTTTTTGCACGGCTTATGCATAAATACAGTTCATACAAAACGATTCGCATAACAAAAGTCGACAAGAAAATTGTCATTTTCGTTCCGAGGCCAGAAGCCATTTCTTCCCATCTCGCGTTCCAGCCTGTAATTGTCTGATACAACTTGGTAATTGAGGTCTCCCATGACGAATATGATATCGGCTCTCGGAACACTCCTGTAAACCAAGTTAAGATGAGTGTAGAACGCGGTTTTGTCTTCCTCGGTCATTTCATTTGTGGGGCGTAGCACAGAATAATTGTTACGTTACTAATTTAAGAACGAAACCTTGCTGTCATTAATCTCGCAGAAATGGGCTCCCACGAAATAAGACTACGCCTTGCTTCTTCGTTCAACATAATTCCAACACCATGCAGTCTTTGACCACTATCTCTTTCATCCTCCCCAAAATGCGGTAGCCAAAAATAACATTTTTTTCTTCTATTTGTTAACGATTCATTTCTCATTATGACGTCTTGATTGACGCTCGTACCTGTAAGATGCCGCACCCCCAAATCCGATGTGCGGTTTACTGCAGCCGAAGCTGCAGAAGGATTCTCCATTAAAAGATTACCTTTTGGGGACTCATTTCTATTTGTTGTCATAGTTCATGTAATTGCAAATATCCTTCCACGTTATTGTTTTTCGAGATACGATTAATAACATACATACATAAGCTCTTAAACCACCCACTATGGGAAAACAGACGCCTTTTGTAGCCGCTCAATATGGGTTACAGACGCTACTTGCTACTGCCCTTTGCCTTTCAATAAAAAAAGCTCCTCCGCCACCAGACTATCATGCCGTTGACCGCCATTGGCAGTTCATCCACCTTTAGGGTTTTAACCAGGACATGTTTGTGCCTTGACCAGCACTGCTGGGTTGTCTGCTTATCCCGGCTTTTAAAGAAGTACGAACCAATTATTCCCACCAACCCATAAAGCACACAAAACAGTCAGTTTTTGTGGATGTTATGGTGTCTCAACATACATTTGAGGATTATCATCACTCCAAATAGGGCAGTTTTGTTTATTAAGGTATCGATTCAACCAAAAGTGAGCTTCATCGCTAAAAAAATTCGCGCGGTACATATTTCGGCGAGCATAACCATTATTTTCAAAATAAATTTGCACAATTTGGAAGCGTTGTTAGGTTAGGTGTCAGTCTATTCACGTTGAAATGCCAAACGAAGCTAAAAATAAATCGCTTGACAGCTGACAAAATGGCCACCAGTTAAAAAAGTGTTACCAACTCAAAGTTTTATACGTCTAAGAAAAACACATTTAACATGCATCATCAACGACAATCTATGTCTGTTTTGGTTGGAATTTGGAAACTTTATTTCTGTCTGTTCGCGTCAAAATGTACATCGACCTCACAGTACACAAATCTAAGGTATTATACTGCGCAGGTTGTCAGTCGAAAATAAAAAATGGCTGTGCGAGTGAGGAAGAAAACACACGTAAAAACAACAACAAATTAAAATTGAAATTGTCAGAAATAAAAATGGCTGTGCGAGTGAGGAAGAAAACACACGTAAAAACAACAACAAATACTGACATTTGACACAAATTTTGATATATGCGCAGAAGAAAAAAAAATCAAAACTCTAATGATATTACCTTTAATATGTGTACTGTGCATCGACCTCAATTCAATTGATATTGCTCTCTAAAATAAGCAAACAATAAATTATATTTCTGTAATTTTTGCAAAATTGTTTAATAATATTGTAATACGACAGCTAGAGCCTAGCGAATTATAGGCCAAATTCCTAAACGCAAGATTTGCAAAGCAAAACACAAAGTAGATTATAAACACTGATAAAGCAAATGCAAGTGAATTGCGCAAAATAATTTTAACATTTGCACAAATACCTTTGCATTTGCACAAGAAAAAAGAAAATCGTGCATTTTGGGACAGTCTGCTTAGCAGGGATTGTTATGTTTGCATTTGGGAACATTTAGCTTAGCATATTTTGCGCAAGATATGCGTTTCTGAATTCAGCAATAGTCTCAAAACCATTCCATTGAATCACGACTCACGACATGACATAGAGATAGTATCTCTTCCTTGTAAGATGCATTACCCCTGAGAATTGAAATATAAAGATGAAATAGGCTCGGACTGGATACCAGTCCCGAATATCCCACGTGGGTAATCCATTTAGCAGAGTACTTAAAAAAAATCTCTATATAATATCACAATTAATGCAGTCATAAAATAATTCTAAAATGGGAAATATTAAAACGAAATGTATGATATTTTAAATAATTTTTAATCTCCCTTAACTCTATAAGTGAAAGTTCATTATAAATTTTTGATCACAATCATAAAACCAATCAAGCTTTATGGTTCAATTTCCATTAAAGAAAAAAGAAATAATAAAATTGTGTTTTTATGTTGCTTTTAGTATTTTATAGCTTCAGCATATTAAGATTGCATTTGCTCTCAAAAAGTTTTACATATTCAAAAACAAATAAAATTGCTGAAATTGCATAAGTGACATTTAAGAGGAACTTACATGAAAAATCGTTTGCTAAACTAAAAAAATCACCAGAAAAATGAATATTTGGTCGACTAACAGAACCAGAAATGATCAAGTAACTACTTAATACAAGAAACAAATCGAGTTTGATTAAATCTGAACATGTAATAACTTTTCTTAAAATTTTTGTTTGAATCCAATTTCGCTCCATATATGAGGCTCCGCGAAATTAGGCCCCAAAGGAAAATGAAATAAGGCCCCAAATTGGGGTAATTTTTCATAATGAAATTATTCCCCAATGAAATAAGGCCCCATCTTTTATCTTTGGGTTTCTGTGATTTTTAGTCCAAACTTGTGACAAAAACTTTTTTTATATGAACTTTGACACAACTTTGGACTAAAATGCGCAGAAACCTTACATTAAAGTTTATTTTCAAACATTATATAATACCCCAAACCATCAAAAAGATACTTGGATTGTATCCTGTACAATTTCCCTGCAACAAGGACACTTGTACTCCTCTCCTTCAGCTATAGCTTCAGCTTGAATTTTGAGGTTGCATTCAGCACAAATTTTTAAATGCCTGCATCAGCAGGCAGTAACAGAATAGCTGAAAAAAATCGCGCTATTTTGTTTTGTATGCATTTTTTTGGGGCCTTATTTAATTTTGTTGGGGGCCTAATTTCCTGGGGCCTAATTTCGCGGAGCCATATATGAAATTGCTCTTTTTTAGTTTCTAGAAAAATGGACTATTTTTTTATGAAAGTGGCAGTTAGCCACATTCTTTCTTTTATTTAAAAAAATCTATTTTCTCTATAGCTGCGCCTTTCACTATTAAATTTTGCTTTACAAGTAGATTTGTTGTTGTTGTTGTTCATATTATTTCCAATAATAATAAACGACCGATAGTCTTGAATTCAGTTCACCGCTCTAAAAAGCTTCTTCATAGAAAAAAAAAAAACTCAATTAACTCAACTAATAAAAACATACATCCATAAGATATTAACCAACGAAATTATTACATTCTATACACAATCCACTAAACCAATTACAATAAAACACAAGTAGGTAGATATAGTCTTCCTCAAAAATCAAAGTGGAGAGACACGATCGAAAAAAAAAAAATACAAAGTATATGCATCAGCATTATTTTGTACCAAATAAAGCTAAGGCAAAGAGGCATACCTACATATACAAGAGACGAAGAAACAGTCTATTATTCCCACACTAGAGTTCAGCCGATCGGTGTAATCAAACAATAATCTCTGCATTAAGGCACACGCCATTTCCAAGATCAAACGTTGCCGACAAATTTTCTGCGGTTGCGCGCACAACGGAAGAAATCCCAAGAAATCAGGGAGTTGGTTGTTGTTTCTTCTTCTTTATAGACGCCAAGCCGCATCACTATGAAGAAGTTCCTATACTCCATGTTGGTTAGTTGGTTGGTTGGACCTTATATCATCATCATCATCATCACTATTCACATCATCATCATCATTTTCCTCTTCGTCTTCTACAGTGATGTGTCTTTATAGCCTGAAGCTATTCGTTTCGTACATATCGTAAAAGAAACTATGAAGATTGCCTGATTTTGTCCATGCCATGATGCATAAGATTTTTCCATGGTATAACTCTCTTTAAAGTTGCCGTGTATACCTAGAAGAAGCATTCACACCGTCATTTATGAGACAAGCTATAAGAGTACCAATATACCCAACCATCAACAAAGTTAAGTAATGTCTTTCAAAGAGAGTTATTAATGAAAAAATACGAGAGCCCACAACATATACGATATAAACAGCTTTTAAACTATAGGAAGTATTTATGAAGGAGCATTGAAAATAAAGTTATCAAATTGGTATAGAGAGACAAGAAATTATGGTAGCAGGGCACGCCAGCCCAGATTTAGTGCCAGGTTTAAATTAAAAAAGAAATCGAGTTTTTAAATATATAATCATTGCGGTTTGTCCTGTTTCTGTTGAACTGTTCGCTAACTTTCCAAAAATACCAATTTCTAATAAATTCAGTCCAAAGTTCTGTCAAAGTTCATTTAAAAAAAATGTACATTACTTTGGTCTTAAATGACAGCTTTGGGACCTAAACGAACAGAGAGTTCTGTGATTTGTGAAAGTAAAACAAAAAAAAAAACTACTAAAACAATAATATTCTATATATTGTGAGAAATGGATGAAACTCCTAGAAGTTGCTATGGTGAACTGCTTGATCAATTTTTAACACACTTCACATGACATAACCACTGCTAAGGAGAGCAGCAAAGCAGACCCGTGCTCGCTTGACTCGAAAACCGAAATCCTTGAGCTATTGTGTGGGGTGGGGGACTTTATTTTTATATCTGTAGTTTATTTTTGACGTGCTGAGGTTGTAATTTAGCTTGGTAATCATTGTTGGAGTCCTGTCGCTTGAACACCATAATCAAAAATTTCGCCCATTCTGTGGAAATGGGTCAACTAAAATAAAACACGTAAATTAGTTGGAAAATTTCCAAGATCAAAATAACGATTGGTGTCTTAAAAGATAGGTGTTGAGTAGAGGTAACTTCGGGTAAAATTTAAGTGTTGCCACTTCTTAGGTCAAAGGTGCGGATTTCCACTTTTCTGGTATTTTTTTAAATATTGTGAACAAGCAAAGTTCCTAAAACGCCTCCAGGTCCAGATGCCGAATGGGAAATAACAATTGATATCTTATAAAATAAGTGTTGAGTAGGCGCACTTTCAGTAAAAATGTAAATGTTGCCACTTTTCAAGAACATCATTTTTTTTTTATTTGAAAGTCCCGCCAACTGCCCCTTGATTTTGGTAATTTTTAATATTTTTAACATGACCAAATTAGCAGAAATGCTTTTAGACGCCAAACAAGTTTTGGAAAAATAACGGCTTATGTCTTAAAAGATAGGCGTTGAGCAGACGCACCATCGCACAGTGTAGTATTCATTAGTAAAACTTGTCCAAAAGTATTTTTTTGATATTTTTTTTGTGTCAGTATTAAAGTTTCAAAAAATTTGCTCAATTTTATCAAAGGACACGGTAGTGCCCAGCCAAGTTCGCGGCACTACACCCTTTTTACAGGAACAAACTCAGGCTGTTTTCATCCCCCCCCCTCTAACTTCAGTACCAATAAAGTCCGAAACTTCAAATTCCCAGTATTTGCTGAACTGATCAAACACAGGTGGCTCACCAAATTTCATCTCCTTAGCATTAGTAATTCCCGAGATATAGGACTTCAAAAATCACAAAAACCATAACTGACTGATTCACTGACTCACTGACTCACTGACTCACAGATTCACTGATTCACTGATTCACTGATTCACTGATTCACTGACTCACTGACAGACTACAAAAATTATGAAGCACTTCCCGACATCGTAGAGACTTGAAATTTCGCACAACGGTAGGCTTTGTGGTGCATGCTAAGGAAAAAATCGAAAATCTGCAATTTTCTATTCAGGGGGCGTGGCATCCACCCACTTCTAAAAAATTCTTATAAATTATGTGGAGCACTTCCGATTGTTATAGAACGATGAAAATTGGTAGGTTGGTAGGGCTTGAAGTACTTGGAAAGAAAAAAATTGAATGATTGGAATTTTCCATTCAAGGGGCGTGGCATCCACCCACATTCTTGAAAATTCTTATAAATTATATGGAGCATTTCCGATTGTTGAAAAATGATAAGAAATGATAGGTCGCTAGGGCTTGAAGTACTTAGAAAGAACAAAATTGAAAATTTGGAATTTTCCATTCAGGGGGCGTGGCATCCACCCACTTTCTCAGAGTTGCTATTATTTTTATGAAGCACTTTTGGCTATCGTAAAATAATTAATATTTGTAGAGTGGTAGGGCTTGATTTTCACCTGACAAAATAAAATCTTTGCAAAAAGGAGTGAAATCACAACAAAAACATAAATGTTAAAAAAAGAGCCAAGTTCTTATATGTACAAAAAACCTTTGCGTAAGAAGTCAGCCAAAAAAAGTAATGAGATCTTTAATATATGCCAAGTTTTATGTTCATAAAGTTTAATATCAAATATCTGAATTAGAATAATGTCGAAACAGCTCCAAATTATGACAGAAATTGGTATTAAATGATGAATGATTAAAATTTGGTGGATTTACTTGGCAAGTTTTCTCTTAATTACTTACTTAATCACAAATTTAAAATGTGTGAAAACTTGACCAGTAAACCCACCAAATTTTGATCATTCATCACGTTCATGATTATATATTATTTATTTATTTATTTAGCTTAATACTTGCACTTAAATCTAAACTTAATTCTATTGTGGGTTTTTCTTTTTTTTTGTTGTTGTTGTTGCTGTTTTTTTTTATTTCTTTTATTATTGATCTGGGCCCGTAGGCCCACCCACCAGTTGTTTGCATACAAAAAACTTAAAAATGAATTCTAAAAATAAATGAAAGACAACAGGGGCTTTGCATAAGGACGAGTTATAAAGAGAGGATCGGAGTGAGGAAGAACTAATATGGAAGTCAAAGATGTCCTGTGAGTTATTGGCTAGGCGCAACAATCTTTAGATTGATTCAAACCGACCGTAACTTGTGCGGTAATGAGAAAGGCGGAAGAGAGGAGTGGATCTGAGGGAACGTGGGTTGGTATTAATAGAAATAATTTCCAAAAGATAGGAAGAATCAATAGTCCCAGCGAGGAGCTCGTGCAGAAAGAGTATATCAGCATATTCTCGACGTTTTTGTAATGTTGGCAAATTGATCAATTTTAATCGATCTTCATAAGTGGGTAAGATGAGATTATCAGACCAAGGAAGACCACGGTGGGCAAATTGAAGAAACCTACGTTGCACAGCTTCAATTCTTTGGGAATGAGAGTTCTGATATGGCGACCAAACTTGGCTAGCAAAATTTATGTAGAGGGACTTAGTGACATAAGGGTTCGAGAATTCCTTGGACCAACGTTTTATAAAGGCGAGTGAAGAATTAGCCTTGTTAATTATATGGTCAAAATGGGCCAGAAAGCTTAGCTGATTGTCGCAAATTACTCCCAGGTCTCGTATAGAACAAACAGATGCAGCTACATTATGAAAGTAATAGTTTCGGGAAGGTAGGGATAATCGCTTACGGGAGAAAATTATGATCTGACATTTAGCAACATTAAGTTCTAAAAAATTGTCGCACCAGGCTTGAATCGTTTTGAAGTGAAAGAGAGTCAGTGGGAGTAGAAATGACCTTAATTATTTTCATATAATCAGCGTGTATGGAGAGACTTGAATCATTAATCACATTGATGACGTCGTTTATTGTTAAGACAAAGATCAAAGGTCGAAGGTAACTCCCTTGAGGAGCACCCGAAGTAGCATAAATGGGATCGGAGATTGAAAACCTAAATATAACTCTATATTGGCGGTTTTCTAGGTATGAACTGAGCCATGAGATGAAAAATGGTTGAAAACCGAGGGCTCTAAGCTTAAGTTAAATAATTTGATGACATATTTTGTCTAAAGATTTACTAAAATCTGTGGTGATAACGTCCACTTCATTTTTTCTCTCTAATGCATTTAGAGTTTTAGAAACGAATTCCGTAAGGTTTGTTGGGGTAGATGAGCATTTTAAAAAGCCATGCTGTTGTGGAGAAAAGATAGATTTGCAGTGAAAGTAAAGAGAGTCGAACACAATACTTTCGAAGAGCTTAGGGATAGAAGAAAGTTTAGCTATGGGAGGGTAGTTAGCAATATCATTCTTTGCACCTTTTTTATGAACGAGAAAAATAAAAGAATCCTTCCATAATTTTGGGAAAATAATTATGATTTTGAAGAAAATTAAAAATAATATTCCTCTGTTTTAGTGGAGCGAATGAATTAAGTTCAAATAAAGAATTTTAAGTGAGAAAATAGCTTGCGAGAGTGAAAGACAAAATAATGCTGCAAATGGCTGACAGAGGGAGTTAACACTATTTTTTAAGAGTATGGCAGGCAGACCATCTGGACTAGGAGAGAAGTCATCCTTAAACAAACTTATCTTTTTGATGAAGATACACTAATTTCAACTGTGGAAAGGGAGGTCTGTGGGGAACTTTCAAAGTAACTAAAAAACAGTGGTCAGGTTCATGTGGGTGATCACTGTACGATTGCCTGAAAAAGGAGGCAAAAAGGTTTGTGATAGCTTAAGGGTCAGCAGATGTCATGTCCAGGAATTTAAGAGCTGGGAGAAAGCCATCAAACTTACGTTTAACGTTATTGAATTGATAGAAGCGTCTAGGGTCAGAGATCAAGCAGTCTTTCATGCTGTCAACGTATTCAAGGTAGAAAAATTCGCAGAAAGTGGAGAAGCGGCATCAGAAGAAAAAACTAAGTCGAGCTGCCCCCCTAAGTTGTTAGCAATGCCACTTACCTGGAAAAGACTTTAGTCAAATAAATGATCGGTAAGCAGGAGCTCCTTTTCAGAGGAGGCATTAACATAAAATATGCTTCATCTTCTGACGGAGACCAATGCAGTTGTGGGAGGTTGAAGTCACCAACAATAATAAAATCATCTAGGGAATCTGTGACTTCAACAAGGGAATCAATTTAATATCAATAGCGAATTGGTAGGCTTCGATGGGCTGCGATGGGGGAATATAGCAGCAACCAAAGTATATATTCCGATTTTTCAAGGATGTTTTCACGCAAACAAATTCAAACGAAGATGCGCAAGACTTTTTGATTAGGCAAGCATTAAAACAATTGTGTACTGCCAAAAGAACACCTTGGCCAGATGTATCATTTTGGTTACCTTGATCATCAGCCAAAAAGACGACAAATTCTTCGTTGAGGATAGAAGGGCAAAGGTTTGTTTCGGTTAAAGCAAAGATATCATATGGAAGTTTTTGAGAATTAATATAAACAGACGTCGTTTTGGTGTGAAGGCCCCTTACCTTCTGGTAATAAGGAGACAAAATAAATGGGACTAGTTAAGGTCTATAATAATTTTAAAGGTTGCGGGTATTTTGATGGTATGAAGTGCGCTTAGAGCTGATGTGACGATGTGAGAGGCATACGTTGCAAGGTATCTAGTAACTGTAGCGGGAGAAATGTTGAAGCCTTCATGGTAACGGATATATTATTTGTTATTTCCTAACACTCGTTTGCAATCTGGAGGCTTTCCTCGACTTTTTTCATATTAAAAATATTAAAAATAATCAAATAAGTTTAGAGTTCACCCGTTGACATCCAAAAAAGTGTGTTCCCGAAAAGTGGTAACACTGAAATTTTACTCGAAGGTCCATCTAATCAACTCCTTTTATTCTGTGAGCCTATTTACATGGGAAATATCACATTCGTAAAAATATTCGAACTCGAGATTTTGATCAAATATAGCATTATGAGAGAATACTAAAATACTAAGCTCCACAATTTTGTCGGTCCATGGGTCCGTCTGTCTCTTTAATGTATCCAAATCTAGACCTAGATAAATTCTGAGCAGCTGGATCGGACCCTGTACCAATATAATAGTTTAAGACCGAAAGACATTTGCATTAAGTTAGTTTTGGGTTCGAATAATTCACTATTTCAGAGAAACAAAAAGTCAAAAATCTTGGTCGGCATTTTATTTGAACTTTGTTGCAAATCTTGAAACATCCACTTAGTATCTCTATAAGTCTGTTTTATTGAACCCATTAGGAAAAAGATGTTATCATTTTCTGGTTAACTGCTAAACCAGAAATAATACTGGGAATTGCATATATCATCTGTTTTATCCCAAAATTACCATTCCCTACCATAACCTTGGCGTTGAAAAGTCTTCGATTGTATCAGCAAAATTAAAACGCTTTTAAAGTTTATCCCTCGAACATTTTTAGTGACAATAATAAGGTCCCTCGAAGTATGAGAATAGCCATTCTTATAAGTTCCCACCGGCAAAGCAATCTACTTCCTTTATCGGCAAAATTTTATTGATTTCCCATGTCAATCTTCATCTATCTTTCGGTCGTAAAAATCATTTCATAAAAAAAAAAACACAAAACGAACATCCTGCGACTAATTGATGAATAATTTTTATTTTAGCAACCGAAAAAAGGTCTATTTAAACCGCGAATTAAATCTCACAGTTAATTAATTTTATGATCACTCTAATAAACATACATTTTTCTTCAGATCAAATCTTGATGCTTTCAAAATCAACGTTCGATTGTTTCACGCAGTCATCAAATTTGCTAAAAGCTCATCGTAAAATAGTAGATATGTCCATAAATATGTCTTGGTATAGAGGAATTGTAATATCTTTCGGCGCGTATTCATTGATCTTCAACCTAAAATCTAATTTCCTCCAATTGTTATTGTTGTTGTTTATGGCTAATTCTTTCCTAGATTTGTTGATGATGATGGGCATGCGTGCGGCAATACAACCAACTCACCGATGAAAAAACAACAAACCAACCAAATTTGTGTCACTATCGGCAAAGATCAAAGTAAACCAAAAGTATCTGAAACCCAAAAGATCAAAAGGACCGCATATACGCGAACACTTCGCAGATCAGATTCGGCAAGAAATAGTCCATAGTTCGAGGGCTTCCACCAGAGGAAAGCCGCACAGCACCATCAATACCTACATACCTATACCGCTTCCATCAAATTGACGGCTTTAAGAGGATTTTTTTTTTCATCTTCGCCTTCTTTTTTTGAAGTCTTTTATTTTATCTGTCTTATTATTATTTTTTTTTTATTTCTTTTTGAAACCTAATCAGCCAAATTGCAATTCCTACACGCATGTCAATGCGATATATTCCATCAGGCTTCTGTGTGTATATACACATCTACGACAAAGCCAAATCTAGAAATCTGAATGCCAGATCCTTTGCATGCTCCAATTCGGTTTTGTAGTGTGGTTAATTGATTTGGAAAGAACTACACTCTACACGAGAGGACAATTATGGCGATTTTTTACACACACTCAAAGGATGCGCCGATATGCCGACATCGACAGTGCACGACGAAATTGGCGTGTAATTTTTCGGATCCACCACCTGCTTGCGTTTTTGATTAGTTCCCAATGCTTTGGGAACCGAGGAGAGTATAATATACTTATGTACGTACAACAGTAGGAAAAGGATCCTTTTGTGAGTTATCTCTTGTGTGTAGTTATACCGATCGACCCCGTTCATTGGTTCACAGGTGGAACTTAATAAAATTCTTTAGATCCTTCCGAAAGAGAGTCGCAAATCAATTCCAAACCACCACTCTATCTCCTTGTATAGTACGGAAGATAGAGTTGTAAGTTATTTTAGTTAAGTTATATGTGGGAAAGGTGGGAAGTTGAGATGATGATGATGATGTGAAAGATTGTGGAACCTACTAATTTTTTAGTTCACACAAAAGAAAAACAAAAAACTATAAAGTATGATTTGTGAATGATTGTGGAACGCATTCATTTCACACGACAACTCTCAAAATATGGTAAGGTGTTAAGTGAAAGATTATGGAACGCATTCATTTTTGTTTTCACAAACCTTCGAAACATAGTTCTTCTGTACCTACATTCATTTTTTTGCTTTACACAAAAATCTAAAAAAAATCTGTTATATGTATATATTTTTCACTTCACAAAAACCTTTCAAATACGCATTCAATTTTCACTTAACACACAAAACGTTATACGTTCCGTGAAATAATGTGCAACGCATTCATTTTTTTTTCATCACAAACAATCCAAAAATAGTTGTTCTGTAAATGATTGTGGAAAACGTCAATTTTTCGCTTTATAAAAAGCCTCACAAAAAAAGTTACATATGTGTTCCATGAAATATTGTGGAATGCATTCAGTTTTCACTTTACTCATTGAAATTTGGTTAGATATACAGTTATGTAACTCATTAAATTTTATTTAACACAAAAACCTCCCAAAAAACATTTTATGTTTCTTGAAAGATTGTGGAATGCATTCATTTTTCACTTCACAAAAAACCTCAAAATTTGATTAGATATTTCATAAAACACTGTTCTTCATACAAAAAACTTGGTAAGATATTCTATGGAAGATCATGGAACACATTAAATTTTCACTTGAAACAAAAACCTGGCAAAAAATGTTATATGATCCATGAAAGATTTTAGAACATATTCATATTTCACTTAACACAAAAACCTAACAAAAAAACATTTTATGTTCCGTGAGGGATTGTGGAACGCATCCAAAATAGTTGTTCAGTAAAGGATTATTAGATATGTTAATTTTTCGCTTCATACAAAAACCTCAGAAAAAAATGTTACATATAATGTTGCATGAAATATTGTGGAATAAATTAATTTTTCACTTCACAAAAAAGCCCTTGTAAATTTGGTTAGATATTCTGTTAAAGATTATACGTAACTCATTAAATTTTCACTTAAAACAAAAAACGTTTTATGTTCCGTGAAAGATTGTGGAACGCATTCATATTTCACTTAACACAAAAATTCCTCCAATAGGTAAAATTTTCTTTGATAGATTCTAAAATACATCTTACACAAGAAACTCCCATAAATTAGTTAAATGTTCTGTAAGAGATTGTGGAACGAATTCATTTTTAATTCCACAAGGAGCAAGTACCTTCTAGGCATATTGTTTTTACATTCAAGCAAAGTTAAATTAAAGAAAATACATCTCCAAATCGTGAAAATAAGTTTCACCAAAAACTTTCACTTGAGTTCAGCTGCTAATTGGCATTTCATGTCGTATTAAATTTACACTGGTATTTTATTTTCAAATGCACAGAAAGGAACTACGAAAAAATATCATAAACTATTAAACAGGTATAACTGATACTCACTTCCTGTAAAATTAAAGTGCCTTATATATGAGCTGCGAATTGCGAACTGCGAATTGCAAATTCTAGCGATTTCCAACATTTCTTTCACATGAGTGGGTCGCTGACAGACGCGAATTGTCATAAAAAATAAATCAGTAAAAAGGGTGCTAAAAAAAATTTGAGGTTAACTTCGAGTGAAATTTTAATTCGCAGATTTGTGGAATACGTCCTAATGTTTGACAATTCACAGAAAATACCTTGTTGGTAGCATAGAAAATATAAAAATGCTAAATTTTACAATTTAAACTAATTTGCCATGCTTTCTTTTAAAAATTGTAGAAAGGATTGTTTATTCACTTTGTCGAAAAGTTAAAACAAGAATTTGGGGATTTTTGCGCTTGGAATTGCCAAAACAAATTTATTCGCATTCACAAGCCGCAGTTGTGAAAGGCATTCAATAGTGACCACGTTCCACATTTTTGTCTTCCAATATTTTTAGATTCCAGATTTTCTGATCAAATGTGAGAAAAAGTGGAAGAGTTGTCTTGTTAAAAATTTAAGTTTGAACTGAAGTGAAATGGAAGTTTTATGGACAGAATCCAATTTTGGTATTTGTGGTTCTAGCCTCAACTTTAAGGTTAGAATCAATTAACATAGTTGCAACCCCATAATCTCAACGATTATACCCCAGACTGTTAAATTTTGTTTGAAATTTTGACGGCTGCAGGCAGCGCAGCACAGCGGTGGCGGCAAAGCAAATGAATATATTGGATCGTTCTACACAACTTTGATGATAGCATTGTCGTGAATCATCCTTGTTTGGAATTTCTTAAAGAGCAATACCTTATCCATTCTCAAAAAAAAAAATATATGCACATGATTGGGTGTAAATTAGATGGTGGTCAAATTTTAAGAGGAGACTGGAAATGATTCAATAACCCTGCAGGAAGTCTGAACACAAAACGAAGTCATCTCTAAATCGGTTTTCGTTTGATTTTGGCCATAAATATTGACCCCTGCAGTTCGGGAAAAAACCACAAAGCAGCGAAAGTTATTAGCATGAGTAAATATTGACTTTGAAATATAAAGCGCCAGCCGCCACACAATCCACCGCCGCACTATGCTGCTGGCCATGATGCTGCTTCAAGTTATAAAATCAAAATTGATTTTTCTTTATATTTGACTAATTTATTTTAATCTTATGGAGATTTGTTATATGTATTTTTGATATTTATAATTATTCACTTTTTGGTTTGTGTTATACATTGGTGGTGGATGTGGGTGGAACTTGATTAAATGGTTATAAACACAGGATGGCAATAAATTAAAATCAATTCGTATTCATAATGAGTTCGAAAGAAACCAAATTTTTTGTTGCGTTTTTGTTAAATTATTTAGCTTTTGTAAATTTTAATTTACGATTTAATGTGGTTTTGAAGCAATATCCTGCAATTATAGTTTTTACTTTTTTTTCAAATTTTTAGAAAAATGTTTCACAGAATTTTGGCTTATTTTGTAACTTCTAAGAAATTTGATATTTCTGAATAAATTAATAAAACCTTAGTTCGTAACCAATGCACCTTAAATTTCCCTTGGAAAGCTCAGAATAGGTATTTTGCATATTCGAAAAATATTCTTTCTAACAGGTCAGTTATTGGTTATCATATAGATAAGCTATTTTCAGGAGATCAGCCATAGATTTATTCGTTATCTGTGAGCTTTTAAATAAAGGCACTAAAAAACATTTTTTGTAAGAACTGCGGCCCAGGATATTTCCAACTACCTCTCAAACTTTAGTACGAATACATTTAGAAACTTTAAAAAGGAAAATTTGCCAAGCTTATCAAGCCCAGGTGCGTCACCAAGTTTCAACATTGAATTTATGGAGCCGTTACCACCATTTTAACGATCGATCTTATGGTGCATTTAAAGGAAGAATTTGAAGTTTTTCAATTAGGGTAGTAGTATCCACCTTTTTTTTGTAGTACCGCATGGCATATTAGTGCATTCGGCTCCCATTAACTGCCATCTAAGAACAAGAACTTTTTTTCAGGAGTACCTTCTTACTGCCTTTTGGAAGGAAGTGACAAATTCTCTAAAAATATCTCTTTTCATGAAAAAATGCACTTCATCTTACGATTATACTTCCTGGCTTCGAAAAAATGAAGCTCTTTCAAGCATGCTTAAAGTCGAAAATGCTACTAAATTCACGCTTGCCTTGCTTAGAGAATGGTGAAAATGGCCACTTTTCAATAATTTTCACTTAAACCTTATTGTTCTCAATTAAATTTTCTATCGAAATGGATGTGGGTGAAAAATTTTATAAAAAATTAAAGCGGGGAAAATTAACAAAAACCAACCAAAAAAGTCGACAAATCAATGATTTCCAGATTTTTTAATAGATTACACTTATTTTTTTTGCAGCCTTTTAAGTAAGCTTTTGCCCCAAACAAATGTTAATCAATAATAAAAACCCTTGAACGTAAATTGTTCCTTTATTTGCCTATAGTTCAATATAGACCAAGAGCCGACAGAAGATTTTCGGTGTTAGTGGCAGAAAAAAAAAAGAGGTAAAGGTGTCGAAAGCTTCAGTAAAGGCTATTCAAAATATCAAAGTCATGCAGTCCATAGCCGGGGCCTTAGCAAAAAAACAAAAAGGGTTGTGACTACCCTTGAAATGATTAAACACAGTGCTGGCGTTAGGAAAAAAGGGAAGGATTCAAGAGGAGATGCCGATGCACATTGGTTTTGTAGTTCTGAATATCAAAATAGGAGGGAAATATAGAGTCAGGTAAAGCATTTCAGATTCGGGTAGTGCAACTAAGAATCTCTATACTTTACCGTACGCATAGAATTGGGCTCAAGGGTAAACTGATGTGCATTTCTAGAAGTATGAGTATTACGGTGGAACTGCTAAAGGGGAGGAAAGCAACTGGCTATTTCACTAGAACATTGTTTGTAAAAATATCGATAAAATAACGAAAGGCACGAAACATTGCGACGGTGTTCGAAAGATGTAAATGTTTCTGCTATAGCTCTATGACCTATCAATTTTAAAGCTCTATTTTGAACTCTATCCAAGAGACTTAAATGGGTTTTAGGAGCACCCGCACAAATATGGGAATTGAGCTCAAGCTTTCGACGAATGAAGGCTTTATAGATTACAGCCAGATCAGAAGGGGAGTCAAATTTCTTGCATCTTCGAAGAAAACTTAGAAATTTTGCAGCATTTTTGGCCATGTCGAATATGTGATCATTCCACAGAAGGTGGTTTGTGATGCACCATGCATATACCCAGTGCTGAGCTTACATAGGGAGTGTCATTAAAGACGAGCATTGGAACCACGGACGAAGTAGTGTTTTGAATGTTTTTTTTGCAAATGACCAAAAATTTTGACTCACTGTGGGACATTGTATTGCCAAACGGTTCTCTTAGGGGTTTTCTCTTTAACTGAGGATTTTTGGTACTAGAAACTTGCAGATATGACACAATAGTGTGATAAGCCTAGAGGCGATAATACACTGAAAGTGTATTTATCAGTGTATGCACAAAATATAAAATAATAGGGTTACGTACAAATGTCGATTTATATCTACTTTCCTGCAAGTAAAAATACCAGATTTGTTTTTACCGATTAACCTAATTAAAATGTCAAAATTTTGAAATCTTGACTGCCCTGTCGGTCATTTGAACGTAACCCTTTTGAAATTTTAGGAAATGATGTTTTGATCAAAATCTCGACTTTCAAAATATTGACTGTTGAAACATCGATTGATAAAATTTCGATCACTGTCGACATTTTAACAATCGATATTTTGAAAAGTTGATATTTTTAAAAATCGGTGAAACTATTATCCATTTTTTGATTAGTCCGTCTTTTAAACAGATGAGATTTTTTTGTCGATTCGATATGAAAAAGTCGAGATATCGTTCCAAATTCGAAAAAATACCATAGGTTTTCAGAAGTTTTAAGAACTAATTATTTTTGTCAGGAATGCATTTTAATTTTGTCGATAAAAAAACAATTCATAATTGAAGATAGTGGCAACCCTGCACCGAAAGCCGTTGATTTTTGAACATAAGAATTAAAGCTTTCTATTTTCGTCCAAAATCCAGAGCAAAACAAGTAGATTCTTAATGCAATTTATTACAGGGCTCATTTTCTGGGTGAAATATGTGTCAGGAGTGCGAGCGTCAGCTGCCATTTTGGAAAACGCGTTTTTTTTTAATTAAGTTGAAAAGCTTTTAAGAAATTGAATTTTGAAGTCAGTATTTAAAAAAAAAGATTGTGAATTTTGTTCAAGCTGATTTTTTTTTTCAAAAATATATTGACTTTAAAATTTACTTTCTAAAAAAAATTTGTCATAAAAACAACTTGATTTAAAAAAGCAAATAAATGAAAGGAATATTAGCTAAATAAAAAGTACATTTTCAAAAAAAAATCAAGTTTTTTTGTTTGAAATTTTTTTGAAACTAATTTTTTTATTGTTAAATGTTCTTTTAATTTCATTTGAGGTCAAAAAAGTATCTAACTAATGTATACACTGTGAAAAAAATCTACTAGAATAAAAGTCTTCAAATTCGCATACCATTGCAAGCCATGCAATCAATATTTTTAAAGAAAAAAAAAAAAAAGATTTACGAAAAGACCACAAAACGTCGTCGGTTATAAGTACTTTTTTTCCAACTAACGATGAACGGTGATAAAAAATAATTTCTACAAAATCTTGTAAAACACTTTCTCAAATTTCCAAAAGTATCTTTGGATTTTTTATAACGTCATTATTTACTGAGTAATTGGTAATCAAGGCTTAAAGTCAGATAAACTATGCAAACAAAAATTGTAAAAAAAAAAATTGAATTGAAGCTGAATAAACAAGGTATCTGATCATATTACATTTGATTGACTCAAAAAAAAAAAAAAAAAAAAAAATATTTTTCGAATACAGCGAATCAAAAATCATAAGAAAAGTATATTTTTTCAATCGTGAAAGTAAGAATTTTAAAAATAATAATAATAATAATAATCTATTATCATTCATAATTCCAGGATTAAATTCTAACTTAAGCTTCCTCTTAGTCGTCCACTTATTGCCATGAAAAGTGGATTTCATCTACCTCGTTTGAGCTCAGCACAGCTGTGAAGCTTGCAGGGCAACTTTCACCCACGCAAATGGGATCTTGACAGGAGTTTGCAGTTTTTTTGCATTTGTTTTTGCGGATAATGCAGTTTGCCAAGTAAGAGGGTAATTGAGTAACCTGCTATCTACACTGTAAAGTTAGCAGGTCACATTGTGTATCTCAGGAACTAAGCGTTCTAGGAACTTGTAGTAAGGCTCCAAATTTGCAGTTTTTTTGCATTTCAAGAATTTGCTACGTCAGATTTTTCAAATCCTTTTTTTGAAAAAAAAATATCATACTGACCTGCCTTATTGCAAGTTCCTAGCATGCTTGGTTCTTGAGATACACGACATGACTTCACAGAGAAGTTAGCAGGTCAGTATGAATTTTTTTTTTCAGAAAAAGGACTTCAAATTTTAAAACTAACCTATCGTTGAAGTGCAAAAAAAACTGGAAATTTGGAGCCGTACCACAATTTCCTAGCACGCTTGGTTCCTGAGATATACCATGTGACCTGGTAACTTCACAGTGAAGATGGTAGGTCACTCATTTTACACACTTCTTTGGAGAAATGCGAAAAAAAACTGCAAATTCCTGTCAAGGTCCCATTTGCGTGGGTGAAAGTTGCCCTGTTAACTTCACAGACGGGAACTCAGCATTTAATTCGTAAGCCTCTCCATTCCTGTCGACTAACTACACATATACACACTGGTAGGGTAGAGCGGGGCTAGTTGGACCACGGGGCAAGTTGGACCACGCGAATAACTCAGAAACCACAAGAGCTAAATGAAGACGATCATACACGAATGAAGCATTGTTACTAAATCATACGTGCTAAACTGGTTTAAGGTGGATTTCTTCTGCCAAAGGAGAGCCACATGCCAATATTTGTTTTTTTGGGTACAAAAGTAAAAAAAACGAATTTGTTTCTTTTTGTGTTATCGTGATGAAAACATTTTTTAACAAAGTATACTAATTTTGTGAGTTCTGTTATTGAATATTTGCATTCTATTTTTGAAATTGAAGAATTCTAAGTGTTGTTTGCAAAGTGAGGGAATATATTCATCAAGCTAGGTGTGGGGTAAGTTGGACAAGGCGGACCAACTTGCCCCGCTGAATTAAAAATAAATGTATTATATGGAAAATAGTATGAACATTTTTTAACAGATAAAGTTCCAAAGAGGAAAAAGAATTTTATGGCTGTATGTTATTATCGATGTGTATGGAAGCATATTCTGAGACTTAACCCGACGAGGAGTGGGTGCAATGCCATTCTTGCTGAAATCAGGCCCATACAAGATTCTCTATTACTGTTCATTTTGCCATGGGGTCATTTACGTTATCTTATGTTGTGCCTTGAATTAAGTTATAGTTTGGGATCAAATTAAGTTCAAACTAACAGTGCTTTTGTTCCTTTTTCCACTTTTTTGGCTTTGGTCCAACTTACCCCACCAACTGGTCCAACTGGCCCCGCTAGTGGGGCAAGTTGGACCACTTGGACTTTGTGCACTTAAAATAATCTTATTCTTCTGCTATAAAATATTTTAAATCTTATCAAATTTTTTTAAGAAGCCGAAGTTACATTCTTTCCATTAATTCCATTTTCATTGTTATGTAAGGAATAGGTAAAAAGTTATGAGACTTCAAGTAAAAAGTGGTCCAACTAGCCCCGCTCTACCCTACTCCTCGAGCCGTCTCCCCTCATAAATATATTTACATTTAAGTAAATACTTTGTACTTGATTCATAATCCACAAGGATTTCGTAGAATATACAAAATATTCAAAAACATTTCGTATATTTTACCAAATTTTTGAAAAATATTTCGTTAATTCAACTAAGTTTTTGTTCACAATATTTCTAAAAATCCAAAAGCTTCGTAGTATTAGTAAAAATGATATTTGTAATTTCACGGAATCAAAGTTATACAAATAAAAAAAGATATTCTTGGTTTTGCATTATACGAAAGCTTCGTAAAATATACAAACTTTTTAGTTAAATATACTAATTATTTTTTTGGGGGTATACCTAGTGATTTTTCGTTTAAAAGTTGTTAGCCTTTAAACAAAATTATTTCAGCTTTGAGTTTTCCTCATCGTTTTGTAACCTTATTACTACAATAAACGTGTTTTTAAAAAGAAATAATCATTCCATTCCTTATCACATCATCATTTCATCGCACATTACTTTCACCATTATTAACGCTTAACATTTTGAAAGGAAAAAAAAAAAAAAACAAAATAAAAAATTTAAATCAATTTTATTCCGATAATCCTGTCTGGTTCTTCAATCATCCACGCTTCTACAACATCAACGAACGTATATAGTGTTAAATTTGTTCTCTGCATTCACCATCCAGCAGGTTCCACTGACTGCACCATCATCATCAGCCAACAACAAAACAGCAAAAAAAAAGGTAGCCCTAAAATGTGTTTGCCCATTATACTTAGGATACGCTCTATTAGGTGCCCAATACATTTACATAGGTGCTGTATGCGAGACCAAAGATTACACAAAAAAAAAAGAAGCGAAGATAGAAAGGGCGGCTACGATAAAAGGAGTTATCGGCGCAACAAAGGCTACCGCTTTTCGATCTGGTGGCCACAAGAGAGCTCCGCAGTAGCCGGGCCAGAAACATCAGCGTATCACGGTAGCACTTCAAAAGTAAATTGCTTTTAACATGATTCTCAATCGGTTGTCCATTTTCAAAGAGATAAACTTTATGCGTGCATCACACACTCATGAAGGTGTTTTTTTTTTAAGTATGAATGTGTGTGTTGAAAATATACATGCACATATCATATATACATCATATAGCCTTGATGGTCAAGGCACAATCCTGAGGGAATTAGTTCCACTTTGGATTGAAATTAAGCGGCTATCCATTGATTCAGATTGGAAAATTAACTATGATAATACCTACACAAATACAAAAAAGTAATAATGAATTTAATAGGTACACAAAATGTTTTTATTTATTTATGAAAAGGATATTTTAAGATCAGTATTTTTTTTACAATAGGCATTTTCCTTTGGAGGTGGCGAAGTACTTGCAAGTACTTTGCCCAGCTTTTTTCAATGGAACACATCAAACTGCTTTCCCATGTAAAATGTATCTACTCGCGCATAAGAGCATGTGCAGTTGGTAGTACTAGATTAGGGTTTTCATCTACTCGTAAGTACTTCGCCACGTCCAAAGGAAAACGGCTAATATTGCGTAGTACCTAAATAAAATAATAATAAAAACAAAAAAATCAGACTTGACATTATTTATCAATTTTTAGAAAATATTCTTAAGAATAAATTAGGAGCTTAGAGGTTTTCTACCAATATTCTTCTCAAAAACAAAAAAAAAAACAAGAAAAATATGATTTAAAAACATCAATAATTTACAAAAAACAAGGAATATCGAAAGAGAAGGGACCGGGATATTTGTATTTCTTTTCAATTGCCATTGTTACGTTAGTGACACTAATATTCATGATTCAATAAATAATTATCACAATTTTCTAGTTTATTTAAATTTAACTTGAAAAACATAGGAACTAGTATATTGAATTCTAAAAATGTGTCACATCAATGTTCATGATGTGTAATTTATTTACATGAAGTTCCTCATTCTTTTTTAAAATTTAATTGTTCGGTATTAATTTAAAAATGAGAACTAAGCAACATTTTAGTTTAAAATTGTAACGGGTGTGGGAAATAAAATGTTACTCGTGTGACACAATATGATTTTTACTCAAAAACAGAATATAATAATTAATATGTATTCTTGGAGTAAAAACAAACAAATGATTTAAAAACTGGAGGGGACAAAATGAGGCAACGATCTGGGAGGGTAATACTCCATTATCCATTTAGTTTTGGATGCCTTAGATTACAAGGAACATTAAAGTTCAAAGTTTAATTTGATAAAAATTACCAGTGGTCAAAAATAAAAGTAAACCTTTTGAAAGGTCTTTAAAATGTCGCTTAGCTGCCTTAATAACAATTTCGGTTTCTCTCAGTGAGAAACTTTTATTTCGATTTTTTTTCGATTTTGGTTAACCATTGACTACTTAGAACCGAGAAAAAAACTGCTTTTGAAATTTTAAAGAAGTGTTTAATCAGTCACATTGTTTAACACTCTTAAAGCAACGTTTAGTGGAAGTGCAGGGATCGTTAGTGACTCTAATTGGTCTGAGAGCCGACACGCGTCCTTGTGGATTGTGATTGATGAAGACTGCCGTGACGATTTCTTGGTGTCATGTTGCCGAGAACGTTTACACGTGGTTTTTGTCGTTTGTTGCTATTGCATTCGTCTCGCCGTGGCCATTTACACGTGGTTTTCTCAATTATATATATGATTATAATTTCATCTCGTTATGGTCTTATTTTAAAAATTTTCTTGGAGGGTTTCCTTAAGCACAATCAACATCTTTTGTAAACGATAGTGCCTTGGGCCAGCTTAGCGAGTTCTCATCTGGGTTTTTACTCATTTTTAGGGTCCTCTGACACCTGTAGGATATGGTCAGTCAGAAGGGTCAGAAGGCAGGTATAAAATAATTTCAACAGTTTTCTTGGACCAGTCAGGCACCGTTGTCAGCAGCAATGTAGTTTCTAGAATAAAACGAAACTTTAATTACTACAATAGTGGAACATTGGTGAGACTACAGCGAGACGATGATTAAGCGTCCATAATGATAAAATCCACGTGCAGATATCACGGCGAGACCAAAGCGAGATTAAAGCGAGAAAACTATTACACAAATATGTAGCAAATAGCCATGTGAATATAGGCACGGTGAGACCACAGTGATACGAACATTACAGTAAAAACCAGGTTCGGACTTTTTAACCATGGTTAAGCTTATTTTAGTTTTTTTTTGAAAAAAAAAAATAATTTAAAAACAAAGAACTTTGACGAGACTTTAGCGAGACCAAAGCGATATGACGGCAAAACAAGCTATAAATACCAAAAGCCACGTGTAAATCTCACGGCGAGATCAATTTTCGTGTTGATGAGCATGGCGAGACCACAGCGAGATGAGCTTTATGACCACGATACTGAATACCACATTCAAATTTTCTAACCATGGTTTAAGCTTATTTTATTCTTTTTAAAAATTTGATCACAAAAAAGAACTTTGATGAGACTATACCGAGACCAAAGTGAGATGATGGCGAAACATGCTTAATGCCAAAAATCATGTGTAAATGTCATGGCGAGACCATAGCGAGAAAAATACGACAAAGATTCCCGCGTAAATGATCGTGGTGATACTGCAGCGAGACGTCTTAATGAACACGATACTGAAAACAATATTATGACGACCACAGCTGGAGATCAGCGAGATGACACCGTGACAACGAGCCGTCGTCGTCGTGTTCGTCGTCAAACTCCTATCTAGCCAAAACTGACAATAAATTGATTGTTTTACATATGTTCATGTCAAGGCACGTCATATTGACGGCTTGACTCTATTGTGTTCTGATTTTGAGAAGAACTGAAATAGAGCAGACAGCACCGCTTTTTTGTCAACTTTTTCTTGGCCATTTCAGATATTTTGCAATCGCAAAATATTTCATTTGTTTTTTGAATGAAAATTATCACAGTTTGGCGCCGCTGGCGCAGTTATTTAAAATTTAAAATAAAAAATAATAAAAAAGAAACAGAGCCATTCATTAAAGAATTAAACCTGAGAAAAAAAACAACATAACCTCAATCAACAGATGACGGTGAGGCATTATTATTAGCAGCGTTGAAATTAAGCTTCGCTCCGACAAAGGTTATTAATTATACTAATCTTTCCCTAAAAGCATTGTAACATTAAATGTTCGTCAAATAAATATAAAAAAATTAATTCCAGTAGTCGCAAAGGGTATTAATTTTTTTTGCCGATAGCAAGTTGCGCTTTTTTGTTTTTATTTTTTTATTTTGTGTTGTATTTTGTGAATTTCAATTTAAATTTCAAATTAATCCAGTTTTTGATTACCAGTCAATGAAATAAATATGTGTAGGTATCTACAAATGTAGACGACATTAAAAGAAATCAATATACAGCAGACAGAAAAGACTTAGGCAAATTTGGAACAATCAAATTTTTATGGTTATTGCTTTTTAATACTTCACTTAAGTCTGGGGAGGATGTATGTATTGTTTCTTTATGGCTTTTTTGGGAAGAAAACAAACGTTACCGCAAAAAACAGAAGCACATCTTATGGGATTAATTTCGTCGCCTTTTGCTATAATAAAATCGATATTTTATGACGTAAAAGAATTTGAATTTCTTTTGATTTTATTTGTGCGATAAAACTGCGGAATTGCAAGAGATTGTCCCAAGTTAATGGGTTCCTAGAGTTTTAATAATATTTTTTTTTAAATGATTCTAGATCAAGTAAAAAAAGGGAACATAACGTGGCCCATATTTTAACGAAATTATAGTTTTTCTTGTTATTTATTTTTTATTAAATCAAAGGCTGAAGTAAAAGGTTGTTATTTTTTATACGCAGACTTCTGGCATTGAAGTCCAATGCATGAACCATCTCGTCAGGGAGTTGATCAACATGAATTAAATAAATTTAATTCCTTCCCTTGTTTTCGTTTGAATTGAGTATAAATTTCAGAAGAAAACTTAAATTAATGTAAATTGTATTAAAAAAATCGATAAGATATTATTAAAATACCATTAACTTTGATTTGTGATGACCTACCGTTTTCAAGACTTTTAAATCGAATTAACTGAATTATCAAAATCATTTAAAATTTGCATATATATTTGGCAATAATAAAATCAAAAATAAATTTGGTTTAATCAATAGAAAATTTCAAATAAATTCAAATTTTATGTTTAATTTAAGACGCTGGTGCTGGCGCCAGAAATAACCCGAAATAATAAATCTTTAAGTTATAGGTGATATAAATTTATATTTTAGGATTAACTATTATCAAAACAAGATGTATGATGCACTTAAGTAGAATAGGTACATACATACAGACAGGTTACGCAAAAAAGGAATTAATTAATTAAAAAAGGTTCTTTCACCAGCTCTTTTGTTTCAATATTTGCCTATAAGAGAACCATTTTAAAATAAATATTGTTACAGTGATAATTTGTATGTAGCTTTGATTTTACTAAAAATTACGTTGAGATCGTGGAATAGTATTCATATTCCTAAACTTGCACTTATCGAACGAAATACATAGTAAAGTTAATCCTTTCAAAAAGAATAAACAATAGTATAAATGATGTTTAACTAAACTACAAATCTAGTCACAATGGGCCATTCTATATCTTACAAGATTAGAACTTCTAATCATTAAAGTTATAAGTTTTTGTGCATGACGAGTTGTTTTATTTTAAGATTTGTATATACAAATTCTTTATTTATAATCCTGAATTAAAAAATGAGCCTAGTAGGAGGAGGGTTAGCATTTTATTGTTTATGTTTATAGGCCATCAGAGCTATAAAAATCCTGCTCTTTGCTAATAAAGTAAGTAATTAAGTCCCTGTTAATTAACTTAAAAATAAAACGTTAGCTAAAACTGTGGCTGGGTATATTAATTGCAAAATAAACTATCAGCAGTTAGACTAATATTCTGGAATGTGCAGCTAAAAGCAGTCAATTGACCAAAAGTTAATTAATTGCAGTAGGTACTTTGTGACTGGTTTTAGTCTTTTAGTCAATTGAAGGTCTTCTCTACTGGCCTGAATTTAGTTTAAGTCAGTAAGTTTTTTAACTGCAGTCAGTAAATTGTAAGACTTTTAAGGTTTTTCAACTAAAAGTCTTCAGATTTTTACTATTTGTATGGAATAAAAAGACGAAATATGTAATTATGTTGTTGACAATCCATTTGGTTTGTATAATACGAGTAGTATCTACAAACTACGAGAGCTAGGAATGAAAACAAAAAGTCATTTTTGGCTAGCTATTTAATACTATGTTTTTTCAAAGCCCCTAGATCTGCGTGGGGGCTGGTGGTTAATGTTGTGTTGTCCACCATTTCGAAAAAGAGCGTGGAAAAACGTAAATGCGATTTTCTCGTCTGCTATATTACACATACATACATTTTTAACTTAATTTTGTAGGTTAAAATATCCCTTTCCAATGAAAAGTTATTATGAAAAAATTATTGAATTTTTTTGGTTAAAAAATGTTTTAAGGTCTTTATCTCATCTCTTGTCCAAAATTGCCAATATGTATCAAATAATTCTTTTCGGCGTATAAATATTATCTAAAGTAATAGTTTAAATAATGTTGATATTTTTTCTGGTTTTGCATAATTTAAATCTGATATCAGGCTAAGAATTCTGATAGTAAACAGTTCGAAAAACCGTTAAACTACCATTATTTATAAATCAATTAAAATCTTATTTTAACGGTTTTTCCCAACTGAAAACTATCCAAATTTTTAGCTTGATGTAAGATTTAAAATATGCAACCAGAAAAAATATCAATATTATTATTAAAACTATTTAATCCAATTAATTTGGATTTTTTTAATAAAAGATTGGGGAAGCAATTTTTTTTTCTTTGATATCATTGAAGTACTATACAGAAAGTTAAGGTCCAAGTTTTCGGCCATCAACCCCTAGCAGGGTTGCCGCTGTATTAATTTAAAGAATGAATTTGTTTTAAACGAATTAAATCCGTAATTTGAAATATTTAAGTTCAAAAATTTCATTACATGGTACTTTTTCAAACTTTATGTATTTAATGAGTTATAAACAATTATAAGCAAAAAAATGGAGTTCACACTTTTTTAGTCAAATATTTTTTCTTCTTTCAGTAGGTACTACGCAAAAATTTCTTTCAAAAGTTTTAGCTATCACTATATCCTACACTTTTGTCCTTTACATTTTCTGTTTAAATGCAATTGTTTACCAACTGTATTACCTGAAAAGTATCCGCACATCACCATAATTAAGTGTTTTAAAAATTTTAGTGCGTTTTTCTCAATATGGAAACGGGGAAGACATTTTTTATTTTTGAATTCGTTGAAATACTATAAAGAAAGCTTAAATTCAAATTTTCGACCATCAATCCATAACAGGGTTGCCGCTATATTCAATCAAGGAGTGAACTCGTTTTTCACAAATAAATCTGTATTTTTAATTTTATCGAAAAAATGCAAATGCATACCTGACAAAAAAAATAAGATCTACAAATTCGTTATACAGTTTGATGTTTTGTGTATTTATAGAGCTTTAACTAATTATAAGCAAAAATGGGGCTCAAATATTTTTTTTTTTATTTTTGTTAAGTGCAACGTAGAAACTTTCTCCTAAAAACTTTTTAAAAACAACATAAGATTACAGTTTTTACCTTAATAAAACAGTTGTTTACCTATTGTAGAACCTAAAAGGCTTCCAAACGCAGCACTTAAAATATTGCTAACAAAATTTTCTTCTTTTGAATTGAATCAGTAGTAGGGGCGTTAGTGCACGATATGAGGGCATGCCTTTCATTTCGACCTGACGGGTTGAGTAGTTCAAAATTTTTCTAATTCATTGAGAGCCGTTTGCTCATATGATACTAAAGCATTTATGTTCTACTTTAAAAGCTTATGTTCTACTGTTTTCCTCTGCGTAAACTGTCGCATAAGCCCTTATGTTCTACTTAAATATTTAAGTTTCGTATCAGCAAATGGGCCTGAAAGAAACACCTTTTCACTACAAATATTTTTGTGAACTCCTTTGATTCTTGTTGCTTATGACAAATGAAATATGTGGTCCAAGTTTCATGTCAATGGTGTTAGAACTTGGAAGTATTTTACTTGTTTCACTAAAAATTCAGTCATCATTTATGAAAAGGACGGCACGAGTACGATAACTCAGGCGCCAAGAAATAATAACGGTTTTTTGTAGAACAGTTTAATACAAGCATATTTTACTATGGGAGGGGGGGGGTCTATCTCACCCCGTTTGGGTGGGAGGGGCAATTTCATAAAAACAGTACCAAAAATGTAAACAAAATATTAAAAAATAACGGTAATACTTATAACAAAGTATTATACCTTTATTTAAAGCCAATACTCTGTTCTATTAGCCAGTTTTTGAATCAAGTGAAATATATGCATGGTTTTTGAAAAAATGAATTTTAAACTCAAAATTTGCGAGAAAAAAAGCATACAAAAGGTTTAAAGTGTAATTTCTCAAAACTGTAAGATTATAAATCATTTTTTTTTTCTGGAATTCGTTGCTCTAATTAATTCTTAATCAAAAACTGAAAACTAGATGATTCTATGTCTTCTAGTTTTTGAAAAAAAAAAACGATAACTGTGATGGTCCAAAACTTGATTTAAATTCCTATAAAGTACTCTAACGATGACAAGAAAATAATGTCTTCCTTAACGTTTTGTTAAATTAGCATAGGAGCTATAAATAAAAATAGTCCAGCAACCATGCAGTAAAAATGTACATCAGACTTTTCGTCATGTCCGGTAGTTCTAATTCTTGGTGAGTTGTTAAAGATAACGGCCTCATAAAACATAAATTATTAAGTTTCGACATCGAGCGCCTGACACAAAAAGGTCAAAAATTCAAAAAATCACTAAATTTTCACGGTTTTTTTTAGTTACCGCCAATTTTATACCTAAAGGACCAGTTTTTGACTGTAACATTGTTCTAAAATTTCAATTTGAGCTCCCAAGACACAGCTTTACAAAATTAAGCAAAACAAAATGTATAACAACTACTCTTATAGTAAACTAAACATTATAAGGACAAATACGGTGTTTTTGCCAAAGGATGCTTAACAAAAGCCATATTTTTGGTGCATTTTTATCTCCAATAAAAAAAAATATCTTGTTAAATACAACAATTCGTATAGGAGGGTTACCTACATGATTCCCCGTTCAGACAGGAGGGTCAATAACACAGGTTTACAAGGTTTTCGACATGACTAAGAAAAGTTGATCTAAGGGTAATTTTTCGTTCTGAACTCAAATCCGTTATCCGTTTTTCGCTATCGTTGCTCTGGTTTTCCAGATATTACCGTTAGAAAGCTCAAAAAACCCCTTTTTTCGCCAATTTTGAGGCTATGTAACTATGCGAATTGATTTTTATTTTTTTTAACTGTACAGATTTCTGAAAGTACTAATCTTAATCTTCAAAATTCAGCTTCAATCATCACAATATCTCTTATACTTTTTGAGAAATCCTCAGTTACATTTTTCAATATATAGTGATGAGCAAGGAGAGCGACTTCACCAAGATTTAGAAAGAATAGAAAATAGTGCAAAGGTTTTTGGGATGATAGTATGTTAAGTGACTATTGTTGGTCTCTTGCACGTGAAACAGACCATAATTTAAATGAACCGTGCAGTTCCATTACACTTAGTTTTAATTTGTAAGAGTTATTTCAAATAAAAAAAAAAATATGGTCAAAAACGGGTGATTTTTAAATTTATTTCCAAAAGTTGAGCTGATAGCAAAAAATGGATCTCAGATTTGAAATCTACACAAAAAAATCTTTTTAGAACCTATTTTACCTGCTCCTGTCAAAAACGACGTAAGTCAAAGAGAAAGCATTTTTAAAATTATATTAAGTCAGATGAGGACTAATAACAAATTTAATATCTCTCAAAAAGTAAAAAAGATATTGGGACGATTAAAGCTGAATTTTGAAGATTAAGAATACAAACTTCAGAAATCTGTACAATTAAGAAAAATAAAAATCAATTCGCATAGTTACATAACCCCAAAAATGTTGAAAAAAGGGTTTTTTGCGCTTTCTAACGGTAATATCTCGGAAACCTGAGCTGATAGCGAAAAACGGATAACTTTCATGTGTCGTAAAGTTAACCGATATTTGTAAGCCTGTGTTATTTAAAAAAAATTACTTACCTTAATATTAAAAAACAATTAAAATGAAATGAAATTAACTTTATTTGAAAGATAATCTTCTGGTATTATAATTTAAATATGATTTCTGGGATATGACCGCCACGGCTGGCTCGGACGTAGTCTAATCTGGAGGTCCAATTTTCGAAGACTTTTTCAAACATTGGTGGCCGTATATCGGCAATAACGCGGTGAATGTGTCCTCCAAATGGTCAATCGTATCGGGAATATCAACGACTAGCGACTTTACATATCCCCACAGAAAATAGTCAAGCGGTGTTTAATCGCACGATCTTGGAGGCCCAGATCACGGGTCCGTAACGTGAAACTATGCGGTTACTAAACGTTTACTTGAATAAATTTATTTTTGCATGAGCTGTGTGACATGTTTCGCCGTCTTGTTGAAACCACAGCTCCTGCACATCATGGTTGCTCAATTGATGAAAGAAAAAGTTAGTTTACCAATGATTGTAACGTTCTGGCCAGCATCGTTTTTAAAGAAGTACGGACCAATTATTCCACCAACCCATACATGAGTCATTTTTTGTGGATGTTACGGTGTCTCAATATACACTTGAGGATTATCATCACTCCAAATACGGCAGTTTTGTTTATTGACGTATCCATTCAACCAAAAGTGAGGACGATTATGTTGCCCATAAAATGGACGTAGTGCGTGATACGTATTTCGAACAGAACCATGATTTTCAAAATAAATTTGCACAATTTGGAATCGTTATTCAGGCGTCAGTCTATTCATGTTGAAATGCCAAACTAAACTAGAAATAAATCACTTGACAGCTGACAAAATGGCCGCCAGTTAAAATAGTGTTGCCAACTAGGGAAATAAAGTTTTTTTAGGGAGTTTTTGAAAAATTAATTTTTAAATACAGTAAACTTTGATGAAAGCAATGATTTTTCATTGTACATATGTAAGAACTACAAAAAATAATATGAGGCTAATTTCTGTTTGATATGGCCAGCTTGAAATAAAACATGAGAATTTCCGTTCTGTATTTAAAAAAAAAAAACTTTTATACTTGGACAAAATAATTCAAATCCAGATTCTGATTCAAAATGTACTCTAAATGCTGACTTTCTTGTCCTATTAAAATTAGCTTGATACATTCAGTGGGACTTCTGCTGAAGTATTGAAGTTCTAAAAACATTTAAATATATGAAAACACTTCGTTACTTCCAAAGAATTAAAATATCATCTCAAAACTAATAATGTCGCAACGCGAGCGGGAAAGTAAGAGGATAACTTTCTGCATCATACAATTTTTTTCTTTATGCAAACAAAAAGCTGATAAGAAGCTAAATACCGCTTAGAATTAAATTCCGCCCTCCTTCCTCCTATAACTTCACAAGTTCGTATCTTGAGTAGAACATTTAAAAATTCAACAAAATACGTAAACAAACTGAATTAATTTATTATCTGAACACATTTTCAACGGCAGCGTGGCGGCATCATCGCGTTGGCACAGCCCCGCCTATAACTTCAGCATCCCAGACTATCAGAATGTTTGTTTTGTTTTTGTTTTGTTTTTATTTTTTTTAGCTCAGCTCACCCTTTCTGTGTACCGCCAATGCAGCAAATTTTTATGTTAATGATAATCAATTATTGGCCGTGTTTTCTGATAAAGCAACGTATGGTCCAGACAACGCAAGTAGACACAACGCCGCGCCAGCCAAGCCACAAACGCAATTTTGCAATGAATTTACGCACTTGGTTTCATCTGCAATCCTGCGCCACCGCACCACCGCTCCAACCAGCACCAAAACTGACCTGAACGCTTGTGCTTGACGATTTGCTAATTCTTAGCTGCTTCTGCTACTACTATATTCCCTGGAACGGCATCACAAATTCTTATATAGTATTTACAGCTACTGCTGCTGCGTTTCGGCCAAAAGTTAAAACTTTGATCTTGTGCATTCGTTTAGTTGTTGTTGTTGCTTTTTGTTCATTCTGAGCTTGAATTATAAACCAATTCAATTAATTCACGATGGTTTTGCATGTGAACCTCCATCATTGCCGCACCGCCCGCCACCACCACCGCTGCCACCACAACAGACAAAGGTTTGCCGCCGCAACGCAACTCATTGGCCAAGGTTTTTTTGTAGGTCGGTTCCGCAAGAGGGTGGACTATATCGCAGCTCAGAGCTCAGATGTTATCTCTTGAGTATTACTGATGACGAGACCGCTTGTAGATCTTTTAAAAATATCTGAGAGTTGAAGTCTCTGACCATAAGCTCTGATGAAAAACAAGGTTTTTGTTATGTTGTTGTTGTTGTTGTTTTTGGTTGTTGGTCACACTTTTAGGGAATAAGATTCCATCAGCTGTATACAATGTAGTGGGTTATGGCATGGTACACAAAATAAAGGTGACTTGGTTTTGTTTTTTTTTTTTTTTCAAGTCAACATGAAAGTGTAACGTTTGACAAATTTTAATTAATTTTTTCTAAAGAGATTTAGTTCTTTGGGGGTAAAAAGCGTTCTAAAACATGTAGCCATTTCAGAGAGCATTAAAAAGTTTTGAATCGTTTTAGTTAAGCCGCCATTCAAGATCAAATCTCAAAAGGGCTTTATTGCCCTCTATACCCCGAAAACATAGCTATTTTATCTTTCTTCTGATCTGATTAAGAAATTTTGAAAGCATCTGCTCCTTTCCATTTGTTGAACAACAATTCTGCTGCAGCTCACGCACAATGCCAATTTTAATAAATCATTGACAAAAGTATCCGAGGAATGGAAATAGTTTCAAGCCAACAAGACAAGTCGATCGACACAACAACGAAGTGGACGGTGCTACGCACTCTCAAAGTTGGAACCTCCAGATACTACAATCTAGAGGGATTTATCTCGGATGCCATATTAATTATGTTGCAGCCAGCAGCGGCAATAATTCGAGGTTTCACAAGGTGCAGCCAGCAGCTTGATGGTGGTCACTGTCAAAACCTAGACTTCAAGAGACACCTAGCTGTGAACTCGCATTCGAGGAACTTAATTTTATGCTTCGATCAAACGGACCGCAACCAAACAACAACGAAGCCACGCAGCTTAATACGCTTATATGCGCTGAATAACAAATAACCATGTGAGAGGGCCTGAAATAAATACAACAAGACAAAAACAAAAGGGAAACCAAAGCAACCAACCAACGCAACGGTGAAATAAATAAAGCAATCGGACATCAGGCTTTTGGTATTGGAATTGGAATTGGAAACGGAATCGGACGATGTCATGCTGGGAGCAAATAAAGGTGAAATATCACCAAAAGAGTGTCGTTCTGTCAAAACATCCGACGCGCCGCCAAGACCAAGACCCCACTTACTGTTTCAGGAGAATTCCTTGAATAGTTTTCGAAAAAGTTGGATGCCTCAGAGCTCATGAGATATGTTGTAGGTACGCTGCATCAGGTTTCTGAGTCTATTGAATCAGTCGAGAATTCCTGCAGACTTTGGGCCTTTAACAGATCTTGTCAGATAGCATATGAGGGGGGAGGCTCATTATGGGTCACACGCAGATAAAGGTATAGGTATTCATTCGATTTCGACAGTTCAAGTGAAGTTCGGTGATCTTCAAACAGACGACACGGATGCATCCTACATCATTATTCAGGCGCGGTCATCTCATTTTAATGCTACAATAGGGGTTGCTGCTAGGATTTATTGTATCCGAATGGTGTCCTGCAGAGATTTGTTTACCTTTATTAAGAGGCAATTAAGCGGAAATAATATTTTGTGTGATTTTCGATTGTCGGTTTAGTTTTTATAGTTTTTCTTTTTCTCTCTTGCATAAAGGCATCACATACCTTCATAATTTATGGATGCCAACAATAACAACAACAACTGAAGACCACCTTGTTTGTTAAATGATTTTGATTCTATTCTTTAAATGAAGCGATTAAGGTTTCTTTTCTTCTCGCTTATTTTTTTTTTCTGTCGTAGGTGTCGTATGTTGGGTAAATATTTGTCGGAACGTTTCAATTATTATACGACAATTCTTAGAAGGTCATCAAGGAGATTTATTTATGAGCTCAAATGAAGATGTTCAATGGAATTAAAAATTGAACGACCACCCATTTGACACGAGAAGAATTTTAATGATTTTTTTGTGAGAAAAAATCGGAGCCCAGTTAGTTAGAAAAAACAAACGAACAAATGCAAATTTTCTATAATCCTTATATCACACTTGGTGGTATCCTGCTAAGGAGGGTGGATTCGGCAGTCTTTGAATCTTATGTCTTTGAAAACTCGGTGTGATTGTCATTGTCGAACTTCACTTTATTTCAAATGTTAAATGTATTTTTCGTCAGATTCTTCCGGGCTGCTCTGGCCTCCTGGCTCTTCTGACCTATTTATCCATGAAGAATGTTATTTGATTTGTGAAACCTCGCGGCATAATGGTAAGTCGATCTGCAGCAAAAAAGACATCATCCCAGACATTTAAATCGGTTTTCCCCAAAACCATTCCAAAATCCTGAAGTTTCATCACGACATCACCATAACCCTATGCCAAGGACCGCACTTGCGATTTTCAGACACTGCGATTAAAAAATCGGTATTGCAATAATTGTCACGCGAGTCCTTACTCGAAAAAAAAATATAACATACAGCTTTTAATGTGAATACACGCATTTGCATCGAAGCAATCGCATAGATAAATAATACATATCTTGCTGATGATTAAAACGACCTTCAAATTTTCTATCGTTGCGATTAAATAAAAGCTTTTTCAATGCAATCACTTGCGGTTATCTATCGAGCGATAATATAACCACAAATAAGTACAACGTGTCACACTCAAAAAATAGATCTGGTTCCATTTTTATAAACGCTGCGATTTTAAAGTCACAAACATATGTGTGCATTCAAATTTAGAACTGTGTGTCTCATTTCTTGCGGCTAAATAATCGTACAATTACAAATCACAAGTTCGTGCATGATTTTTCTAGTTGCGACGCATTTTTTTTAAATAGCACAAATATTTGTTTCATTTTGACTTGCGACAATCGCATTGCTAGAAAAATAGAAAATTTTTTCGACTTTTAATTGTCTCAATTTCTAGGTAGCATATGCCTTCATTCTTATTAAAATTCATGTGTAAGGCTAGGACCGCACTTGCGATTTTCTGTCGTTGCGACTAAAAAAATGACCGCAACCCTGTATGATTTCTTGGTGCCATGTGCGTTCATTCACATTTAAACTCATGTGTTCTATTTTTTGCGACAGAAAATCGCAAGTGCGTTCCAAGCCTAGTTTTGGTAACTGAACAGTCGTGCGATTGAAATCTCGAGTGTGATCCTAGCCTAAAAAATCGGTATCACAACAAATTATTGCCATGTACTTACTTGCGATTATCTATTTCGCGATTCTTTTGATAGTGAAAAAACAACACACGCTTTTAATGTGAATGCACACACATGCGTCAACACAATCGCAACGATTAAAAATAATATTTTGTTGACGTTATATAATCACAAATAACTACAACGTATAGTAAGTGCGTACAGATTCATTGAATTTTATTTTGCGAAAGAAAAAACGCTAAGCAAATAGAACAGGTTTTGTTTTTTGAATCACTGCGATTTTACAGTCGAAAATGTATGAATTTATATTTGAAACTATGTGTCTCATTTTTTGAGTCTAAGGCTGGAAACGCATTTGCGATTTTCTGTCGCCGCGATTAAAAAAACGGTTGCAACTCAATACAATTTTTTGGTCGCATGTACGTTTATTAACGCTGTGGCTGTGTGCGTGAGCACCTTTTTTAAATCGCAAATGTGAGCTCAAACATGTAACTGCATTTTATTCATTTTAAATTTCAAGAATCTTATCGCTAGATAAATGCACCAAATTTCCGAGTTTTAACCAGCACGAAAATAACGACAGATAAACAATTTTAAATAACAACAAAAAACTGTCGTCAGCGATTGTTTTGCATGAATTTGGGAGGAGGGCCTTATTTCTTGCAACAGAATAGTCACGCGATTGAAATTGCAGTTGCGGTCCTAGCCTAAAAACCCATTGAGTTACCGTCGGTTACAGGATATCAATAAAGCATTTAACAATTTAAAGATTCAAGCCCTTCCATACACTCAGTTTGCTAGGGTTTTCTTCGGGACTAATTAAGATTATCTTTTTTCTTTTTGGAACGCCTTCGTGTAACTTGGCGCTGGAGTTGCCCAAGGCTCAAAACTTGAATCATGACCTCTGACCAACCAATTTCAAGGGAGTGCAAGACTCTTCTTTTCGCTGATGACTTGCTTATAAATATTACTCATCGATATTTGGTAGCTGTTTCAAAGGTTGAGGCCCACATTACACTTTGGTTCATCATCTTCAAAACAGCAATGCATGAACTACAAATATTTGAGAGGAAAATCCAAAGGGCCTGATGCATTGGGAACTGGGCTTCAAGAGCGAGAGCAGCTTTAATCTGAAACCATAGTTGTCTCCCTGGACAAGTACATACTTAATGTAATCTGCAAAGAAACTTGTTTGAAACTTCGTCAATCACCCTAATCAACTGATGAAAACGATGACAAACCAACAGTAAAATTTTTGTCAAATTAGTCCGGGCAAGAAACCAAATCCCGCGTGCATTTGGGGAGTACCTTTTGATTATGATCTGAATTCATTTCTTACATACTAAGGATGAAATTTAGCTTGGGAATATTTTTTTGTAATCTTGTTTCGTGGACGCCATTTTCAAAAATTGCCACCTTGGGCAAAAATTTCAGGGTTGCCAATTTTCGGGAACATTTTTTTCTTATGTCAAAAGGTGGGACTTCCCTTTCTTTTGTAATTTTTAATATTTTGAACCTGAAAAAAGTTACGGAAACGCCTCTAGACGCCAAGTGTTTGTTGGGGCATAACAATTAATATCTTAAAAAATTGGGGTACATGTTACAATTTTTCGGGGACATACCTAATATTTTTATGTCAAAAAATTATGTTCCTGAAAAAAGCCAGCACTGAAATTTTAGGAGATGGACATAAGTCCTCGGGACATATGTAAGTCCTGAATTTTTTTCGGGACTTATGTCTCGGTAGGGTGGGACATTTCGGGACTTATGTCCCACGTATAATTTTTTATTTCCGCGTATAGAGACAATTTAAAGAGACCTTGCCTTACATAAATACAGTACTGGCACCCAGCATTACGGCGAATAAATAGTAAGGTATGCAAAGGCATGCAAAGTCTCTTTTTTCATTTTTAGAATCTGGGCTTGGAGATATTAGTTTTTGTTTCATTCGGGGCTTATGTCCCATTTTCGACCAAAAAACTCAGGACTTATATCTTAGTAGGATGAGACATAGGCCACGAATCGAGTTCGGGACTCATGTCTCAGTAAAATGGGACATAAGTCCCACACAAAAACTTTTGGGACTTACGTCCCTGCACCGACATTTTACCAGAACGTGCGTCTACTTAGCACCTATGCTTCAAGACATCAACATTTATTTTTCCAATACACGTCAACCCACATTTTGCTCCTGGAGGCGTTTCCGCAATTATATTCCCGTTAAAAATATTTAAAATTTTTAAATTTTACAAGTATCTAACGAGTTTTTTTTATTTAACCATTTTCCACAGATTGGCACCATTTTTGAAAATGGCGCCCAAGGGATAGGATTACAACAACGACTTCCAAGCTAAATTATATCATAGTATCTATATATTACAAATATTTAACCCCCCCAAAGGCACAGGGATTAAGGTTTCCTGGCTGGACTACAGATTAGGCGCATTTTTCAAAATGACGTCCAAGCGTGACAGATTTATAAAAATTACTCCCAAAAGCTAGATCTCATCCGCATGTCATTTTCGATTGGATTTTCTGACTGTTCCACTTTTTGATCCGAAACGAATGAGGTAACAACGTGTTGTCAAATTTAAACACACACGCACTTCTTAATGACCCCATTTAACGAAATGGCTTCTTCAAACTATTATCACTTTTGACAAGTAGTAAATGTATGCGTGTGTTCCAAATCTACTCTTTTTTGAAATCCGAAAGAGAAAAAGATTCCGAAAACATAGTTCTACTTAACCTCTTAAGTGCTACTTTTTCCTTTGCATGAACTGTCACACAAGCGCTTATGTTTCACTTAAAATTTTAGTTCTTTTTCAGCAAATCTACTACTAATCTTTATTGTTCATAATATAAAATTCCTCATAGACTTCTTTGGTAATTTATTTAGCAAAAAATGTTCCCCTTGATCGAGATGTAAGCTTATACCTACATATAATTCTATCAGTATTCATTGATCTTCAGCCAACAAAAAATCTACCGACATTATTTCTCTATCTCTTGCCAAGAAAACATCCTTTTTGTCACTTTTAGAACCCATAAAAATGCACAAAGCTACTCCAATAAAATATCCATCTAGAACTCATAGTAAAATCAGCCGCCAAACTTGCCTAGTATTCCTCTTAAGCGAGAACAAAAAATTCAAACAAAAAATAGAACCAGAACCTAATTCATTAAAATCCTAGACCAAAACACAATTCATTCTCAAGAGACGTTCTTCTGTTTCGCCTGATGTGGTTCAGTCTCAGTATATTGATATCAGTTTGGTGTGGCCTCTCTATCTCATCCCATTGCTTTATGCATTGCCGCTTAGTCTTTTTATACTCTTAGCTGAACCGAGCCGTCCCGTCACTGATGGCTTACCGCTTTGCAGCAAATAGGAAGCATCACTGTGCTCTTTCTCCGAGTTACAAACAATTACAACAACAACAAAAAAATATTCCCTTGAGTTGGTCACAAAGATTTACAACAAATGCCATTCTATTCTTTAAACTATATATTTTGTTCTTTTTATAATTTCCCATTTGCCATTGGTATCTTCGCACTCGCTTACTCGCTCTTTTACACATTTCATTATTTTTCTGTGTTTTTATGAATTTTACGATTTTACCTGTTTTGTAATCCCATCTTGGCGTATAGCGGCAGCAGCGAGCGAGCGAGCCAACCTACATGCCTAAATAATATAAAATCAAGAAGAAAAAAAAACTCTTAGATGCCGACAAAGTAATAAACCAATTAGGACTTCAAAGGCTACCGCCCGCTTTACGATGCTATTTAGAGAAGGCCTTTGGATAACAGCCCTGAAGTTATAGTGCCATTGCTTACAATATTCTATATTTTTTTTTTTTCAAAAACCAACCTTCATATATGTCCTTCTTCCTATTCATCATTAATATTGAAAAAAAACCTACCTATGTACTTACCTACATTTGAATAAATAGGACAAAATGTTAGAAGGTTTACGCGGTATTTTCGTTACCCGCATTAACACACACACAAAGTCCATAATATAGAGGTAGACTTTGCAACATCAAATGGTGTGGCGAGGAGAGATTGTGGTTTCTTAAACCCAAGATTATCCCAAACTATAGAAGGTATCTACATATTATATGCACCTACCTACATATAAGTTGGAATATAGCTTCTAGGAAGCTATTGAAGGTGTTGGTATTTCCGAATATTGTGACTCTACATTATTTCTCTTAAGCCCAACATGAGAATACATATTCCCAAAATAAATCATTAATTATGTTGAAATGGCTAAAAGAGATAGAAGAGGCATCATAAATTGATCTCCCTGGTGCCACAAAAAAAAAACCATTAATTATCAAAGTTCTGATTTTCTTCACACAAAGGTAAGCCGACAAAAACTACTTTGAATCTTGAATCCGATAAGATCTTGGTGTATTTTGCAAACTTCGGATACCCATCGCGTCAAGTTGTCAGTTTCATTTCATAAATTTCCATACAAAACTTAATTTGAACTTATTTACATAAAAATGGAACTGGAATGACCGTTCAAGGTCACAGTCATGAGTCGGATACAAAAATAGAAAATACAAGGACAAGGTGCGAGAAAAGCAAAGTTTTGGTTAAAGATAACTGCTCCTAACTAAGTAATGCAAGTACGAGTCACAAAGTTAACATCGCAAGAGCTTGCCAGGACTTTTGCAGCCACTTCTCCATTAATCTCTCAGCAAGCCCGCCATCTGCAGAGGACCAGTGGAAACACTGCAAAAATGTCATCAGGAGTCCCACCACTGATGTTCTAGCTTCGATGAAGAAGGCCTACCAATCAGTGCTGCTCTACGGGTGAAAACGAAGGGAGGAACGCCGACTTCTCAGGAGGAAAAAGAGAGAGCATGCGAAGCGGGCGGTCGAGTCTATTGAGAACTGTAGCAGCAGGGGGGATGTTCGAAAGTTCTACTGGCGGGTGAGGCAATCTACTCAGGGTTACAAAACTAGGGGGCCAATTCTGGTTCTGTGAAAAAGTGAATCGAATAAATCGTTTTCACATTCGCTTCCAAGCATTCCTTTCACTTTTTCGATTCATTTGGCACAAATAAGCGGTTCTGGTTCTTCGAATGAAAACTATATTTTTGATGCTCGAACCACCTTACCATTTCTCCTGAAAACTGCACGATTCTCTCAATTTACTTGTGTTCTAGAAGAGAACAGAGAAATGCGTGAGATAGGAACACTTTTTTCTTCGTGGATTTGACAGAGAGAGAGATATGATTGAATTTGTCATTGCTTGTTCGTAATCATGCTTTTATTTATTCCAAATGACGGCGTGAAAGCAAATTATTCATAATGAAAGTTTTTGATGTTTGGTTACACATTTTCACAGAACGGGAATCGGAATTAGTGTGAAAGCGTGCAAAAATTGTTCGTTTCATTTTTCACAGAACCAGAATCTGCCCCCAGAACGGAAGCCTGTCGAGGTGAGAATGGGAATATGGTGGTACACACATAGTCCATGCTAAGGATCTGGAACCAACACTTTTCTGAGCTGCTAAACGGCGAAGATGGCCAATATTCCGCTGTTAGCGAGAACACTCCATTCAACCTGGACGATGATGGTCAACATTTCCGTCTACCGACCTAAATAAAGTGCGGTTAGCGATAGCCAAGCTTAAAGCGAACGAGGCTGGTGTTGCGGATGGCCTGCTAACCGAGCTATTTAAAGCCAACGGAGATGACACCAACTTATCTCCAAAATTTTGTCGGATGAAAGTATGCCCGATGAATGGAGACTCCGTATTGTGTGCTTCATCCACAAGAAAGGAGATGCTCTGACCTGTGCCAACTACAGAGATATAAGTCTCCTCAAAGTCGCATACAAAATTTTGTCATCTCTGTACTGTGTGATCGCTGGAAAACGGTCTGTCAACGATTTGATCGGCCCCTATCAGTGTGATTTTAGGTCTGGAAAATCAATCGTGTCGATAAAAAATTTTCCCACTCCGACCGATTTTGGGAAAAACTCAGGAGTTTCAAATTGATACACACCACCTCTTTATCGATTTCTAAATCGCATATGATAGCGTAGATAGAGAAGAACTATACAGAGCTATGTCGCATCTTAGCATCCCTGCCCAACTCGTTCGCCTGTGGAGGATGACGATGGAGAAATGCTGCTCCGTCAAAATTGGTAAGAACACCACCGAACCCTTTGATGTCGAGAAAGGTTTGAGGTAAGGAGACGCGTTATCATCCAAGCTGTTCAACATCGTTCTGGAAACAATATTGTACGCAACTCGCAGGTCAAAAACAATGGTTACTGGCACGTTTGCAAGTTTTGAATCGGAGGTGGCGAAAATCTGTTTGGCTGTTAATGAGGACAAGGCGAAGTATATGCTATCATCGATCAAAACGTCACGATGGATAGGTACAATTTCGAAGACATCAAGGTCTTTTTCTACCTGGGCTCCACTATTATATTGTAAAATGACATCTGTGCAGAGAACAAACGAAGAATTACCGGGCTAAGAAGGCATTTGAATAGTAAAGCCCTCTCTCAAGAACCAAGGAGAACTTATATAAGACCCTGACCATCCCGGCCCCGCTGTATGGGGCGGAAGCATTTGTCCTGTTAAAAACGGTTGAGAATCTGCTTATGGGTTCTTTTGAAGGAAAATTTTTCGGGTGATCTTCGGTCCAGTCTGTGTCCATGGAGGAGAAGATTTAACAACGAGCCTAACGAGCTTCACAGTGACGTCAACCTGGTCAAAAAAGCTGAAAATACAGTGGGTGAGATGGCTGGAATACTTGGAGCGTATGGACACCGACGACGCACCAGTCCGACAAGCCTTCGAATCTAACCCTGATGGTATGCGTACAGAGGATGATCCCACCTTTGGTTGTGGCCGTAGTCCACCCTGGACTGTGAGCACCATCTGAAGTAATGTTAAGTAAAGTATAGGGTTACCTTTTTTCAAGCCAGTTGAGAAGCTAGTAGAGTAGAATCATTTTTTGGCAATTATAGGCATGTTTAGAAAAATTAGATCTCAGAGACCTCAGCAATCTCAGTCTCGTGAGCAAACAGGATTCCTCAGTAAAATTTCTCAGTTTTGTTATCGAATTACTGAGGAAAAAAACTTTGGATCCGCTCTAAGCCTTAGCTTCAAAAACAGATGTTGTATTTCAGAAAGTCCAACATGAAAAAGAAAAACGTTAATGACAGTGTCAAAAGGTATTCGACTTGTCTCACCTTCCATTGCTTAATTTTTGTATTTTTGCAAACTTATTTTAGAATTCCTTGGAAATCCTTCCTGAAATATATTCTTACTGGCTATTTGATTGGACTATCAATGACATTACTTTTGTTTCTGTATCATTTCTCCAAACTTCCATATCTTCAAACAAAATCAACTCTTTTAGTCCTTGTAGTATTTCTATTGTATGGATTTCTATTGGCATTCAGCAGAAATATAAGGTAAGTTTTTTTTTCTTATTATTCAATTTCCTCATAACATTTACAAACTCTACACATTCGATTTATTTTTATCTTTATAGATGCATTTCAACATTAATTTTGCCAATTCTATTCAGCTCAAAAGGCCGATCCGTTCTAGTTGCTTCGGCAATTGTTTTAGCAGCAACAGGGCCAACAGTTAATATTTTAAAGAACGTTGATATTCTTATAGAAAGCATTTCTTGCGGCCAAGAGCAATTAAAAGGAGCTCTGGAAAATATGTTGGACTTGGTTAAAAGACCATTGGTAACTGTGAAGAATGCAATCAAAATTTCTATGGTGGAAATAAAAAAAGTACTCAAGAGAGTTGAAGAAGTTCTTTTAAGGATTCGAAGTCTTATAATCGATATTTGTGAGTATTATAATTTGTAAATGTCTTTTGAATAAGGACAAGGGCAATGAAAAATGCTAAATGATAAGCTATTAATGATAATCACAATTAATTTAAAAAAATTATCCCAAGTAACTATTTATACTAAGGGTATATTCATGCCATGTCGTAAGTTTACAAATTGTGTAAAATGATAAGTTTACGCAAACGTTTGCATGAACGACCTTTTTATTCAAGTTGGGTCTTGTGCGTAAATGGAAATTCACACACAAGTGCAGTGCATGCTGCGCATTATACATCAATTTATATTGAACAATTTTTGAATGAACAACAACAACTCGTGTGTAGTACCACTAAGTTTATAGGCTGGAGTTATAGCTATTTCACGAGAGCCACCTCGATCATCAGACTCCTTTAGTGGTGCTTAGTCTGGTTATGCTCGTATTAATTGAAAAACTCTTTGCCGTCATATGGGAGGGAACCATGAACCTTGCGATTCAGAGGCCGATGCACTACACACCACGCCACTGAAGCCACATGGTTAGCTCTATCCCAATGCAGGTTTCGTGGTTTATCAATTGCAACAGCGACTAGCATTTTTATTAACACACACAAGCTTGTTATTGTTCAGTCGGTTTCTTTCTTTTTTCCCCATGCACCGATTCCTTTTTATTCATTTGGTTAAATGCTGCGTAATTGAATCAGATATTCGATAAATGTCAAATATTAAATGTCAAAAACGTGACAGACTAGACGTGTTCAGATTTCAAAGTTAATTTAGAACCTCTCCCTAACCAATGCGAAATCGGAGTCTCGGAACGATAAATAAATATAAAGGTATAGAACTTTAACAGTAGTAAGCTCTTGGAAGCTAAAGTCAAAAACCAACGAAAAGTGTCTTTCCAAACAATCAAAAGGAGAAGAGAGCTATATTCCAATTCAGTTAAATGAATCATTTGTCTCTCTTTTTTCGTTTCTACTTCACCAAATGTCGGTTTCACTTCCGTGGGGTGCGCTCTGGTCTTTTCTTCCGAAAGCAAAAGTTGACGAAATATGACAAAAAGTAGCAAAACACAATTATGGGAGTGCCATATGGTTTCCATGTATTCGCTCTTTTCCATGTGACAACATCAGTGAGCTATCGACAATAAAGTTCAAACACGACAGTATAAACGACAGCTTCTATCTATTAAGGATCTTAAACCCCAATGTAAATCATTCGAGATAATGATAAACAAAATAGCAATAACTTTCGTTGTCATCAACGTTTGGGAGAACTGATAAGTAGCTTTCCTAATCGTTGAGTAAATGTAGACGTCCTAATTATTTTGTTTTTGTATACACTACGTTTTTATTCACAACTTTTATCGCCAACCAATCGCGATATGACAGTAATAGAACATGGTGAGAGTTTCTTTCAGTTCTCTGAGATATCATATCATATTTCTGAACACGCCTAGTTCTAAAAGTCACAATTTCGTTTGGATAAGTTTATTCAAATAAATTTGGTTAATTTTACGCAGCAAAATCCTTGGTTAATTTTACCAAATTGTATACACAATTTCCCATACAAAGTTTGACAGTTCATTAACCAAATGATAAACTTAACCAAATCGTAAACTTATCTAGTGTTTTACGCAGTTGCATGAATACACTTAGTTTTTTTGTGATGATTCTTGTGTTTTCTTATCGCTTTGTATAGTTATCGCTTTCACATAAAAATTTAGTTATAAGTTCATAAAAATATCTATGAACACTGCATTACTTCATGATAGTTTTCTATCATGATAGTTTTCTATCATGACAGTTTTCTATCATGAAAGGTTTCTAAACCTCGGGAAACCGAGTATTTTAATCGATTTAAAATGAGAGGTATTACTTACTGTCACCGCCGACGTTGTGGGACCACTAGAACAGATTTTATGTGATAGGCTGATAGGAGTTAAAATGACAACGGTAAAATTTTAGAATACCGATTAGGCCAATCGATTTAGATGGGCCACTAGAAAAGATTTTGGAAAAGCGAGTATGCCAATCGATTTCAAAGGGGGGTATTACCTATTGTCCCCGCTGACGTTGTGAGACCACTAGAACAGATTTTATTTGATAGGTGTTAAAAAGTCAACGTTAAAATTTTGGAAAACCGAATATGCCAATCGATTTAGAAGAAGGGTATTGCTTACTGTCACAGCCGATGTTATGGCACAACTAGAACAAATTTTATTTGACAGGTGTTAAAATGTCAACGTCAAAATTTTGGAAGTCCGAGTATGTCAATCGATTTAGAAGGGGGTATTACCTACTGTCACCGCCGACGTTGTGGGACTACTAGAACAGATTTTATTTGACAGGTGTTAAAATGTAAACGTCAAAATTTTGGAAAGCTGAGTGTTTGTGTAGTGTATTTTGCCGTTTTATGCAAGACATTTTCTCTCATACTTCCATATTTTGACATGTTTGTACACATTTTCTTGCATAATGATACCAAATAGTTATACATAAATGTACGTACATTGTACATTACGGAGTTTGAATTAAACTTTGATCGATAAACTTGGCATTTCAATTCAATAATGATCTCGAATTTATTTTTCAGTAGAAGCAATTAAAAAGTCTTTCGATTGGCTGGGAAATGTTGTAAGTATGTGCAACAAGGAACTAGGCACTCCATTCGATCGTTGTATAAAAATCGCAGATGATGCCATTAATGATTGCAAAGAACAAATGGGTGTTTTGCAAGATCTGTGCAATGTTACAGAAATATTTCGGGCTCTTTGTTACAGTGTGAAGTTTATCGATGTTATTTGTGAGTTAATGGATTTTGTTAGTGACTCAATTATTGCAACGGTAACAGAAAGTTAGTTGAAATATCTTAAATAGATTTATAAATTAATTTTTGTTTTTTTTCTTAGAACTTCAACAATTTACCGATGATATTAAGAAAATGTTTTATGTTTCAATAAAGTTCGACCATGAGTTCAATTTTAAGACAGTGGCAACAAAAAATCTTACAACTGTCGGAAATGACATTTTGACAGAAATACATAATCAAATGGCTGAATTCTTTGTGCTCTTCAGTTGGGTAGAGTTCGTTGGGAGTTTTATGGTGTTCCTTGTGGTACTGAAGTAAGTTATAAAATGTTTAATAAATTCAAATGCTGGTGCTAGGCTGATGCTGATTTTGCTCTCCATTGCATATTCAAAACACTTACCTAAGTTCCCTTGGTATATTTTTTCAGAGCACTATTGTATAAAAACAAATACCTGACAAGTGATCATTTTGATAATCAATTCATTACAAAAGATTTCATTTCAATCAACAGCCAACGAGAGAAAATGGGAATGGATGTTGTTCTGCCATTGACAAGAAAAGAACGCCGGAAATACGTTATGGTAACATCCGCTCTAACTGTCACTTTAAAATTCAAAACAAAAATATTTATTTTAAATAAAAACCTCTCTAGATAACATCCCTGACACTGGTTCGTGCAGAAATATTCAAAATGTCTCATACGATTTTATTTCTTACGATATCATCTGTTCAGTTGCTTTGCATCTGCATTGCCGACTATTCGTTGTTTTGGTTGTTGTCTATGATAAATTTCTATGGCAAACAGGAAGCTGGGTTGGATGGTACAAATGGGAAATTTATTTTCAAAAAAAATCCTTTACATTTGAATTTAATTTCCAGTTCCGCCATTTATGACAGTTAAGGTTTCCGGTGGTGGTTTTACTGCAGATATATTCAAAGGAATTGTGCATGCATTTGAGCCGTTGACTGAAAGCTACGAAATAGATCCAAGACCGTGTTTGCCGATACCCAGTTTGCCGAATTTAAGAAGATATTGGGAAATAGGTGAGCAAAATATGATAAAAAAGATTTTATTGATGGAAAAATTGAAACACGTTATTATGCAGGTAGTCTTATTTTTGTTGCTTGGGTGTTTTTGATTCTGCAACCTTACGGCTTACGACTCCGTCAAGTCATAATGGGTGCATATTATCCCAATCGATCTAAGGAGCGTGCATTGTGGCTTTACAATGAAATCTTGCTAAGGAGAAGTATAATTTACTGAGTTTAACTAGAAACACTTCGATAGAAAATCATTTTAACAGCTAGCTTTATAAAATTTGCTCGACGTCAAGCAAGAAGAAAATTACTTAAGGAGAGTAATATTGAGGATTATTCATTTCTAGATTGGATAAGAGCAAGGACTAATCAGTACTTATTAATCATAAAGACAAAAAAGATACACTTAACAACCTTTTTATAACAGGTATTGGATTTTTCGAAAAATACTAGGTTCTGGTAAAATAGAATCTTGCAATATATGTGGCTCTCCATTGAAAGGGTTTGATTTATCAGTTTTGTACTTTTTTTTTAAATTTATATCAAATTGCATTTTAGAGAAGAATCATCTGTTAATTGTCAACAAATCGGTTGTAATGGAATGTATTGCGCTGAATGCTTTGGGGAACTAAATAATATTTGTTGTTTATGCCAGAAACCAATAGACTATGGAGATTTAAGTGATGTTTCTGAAGAAAAGTGAGAGATTCCAAACCAAATTCAGATGTTTTAATATTAAATTGTTTCTTTTTCTCCCATTTTAGAGATTCATCAGATGAATTGGAGGAAATACAAGTAACCGGAAGTCATTGATTTTATATCTAATCAAACCTAAAAGTATACTACGTGATTTGCTGGGAACTCAATTGGGAAGTTTATTTTTTTAAAGCATACTATGAGGCAAAACAAAAAACCCAAACCCAAACAACGTATTGTTATTTATTATTGTTACTTACTAATAGTTTAATAATTAAATTAAATGACTTCGGACTTTATCTGCAGTCTTGCCTAAAAGTCCAAAACAAGATTACTTTTTATTGTGTTGCAGTAATCAATCAGGCTGCAAAAATATATTCTAGAAGGGGGTGTGACGAGTTAAGCTATAGTCAATTAGATTTTGCTTTTTTGCTGAAGGGAAAAACGAACCATATTTAAAATAAAATTTGCAATTGCACCGCGAATGGAAAACCTTATTTTAAATTCATACAAAACTAACATTAATAGCTCTAAACTATCACCGTGATTACAGAATCTGACAAATGAGTTGCATAGGGAATCAGATTCAATTTTGACATTTTTACTATGAGCCAAATGTCAACATTCTGTCAGATTCAGTCCGCAGCACATTCTTCGGATTATTGATTGTCTGTAAAAAAAACTGTGCCCGAATGTCTTAGAAAAGTGTAAATTTACAATTTAGTCTAATTTATATGATTGCTGTGTACCTTAAATTGTTCGCACTATTTCGGACCAAATGTCAAATTTTAAGGAGTGGGAGTGAAATTCTCTCAGAGAGAATAAAAAAACTGTCGAAATGTAGGGAACGGTTTGAGCACAATTTGCACTAATTCAGATTAAAAGGCTTACTCGACTGGAGCTGCCGTAGAGCAATCTTTAGTCTTTCAGAAAATCACTACACAAGAAATAAGAAACGTACATAATACTTAAACAGAAAATTCACAAATTTTTGTTAGCACCTTTTTTCTTATTTTATAATTCAAACTGACATTTTTCAAATCTGACATACCTACGAACACTTGGCTTTTGACCACCAGTAGGTACAAAATGGTTACAAGAAATTGCTCCGACCAAATCTGCTTTTGGTGGTCGTTTTTAAAAGTTTTGACACAATGACTTTATGCAGCTGTCACGCATTTATTATGCTTGTTGTTTGGGTGTGGAACAGGTTAGCACTAACTGCCTGAACAGAATGCAAGATGGAGCTGGAATAGATGTCAAAAATGCTGTAGCCGGAGTTGCAAGAGTTGAACAATTTTTGATTCTTACTGCAGCATTCTTGACGTCTTTCCATCTGCGTCTTGCATTCTGTTCAGGCAGTAAAAATGACTAAATCTGGCGGTCTGAAAAAAGCTGTTTGAAATTCGCTAGGGAACAGAATTACTATGTCATTTGACATCCGACTGAAAATACTATACAATTTATTCTCGCTGACACCTTCACCACAAAAAAAAACATCATGCATTTAGTAAAGTGCAAAATATCTATATGTTAATGGATGAGACGCGAACGCAATGCAGTTTGTTCAAGTAGTCGCAAAAGTGCAATTTTTTGTTCAATTTCAATTTACATTTTCAATATTTCACACATCTCTGTTACAAAAACTGCCAATTGGTGAGCTACATTATCGTGTTATATTTTTACGGGGTGACACATAAAAATTAGTCTTTACACAGCAGCTTACAGGGGCGCCAAGTGCATTCTCAACAAAGTTGAGAATTGCCAATTTAAATGAAATAAAATGAAATAAAATGAAATGAAATGAAAATGAAATGAAATGAAATGAAATGAAATGAAATGAAATGAAATGAAATGAAGTGAAATGAAATCTAATGAAGTGAAATGAAATGAAATGAAATTAAATTAAATGAGATGTGGCAAAAGAGTTTTAGATTGTATTTCTTAATCAGCCTCTAGCAGTTTTTTCTACCATTTCACCATTTAAAATAAAAATTACTTCAAACTACCTACACTTTTATAAAATAAAAGTAAAATATTTTCTTTATTTATTTTCTCATTTTAACCAATTTTCTTAAACAAATTGAAAAGACAAATTTGTTGCTCTATTTTCGGCTCCAAGATTTTTCGAGTTAGGCTTTCCTTGAAAAATCTGGAAAGATTACCGGAACCAAAAGATAAGTAGTTTTTTATTCCGCCGGTTACAAAAAATCCAGCAAAGTACACCTTTTTTTTTAACGCCTCTCTTGCCAGAATAGAAATTTGGCCCCAGTTCAGAAAAAGTGTAAATTGGTCAGGAAATTCTGATTCATACACCGCAAACACATCTCTATTGGTCGATTTCACGAAAAGCTTTTAGACTAAGAGCCCACAGCAGATTTTGGGTGTGATCGATAGCAAAAAAAGAAGTATAGGTGTCGAAAGCTCCATTAAAAGCTATTCAAAAAATTAAAGTCTTGCAGTTCACAACTGGGGCCTTTGCGAGAAATAGTGCATCGAAAAAAAAAATATAAATGCAACTTCGAGGATAATCGTGTTAGGCGAAATTGGTTTTCACCCCTCCCTAGATAAGCTCCGCGGATCCCATATCACGGAATCTGAGATCATTTGAGTGTTTAATTCGCCCTGCCAGACTGTTTAAAAAAACCGTTTTTCACTTAGAATTTTGAATTTTTTAAATGGTCCGGTAGAGCGAACTATACTCTCAAATGGTCTCAGATTCCGTGATATGTCATCCGAGGGGCTTATCTAGGGAGGAGTGAAAACCAATTTTGGCTAAAACGATTATCTTCGAAGTAGCATTCATATTTTTTTTTCGATGCACTGTTTCTCGCAAAGGCCCAGTTGTGGACTGCAAGACTTTGATTTTTTGAATAGCTTTTAATGGAGCTTTCGACTCCTATACTTCTTTTTTTGCTATCGATCACACCCAAAATCTGCTGTGGGCTCTCCGTCTATTTTAATTATTTAAAAAGCCATTTAGCTTTCAAATGATGTGTTTTGGTTCCGCCATTTGCTTTTAAATTTAAGAAGAGGCGTGTTTTATTATCATCGGGATCTGGATTTAGATTAAGTTACACGTAATACAAAAACAAAATAATGGGAAATTTTCTAAAATTGTTTTTGTAACACGTGTTAAAAGAAGATCCAGATCCCGATGATAAAAAAACACGCCTAAGATTTTAAATACCCTTGTAAACTAAAAGCTCGTTTAAAGTCTGTTTGTTAAGCCAACAATAGCTGATATTTTTATGTCAGAATAATTATCCCTTTATCCATAATGCTTTTTCACTTTTTGTCATACACTTCGGATGTGTGAAATAAACAACATCTCTTTTTCTTGTATCCAGGGATGTGAGCAAACTCACTCTAAATTAAAATATCCCTAAAATATCCCTTTCAACATTGGTGAAAATGAAAATTTTTAAATATCAGATAAAATTTAAAAGTACGTTTAAATAGAAGCAGTGAAAGTGTCTGTTTGTGAAATTGGATATAAATGTCTTTTGATCAGCGTTTATCATTATGGGATAATACAGGGCCCGTATTACAAATTACGAAACGAAAGGCAATAAAACGATACTCAAGGAAATGAAAGTCACGACATACCCGATTATGAAAAACGATAATGGTAATGGACCCATGAAAATATTGCTATAGATAAAACGGAAAACAAATTTCCAACCATATCTAACTTCCAACAAGTACTGGCTGTGTACTTATTGGAAAAATCCCATCACACAATCCGCAAATTCCCTTTCAAAGTCCTGTTTTTTAAGCTTTTTGCTTCGGGAAAAATGGCAGAAAGCTGAATTTCGGTCCATTGCCGCCTTATGGCATTCTAAGGAAACTGTAAAAAGTCCCCATCTAGATGAGCACTGCTAACAATTGTACGAGGTGTAAAAGGCCCCGCCGCCAATCGGTTTTAAAAGAGTATCTCCCGCATGGTAACTCTTATGCAGAAAAAATGTCAAGGACTAGTTTTCTTCCAAAAATGTTGTTTTTTTTTAACAGTAACCGTTTTCTAAAATAAACTTTTTACAGCACCTTTAAGGTTGAGTATAATGTGAGTTTTTCCGGCGTGGTATCCCCTAAAAAAATTATGAAACAGTTGTACAAAATATATACAGGGATTTATTTTAAGGATTTGGGAAATTTCTCATTCGGTTCGGACTCCATTACATTAATCATACGGGGTCAAAGATCACGAAGAATGGTATTTCGTTAATACGGTATAATTCGTATAAATTGTGACAAGAAGCTAGAGCATGTATGATGTTTTAAGAAGAGAAAAAATCGTATGGGAAGGGGGGTTCTATTCTCCCCCGTTTAGCTGGGATGGGTTAATTTTTTAATAAATTGACTTAAAGCAGACAAAAAATTATTTGAAAACAACGGTTACACTTGCAAATGCCATGCTTTACCCTTTTTGCAAAGCCAAAATTCTCTTCTTTTATTTTAGTTTCAAATAAAGTTTTTTTAATGGAACTAAAACAAAATAAAACTATTAAATTAATTTTTCATCAACATTTTATGGAATTAAGTACTCTTTTCGTTTTCAAAATTCAATGGTTTTCTATTCTAAGACTTAGGTCCATTTGTTGATACCAAACTTAAATATTTAAGTAGAACATAAGGGCTAATGTGAGAGTTTACGCAGAGGAAAAGTAGAACATAAATGCTTATGTATCGTATGAGCAAACGGCTCTTAATTACGTAAAAATAAGCTCGAAGTTTTCTTTTTAGTTTGTTTTTTTTTTTTTAATTTTGAGTTTGAAAATTATATTTTCAAAAACTGTTAACTCATAAAACTTTATTTAAAACTTAAATAAGAGAAGAGATTAAGATTTGAAAAAAAGTACCAATTTTTGGCGCCAAATAACTTTTTAACTATAAGAGATATGGAAAATATTAAATATTGTACAAAATTTTATAACCTATCTTTTGTTCTCATAAACTTTTTTGATAAGACAAATAATTTCTAAGATAAACACGAAGAACGAAAAAATAAAAATGATGCACTTTCCTGCCGCTAGAGCTCCCCTCGGATTCATGAGACTTTCTTACACTTCATCATTAGACCATTCTTAATTAGTGTGCCAAGTTTCAAAACTGTTAATTTTTTTTTGAGGTACAAACCTTTATTGACTTGACCACTAGCCTAAAGCAATCGTAACATAAAACGTGTATCGTTTAAAAAAAAAAACGAATATTTTAAAACTTAATTCGTGGTACTGACCAAGAACATGGATAAATCTAATTATTTTATCAAAAACAGGAATAACATTACCAAACCTTTGGGAGGTGGAAAAAGTTCTACATTATACAATATGACATGGCTATAATGCAAGATATTATTCTTGTTCAATCTCAAGACTCGATGATATATTATCTCACTGAAAGTGAGGGCCAAGAAAAACTGAAAAAAAAAAAAACAATATTCCCATAAATAGAAACATTATTGTTTGTTATAACGAAACATTTTGTTTGCATATCAATTTAAATTTGATTTGAAAAAGTCAAAAATAAAGGCCACCCAAAAGAATGTTTGAGTTTTTTGGTATAAAAAAACATGAATATTGACTTTAGGAGTGGCTATGAAAAGTCAAAGGTATTTCCATTTTTTTTTTTTTAGAAAGAAGTCCCACTATTGAAATGATCCTGTTGAGTGCATAGTTCATTGATAAATAACAATATAAATTTATTTATGGTAATTTATACGAATTGTTTGAGTTCATCAATAATAACAGAAATATGTAAATAAATGCGCATAGGTATAACTATATGGGCTATTCTTTTTTTCGAGTAAAAAAAATGTATTTGAATGGAAATTTTCATTAAAAAAATCAAATTTATTTATCTTTCCAATTGACAATAAAAAAAAACTCTCTGTCCACAAAAGGATTTCCTTCCACTCGACCAAATTGAACACAATGAACGTGTTCAACACAATGGATTATGAAGTTATTATCTCTCTTCAGTCAATGCAGTGTTTCCATTATTTCATGCGACTAAGATACCATAGTGCAAGTCTTGTGTTCGGGAAAAAATGTACTCGCTATATGCATCATTATTTGATGGCAGACAGTAGGAAGAAGTGGGTTTCGCAATTAAGGGTTTTATTTATATAAAGATGGATTTCTTGAAGGAATTGAAGTTTTTGTTTTGAAGATACACTTTTTTTTAAAACCATGGTTTTATATTGCTCCTTAACGATTTTGATAAAAATGTTAAAAGTGACTAAGGCTTCAAACCTGCCCTTTGAACTCAATCGGTATTTCTTATGTTGCGCGGGTTTTAATGAGGGCAGTTTAGAGCTAGTTTTTCTCATTTCTTTCATCGAACTTGGCCACTGTCATGGAATTTAGTTCAAAGATCAAACTTATGCGACCAGGTCGTGGTATTAATTTTTTTAGATGCTTTCGATTTTTTTTATTTCGTTCAAAATTCCCGCCTCAAAAAAATTAATATCAAAGCATATTTATCACAATCAATAAAAATTGAAAAAAAAAAAAAATCCCATTTATAAACAACAATAGCCAAATATTGTCAAAATTTATTATAAAATCCTTAAAGGACACAATAGAAAGACATACTATACCTACCCATCAGTTTATTGTGCCATATGAATATTATGGAAATCACTCCTTGCTTTTACTATAAGGTAGGAACCCTACCCTTAACATTTGTCCAATGTCCTATCTATGATAGCATTTTCTATTTTGTGTGTAACTGCATTTTAAATTGACAGATGAATGACCACACACAATGTCAACTTGATTCTATAGTTGGACACAAATTTATGGGCGTGTAATCTGTTGTTTACGCTTGTTCGTCCTTTTTATATTCGTCTATGGACATGGGCATTCCCTATGGATTGATGTGGATGGAATCGTAGAATAAGAAATTTCCAGTTGAAAATTAAGTGAACATTTATTTTTGTCACTCGATCTTCCCCAGGTAGATGCAGCAGCATCTTAAGATAAGAAAAGTGCTCTGCCCTTTTTAAATTGGGACCGTCTTTTGATGTGGTGATAAATATTGTCCCACAATGGATGCGGCTGCATGCCATGTAGAAGAAGGAATTTCCTTCCTTTTCGTATAGTTGGGATAGAAAATAGAAAAATGAGGCTTTTCGTTCAGCCAGCCAGCCTCAGCGGAGGTTTTTTTTTTTCTTTCTTCTATGAAATTAGAACAGAGTCTGGTATTTTCATCGAACAAAAAGAAAGAAATAAAAAACATTTTGTTAAGGTGTTTGACTTTAATCGAGCATTTTAAAATGGTCTGAATTGATTTAATAGAAAAACGCAATTAAAGAAGGAATGCCTTTACTTCGACATGGTTTTCATCGTTTCAGATAAGATCATTGGGGCTCTAAATGCTTCTGGAGGTTTTAAGTTACCCCAGTCTTTTAAAACGCTTGTGTTTTATGTATGGGTATATATTTACAAAAAAAAATATCTCAACGTATGTATGCCTTGAATAGGCAATCAAAAAGACCACCGAAGTGTTAATAAGCATTCTATCTGTCAACTATTAACTGCAAAGTTATGGAGAGGATAACAACCTTTTGGTTAAAATGACCGATTCGTATACAAGATATCTTATACCTTTGTACATTCATACTTGGGGACATTGGTTAAGAAACATTTACCTACAAATTTGGCTTGGGCAAGATTTTATTCAAATTATAGAACCACTAGTGTCTTGTTTATGTCCAATGCATATACTAAGCACATACAGGCGGTGTGATTTAATGACATCTTTAGTGACATGGGTTTTATGCTAATTGACAGCCATGAATTCATTTTGTATGTATCTGATGTTACATTGAACTTTGAGGTGAAGTAATAAAACGATTACGAATTGTGTAAATGACAACATTACAGCACATTGCTCCATTTTAAATGACAATAGAAATAAAGTTCAAAGCCCACAGACTTGTAAATGTAATATATGAAGTTGTTGGGAAATATAATGATGGCAATAGAAAATTATTCACTCTAAAGGGATTTCTTGGGCTTTTTATAGGGTCATAATTTCTTCCATATCAATTGGTATGATTATGAACATCTAGTCAAGATTAAAGCTAATTACGGAAACTTGACAAAGCGCTAAGCTTATGTACCGATCCCCTATGAAACTAGGCTTTGGTATCTTGGTACCTCATGTATACAGGGTGCCCGGTGATTCTTCAATAATATTTTAGACATGACTCCCAGAATCGTATGAGGGAAAACGCTACCTCAAATACCAAAAACTAAATCTTTCACAGTTTTTGAGAAATAAAACAAAACGAGAGGTCCTTTTTCCTAAAAAAGATGCGAGAACAGGGTTTAATTATTAATTTTAACATATTTGCGAAAAATTACCTTTAGTTTTTTTGTAATTTCTCAAAAACTATGGAAGATTTTTACATTTGGTTCTCTGTATTTGACTTACACTTAATACGGGCATTGACATATCGAACACAAAAATATTACTAAATAAAGCAAAATTTTGAAAAAAAAAAACAAATAAAACTCACATTTTTTTTCAAAAATTTTGATTTTGAAATCTAATTACTCAAAAACTTTTCACTTAAACAGCTTGATTTATAAAAAATAAACGAGTGGAGTACAAGCTTTTAAAAATGCTTTATCACAATATTGATTTTTAATATTTTTGGTTTGCGTTTAAAGTCAATTTTTTAGAAACTTTATTCCCCCTATACGGATTTTTTCCTAGAATTTACTCAAGAATTATGCCCTAAGGTATTATTGACGAATTACCCGACCCCTGTATAGTTAGTAAAAATACCGGGAAATAGGGGTATAAAGGAACAAATACATTTAACGGGTTTTATTATTGAATACGTTTTTAAAAAAAATTTGAATTTGCCATGTAGCACCGGAAACAAACTTTCGGGACAAACCTTCGGGACATTATAACAATTTGAATAAAATTACATTTTGGACATGCCACAATAAAGCCACGAACTAACTCAACTATATATTTTTAAATTAAACTTTAACAAGAAACACGAACCCAAATAGAGAATGAAAAATATCGTAAAATATTACTCATACGCCCGAGTGCATTCCGCAATTAATATAATTTCTTCTTTATTTTGTCTGAGCACATCTTGAGTCAATCTTTTCTTCAAAAATAGTTATATGCAAATTAAAAAACTAGAAATGTTTGATTTTTTTGATTTTTTTTCTTGCGATACATACATAATGTAGCTAGCTAAAGTATATGCCAAGTTATGCATTCGTAAAAAAAATTGATCTTGAGATTCTGATCAGGCTTGTCATTACGATTCTAGGGAAGACGAAAAAAGTGGGTTTTACAATTCTGTCTGTCTAAATGTCAGTCTGTCTGCCTGTCTGTCTGTTCGGCTACAGCCTAAGCGCCTGGATGGATTTTCTCAAAACTTGGTGCATAGTGGTGATTCTGCCCACAGGTTTTTTCTTCATTTTTTACGGAATCAAAAATAACGGTACATGCCATACAATTTTTTAGTAATTTTACAAAATCGCTTCTCAAATACGACTCCACCTATTTTCTGAAAAAAGTCAATAAATTTCTTTTAGTAACGGCTATATTTGCATGAGAAACCATTTTCAAAAAGTGGTTATTGATGGTACCACCAAAAGAAACATTTTCTAATTTTCGAGTTTCTTTAAAACAGAACTTAATTTTTCTTAATACAAAAGCTTCCCAAAAATATAAACAATTTTTTTACAAAGATTTCCAAAAAAAATATTTTTTAGATTTAAAAATCAAATATTTTGAAACTTACATGGTTTATTTTCTTGGAACTCAGTATTTAAGGTTTCTTAACACTTTAAAGAATATTTTAAGAACAAATTTTACATTTATGAAAAATAAGGGAACAGGTCAAAATACTGGTTTTAAAATTCTGTTTTCTTCAAAAAAATCATGCTTTTCAAAATTCTGTTTTTTTTTTAATTCTGTCTGACGTAATTCTGCTTTCCAAAATTCTGTTTTTAAAAATTCTGTCAATTTGTTTTAAGAGGAAGAAAATTCAGCTAATTCTCTTTTTTGTTTAATATAACCATTTATTAACAAAATACTCTGATTAGCACATAATACGCCGGAAAATATTTATTAAAACATTAAGAGCTATTTTCGAGTTAAATTAGCTATTCTTAACACCATTCTTACCAACAACATGCACACAGTTGTTGAGAGTTGTAAGCCACTAGGCTCTAGTTCTCCACGAGTTGTTGCGTCACCAAATGTATTTATTTAAGATTTTCTTAACAGAAACCGTAATTTTTGGAGTAAAAAATCAATGGTACTTCTAGCCAAACCTCAAGACCCAAGAAGAAGTTGCTTCAGCTGTTTAAGAGAAAGATTGAAGTACAGAAAGACAGATGGACACAATTGCGGGTCTGAATTAAAAAGCGATTTTTTTGAAGGTGTCCTCTTTTTTGTTTGCTTTCTCATACCCAGTCTTCTTGGGCTTATGATTTGTTTTTTTTTTTTAAATAAATGCCGACCCTTACCAGTGAATGCAGTTGACATAAAACAGTCCCTTCGAGCTGTTCTTAATTATTCTTTTATGTAACAATTTTCTGACCAAAAAGTCGGAGGTAATCACATAGACAACAAAAAATGTCGGCATCCACTGCATGAATTCGAAGCACGTTAATCTTAAATCGACATTTAAACTTACATTTTAAATTCTATTGCCAAACTCCGCAAATAATAAAAAAAGAGATCTTTTTTATTATTTGCAGAATTTTGTAAAATAGAATTATGAAAAACAGAATTTAAAAAAAAAGAATTTTGAAAAGCAGAATTATGAAGAACAGAATTTTGAAAGCAGAATTTTGAAAAGCAGAATTTTAAAAACAGAATTTTGCACACGCAGAAATAACGTAAAGGGAAGTATTTTTTTTAATAAAAACAGCCCTTACGATTTGCATAAAACTTTTTCTGAATGCTTAAATTAGTGTGATATACTACCAAAATTATATAAATTTAAACTTAGCAACTATTAATAGAGCTTCCCATGGAACGTTTCTTTAACTTTTATTTTCTCAATATGGGTCGAACGAATCTAAATTATATTTTTGATTAGAAATGCTTTAAGAATTTTATATTTAAACAAATATTTTTTTTAAATGGTTCCAGTGATTTTAGTTTTATTTTATAAAATCATATTTAATCAAGAATTAAAATGAGGTCCTTTTTTCACCTCAAACTATTAAAAGAGTTGGTTTAGTTAATTTAAATTATTTCATGCTTGTAGCCTTTTTTACACAACTTTCTTAAGCCCTCAGCCTCTTGAATATAACATAATTATAAGAACCGTTTTTTACATTTTTGGAAATGCATTCCACTTTATTTCTGGTTGCATTTTTAATGGTAAGCAAAGCACAAAAAGTGAAATTTCATATCAAGTGCTAATTGATGCTAAATAAGCGCCCATTTTTTAAAGTAAAAATTTTTTGCAGGGCTTTTTAATACAAAAATTAAAATATTTTTTTTTTGTAACTATGAATTCTTCTCATGTTCCTATTTTCTGATGCTGATGCTGATGCGAAACGAAATGTTTATGTGGTCTCCAACGGCTTACGAAAACACAGTATGAAAATATTCTCCAACGGCTTATGAAACCACAGTATGAAAGTATTCGTTGACAGTTCCAATTATTTCAAAATATATACAAACTTTAAAATATTACAAAATGGGATGATGTCTTGAAAGAAACAACAAAACGCCCAGGAGCGAACTTTACTTCCGAAAGTAAAGTGAACGAAACTCAACGAAACATCATAAAAAACTTAATTTTTACCACTTCTAAAATTAACCTTTCTTCTTAAGCCTAAAGGTAGAACTGGAATAGGCGGAAGCTGTTGCAAGCTTATGTCAAAACCGGCCGAAAAGTAGCTTTCCGAAACGTCAAATTCACAAGTCACCCATATAGGCTATTGATTATGTCATTGTTTTTTGCATATAACTCGAAAACGAAGCAAAATTTCGAGATATACATAGGTACCTCCCATACCTAATAAACGCAAACAAAAATTTTAAAGCGTTTTCGCTTATATGCAATCCCTTTTACTTTAAGGAATTAAATTTAATCATCACCTTTCTTCGTTTAATTAAATGTGAATTGTCCTATCAACTTCAATGACAAGACAACGAATGTTACACAAAGTAGAACTGTACCCAAGTAATAATAGTTGGGACAAAGAACAATTAATTTAAACTTAACTTTATGTTTGGCTTGGCTACAACAATTATTACTTCCAAAACTATGTGCTGAAAAGTCATAGTCATAACATAACAAAACAAAAATTCTCTAGGTATAATTAGTCTTGTTGTGGATTGCGTGCTTGCTGTATATTTGAAAAGACGACACAGTGTGTGTTGTCTGTTGAAAACCACTGATTTTATCGAATTACACATTGTTAGAAATTTTATATGTGTGTATGTATGTTTGTTTATATACATAAAACGTGACCTGCACGAACTCCATCAGGATTCCAGGATACAATACATTTTTTATTAATTGGGTTAAGAGAAATGCCTTTTACCTAACTCTCAGAATCAAAGTCAAACACGAGACACGATATGTCAGGTTGAAAGGTAGGTAAGTCTTATAGAGGAATTGATAAATTGATGTTTAATGATTTATTTGTTTAACGTAAAATCAAGAAATGTGGCATCATTTTTATAAAAATAAATGAAAAACTGGTAGCATTGGACATGATTTAAAGAAGGAAACAAAAATTGATAGAAATCAGTTAATCCATTTCAGAAAAGTTGGTTCAAAGCACTTTCCCTATTCGATTGTTAATGTAACATTTGAATCAGCCTTCTATTGAGATAATACTCCCAAGGTATTGAAAGTTCTCTAACACACGTTTCCAAAGCTGTCCAAAAATGTGCAGTTGTTAAGGTTTCAAGCAGCACATCAAAAAGTATTGGTAACAATATACAGCCCTGTTTAACTCCACTTTGAAATTTTCCTGACAACACTTTTATGTATATACTTACCTACTTAGGTCCTCAGAACTGTTACGTCCGTGAGGTTTCCCTTGCGGGCCCTATGCCCACTACTCCTACGCGCCATCGTGTACAATTTCTGGACATGTACCTCAACTCACTCAACTCTTTCCCTGTTGCGCTGATTCCTCTTCGATTGTTCTTCGCCAAGTACATCTAGGTCGGCCAACTCATCTACCTCGCTGCGTGAAGTGGTTCGATTGCATCGCTTGACTCGCAATGCACAATCCCACTGCCACTTACGTTTTCGTATTATAGAGTCGATGGTTTCCTGACCGGTCATTACTCATGAAGTTCATCATCGGAGATACGGTTAGGCCAGAAAACCATCAAAATGCTTCGCAGACATCTATTCATGAACGTTTGCAGCTTTCTTGTGACAGAGGGTGCTACTTTCCAAGTGCTGCACCCATAAAGGAGCACGGATTCAACATTGGAGTGGAACGTAGCTTGGTCTTTAGGCTTTTTGAGTTGTTTCTCCATATTTTGGACAGTATTCCGAACGCAGACTTTGCTTTCCCTGCTGGTTACATCTAGTTCGGTACTACCATTAGTTGGGACAATACTAGCAAAATATTGAAAACTCTCTACTCTACTATCTTTACTGGCTGTCCAGAAATATCTACTTCAGCAGATGAGGAAGTTCCAAGGTTGATCCTTTTTATTTTTGCGGAATTGATCTTAAACCCAACGGTGTCAGCTTCTCTCTCCACCCTTGTTGTCATTTGATTGAGATCAATGATCCTATGAGAGAGTAAGCATTCGTCATCAGCGTAGTTCAGATGTTTGAGGAATAATTGCAGATTCCACTGAATTCCTCCGATTGCAGTCAACAAAGCAACAGGAACAGTACTGGTGACAGAATACAACCCTGTCTAACCCCATTTTGGATTTTAAACTCCTCTGACAACCTTCCCTTATCCAAAACGTGATATTTTGATTCATAATCTGTAGCCTTAATAATAGCAATCAACTTATCCAGAAAAGCCTCCTTCGCAAAGCATGCCAGATAAATTCTTTATTGACACGGTCGATCGCCTTTTCTAAGTCGATGAACAGCAGGTGAAGTGGTGATCGATACTCAACGCACTGTTCGATGATGATCCGCAAAGTTTTGATGTGGTCCACACAGGAAGATCTAGTGCGGAATCCTGTGCTTGCTTGGCGTCAAGTTTGTCTTCGAGGTGGTTTTTCATCCACTCAAGGACGATTTTAGCTATTACTTTGGCTACAGCAGGCAGCACGCAAATTCCTCTCCAGCTTTCGCACTGTGTAAGGTCTTCTTTCTTTGGGAGCTCGACAATCATTCCCTTTCTCCACTCCTCAGGAAAACTCTCTGTTTCCCAAGCTCTCATAATGAGTTGGTGCAGGAGCTTACTCGATGTTGTTGGCGCTGCTCGTATGAGCTTGAGCTCAGCGGGAGTACCGTCAAGTCGAACCGCTTCAGTGCTCTAATTGAGGTTAAGATTTCTTCAACTGATGTATAGAGTGTGTATTCGGGAATTTTATACTGGGTGTTGGGTTCAACTTTTGAAAATGCGGTTTAAAACAGCAGAAAAGTACTCCTTCCACCTTTTGAGTTGGTCCTCATCCGAAATTAGCAGTGACCCATCTTTGTCTTTTACGAAGTGTTGTTTAGAGCTCTGTACACCTGTAAGCTCTTTGCTAATTCTGTAGCCGGTCCTACCGTCACTCCTGTTTGCGGCCTCTTCTGCTGTCAATGCGTTGATATAAATACGCTTATCACGTCACATGCTACAGCGAACTTATTCTCTCTTCTTCATGCGATACGCAGACATACTCTAACTCGTTTCTCTCAGCTGCTGGACTAGCTGAAAGGCGAGCATTGAGCTGTGTTCTTTCTTCGATCCTAGCCCAAGTTTCATCGGAAAGCCAGGCACTGTTTATTCCTTGTGACCGAACGACTTTCAGCACCGGATATAAAAACATTTTTCACAGCAATCCAATGGTTTTCGTTGGAGTAGGGTTCCGTGCTACTGATTGCTCTCAATCCTTGTGTTTCTGCAAAAGCAAAGCATCTAAACTCTCTATTGACATTATCGAATGCTTTATTCAAATCTATGAGCAGCAGGTGCAGTGGGTATCGATATACAACGCACTGTTCTATGACAATGAAGGTGGTGTGGAGCTGACGAACGAAATGGAATCTACCATTTATCAATTTCTGAAAGCAATACATACAGAAACAAAAAAGGTACCCCTGGATTGAATAAAAATGTTTACTTTTGTTGCGAAAAAGCCTTTTTAGAAAAAATTTTCATTGAAGCAAGCTTATTTTTGACGGAATCTTCTAAGCAATCAAAAGAATTCAAGGTTTAAAAAACACAGTTTGACAAAAAATGGAAATGTCACATATTGTTCCAAAGCTCTTCAACTGCTTCCGTAAATTTCATTTAAGGAAATTACGAGTTCCGACCTTTTTTGGCTTTCGTTTTTAGTTCTTATTGATTTCCTTATGCATTCAATTTTTGTATCTTCTAGTTTCCACATCAACGAAGTTATTGTAAAACTATTTAAGTTCTACTTTAGTTTAATAGTCTTCAATGACCTTAATCTACTTCGCGTGCCTTACAATTTAAACAACCCACCATTTGTAATCACTTAACAAACCACTTTCAGTCCAATATAAACAAACCTTGGAATGACCAACCCCAAAGGACGAAATAAAACCAAAAAAATAATCTATATCGACCACACATTGCCCAATTCAGATTCTTCTTTTTCTTAGCGACTCCTTCCATTTAATGTGTTGTCTAGAGATAATCAAAACATATTGTTAACTAATTGCAAAATACCACCCAAACTCCGACTCCCTTTATTAATCTCATATATCCTTTCTTATATCTTTTAATGACAAAACAACGCATACAATCCCCCACACCCTCAAAATGTGTGTAACATTCGGAAATTGATTATCCTCAAAAAGTTCGTCCTTCAACACACATTTTCGAGACTTTGGAGACCGCGCCGCAGAAAAGTACCTAAATACGTATAATATTTTGCGTCAGTATAATGCTGATAAAATTAACTATATACACACAGAATAAAATTGATTGCTCTCTTAAGGATCCACTTTTGAAAAATAGTAATCTTGACTTTGGTCAGCATACTATAGGTACTCTGTCCTCAACCAAACCCCTCTGCGGATTTTCATTCATTTTATTCATTTTTTCGCATCAACAACACACAAATATAAAAAAAAAAAATAACAGCGAAAGTTCAAACTTCTACTCCAAGGAACTTCAACTATGTATAAGCTCTCAAGTGAGTGTAATTTTTTTGCAGCGAAGTTGGTGAAACTGAAACTAGATATATCTTCGGCGCATGACGACGCACCCCGTCAGAACGGATATTCTTCTTCCCCGCATAGAGTCTACTCTCAATTTTGCCAGGATAACAACCCATTTCGGGCAGAGATTTTCCATAGAGCTAGCAAAGCAAATCAGTTCTCCAAAGGTCCTGTTTGAATCCGTACATAATTTCGTGTCAAGTTCCATCGGCTTTATCCGGCAGAAGTTAAAAAATCCCTTAAAAATTGATACAACTTAAGAAAAAAACCGTCGTTTAATAAAATTTAAATAATTTCCTTGTAAAAAGAACCGGAAGTAGATAAAGAAGTTAAATCAAATGTCGGGTTATCGGTCCTTTGTATCCTGTGAAGTGTTTTCCTTGCGATAATTGTGTGAGTTTTTTTCCTTTAAAAATAAAATTGAATACAATCTCAAGCATCCACGTTAAAACATAAATTCTTGATAAAAAAAAATAAGTAAAAGAAATAAACCAAGCAAATAAAAATATAAAAAAAAACAAAGGCGGAAATTGCTCCTGCAGTTGAAATGTCACAAGGATCAAGAGAACCACAGCATCATGGTGGTGGAGGAGGTGGTGGGAATGGTGGTATAACGTTGATGGGGAAACCTAACCAACAATATTCACACTTCCATCAGCAGCCGCCTACGAATATTTCAGCGAGCACCATTATTTCAAATACCGGGGTTGGAATACTACAAAGGATTACATCTACGCAGGTACTGAATACTATACAGTGTGTCCTTTTTTATACGTGTGTATTTTTTCGTTTTGTTTAAAATTTGTTTTGCGTGTAATTTGATGACGTCAATCCCTTAGCTCTCGCTCTCCTGAAATTAAGATACACGGATAGCGTAGCAAATACACCTCTTATATTATTTAGAGAGAAATTACTCCAAAGCCGGCTTTTTCCAGATAGTGGTTTCTAGACGAAGAAGCAATGAGTGCAGTGTGAGATGGAACAACTTCGATGAATGTATAGGACATTCTGCAGAAGTTTCATAATTTATTTCATTCATTAAAGTTGTTGTTTGGCTCGTTAATTTTAATGTTATTATACCAAAATGATTGCACATATATAAATATCATACTCCTTCCTGTTTCTACTCCCACGCCATGGTTAATGGAAGGAAATGGAAAGAAGGGAAAGTCCATTGAAGTGCGAAAACATGGATACCCTTTTAGAAGCTTGATCTTTGCTGTCTAAGTTGTAATTAAGATTTATATTTGGGATGGAAAGAGGCAAGATTTATGTGGTGCGAGATATATGGAATATCTGATTTGGATAAACTTGAAATATTTAAATTATGTAAAGGATTGTTATGGTGGTACTGAGAGTTGGTACCTGTGCCTACTAAAGGGTTTTCCAATAAGAGTCGGTTGATGTTCAAATTGGAATAAAACAAACTATGTGCGTGAGTTATTAACGAAATTCTTTTATTTGAAAGGCCCATGATTATGCCGCTATGAATGGAGTATGATATCGTTGAAATGTCCTTCACGGTTTCACACGGCGGCGGCATGGACCCATTATGAGGTCCAATTTTTAATGCCTCTGCCGAATAGAATTTGAGCGATTGCCAGGGTAATGATGATTTTAGGGACATCAGTCGATTTTGGCTTATTAACATAGACCTGCGACTTTAGAAAATGCAACAAGAAAAAATCTAACGAAGTCAAATCACACGATCGAGTTGACCAATTCATCATTATTTTATGGTCTATTTATTATTAATTTTTTTATTGTTTTATTTTTGTATGTTTTATCATTTAATAATAATAATAATATACACGTGTTGCTCGACGTTGTTATTTACCATGCCATGGTAGTCTGGTATCAGTGACTGAATATCAATTTGGTAGATTTCACCAAAACAAAATGGGCACCGCACATACTGTCAACATAGACCCACCACCCACCGTTCAAAGACTACCACTTAGCCTCAAGTTCCTCTGAGGAACCGAAAAAAGTTCAAGCAAGCTAAATAGACCTCTATAACGGTCATTCCCTATTAGTCAAGTATTACATGGCCAAAAATTACGGCAAAAAATACTACAATGACCCAAAGTTAGTAAAACTTTTTAGTCATTCGTAAAAATATTCGAAACTCTATTTTGTCTTCGATTCCAACGCTTGCCTTAAATGACATTTTCCCTACGTCAGCTCACTAGAGAAAGCCAATTTGCTTGCAGCACAGTTTGCTGTTGGTTGCGCTTGCAGAGAGTACTATGACTGCACCCCAATAATTTTATGGGACGAGTATTCTTTCGCACTAGTGCAATTGCAAGAATTCTGAGATCTTGATATCCAGAAATTAGCTGGCCGTGGCACAGTGGGGTCAAACCTGTGGTTAAGGGAAAAAAAATACTCTAAGAGGTATCATTTGGTATGAATTTTTACCCGCTTTCTATCTTTTAAAAGACACACAACAGAGAGTTAAACCTTCGACAACAATTGTTCAAAAAAGCAAGCTAAATATTTCATCTACACCTTTGCACACTTTTTCCCGCCAACCAATAGGTATTGAAATAAATCGATATAAGAAATTTGCGTCAAATTTTACACCTGTTCGACACGTGTTTAGGAAGGCAGACAAATGGTTTAACACCTTAAAGGATATTACTGATATAAAGTACAAGCTAACGCAAATGGCTTGACTTTTTATGTCGTTGGCACTCAGTCTATTTCAAAAATATCTGATTGTATTGTTGCCATCCTTCCATGGAATTTATCAGTTGATAGCATGACATGTAGGGGACAAACTATATTTTGACAGAAAATATGTATTCCACCCAAATGTCAACTAATTTCCCTAAAATCACCTTTTCCGGAAGAGTAAAAATTCTTCAAAAATTTCTGATTTTTTAATGGTTTTTCAACCCATCGATATCGTAGTCATCCTTTAATAGAATTCGACAGTTGATGGTTTGCCAGATAGGAGAAAAGCTATATTTTGACAGAAAAAGTGATGAATTGATTATATTTTGATTTTGGGTATAAATAAAACACTTTTGCGTAGGTATTTAAGAATACAATGCAAACAAATCTTAGTAAGAAGCACACAGCTCGCAAAAAAAACGTTACAAAAATAATTCTTCCTCCAGGAAAATAAAAACAATTTACTTTTAATTATATACTTAGTTGAAAAATCTGCGTTTTCGTTTAGTTTATTTTCCAAAATAATAAATTCATAATTTGTTTTAAGGAATAAAAAAGAATTCAACTTTATGTTAACTTTAATTTTAGCGTATAAAAATAGTTTAGAAATTGGTTTGATAATTTTGTCAAAATTGCTGAGCACAAAATTAGATAAGAAATATTCTTTTTTTCAAATACCTTCTAACCAAAAATTAAATGTAAAGTTATCAATTTGATAAACCTAAAATGCCAGAGGGGCTCTGGAATTTTCAAAGGTCACGATAAATGGTCGTAAAAAGTCAGATGGTTTCAGTAATTGTTCAGGCGTAGATTTCTTTTAGGAATTTCAAACAAAAATTTCCAGACCACAGCATGATTTAGTTGACCTCTCATGATTCTGCCACAATGTCATTTTTTAATGACATTGAGTTGTCTTGAAAAAATACTTTAAAAATCCATTAAAACATATACGACACCACCCGATTAATGAAACTAGTTGACATTTTATCACGATCTAGTGGCTTTTCTGGTTGGGTATAAGAAATCTTGAAAACTAAAACCTCGCGTTACCGAATCTTGTGATTGTAAAATCTCACCTTAAAAATACCGCATTTATTTATTTCTAACAGACTAAAATCTCGCAAATACACTTTTGAATCAAAATTTTGCAAATTAAAATCTTGCGTGAGATTCTTATGCTAGGTTTCCACTTGTCATATAACAACTGACGAAAGACGCATTTTTGTGTCATTTCATAAAATGAAAAGTGGGAATATCTACTCAAAAATTGGTTATCTTTGAACTGACAAACACTGTTTGTCAAATAAAGACAACAAATTTGAATGTCACTTTGTCTTTAACTGACAAAGAAATTTTTTATTCTTTGTCAGTGAAAGACACTAATTTGACTCCTGATCCAAGGCAATTTGGATGTGATTTTAAAAATTTGGCTGATTATGTTATCAAAAGGAAGAAAAAAAAAACTGTGAAATGAGTGACCTCAACATCAAAGTACACGATAGTTCCCAGCTAAGTTCGCGGCACTACACCCATAAAAACAAACGCAGGTGATTTTTGACCCAATCTACAGTCAGAAACCTCAAATTCACAGTATTTGCTGAACTAGTAGAACACAGTCGGCTCACTTAATTTCAGTTTTCTAGAATTAGTAATTCTTGAGATATAGAACTTCAAAAATCGCTTAAACTGTAACTGATGACTGAATCACTGACTGACTCACGGACTTGCTCACTCACTCACTGACAAATTATCAGAATTATGGAACACTTCCCGACACCGTAGAACCTTGAAATTTCGCACAATGGTAGGTCTTATGGTGCAAAGGAAAAAATCGAAAATCAGCAATTTTCAATTCAGGAGGCGTGGCATCCACCCACTTTCACAAAAAAAAAAAATTGAATTACTTAGAGCACTTACTATTGTTGTAGAACGATAAAAATTGTTATATCGGCAGGGTTCGAAGTGCATGCAAGGATAAAAGTCCGAAATTTCAAATTTTCCGCTGAGGGGGAGTGGCATACATCCAAACTCTTAAAATCTTAAAATTATTAATAATTATATGGTGCACTTTTGTGATAGTCGTAGAATGGTGGGAGTTGCTAGAGAGGTAGGGCTTGAGGTGCATACAAAAAAATCTAACAATTTGGGATTTTCTGCTCAGGAGGCGTGGTATTCACAGACAAAATTTGTATCAGTTACACAGTGCACTTGCAATTTTTGTACAGCGATGAAAATTTGTAGAACGATAGAGGTTGAAGAGCATTATAACGAGAAAAATAAAAAAATTGAGATATTCCAACTAACAAAATTGCTTCGCATTTCATACATTAAAGTGTTACTTGTTCCTATAGCGCTCCTATTACCCCTCTGACGGGAAGTAAATACCTTATTTGAGCATTACTGATTCATTAAATATTTTCTAGTACAAATTATATCTGGTTGATAGAAGTGATTTACCAATATTTCTTCGATCTCTCTATATTGCTCTTACGGAGCTTTCGCTTCTATAGTAGTCCTGTAAAATTACTATACAATCTCTATGTTAGTTTCTATAACTTCATTTCTATATTGCTTGTATTGGTAGGTATGCTTAAGTGCAGCAACAAATCATTTCTGCTATACTTGTGAAAACACAAACCACTTCTGGTATGCTAAAGAGTATAGCCACAAACCAGCATGTAGAAAGTGTGAAGAAAGTGCATAAGTTTTTTTTTCATCGTAAATATATTCTTCCATGGCTGAGCGGTAAGCGTGGTAGACTTGCAGTGCAAGAGGACCATGGTTCAAATCCCATAGAAATTTTATAATTTTTATAACTTTAATAATATGTAATACATTTTAAGATTGCATTTCAGATAAAAACTTTCAAATAAAATATCAACAAATAAATAATATAAAATAAAAATATAAATAAATAAATATAAATCAATTATGAAATATTTTTTTTTATTTTTCCACCTTCTTCTATAAGAACTCTAAATTGAGTCAATTATGTGTTTTTCGGGGCAGCTGAATTTACTTTATAAAGGTCCAATAGGAGCTTGAAAAGTGTGCCTTTTAACTCTATGGACTTTTATATAATGCTTATATGATTGCAAGAAATGATTATGAGAAGCTATTTTGGATGATTATAGGGGCAAAATAGTTAGTTGGGACTTTCTCAGAATTGCTACTATTTATATGGAGCAATTTTGGTTGTTGTAACATGCTGAAATTTGGTTGAGTGGTTGTGCCTGATTTTCACCTGGAAAAATAAAATCTTTGCTTAAAGGAGTAAAATCACAACATAACCTTTATGAACTTTGCACTTGGCATATGTTAGAAATTAGAACTTATTACTTTTGTTTTGTACATATAAGAGCTTGGCTCTGTTTTTTTAAATGTATGTTTTTGTTTTGATATTCAATTAAAGTGAACGTATTGGTTAAAAGAAAATGATTCTCTTCCATTGTTATTTAATATTTGATTAAAATCTCAAGTTCTTTTATTTGGAAGATTGCTGAAATATGTAAATTTTAATAATGCATGACAAATGTTCGTCAATGTAGTGTCAGCGACAATTCTATTTCATCAAAAGAACCCTTCCTTGCGTTGTCAATACACTATGCTATTCTATACTTACTCAAATGAAAATTACGATAATGTTAATGTTTCTTACTACTTATAGCAATCACTTGCGGAGTATTATCTCTTAGAGCAAAAAACCAATTTGTAACGCAGTTGTAATCAAAATGTTGATCTCTGACCAGTGTGTTCTATTTTTTCGACTTATAAAGCCAATAAAATCTCTCCAGTGTACATTTATAATGGGGAAGTGATTCAAGTTGCTTTTTCTTCATTTGCCGACAAAATTTACTTTGAGTTGTGCGCTATGGAAGATGATACATATTATTGGGGTTTATTTCAGCGTGGGAATATTTGATTCCCATAATAATTTGATCTAACAAAATGTATGCGTGTGTATTGAGGTTAATACAATTATTATTGTGGCTATTATTTATTGTAGTATTGTTTGTGGGATATTTCATAACTCGAAAAATATTGAAGTAGATCATGTTTTTTTATTTTTTCAAGTGTTGAATTGTTTCCTTCCAAGCGCGCGGTTGCGATTGAATTTGTTTTAAATGCTTTCGAGGGTTATATGATGGGTTATTTGATTTTTTTTTTTAAATTATGTGTTGACATAATTTTATGTAATCGATATATTCACATAAAAGAATTTTGAAGATCCGCAAATAATCATAAAATTTGTTATCAACATGAAACATCTATGCTTGTTTTGCTTTTAACTTCCATCTGCTTTTAGATTGTTTTGACTGTTTGGTAAAGTATATAGAAACTTGTTCTTTTCATTATTCGTAGGGGATACGAAATTGGTGATACGAAATTGCCCATAATGGATGGTGCGGACTCGTAGTGGGAAATTGGCTAGTGGACTTGGCTGCGATCCGCATCGATATTCTTGATTTTGTGATTCTGGGTGTCGTTGTTAAACAAACTCAAAGGGAAACCTGAAACGAGCAGGTATGCTTCCCATTAAGAATTATAGACATCGAATACGTCAAAAATATTTTCGGCTCTTAATAACCCGACTCCAAGTGCAACTTTTGAAAAGCACCCAATACTCAAAGTTTGATTGATGGAATACTACTTCTTTCATGTCAAAAATCTTCTAAAAAGTCTTCAAGAAACGTTTCTTTTGTTTTTTCAAAGCCTTTCGATCCTAATTGAGTCCAATCTTTGACAGGCATTAACATATAAGCATTCATGTGTTAACGTGCTCAACCCAAAACATCAGTAGGACGCACATCATTTGTCATTCTCATTCAATGAAACATTAGCACAAGAAGTCCCAACTAAAGGCAAACAACAAAAACAAAATATCTAATAAACAAAAGACCAAATCATGTGTAACGCATTATTTTCTACCCTCTCTCTGATGTGTACCTATTTATTAGGTAGGTATAGATTTTTCCCCCCAAAAAAACAAAACGCACAAACAAACAAACACACAGATTTTCTTATGCGGAATTTTCCATTTTCCATTCAACGATTTTTCACCCCTTGCGAAACCAAAGAATCGACTAAATGTCGACACACTGACAGTCAGACGCCACTGAACCAACAGCCATCAGCAGCAGCAGCAGCAGCCCACAACCAAGAACCAACAACAAATACATAATGTGGATGGCACAAGTCCCTTTGTTCGACGAGTCAAATCAGCCATGCAAACCCCTCAGGCAGAAGGTTAGTATTGCGGTGTCCCCCACCCAATTTATGTATATTCAACCATATTCTGCTGCCCTTATACACAAAGCGCCCCGAGACAAGGGGGAATAATTCAATGCGACATGAACTTGGCATTCGGGGGATAAAGGCGCGCGTAGCTTGTTGGTAAGGTCATTCATTGGTATGTTAGTATAGGACTACGAGTAGTGTTGTAGGAGTATAAGGAGTGGAGAGGCGCACAACTGCATGGGATTTAAGGGAACAATACTATGGTGTCTTTGTTAAAATTAAAAGTTGATCTAGGGGCGAACTATTTTATCCTTTGTTAGTGTTTTTCTTTTTCTTTATGTTTCTCTCTTTTTTTTTACGAGTAAGTTTTAGTATTCTCAGCTGAATGCTCCAGCTGAATTGCTTATGAGGCTCAAAAAGGGACGTTATTGCCAACTATGATATTTAAAGATGGAGATTTGAAAAGGTATCAATTTTGTTTAACTGACAAATATTGCTAAAATATAAATATAAATATAAATATAAATATAAATATAAATATAAATATAAATATAAATATAAATATAAATATAAATATAAATATAAATATAAATATAAATATAAATATAAATATAAATATAAATATAAATATAAATATAAATATAAATATAAATATAAATATAAATATAAATATAAATATAAATATAAATATAAATATAAATATAAATATAAATATAAATATAAATATAAATAAAGGTTGAGGCATGAGTTTTCTTCGATGAAAAAACAAAGCTTGCTTAATTTTAATATTCATAAGTTGAATTACTTGAAGCTGGCTAAGAAAGAGGAACTAATTTTGTATTCATAGGGGTGAAAATCTTCGCTAAAATTTTGAAGAGCTGTATTTTGCTAAGAGACCTCACTGGCCACAAATTATCAAAAAGTTAAATACTTTGTAAAACTTAGCCTCAGAAATGCAAGATTTCGAACGAAGAAATCGAATTTTAGAACCGGGAGGGGACCTTGTATAAGAATCTTGAATGAATGAATTTAATAGGGGATAAGCGACCTAAAGATCTATTGTGCCCATAAGAATCTTAGGGTTTCCTTAAATTTTATATTTTTTAAATATCAACTTCTACATACTTTGGAAAAAATTTGGATCGACTTTCGAGTATAGTAAAATCAGTTGGCAATATAGTGAATTTTTTTGTTTGGTTTGTTGAATTTCCCCACTCTCACTAGATTTTTTATTGTTTCTTCTTTTTGTTCTAGAATAATCGTCCTTGCTTATTGCCTTACGGCATAAATGGGGGTGATTGTTCTTTACCTTGTGTGTTGAGCATATTTTTTATTTACAAAGCCATAGTATAGGATTTTGTGTTGTTGTTGTTGGTCTGTTATACTCTCTGTTGTTCTTTTGCATGTGCGCGAAAAGCACCTTGTGTACAGTATTTTCAATACCAATAAGAAAAAAAAGAAAAGTAGTTTTTTTGTGCTTGATGTATCACAGGATGGCAGGGTGGTGAAGGACGCACTGTCTTGTATGATGCTTGTTTTGTGGGGTGGTAATTTCCATTTCTGCATTAGACATAAAAGTTCAATGAACTTTAACAAAATGGGAAGATTAAGAGGGTGCGGTACTTATTGACAATCAATGATACACTTCTCAATTGAAGGGTAGGTCTCTGTAAAATGTACGTGCAAGAACATGTAACATACTTTCTAATGCATTCAAGAAGATTAAAAAGTAATTCCGGGTGGATGTTTTGCAATTTATTTGACACTTTGAATAGTAGTCTTGACACATAATCAGCTTAGAGGGTGGATTTTTATTGGCAAATGTGATTTGTTGTCAGATAAAATCTTAAGCTACTTTATTTTTTTTTATTTTTCAATATAGTAAGGCAAATTTGAGGCATTTCTTTTTGTCGTCTTTTTAATCTCATGGAAGTCAACATTAGTTAAAACCCACCCCATAGCCTTTGATCAAAATAAAACAGTAGAAACCCACTTTTTGAGAATTTGGAAAAGGGTACAAAAACGGGTTTTTTCAAATTCTAATGCATTGGTGGCTTAAATTTTTTTTCTTAAAGGTGGGGTTTGAATTTTTTTGTGGGTAAATTTTTGTGTTCAAAAAGAAGTTCCAAAATCTATTTCTATACAAATAAAAATTCTACTCAATACATAAAAACATCAGACATAAACAAAGGCTGATATTGATAAAACGGTGAACCTGCTTAAATAACAAATTTTTGAAGCAGGTACTTCGTTCGGTATGAATAAAATACTTGAGAAGGTGCGGCTCAACGATTGAGCATCTACATGTTTGATGAGAACCTTCTTAGGGAAAGCACCAAGTTCCATTGTTAGATATGAATAAACCGAAGCATGTGCTATTTCGAGAGGAGCACCTGCTCCTCATTGAAGTAAACAAGGTTAATACTTTTTTCATAAATGGCGGAGTAAATGTCAATTTATAATCGCAACGTTAAATTTCATACGAGGAGACAAGGATTTGAAAAAAAAAAAATGGATTCTATAAAAATTCAGCACACAAAATGTTGATTTCTTAGCAAACCATTGTCTTGGGAATAATTCAGAATGGAAGGGTGGTGGGTGGTGCTCTAAACAAGCAATGAAAAAATTCGGATCTTCTTTCGCTTCGAGGATTTCAAAGCGGATTTGGGGAAGATATTACAGTACGGTATTTAAAATATTTGCTTTTGTAACTGCGGAAATAATTCAAAAATCATGTAATAAGATCAAATTCCCTACAATTACCTGATGAAGAACTGCAGGTGGAAAACCGAGAGTGGCACGCAAAAATACATTTTTCTTCTGTAATAGGTGCTATTGATTGTACTCACGTTCCTATAGTCAAACCATCTGTTCATGGAGACGAGTACATCAATATAAACTTTAATGTTCAGCTAACATGCAATGGCAGACAACAATTTAAAAATGAGCGTTCTTGGCTAGGATCGGTGCATGATTCAAAAATCTATAACGAAATTCGCATATATAAATAAAACAAGCTAGTATACCATTTTTCTTTAAGATTCAGGGTGCGGGCTTTTACTCCCTGGCTTTGAACTACAAATCAAAATTCAAATGATTCTGATACAAACAAAAACATTCAATTAGATGTCGTCGCCCTAGTATTAAAGTGTCGTATACGCCAAATTGCATTTTCGTAACTGGGTATACAGTCTTATGTTTTTGGGGGTCCTCTTTTTAAATCTGTTATCCGTTCTTTCCTATCTCTTTTCGTGGCTAAGATATTCAGAATGGTTTTGACGTATATCCATCAAAATCATCAAGTTCAGGCAGGGCCGGCCCGAGCTAGATTAGCGCTCTGTGCAAGCTTCATCATACTAGCACCCCTAAATTGTGGTTATTAGTGGAAGAAGTCATCTTCTCATTACCAAAGGTGCAGACTTTAAAATGCGTTTTTTTTTAACAAAGTATCCCAAGAGACGTACGAGGTATCCCCAAGAGGCGAACAAAATACTGCACTTTGCAAAGATTTAGTGATTTAGTTTTTTTTTTACTGAATAGGAAGTTAGGCTCCTACTTATTTTTGGAATAGTATAGATATCTGTCTTTAAATTCAGAATAAGAATGGATATCAATAATGGTGTGAGCTATTAAAAAGAATTGAAATTTATAAACGTATAAGTAGGTACGTAGTGGCTTTCTTGATACTTGCTCAAGGCGCCCATTGGGTTCAGCACCCCGCATTTGCACCACTTGCACGTATAGCTTGTCCGGCCCTGAGTTCAGGTATTGTTTTGACGTAAGCGCCAAAAATTGGCATTTACGTCAAATTGGCATTTACCCAAATTTTTGTTTAAGAGTTTTTTTGACGTATATGACCTATTATCCTGCAACGTACGTCATCAAACTTCAAATGTATTTGCAGTATTGTTTTGACTTATGTCCATACAAAGGCACGTACACCATTAGCAAGACAAATATTTCTTTTTACATAGGATTTTATTTTATTTTTTGACGTACGTGTATGAAGAAAAGAAACTTCTGATTTTTATGGCGTATACGGCAAACTCTTTTTGGACAAAAATTTAAATATTTTGAGAACTAAAAGAGTATCAGATGTGCATTAACATGTATATAAAAGATTATTCTTAACTAAAAATCACACTAAAAAATCAAAAACTGCCAGCGGTTAGTTTTTTGGAAATAGACTTCCAAAAATTTAAACGCGATTTCCCAAAAATGTAAAAATGGCGTATACGGCACTTCAAAACTAGGGCGACGGTGTTTAAATCCAGTAGGTGTTATTATTGAGGTGCTCTCTGTTCTGTTTATATTTTATTCATACGAAACGGGAGTAGGTACTTTTTATTGAGTATTTGGTGCTTGGTCTAGGTTGGACACAAAATACCGAATGACAAAATTCCGAATGGACAAAATCCCAAATGCCATAATCCCGAATGACAGAATCCCTCATGCCAAAATCCCGAAAATGCCAAAATCTCAAATACCAAAATGCCATTCGGGCTCTTAGCCTTCAAATTGAACTTTTGTGTGTATATTAGTAGATACATACATAATAGATACCTATTAATTTTGATATTCAAAATTGATTGAGATTTTTTTTTTTGTATTTTACAACTCGTGATTTTTGAATATTTTAGATTTTTGTTCGTTCCAAATTTATTTAGTCGAGATTTGTATACATATTTTATTTAGAGATTGCTTGCCCTCGAGATTCTTATCGTTTGAGATCTCAAAATGAACAAAAGTCAAGCCAAATATAGCAGTTTGGCTTCTTTGAAAGTCCCAAAGTATGTACATAATACAAAAAAGTATAAAAATTCGGGATTTTTGGCATTCGGGATTTCTATCTAGGATTCTGGGCATTTGGGATTCTTTTTCTTTTGCAATTCGGGATTTTGGTATTCGAGATTTTGTACCCTTCCTATTTGGACCATCCTTGACTGTAAGTCTGCAGGTACCACCTAGCGAAAAATAACTAATACCACAATTTGTGGCCCCTCATCCCACGAACTGATGCAGCTGTGTCCAGTATTTTAAAGTTTTTCAATTTCATATAATAAGATAATAAGAATTTTTTCAATTTTAGAAAATAACTTTTTATGTCTTTATAGTCCGATCAGGAAACCGAATCCCATGCGTTTTTTGGCAGGGCCTTTTTTTATGATTGGAATTCATTCCTTATACACTAAGGATGAAATTTAGCCTAGAAGTCATTTTTGTAGAATTGCCGCTTGCACGTCATTTTAAAAAATGACCCCCAATCTGTAGATAGTACAGTCAACCGAAAATCCTGCAATTTTTGTTTTCATAATTGATTTTTGACATACAAAAAGAATGTGGTGGCGCATCAGTTAGCGGAGAGCCAGGGCCTTATGACTTACAACTCTCAACAATTCCTGTGTGCATGTTGTTGGCAGGAATGGAGGGGACGTACAATTTTGTTCCGAGTCCGACAACTAGATGAGAAGCAATTATTCATGAAAAGTATACTCTTGGAGAATTGTCAGTTCCTCACAAGAGGCAGTACCTCGGAAATAAACATTTCTATTTTTAGGTGACAGCAGCTGGGAATCGAACCCAGACCTTCGTCATGACAGTCCAACGCACTAACCATTATGCCACGAGGTACTATTTTTGACATGCTGATCATGTAATTTAGCTTTGAAGTCATTGCTGTAACCATGTGGCACTTTCAAAAATGGCGGCCAATCTGTGGAAAATGGTAAAATAAAAAAAACCCTTAAGTCACTTGGAAAACTGCCATGATCAAAGTAACTATTGCTGTCCTTAAAGATATGTAGGTGTTAAGTAGGCGCAACTTCGGGTAAAATTTTAGTGTTGCCACTTTTCAGATAAATACCTTTTTATGTCAACCGGGTGGAACCTGCACTTTTTTGAAATTTTTATATACATATTTTGATCATGAAAAAAGTTGTGGAAATGTCTCCAGATGCCAAACGCGTGTTGGGAAATAACAACTGATACCTTAACCTTAACACAGGTGTCGGGTAGACACACTCTGATACCTTAAGAAATAGGTAATACTCCACAGCTTTTTTCGTGTTCAAATATTAAAAATTTACAAAAAAGTGGAAATCCCAACATTTGACATCAAAAAAAGTATGTTCCAGAAAAGTGGCAACACTGATATTTTACGCGAAAATGCGTCTCCTGAAAACATATCTTTTAAGATAACAACCGGTACTTTTTCCAACGCATGTTTGGCGCCATGGCCCATGAGGTGTTTCCGCAACATGTTTCATGTTGAAAATATTAAATACTATACCAAGAAAAAGGCGAAGGCCCAGTTTATGGCATAAAATAAAGTATGTTCCGGAAAATTGGCAACATTTTACTCGAAGATGCGCTTACTTAACACTTATTTGTAAGGTATCAATTATTGTTATTTACCAATACGCTTGGCATCTAGAGGCGTTTCCGAAAATGTTTTCATGTTGAAAATATTAAAAATTAATATTTACCCGAAGGCGTGCTTAGCATAATATCCTTAAAGAAATCAATCGTTACTAAGGTCATGGAAGTTTTCCAAGTAATTTACGATTTTTTTTTATTTTACCATTTTCCACAGTTTGGCCGCAATTTTGAAAATGGCGTCCAAGTGACCGCATTACAACAATGAGTCATTTGGATTGAGATCAAGGTGTTTATTATCTCATTGAATCTCACGAGTGGCGCCCAGTTAATTTGGGAGAATATAGAAAAGAATGCTGCCTAGAATGGGGCTCGAACCCACACCTCTAAGTTAGCAGTCAAGCACTACATCCACTGCACCATTGCCACCCGTCATTGTTATTGCTAAATTACGCCCTTAACATGACAAAAATAAACTACGAACGTAAAAATGAGGTCTCTGACTGGACTACTGGACTACATATTGGGCGCCATTTTTCGTCCAAACGATAGGATTACAAAAAATGACTCCGAAGCTAAATTTCATTCTTAGTGTATAAGGAATGAATTTCAATCATTAAATAAGGTCCCCGCGAAAAATCGCATGGCTTCCGGACTGGAATACACATATGGTTTGAACCTAATATTTACAACTCTCAGTTTCATATCTGAATTTAAAGGCAATTAACAACGAAAAAAAATTAATGTGAGAGAATTCAAAAGAAACAAAAAAAGGATGCAAGAGAATTCAAAAGAATGTAAGTGAATGCAAAATATGTAAGAGAATGCAAAATGAATGCAAAGATTTAATGAATTTAAAATTATTGCAATTATTTCAATGGAAAATGAATGGTGATTGCAGAATTTGAAGTTTCAAAGAAAAGCCAAATGAATGCAATCTTTAAATTGAAGTTTTAGAAGATTGCATTCACAAACGATTGAATTCTCTTACAAGCCTGGTCTTTCTGTTGATCGGATGGGTCTGTGCGTTCAGAAGAACTTCGAGCTTGAGTCTAAGCAGATGAATGGATCTGCTCCAATTTTCGTAATGATGCGTGATTGTTTAGACAATAAATTCGAATTTTTGCCTACAATAATTTGGAATTTTCTCGAAAATAGCTTTAAAAATTTTACAATACAGTGTATGAAGAAATTTTAAATGCCATTTTGAGTCACAGTACACAATTAAAGGTAATATCATTAAAGTTTTGGTTTTTGTTTAGTTCTGCGCATATATCAAAATATGTGTCACATGTCAATATTTGTTGTTGTTTTTACGTGTATTTACGTCATCACGTTCCCAGCCATTTTTATTTCTGACAATTTCAATTTAAATTTGTTGTTGTTTCTACGTGTGTTTTTTTTCCTAACGTTCACAACCATTTTTTATTTCCGACTGACAACCTGCGCAGTATAACACCTTAGATTTGTGTACTGTAATTTTGAGTCATAATTTTTGGAAATAGGGTGGCATCCAAGTTTACCCGGGACGTCCCGGATTTCAAACATAAATACAACTGTCCCGCCGGGACAACTTTTTTCCCGGGTTGTGACCTAAATTCACATAAAATACCAAAAGGTATTTGGCAAACAACTGCTACATTAAAATTTTAATCAATCTTACCTAACTTAACGTAGAATGGGAATGAGGAATAAAAACGTAAGTAATAGAAAAATTGTTATTTTTATTTTTGTTTTTGTGGATTGTTGAATTTGATGCAGTTTAAAGTTCTTGTGACCTTTAGTCCAAATGAAATTTTTGCAACCTGACAGCTGCTGTCACTATCATTTAAAATGGCAAAATAATATTATCATAAAAATATTTGCCAATTTGTTTCTGGATTCCGAAAGAATGTTCTATTTTTTGTTAGCTAAGCATACGGCTTTAAGTGTTTGATTAAAAATTGATAAGAGCATTGATTTTTTAAGAGGTTTAGAACTTTAAAAAAAAAAAACACAAAAAATTCGAAAAAATGAATGAAATATTTATTTGAATCGATAGTTTGAACCTTGCAATTTAATGTTTAAAGATAATTTCATGCAAATGTTGACCGCGGCTGCGTCTCAGGTAGCCCATCCGCTGAGTCCAATTTTGGCATACTCTTTCACACATATCGGCCGGTATCTCACGAATGAATGCATGGATGTTGGCTTCCAGTGCGTCAATCGAAGCGGGTTTGTCCCTATAGACATTAGCCTTGACATACCCCCACAAAAAATAATCTAATGGTGTCAAATCGCACGATCTAGGCGGCCAATTGACCGGCCCGAAACGTGAAATTAACTGTTCACCAAACTCGCCTCGCAATTGCGCCATTGTTTCGCGTGCTGTGTGGCATGTGGCACCGTCTTGTTGAAACCACATATCATGCAAGTCAAGAACTTCCATTTCGGGCAAACAAAAGTTTGTTATCATCGCTCGGTAGCATTCACCATTGACAGTAACGGCGCCGAATCGACATTTCGCGGTCTTCTGTCACACTAGCTGATACGGCCGCAATATTTTCTTCACTACGCACAGTACGTAAACGTGTTGGTGGTTTAATGTCCAACAAAGTAAATTTGGTGCGAAATTTGGTCACAATCTTCCGAATAGACTGCTCAGAAGGTCGAGAATGCCGACCATAAAATGGAAGCAGCGCGCGATGAACATTTCGAACCGAGCACGAATTTTGATAGTAAAATTCAATAATTTGCAAGCGTTGTTCATTTGTAAGACGATCCATGGTAAAATTGCAAACCAAACTGAAGCTGTTTGACAGTGACACAAGGTACTAAACACACGTCAGCTGTCAAAACCAGTGTTGCCAAAACCAAACCAGCTAAAAAATCACCCGTTACTTAATAACGACATCGTGAGATTTTGAAACAAATTGGTAAAAAAAAAACAAAAAAAAATGTTGTCAAAAGTTTTAGTTTGGAAATTATTTGAAAAAAAAAAAATATTTACAAAAAACAACTTTTTTAAGAAATAAAATTGGGGAATGGACTTCAGCTGTAAAAATATGGGGAGAATATATCACCCTCCAATACGATTTTTTTCTTGTCTCGGTTAAATTTGTCAATTCCGGGATTTTCCTTAATTGTGGCCATATGTCCCGCCGAGCTTCAAGAACAACCTGGCAACCCTATTAATACCTCACACATATAGCTTGCCCTAATTGGAAAACCCTTTACAAAATCCTATTAAACTATGAAGCCATTATCTACCCATGCGATACCAACATCATCATCATCGTGTCCTGTAACCCCGGCTGGGGCATAGGGCGTCAACAAAACGTCTCCATCCTTCACGGTCTGCTGCAAGGTATAAGCTGTGGCCACGTCTTTCTCTGGGATTCTGCTTCCGCTAAGACAGTTGATTTCCATGTTGTTCTTGGTCTTCCAACCCACCGTGCACCCTGAGGATTCCATTCAAAGGACTGCTTTGCGATTTCATCGTTTGGTTTCCTCAGTGTGTGACCAATCCAACGCCATTTACGCTTTCTTGTGTCGACGTCCAGCCGCTCTTGACTTGTCCTGCGCCACAATTCCTCATTTGATATTATTTGTGGCCAGCGAATCTTTAAGATGTGGCCTGCAATTTCTTCGAAATGGTAGACGTGACTTTCCAGGTTTCACAAGCATATAACAGCACGGATTTGACATTCGATTCGAAGAATCTCAACTTAGTGCGTAAGGAGATTTGACTGGATTTCCAAATTGGGGACAGAGTACCGAAGGCAGCACGAGCTTTATTTATTCTACTTTTAACGTCCAAATCCGTACCACCGTTTGCAGAAACAATACTGCCAAGGTAGATAAATTGTTCCACTACTTCAACTGGCGTCTCCTGTAAAATAATACGCTGCTGTGTGGAGCGGCCTGTGAGAATTATTTTTGTCTTTTTGCTGTTAATTCTTAGACCACTCGACTCTCCCTTCACTTGCAGTGCTTGGCACATCCCGTTCAGCCCACTGATGTTATTTGCCAGTAGACATATGTCATCGGCATAGTCTAAATGACTGAGCCTTTCGAACGGTCTCCATTGAATGCCCTGTCGCTCAGCTGTACCAACACTGGCCGTCAATACGTCGTCCATCGCCAGCAGGAAGAGAATTGGCGATAGAACATCCCCTTGTCTCACACCCTGTTGCACTACGAAGGAGTCGGATAGCTGCCCATTGTGCAAAACAAAACACCTCGCGTTGTTGTAGGACTCTTTAATAATGGCAACAATTTTTGGTGGAATTCCTCTACCAAGCAACGATCTCCATATACATTCTCGGTTAACTCGATCAAAGGCCTTTTCAAAATGTTGATATGGTTGACACACGATCGACCACTGCGGAAGCCAGCTTGATTCCTCTTGAGTGTAGACTCGATTCTATCCTTTATTCGCTCGAGTATGATTGTTGCCATTAGTTTTGGGAAAACGGACAAAACGGTGATACCACGCCAATTGTTGCAATTTTTTAAGTCACCTTTCTTTGGCAGCTTAACAATCACACCATCCTTCCAGTCCCTGGGATAGCTTTCGTTTTCCCAAATGTTTTGTATCAGCGGATGTAAAATACTAGCCGCTGCTACGGGATCGGCTTTCAGGAATTCAGCTGGTATTCCGACCAGTCCAGCTGCCTTGTTGTTTTTGAGGAGATTTATTGATGTACGAATTTCCGATTCCGACGGGGGTTTGATGTCAATACCCCTATAGGACCTGCGCATCTCGTTTAGTTGGGGCACTTCAGCACTCTGCTCAACTGAATCCTCATTTAGCAGGGCACAAAAATGGTCCTTCCATCTACGAAGCTGATCCTCAATTGATACCAAAAGTGTGCCATCCACATCCATTACAGGATGATTGGTGTTGCTTTTTTTCCCGATAACATCTTTGGCTATTTGGTACAATTCCCGGATATCTCCTCTTCTGGCAGCGCTTTCCGCATTATCTGCGAGTCCATCCAACTTCACCCTCTTGTCACGTCTCACACAGCGGTAGACCATCTTATGTGCAATGCGGTACTCTCTTCGCAAGTCAGCCTTTCGTTGAACATCAGCTTCGGCATTTATTTGGATTTTCAACGATTTGCGAAGTTCGATCTTATCCCAGGTGTCTTGGGATATCCAAGAATCTCTACGTCTCGTTCGCTTGGGTACAGTTTCGGATCCAGCCTCCATAAAAACACTTTTAATTTCACCCCACATCTCATCAATTGTTGAATTCTGGATTCCATTTAATGACGAGGCTCTGTCGTTAAGGGTGGTGACATAGTTTCGACATATGTTGGGGTCATTTAAAGCATTAGTAATGAATTTTGTGCTCCTTGCTGCATCCTGCGCTGGTTTTTGTACGGCAGCGGTTCGTAGTTTGAGACTCATCAGAACCAAATGGATGGTCGCTTCCCACATCGGCATTTCTTATACTCCGGACATCACACATAGACTTCCTCCATCGCTGCTGAATCATGATATGATCAATTTGGTTTTCGGTTTGACCATCCGGATGCACCCAGGTAATTTTGTTGCACGTCTTATGCTTAAATACAGTCCCACCTATCACAAGACGATTCGCGTTACAAAAGTCGACAAGCAAGTCACCATTTTCATTCCGTGACCCCACGCCATTTCTTCCCATCACGCGTTCCAGTCCGTAATAGTCTGAACCGACTTGGGCATTAAGGTCTCCCATAACGACTATGATGTCGGCTCTCGGAACACTACTGTAAACCGAGTGATACCAACATAGATACATTTATGTACCTAGATTTTCTTCTCTATTTCTACTCACACAATGTCTATCAGGAACATCTATCTTCTTGAATTGAGATAAAGCTCTTGTCTTTGTTAAACAAAAATAGGGTAATTAATTCCTGATCAACTTGAAAAAGTGAAAATCAGTGCGCCAATCCTTTCATACGAGTACATCAGCTTCTATGTAAGTTTTTAATTTTATATCCCGGATCTGTGTCAAAATTGAAAAATCACACAAAAAGTTCAAAGCTTCTTTCACGAAAATGACTTAATTTTTGTTCAATCTTAGCCCAAAGAATTCCTCCCACATTTTCTGTCCTATGTTCCTAGCCTACAATAATAAAAGTCGTGTGGCATCACGAGGGTATATTATAATTCCAATTAAACGGTGATAATGTAGAAGTCTGCCGTCACTATTTGTTTGCTCAATGTCTGCAACAAAATACTCTCATATACATAGAATGATAGAGACTGACGTTGTGCTTCTGCCACTGATTTGTTTGTATACAGTCTTGACAAAAAAAAAAACCAAGAGAGAAGGAAAAAACAAGACCCATGCGGTAGGTTATAAGGAGGAATGTTGTTCATCCTTTTGTGACAGTACCCTCTTATAATAGTGGGTGGTATGGTGTGGTTAAATATAGTGTGGCATAGCCTAGACAGGAGGCAAGGCGTCCAGACTCCAGATATTTAATGTTTGAAGGAAAGTTAGATGATATAAGGTGTTTTCTTTTTCAAAGGTCGTGCAGAGACATGTGAGAACCTGATGGTGTTGGCACTTAGTCACGTGTTTGCAGTTCTCAAATGCATATAATACTACGAGTAGGTACATGGCTTTGATAGAATTTGTAGAGCTAATTCTATTCACAATTTGAAAGGATATGGACGAGATATTCATGTATTAGATGATGGTGGTGTAGGAATTATAGCTTACAGAGTGCCTTTCAATTTGAATGAAATCCAGGGCAAAATAGGAAAATGAAGTCTCTAAAGGTACTATCTTTTTATTTTAGAACTTAGTCATCATGTACTAAAAATTGACTAGAAATCCAATAAGAATTAAAAGAAACTATGAATTTGGGCTATTCGGTAATTTAAATTAAATTTTAAGTTCCTTTGCAACAAAAAAAACTAAATAATTGGAGATTTTGATGTCTTCTAAGACTTCATGGAGTTGCTTGAATCTTAAAAAAGATTCTATTCAAAATATCTTTCTTTAAATAAGGTCAAAGCCCCCTGTTTTATTTCATCAAAAATCAATTGATATTTTTTTGGCCACCACTGACGATGCGCATCAATATCAAATGACAATTTATCTTTGGTGTGTGAACATGACACCGACAAAAGAAAACATTTCGGTCAACAAACTAAAAAAAAAAACTATCAATGAACACGAAAACTGACACTATGCTCCCACAGTCCCTGCCTCGGTGGCTTCTTTTTTTCAAAGGTACAACTGGGTAAACACGCCTCTCAAACCACAATCCCAAAAAAAAAAAATATGGGAAAGTTTCCATCACAGACAAGATGTACACAAAAAAGAATCACACAAATGAATTGCATTTGACGTTACATAAGCAATTTAGTAGTCTCTTCGCCTGGCAAAGGAAATGAAGTAACCTGACATATAAAGAGGACGCACGATCCATCCAAAGAATATGATGAAGTATATGAACGCGCGGTAAAAAAAATTGATTTATACAAGCCAAGAACAATATTGACACACAAATTCGAAAATGGAATCGACAACCAGACCGAAACCAAAACCAAAGATCATCAAATATTGACACACACGAAGAGAGGACGTAAACAAAAAAGAAGACACAAAATTCATCAGAAAAGAATACCGCGAGGTCGAAACACCTACTCATAGAATATAACATTCTGGCTTTGAATGTTAACCAACCATCAGGAACATCTATCAAATTAATTTCTCTTGATAGGTGTTGCTGAATAGAATATGACACCTTTTTTGACACATTTAACTCGAGAGATAGTTTTTCATTTATTAACTTTTTTTTTCAAAAATTCAAGTTTGAATTGGAGAATTAATGTCTTTTTCGATTGATCATATCCAGAAGCCCTGAGAACCTCAGAATTAGTGTTTTTTAGCAACAATAAGATGAATCGCTTTTGGATTTGATTTAAGAACCAAAGTTAGCCCAGAGGGCTTCAGGATGATCAATCGAAAGCGCCATAAGTCAATGAACGTTAAAAACGTCACTTTTCATGCATGAACTATACTTGGTTATAAAAACTTGATAAAAGCTTTTTAAAAATAAAGTTCCAGCTAAAAAAAAATCAACATTTTACCACCGAGTTTTGTCCACACTAAAAAGAAGGAAAAACTTAAAAATAAACATCGAGTTAAAAATAGAAAAAATATGACTTTCATCAGACATTTTACATGGTGTCATCAGGTTTGGGGATTACTCCCGCCCTCACAACATGAATACAACACAAAATTAAGAAGTTTATTTGGCATCGTCTCATGATGATATTTCAGAGCTTGGTGGCTCTCTTAAACACCAATCTCAAAACTGACTAATTTACCAGAATGTAGGAATGGTTTGTCAGGGTTAATTATCGCTGCCATGTCAAAATGTTGTCATTTTCATGATATTATTATAGCTTCTGTATAGTGGTGGTCGGTTCCCCTTTCGCAAGGCTTTTCTCTGGTTTTAATTGGATAAATATTTTTTGTTTTTAAATCGTCTGCGTGTCAGATTTTTTTTTTTAATGGTTTCATGGTAAATTAATGATGTAAATTAGCATGGATTTGAATAGTTTTTTTGTTCAACTTGCATTATCCAGATGGAGTTGTTAAAGTTCTAAAATTTAATGTTTATTTTAATTTAAGTCGATGAAACGAATATTTTATGACTTTTAAGTGTTTGCTATTTTATGATTTGCTTCTTAACCATCAAGTATTTTCCAAAAGATATATTTTATAATACACTTAGTCAAGAAATTAAGGAAGTGGACAAATTTTTTAGTGATTTATGAAATGCTGTAACTTCCTGTGCATACTATAATAGTCGAATCGAAGAAAAAAATATTAATTATTTTTAAAAACTTTAAATAATTACTTTTAAGATCTAGAGATGAATTTGATGAATGAATTTTTACTGTCATAAAGCTAGCTCGGCACAGTCTAAAGAAAGCATGCGATAAGAAATGTCAAAAACTATTTTGATGGATTCCAAAAGCCTAGTACGCTGCTGATGAGAAACGGAATTTTTAGTAAAAAATTAGAGAAATGCAAATGAAAGCGAAGCGGAAAAATATTAATTGACAGATGGACAAATTCAAAACACTAATGGCCTTTTCGATTAGCAATTCGGAAGAACTCTCCGATCCTGAACGCCAATTAAACAAACAGGCACATGCAGTTTGATTCTGAAGTTTTCGTATCCCTGTACTTGTGCAACTTCACATGCCGATGCCCAAATAGTTCTTCACATTTCGAAACTTGGCGGACACAATGAACGAGTTTGATAATTTTCAATAAAGAAAATGGGAAAATTATATTCTAAACGGAAAAAATTCTTCTTAGAAACAGTAAAATGTGTGAAATGTAATTATTTTTAGCTAAAAAATTACTTTTTGCAATATTTGACAACACTTTGACAACTATGTGTTTGAATGTGTGAGTAGTTCTGGTTTCGATTCTGAAATGAAATCCAGAATTGTTTTCTGTTCTTTTCAGGAGAAGAACTGTCATTCTGAATGCCAATAGAACCACTTTCACAAGGGCTTACACGCGTTCCGAACGGTTCTGGATTGCCAATAGAAAAGGCCATACAACAAATACGAATGCGAACAAAATACTAGCAGCCATACTGTATTGAAAGAAACAACTAAAATAAATGTACGAAAAACAACAATGCCACTTTTCCGCACACAATAAATGGCCTTTGTCATAAACTGTGTGTGAAAAAGAAGTGTAGACTTCTCCAAATAATATGCTACAATTATCACTTTTGCTCGTCGACAAGCGTACAGCACAACGAAAATTATAACTAAATTTTTCGATTATGACTTTATTGGGTAATTTTCGTATGAGATTTTTCGTTTCGCATCAGCAGCGTACTAGGGTTAAGCTTCAAATTTTGCCTTAAGTCATCGATATCAGGAACTAATGATGGAACAGCAAAAAATAATGAATTTTGAGAATTTCAATTAATACTCCAAAAGAGCCTTTAAGTGATGTAGTGAAGCAACAAATGTTTTCTCTTATTCAATATTGGTTTAAGAAAGCACCAAAAAGTTACTTTTTCTTGTGTTTTCAGAAAGCTAACACTAGGTACTATAATAGTCTAAGAGCTCGGAAACCAGCAGATATTAATATTAGAAGTAGTCCAGGTGAAGTTGGTAATGTAAACGTTCCTCTGCCAGCACGTAGTGGTCCCGTTTACGAAAAAAAGTGCATCAAACGTACAACTTTTCGCAAAATTGAACTAGTGAGGGAAACCATTTCAAACGCAATATTTCCTAAAGTCCTCGACTCACTAATTACAAATATGGTCGCGACAGGTGTCCAAGTGGCCCCAAAACCCCTGACAGACGTCCCCGCAAATGCAAATTTTTTTTTCACTTTTTTAGAATTTAAGGAAACCACTTGAAATATATTTTAAATGAAAGGTCTTGACTCCCTGAGTACAAATATGTACGTGACAGATGTCTAATTGGCCCCAAATCAAATGGTCTCCTAAAATTCTAAGAAAATGAAAAAATTGCCTTTTCGGGGACGTCTGTCGGGGGTTTTAGGGCCACTTAGACGTCTGTCTCTGTCGTGATCATATTTGTATAATCAGTGAGTCGAGGACCTTAGGAAATTTTGTGTTTGTAGCGGTTTCCCCCACTAACTCAATTTTGTGATAATTTGTACTTTTGATACATTTTTTCTCGTACACAGGGCCACTGTGCGGGCAGACTAACGTATTCATTATAACGTGTGGAGTTCGTTTTTGAATTCATTGTTGAGTCGGCATACTCTTCCGTTTTTTTTAATGTATTTAAAATGGATTGAATTTGCTTATTTGCCGTGTGAGAGACATTTTCACCTGGGAATTTTTTTATTTGAGGTTGTCATATCGGGACGATTTCGGGCTCCGGTTTTCTGATCCTGAACAATTCAAAGCAACAATTTTCTATGGCATTTAATTATTCGTAACGATCGTTCAGAGTAACGATGGCAAAAACCCTCCCCCCCCCCACCGACGAGCTAGGATGAGCTTCACGCTAGCATGCCACGCCATGGTGCGCCATCGTAGCCTGAACTCCCTTTCCTCTCTGCTGCCAGGATCAGCCCACTGTACCTGTAAGCAGAGGGTTGTAATGGTGGTAAGGAGAAGAAAGTTTTTAAGGGCCCAAGTATAGGTTGTTCCAACAATGTGCTAACTTTTTCTGTTTTTGGGCCATAGCACTTCTAGGAGATGAGATTATGGGACATCTTGTCGAGAGTCCTTTGCCGACGACACCTCAGACCGTTACAAGATGTACATCGGTTTATTGCAATCTACTGCTTTATTCCTCATATATACTGCGTTCAATCGTCTATAGGGTGGCAGCGCTGGTTCCAACAAGGAATGAGCCAACGAACGTACATTGGCCCGTCAGCTTCATCTAAGCCAATCTTGTATATCAAAAATCAACAGATGGTTCAGGGAAGCTTTGTGCGAAGGTCCAGAACTGGACGTCCGCGATGTGTACCAAAGAGAGACTTATTCGATGTTATGACTTCTCCCCAAAATCGTCACTTGGCTGCCATTCACGTCCAAGTACTTCTCAGACCGAAGGGAACCGTCGCGTCGTAAGTGAATGGACGATTTAACTAAGCCGACTACAATTCGACTACAATTTACCCAAGCACACTAGGGTTGAGAAGTTGATCGAAGGAGGCAAGTTAAGTTCACCAATGAGTCCAGAATGTGTGAGCATGGAAGCCTTAACTGGCGAAGAATTTGTTCTAGTGCACTCTAAAGCTCGATGAAACACTATGCGGGGAACTTTCAAATTCCTTAGGGAAGTCGGTATTACCACGATGGGTTGGTCAGCGCTAAGCCCAGATCAAAATCTTATTGAACGTTTGAGGGATGACCTTAAGCGAAGGGCTAGTCTCATAAATCCAACTCCTGGAATAGTAAATGAACTTTAGGCAGCACTGGTGGACGAATGTGAAGGAATCTCTCAAGACACAGTCGAGAAAGTCATCAAGTCAATGAAGAATAGTTTAGAAGCTGTAATAAGTGTAAAAAAGTGTTGTCGAAGTCAGGAACTGGGACAAGTTTATGTTTGAAATGCCCTTAAACAGTGGCACTGATTTGAACAAAATTTTAAGAAGATAGTCCAAAATGTTCCCAAGGGATTAAAACTAATTTTTGTGCTGGTTGAATTTGAGTTGAACATGATAGTTAAGATACTTACAGCTCTTTTTATTTGATTTACTTAGATGGTTGTCTAGTTACAAAGCGTCTTATCAACTATAAATAGTTGGAAATATGCTTGATGTAATTAAATAAAATTTCACTTTAATGAAGGTTAAGATTTGTTGCCAGAATTTTTGTTTTTCCTTATTTCGTAAATTAACTGTCGATAAAGTGGTTTCAAATTTAGGGCCTCGTCACTACGGTTCGTGAATCTGACGTTCGCTTGAAGTTGAACGGTGTGTTTGGCGAATGTTGTGTAAGTTCAATTCAGGGTTGGCCTATGAATTCATTCGCTTTTTTTGCTACAAATGTCAAGTAAACACAATTAAATCAAATAATACATCTTCAAGTCAGGATTCTTTATTTATTTATTTATGTATTTAAATGGTCATTACACGATTTATCTATATATAAATAGGCTTAAATAAATTTTGTGGTACCATTTTCTCAAAAAGTATTTGACCGATTTGGATAAATTTAATGTGGTTGGGAAGCTATAGTCGCGGGGGATGTGCGAATCACAAAATCAAACACTGTGGTCCATTTTAGCTAAGAACCATTTTACACTGCCGCTCACTCTGCACATTTAGAAAAATTTATTTCAAAAAATAAAAGATGTTTTTTGCTTCAATTTTCAAATATTTTATAGCTAGCTTTCATTTTTTGAGTGGTGTCGAATTTCGACACGGGGTGGGGACGAGACTAGTCTTAATAAATCCCCCTTTTTTGCACAGAACAAAAAAATCCAACCTATTGGGACTACACTACAACGGCTTCTTAAATTAGTTTAATTTGGTGTAGGCTAAACTTGGCGTTTTAATTTTAATTATTTAATGGTCTTATGCGGTGAACGTCTATTTTTGTTAATTATTTTGGATTGTAAATTTTTATTAAACTTAATTTTGTCATAAAATAATAAGAAATTTGTACTTTATTAATTGTTCGCCGGCCAGTCACAAACATTTTCCATTCGCTTAATTTTGATGTTTGAGGCGAGTCATATGGCGAATGCTCGCTTATTGTAATACCAAATTGATTTGATTGAAGCTTTTTGGTTCGATTCGCAGACGATAATAGGGCCCTTAAACTAATAGGATCCGAGAGAAGAATTTTTGATGAGGTGGTTTCATGCTGCAACCACCGGGCATCAAAGCGGTTAAATAGTGCACGATTTTGTTCCTATCTACATATACCTCCCACAATTTACTGAATGTTTGATTGATGATTGAAAAATGGGCTCTAAACAAAAAATTATATACACACATACTAGGTCCCAGTTTTAAGTGCTTAGTCTGATAGTCTAAGAGCCGACAGCAAATTTTAGGAGTGGATGTATAACCAAAATATGAGTACATGGTTATATAGATTTAAGCATCGTGATATGGAAAACAAAAGTCTGGCAGGGTTTACTCTCAGCTTTTGGGGGTGGTGGGTGGTTAAAAACTGCGATTTTTCCGATTTTTGTGTGAGGGGTATAACCACTTCAATTCATATATAAAATATAGGAAATGACCTTCTGATCTCAAATAATTAATTCCCAGACGTTTCCCTTTCAGCTTTCTGCCCGCCAGAAGCACATCAAAGTGGGCTAAAAACCAACTTTTGATGTCAGGGGTATAACCAAATGTGCGACACACCAAAAAATCAGGAAAAATCTCCTGATTACAAATATATAGGTGCCAGACATTTTACTTTCAGCTTTCCACCTGCCAGACGCCCCCAAAGTGGTGGAAACCCCCTTTTTATTCCAGCGCTATAAACAAAAGTGTGGTATACTTAAAAATCATAAAAAATCTTCTGATTAAAAATATGCCAGTCCCAAACTTCTACCTCTCAGCTTTCACCCTTCCAGACGCCCCCAAAGTGGTGGAAAACCCTTATTTTGATGCCAGGAGTATAACCAAAAGTGTGGTATACCAAAAATCATAAAAAATCCCCTGATTAAAAATATGTCAGTCCCAGACTTCTACCTCTCAGCTTTCACCCTGCCAGACGCCCCCAAAGTGGTGGAAAACCCCCATTTTGATGCCAGGAGTATAACCAAAAGTGTGGTACACCAAAAAATCATACAAAATTCACTTCGTTGGCGTCTGGAAGGGTGAAAGCTGAGAGGTTGAAGTCTGGGACATGCATATTTTTAATCAGAAGATTTTTTATGATTTTTTAGTATACCACACTTTTGTTTATAGCGCTGGAATAAAAAGGGGGTTTCCACCACTTTGGGGGAGTCTGGCAGGGGGAAAGCTGAAAGTAAAATGTCTGGCACCTATATATTTGTAATCAGGAGATTTTTCCTGATTTTTTGGTGTGTCGCACATTTGGTTATACCCCTGACATCAAAAGTTGGTTTTTAGCCCACTTTGATGTGCTTCTGGCGGGCAGAAAGCTGAAAGGGAAACGTCTGGGAATTAATTATTTGAGATCAGAATGTCATTTCCTATATTTTATATATGAATTGAAGTGGTTATACCCCTCACACAAAAATCGGAAAAATCGCAGTTTTTAACCACCCACCACCCCCAAAAGCTGAGAGTAAACCCTGCCAGACTTTTGTTTTCCATATCACGATGCTTAAATCTATATAACCATGTACTCATATTTTGGTTATACATCCACTCCCAAAATTTGCTGTCGGCTCTTGTACTATGAATTTAATCAGAGTTATAACTAATCCTGAAAATAAATTAAATCGGAGTTAACTCAGAAACATTCAGTTTTAACTTTAACTTTCATGCTGAAAAACTGGGCCTATAAGTATTTTGCTCGGATTTGACACAAACTAATTCAACAATAACTTAATGAATCTATTTCCCGTTCTTTGATTTTGAATTGACTTTATATGTGATGATAAATTGCTAAATCTCCTCTTTCAACTTTGATTCGCATGTATTTTGTAACCAATTTTTTGTAAAAAAATCGCTACAAACATAAGTAGATACGTAAAATGTATACATCATAAATCCATTGACAAAAATCTATTCTCAATCTCTTTCAGAAAATATATTTTCCATCATAAAAAATAAACAAAACATAAAAAAAGAACTTATAATAATAAATGATACCAATTATCTATGTCATTTCTCAAGACGAAGACAGTTCATTTGACAGTGTATTCATCAAAACCTAAAACAACCCTCTACAGTGTTTTTATATTTTATGTATGTTTTTATACCCTAGTGGGGGAATTTGTAATTTATGATATCTTCACTCATCAATATTATGGTCCTCATCTTCATCGTCATCACCACTGGGTACTATAATGATAAGCGTAAAGCGTAATACCCATATAGCTGTCACATAGTGTCACATACAGTCTCGGCAATATAATCACAATGAGGTCTGTCCTGTTTTTATCTTCATATCAAAATGTGGGTATACAATTTACAAAAATGATTGCTCATTAAAAATCCTGTGTGTTCAGTTCGACTTTGCATGAGACCTTTCTTTAAGGAGAAACCCAAACACCACATCTATATATGCCAAATACAAGACGACAAAAAAAAACACCATACCAGACGAAAACAAGACCAATCTATTTAACATGCATTCCATACTATACTTACTCTCCACAGCATCATCAGCAACTTAAATTATGCACCATGTCTAGTCTAGCTCGAAAAAGAGGAACCCATTTTTTTATCGTCAGCGACCGAATATTCAGACTTGAATTTATGAATTGATCTGTAAAAAAAAAATGCAATGTTGATGTTGAAGTTGGAGCACATTAAATAGTCTACGGTGGCGCGATAATGCAGTCGTAAAAGATGCACTTAAACACGCGTCATGGCAGATAGAAAAGATGTGAATAGATATTAATAAATCTTTTAAAAAAAAACAGAAACCGGTTGCAATAATCTTTTTAACGATAATTGAGATAATGTTGGTTTGATATAAATTTATTATGAATAAACAACAAGTTGTGATAGCTATATGAGACTGAGACTATAACCTTGAAAATATAGTTAAAACCACTCCTTGTCTTTGGGAGTAGAAGAGATAGGAAAGTACACTTATAGAATGGGTTTGTGGAAGGATACCTATATCGTCAAGTGTATTTTTAAGCTCTTGGATGTGATAAACAGAACTCGTTTGTCAACTTTATTATATCTACTTTCATTTAAATAAAAATATCACCCATCGTCGTTAAAGTGGTTTAGTTTTTTTTATTGAATTATTATAACTTACACTGTATCAGATACTAAGGCTGTGACATTTAAGACTTATGTACATTTTATGGTACCATATATTTTCCATTTCCACATAATAATAACATCATAAACATAAAAACCAGATATCACCCAATATATCAAGATCCTAAAGTGAACCTTCCCTAGGTGATGTTTTTATTTTTGTTTATTTTTTGCCGAGACTTACTGGCGGGACCGAAAAAATCATTAAGGCATCTAAACCAGGGCCTGGGACTTCCAAAGAAAGAGCTCTTGATGTGATGTCTATTTGGTTTCCTGAAATAATGATGCAAAAAATTCTAAGAATAAGTGCAGGAGCCATCTTGTTTTCTTCGCAGTAATAATTGTTCTCTCAAGTCATGTCAGTTGCATTTCTATAAAAACTGCTAGAGAACTGGCCTATTTTATTGAGCATTTACGGCCAGTTTTCAGTACTGAGTTCACTCTGAGCTAAATCAAAGTTAGCTAATCCTGAAAATAGATAAACCCTGAGTTAACTCAGAAGCAATTTTTTAGTAAATGATTTATTTCTTTTAATAGTTGTCAAAAATCTGTTGAAATCGATGTGCAACACACTTTTAGCACACTTTTACGCCTGAAATCGAGATGGTGCCACAATGGAAAATGCATTGTCAACAGATTTCAATAACTTTCAATAGGTGTGCTTTTTTGCAATCCCAAGGGATTTGGACGAAAAAATGACATCGGGGCTAAGCGACGCCATTATAGAAAAAAAATGTAGCTTCCATACAAACTATCTATAACATATTATATGAAACTCGTGCCGGCAACACAGTTTTTATCTGAGCTAAAGTTAATCCTCGAAAATTCTCTGGGGTTAGCTTAGCGCGAAGGGGCTTAGTTGTTGTTGCTTAGCCACGACGACGTCGTTTTTTTTTTGTCCAAGCCCAATCGGGCAGTGCAAAAAACACACCTAATATGGAATCAAGATGGTGCCACAATGGAAAAGGCCTTCAATTTGGTTCCTAAGCCAACTCACCAAATAAGGTGAGTTACCTTAGGATTCAAACTGTCTGAAAAGCATTAGATATTTTCTCGTACTGGAAAACTGCCCTTTAGAATGCTTCATTGTATACTTCTCATACTAGGTTAGTTCGATGAAGTTTACTCTTGACAACTCCAAGAATTGCCAAAGAACCTCAGTTTTTCGGTTCTCAAAAACACCCAGAATCCTCAATTGTGTTGTTGAGGTAAACAAGATTAAAAACAAACCACAGTTTCCATTTTCTATTTCTATTTGTTATTAATATATATCAAAGTAAATTTCTGTATTCCTTGAATTTTAATTTTCAAAAACAAGAGAACACGTGAACCCACAACAAAAAAAATGCTTCAAAGCTCATGTCACTTTGACAGTTCAATCTTTACCTCAACTCACCCCTGCAAAAAACCTAGATCTACTACAGGGTGAGTTCGGGCCGGCCCTAGGTGTCAAAAAAACACAAAATTTTCTGGTCAGGGCGAGTTAAGGGTTTTCAAAAAACGATTTGGTGTGACCTCAGGGTGAATTCAGGGCTCAACAAACAAACCTACTTTTGACCATATATCAACTTCATCTTTTTGCCTTTAAAATCAGACTGTGTGGGTGGAAATTTCGGTGGCTCTATTAGACAAGATTCATGTATTTCCATGTTTTGATAGGCAAAGTTTCGAAGGATAAAGTTTCGAAAAACCCAAGCTTTGAAAGGACAAAGTATCGAAAAGATAAAGTTTCGAAACACAAAGTTTCGAAAAACGAAGTTATGAAAGGCGAAAGTTTCGAAAAGTCAAAGTTTCGGAAGAGAAAGTATCAAAGAACAAAGTTTCGAAAAAAAAAATTCCTTTTCAGTTCTGTATCAGTTATCACCTGTGTCAATTTGGTTGAAATCGCTGAAGGGACAACGAAGTTGACATTTTTTTTTGGAACACTAGTGCAGATATTTTTTTTTTTTTGTTTTTAATTCTGTTTCAGCTATCACCTTTGTCAATTTCGTTGAAGTCACTCAAAGGAACAACAAAGTTGCAATATATTGACATATTTTTGGAACACCCTGCTTTGAAAATATTTTTTTCTTTTCTTAGTCTGTATTAGCTATAACCTATGTAAATTTCGTTGAAATCACTCAAGGAACAACGAAGTTCCGAGGATTTCGGATCTTTTTTTTCGAAACTTTGTCCTTCGATATTTTCTTTTGCGAAAATTTGACTTTTCGAAACTTTCTCTTTTCTTAACTTCGTTTTTCGAAATTTTGATTTCGAAACTTTATCTTTTCGAAACTTTGTCCTTTCGAAACTTTGGTTTTTCGAAACTTTATCCTTTGAAACTTTGCCCTTCGAAACTTAAGGTTTTTGGAACATATCTCAGGAATCTGGAACATTCTACTTACAGTGTCAGTTGACAGCTCCTAATTGCAGTTCCACATTCAAAGATGTAATCGAACAGTTGCAGACCGCCAGATTTAGAGCGGACCAGTACAATTTTTCACTTGTGGAACGGCTTCGCACTAATGGCCTTTTCGATTGGCAATTTGGAACACCGATTCGATACGTGTGAACGCTTCTCATTTCGGTTCTGAAATCAAATCCAGATTAATGTTCTCTTATTTTCAGAACAAGAACTGTCATTCTGTCCCCAATCGAAAAGGCCATAAATCTGGCGGTTTCAAGCTGTTTGAAACTTGGCAAGGAACGCAGCTTATTATGCCTGTTTAGTAACGTGAAACTATCACTTAGTTTCCCAAAGTTGGGTTTCCTATGGTTTGTGACAGCGAATTGTGAAAATTTGCAAGAAATTATGTTAAACGGCATTTCTTCTGGATCGCGATAAAAACGTGTCAATTAATGACAGTTATAACAGTTTATCCCCAATAAACGTATAAAATGTTCACCACGTGAGTTAAAAAAAAAAAATGTCGATGCACAAAGTACAAAAAGTACATATATGAACAGAACTGTTATAAATTGACAATTCTTTAATAATTTCCTTCTGTTTAGTACTAACCACTATAAGCTTTTTATGACCTAAATAAAAGCATTAACATTTTCAAATACATAAAGCCTTAAACTTGTTGTAGCCCAAGTACAATCAACATTTGTGTAAATAAAATAGAAAAAATAAACACAATATTTTGCTATTTGCTATAAATTTGCATATTTTTCTTCCACAATTATAATAGAGGGGCAACTATATGCTCTCTCTAATAGCATAACTAAAAAAAAATCCTACTCTCACAGCAGGACAACAACAACAACAAGCTGACACTTTCAAGTTCCATTGAAAAATTACTAGTGTCACAATGACATTACTCGAGTTTGCCACTGTTTAGCTATTTGTTTAAAGAGATTCTCTACTCAACTGACAGCCAACACGAATATTCAAATTGCCGCCACTATACTGATGCATTGGTATGTAATGTTGTCTATAGGAGCAAAGGTATAAGATAAAGTTTTCTTCTTTACATCCCCTTTAAGTGTCAGGTGAGGTGATGGTGATGTGCGCGGTGTGGTAGGTACATAGGTAGATATTATTAGCCAATCCTTTTTGCATCTTTCTACACAATGCTCAATGGTCAAGATGACGACAGTGGTGTTATGGACTTCTTCTGGATTTATACTTGCTTCGAGTTGGCTAAATGCATATTATAAGCACATTTACCGCTGGCTGTCCAGACTAAACATTTATTCACACTCCGAAGTCTGAACGGAACGTGAAATTGAATTTACATGTTTTGCATTTTGTACTTTTCTCTACGGATGGATGATGGCTTGAAGCAAACACCTGCGTGCAAAATGCTTGTTTTTGAAAAGTTTTTATTTTTATTTCTATATTTCTTACTTTAATCTACCAGTTTTTTGTTATCAACAACACTACGTATACAACAACATGCCAAGGTGGAATTCTAACTTTTATCGTCAACTAACTTTCAATGGTCAATGTTTTATGTAACCCTTTGACAGAGGTTGCACGAGTGCAATCGGACCCTAAGGATTGGAATGTGCACATGAACATGTGATTTTTGTTGCACGACTTATCTGCCACAAAGCCATGGAAAAAATGTGTTGGAGTTACAAATGGGATTATACCAGCACGTGACGACCTGTCAAATAGGTTTTTTTCGTTTTCATTATATCGCTAGGTAAGGTGTATTATTTAACAGATTCCTATAAGTAATACGATCCCGAACAGATAAGAGTTTGTTCAAATTAAAATATGGTGAGAAATGTCACATACTCAAATAGTATGTAATAAGACCTGAACTCATTGATATCTTGTTGAATATTTGGTGACATGGAGGCAAGGTTTCTCTGAAGAGATTTTAATATAGAGCTATATAAGTATCTTCATTTCCTAGCCTCTTTGCCCTTTCCCAAAGATCACACAGTCAAGTACTGGCAAGCAAATTGGATGCATACACTACTTGTCAAATTTTCATTTTTTGTGTATTTGTAATGACGTAGGTGGCATTCTACCAGCAAATTGCATTGACCAATACACAAATACTGCATTTTTGATTCATCATTCAAAATTGAAAAACAACATTTCCCATTTTATGAAAAATTAAAGGTGGATGCAAGAATGATCGGAAATTTGGAAACCAATCGGGGATGGATCTGAGATAGATTGGAAATGGATCGGTGATGGATCGGAGATGGATCGGAGATGGATCGGAGATGGATCAGAGATGGACCGGAGACGGATTGGAGATGGATCGAGATGAATCGGAGATGGATCGGAAATGGATCGGAGATGGATCGGAGATGGATTGGAGATGGATCGGAGATTGATGGGAGATGGATTGGAAATGGATCGGAGATGGATGGGGGATGGATGGGAAATGAATGGGAGATGGATGGCAGAAAGATTGGAGATGGACCAGAGATGGAACGGAGATGGATCGGTGATGGATCGGAGATGGATTGGGAGACGGATCGGAGATGGATCGGAGATGGATCGCAGATGGATCGGAGATAGATCAGAGATGGATCAGAGATGGATCAGAGATGGATCAGAGACGGATCGGAAATGGATCGGAGATGGAACGGAGATGGATCGGAGATGGATCGGAGATGGATCAGAGATGGATTAGAGATGGCTAAGAGATGGATCGGAGATGGATTGGAGATGAAGCGGAGATGGATCGTAGATGGATCAGAGATGGATCAGAGATGGATCAGAGATGGACCAGAGATGAATCAGAGATGGATTGGAGATGGATTGAAGGTGGATCGGAGATTGACCGGAGATAGATCGGAGATAGATCGGAGATGGATTGGAGGTGGATTGAAAATGGTTCAGAGGTGGATCAAAGATGGATCAGAGATGGATCAGAGACCAATCGGAAATGGATTAGAGATGAATCGGAGATGGATCAGAAATAGATTGGAGACGGATCGGAGATGAATCCAAAATAGATGCGGTATGTAAGGACTTACAAAAACAGATCGGATAAATGTAGAGATTATATTTTTATGAGAAGAAGTGGCCCAAGTCTTGCATTGCCTTTTTTACCAAATGTACTAATTTCTATTCGAGTATAGAGCAATAAAAATACTATTTATAGAAAAGAAGCCAAATAGGTTTGCAATCATTTTTTGTATTTTAAAAGAAGCCAGCACCGAATTTTCTTTTGAACTTGTTTCCAAAAAACAAAACATTTGGATCGAGAGAAAAAATTGCCACCAAAAATCATTTAAACTTAAGTTTACAGTCCACATTAACTTACTCACACTTAAGCTTTCGTATTGATGACTTAGAAATTCCTCTACGATCATCTTTAACATTTACCGATGATCACGTCACCAGAAGATTTCCAATACGTATGTTTCCCATGACTCGCAGTTCATTATCAGCAATCGGCATCTTTAATTGTGACACTCGGCTGTGTGGTGTGTCTATCCATCCGCCTGTCTATCTGTCTATCTATTTCGATGTTCTTGCGCATACTTGAGAGAGACTTCAGGATGATTTTCCACGAACCCGTAGAGCCACATTTATGGATGTGGTTTCCTAGTATGACGTCTCTAGGTATATGTACTGTATTGAACCAAGTAAATAATCTCCACAGGCTGCAATTACACTGATCGTTAAGTTGTTCACCACCTGGTCAACCATATTTACACGATAAAATTCTTGACATCTTAAGGTTGTCTATAAAAAATAAAAAAAATAAAAAAGAATTGTCGAAGGCAGCATTCAAGGCAGAAAGACATTTTAGCCACTTGGCTATCAGGCATTTCTTTGTAACTCTCATGTCTCATTGACGTTCCTCTGGTCCTCACAGAGGTGGTTGAATTTAGATAAAATATTCAAAGAATAAACAACTATAAGGCTTGTGTATCTTATCACATGGCCTGTTCTGAAAGATAAGATAAAATAAATTGTGAATTTTTTCACCCCATTATATTGAACAAGCTTATTTTTGCATTGAAAAGAAGCCAAAAGATAACTTTATTTGCAAGAAAATAATATTACTCAAGCAAAACTGATAGCTCTGTTGACTGAACTTAAAATAATATCTTAGAAGGTATCCAACTACAGTTTGCTCGTTCAAACAAACTCAGCTAATATTATATTCGGCAAGCGTACTCGATGATAAACATAAAAAAAGGAGACTTAAATGGCAGATATTTTCGACGCAATTAGAGTGCGATGGCGAGGAGGACAGACTTTACTTTTGAATTTTTAACGAGTGTCATTCATTCCATCATGGCTGATGTATACAAGTTTATATCTTCGAATATTATGGGAGCACTTTGTTAATAGAGTTTTGATAGTCAGAATTTTATAGTAGGTATCATGGCTGTTTTTTTTAATATTTATTTTATCTATGTTTTATGCACTTCAAATCGTTAAATTTGTCTTTGATTTGGTTGATGTGCTATCGGTGTCATAATTAACAGGTGTGGGCAGTTTTTTATTTGAATGAGGGCGGCTAAATGGCGCCCAAGCAAATTAAGGTGTGCTTGGAATGTTTACTTTTTAATAAGTTCTTTAAAGTGGTTCAGTTGTTCAGTTCTGTTAAATAAATATATTTATTTTTTTAATTTGTTTGCAGGTAGATTTCTAGTTTTGTAATATTTTAACAATTTATTTTTCATACTCAAGCTGTTGTCTGTTAAAGAAAAATATTAAAATATAAATGAATGAAGTTCTTTTAAACTCTCACAGGTGATCTTAAGTTTAAAGATAAATAGCTCAAAAAGTGTTTATTTTTGTTAAAATTACATTTTTTTTTTGGGTTATGAATTTTCAAACTTTATCGACTATCCAAAGATTTTGGGGCAGCTAGACAGTTTAACCACTCAATTGAGGTACCGCTAGTTTTTAGTTTAGTTGTTTTTTTTTTATTTGGCTTTACATTCTAGGTATTTGGCAATGTTCGATTAAGTTACATCTTGGCTGTCAATACAAATTGGATCAATGAAAAACTTTCAATAAGCTTATTTCTTCTCATCAATTTTGATATGCCATGTCTGCTGCATTTTTTAGCCACCAATATCTCATTTGGATGTGCAAAGATGATCATGCAAAAATTATTATCTCCTGGATAACTTAGAGGGTATAGTAAAAACAAAGTTGGTCCAACGACATTCGCCTGTTGTACACCGGGTTCAATCTTTAGAAAACTTAAATTCTCCATTTTATACAAAATTTATCATAAAAAGAAAAGTGATGTTGCTGGAAATACTAATAAAAATTATTCTTTTTACCAAAAGAGTTGGAAATTTTATTTGTTTACCTTGTTTACTAACTTCTGAATTACATCCTGCATTAGGTTTCTGTGAATTGTAGCCCATTTTTAGAATCAACATTTTCAAAAATTGTAAAATGAAAAAACAGTGCGAGATACAAGATATTTACCGTCTTCAAAATTGAAACAGAAATAAATAAGATTATGGTGCCGCAAACGACGAGCTTCTATAGAGAGATGTTACATTTGCAAATTCTTCAAAAGCAATGGTTGTGTTGTGGTTTCTTTTTGAAGTCTTTTATGGCTTAAATGATTTTTAAATAGTTTAAATTATTTGCTTATAATTTAACTGTATTTTCGTTTGGCTTAAATCTATTTGCGTTCGGGATAGATCTTGGTTGAAATTTATTTGCACTTAGGTTGAACCTATTTGCAATTTGGTTAATTTATTTTGCGAATGCTGCATTCATAATAATTTATGATTTAAATTAAATTTGTATTTCTCTTTTTTCCTTGTTTGCAAATTTAAGATACAAAAATTGGGTTTGCAGCTTTCAAAGAAAGAAAGCGAAGGATTTTGTAAGTAGACTATGGTCAAAGTCAAAGGAAAAAGTCGTTATTTAGTCTGCTATTACACGGGGACTTTTTAGTCCACTTTTTTCGAACTAAAATGATGCGAAGGTGAAATCATAACTTATTTCTCGTTTTCACTCATATAATATTGAAATAAGTTGTGACACAAATGTCGTCGTATAATAGCAGACTTATTACACATGGAGTATATGATGTTATTATTGATAATTTTATAATAATTATAATAAGGACATGAATTTATTGCTAATTTTACTGAATGTACATGCGTATTTATTATGAAAGCTCAAGTATGTGATAATAGCCAAATATGCCCGACCCATCCTTGAACTTCAGTATTCGTGCCTGTTGTACAAACATTATTCATAATTTAATCCCCAGTTCAGCGCTTTAAAACTCATCGATATTGGCGGATCTACAGAGGTTCAACGATGGTTATTCCAGGTTCAAGTATATTGTAGTTGCCAATTACAAGCTGTGATACTTTTTTTGTCGAGGCTGAGGTAGGCTCGTCGTTGTCCAGGGTTTATCCCAAAGAAAGCAAAAAACTTGGGTAGAAGTTTCCAAACTCCAATCAAAACAAACTTTATTAATTCCAAATCAAGTTTACAGTATTTCACAATATTCGTTATTTATATTATTATTATTATTTTTATTTAACAAAGTATTTCGTATAACAATAAGTTTTCCTACAATAATATAACACGGTATTTCATATACGGGTGTGGGGCCAGCCCTGCCTCCAGCAAGGGACTGGAGGAGAAGTCGGTGCACTATTCCGCGATGACAGGCTTGTCTATGGTACTCTTTGAAGAAGTGTGGCCACAGAAATAATCGGTGGGACACGGCCCACCGTGCAGAAAGAAATAGGTACAAAATAACCTTCTTGCTCCTACCGGCAAACTAGAAGAAAAATCGGTGCTTTGTTCGCGGTTACAAGCCTGTCTGTGTTACTCTTTGAAGAAGGGTAGGCACAGAAATAATCGGTGGGACACGGCCCTGCTCCTAGCGAAAGACTAGAAGCAAAATCGGTAGATGTTAGTTCTTTGTCCACGATACACTTAGAAGAAGTGGAGCATAGAAATGAACGGGGGGAAAGGATAGATACAGGAAAAGGTAGAAGTTTTAAACAAAAAGTTTTTCGAAACTCCTATCTAGTACACTTCGTACCCAGCAGTGTGTTTCTACTTGCTAATTTAAATTTGGTTCCCAAATTTAATTAAATCAGCGTGGTATTCTTGCTTTCCGTACACTAAATTGGTACTAAATAACAGGCGAAAGCAGAAGACAAATTAGTAGTGAAATTCAACCTCCCCTTGTTAACATTTCAGGCACAAGGAAATGTGAACTAAAAGACAGTAGAAAAACTACCAACAACGTCATGCGTGTTCAGCTCAAACAACATCTGGGCCTATAACACAATACATAAAGTGCTTGTTGAAAAAGTAAAATTCAACAACTTTTTAAAATTTGTGTAACACGAAACGACAAGTCAAGGAAAACTTAAACAATTGTTTTGGCCTCTTTCAACAAGTGGGAAATTTCATAAATCCACCGTTAACTGGAAACAACAAGAGTTCAAAGAATAGAGAATAAATTTGTTGAAAAGTTGATAATTTTCAACTGATGGTTGCAGACTTGTTCGAAGTCAACAAGTTAGGAATAAACCCTTGCAGTAGTGTTTATAAAGTGATGGAATCGGGAAGATCGCTTATAATTTATTTATTGGTATTATTATTTGATTAAAAAATGTTTTAGTTTCTATTCTGAATCGAACAATGATAATGAGAATCAAAAATAGACAGACATATTCAAAGAAAAAATTGTTTTTGAAACAGAGCCACATGTGTTTTCCATGTGCGGTGCCTAAAATGTTGATTACATTTCTGAAAGTCCCTCCTACAAATCGTCACTTCAAACTAATATAAGTAAACATTTTGAGGTTTTAAGTTAAGTATACAGAAATGACCGTACAAAAATACTTTTACTCTGTCAAACCGGCATAACTATATTCCTTATACTGACAGCTAGAAAGGGTTACCGTCGTTTTGCAGTTTCAGAAACATCCCTGACTTTTTTCCCAGCAAAATGACATTTCTATAGTTTTGTGTCAGTCGTTGGAAAAAGTAAAGGATAGGTAGGAATTTCCTGGAAAAGTGACACTTTTCGTTTTGTGTCATTTTACTGCAAAATTTTAGTAAACAAAAACGAGAATTTCTGTTGATTACTTGAAAAAGTGTCACTTTGCAAATAATTCGATTTGACTTCATTTTTTTGATTTCCTATTAATCAATTTTGAATTTTGAAACTAATGGTTACTCTGACAAGAAGTAAGAGTAATATCAATTCAAAAGAATAAAGTTTAAGACTTAATAGATATTTCTAGCCAAAAATAAATTTCAAATAGGCTCAACTTTACACATAAAATGACTTTTCATATTTAAATGATTGAACCTTATCAAAGATCACAGTACACATATTAAAGGTAATATCATTAGAGTTTTGATTTTTGTTTCTTCTGCGCATATATCAAAACTTGTGTCAAATGTCAGTATTTGTTGTTGTTTTTACGTGTATTTAAGTCCTCACACTCCCAGCCATTTTTATTTCTGACAATTTCAATTTTAATTTGTTGTTGTTTTTACGTGTGTTTTCTTCCTCACTCGCCCAGCCATTTTTTATTTTCGACTGACAACCTGCGCAGTATAATACCTTAGATTTGTGTACTGTGATCAAAGATCACTGAAATATTAAAAGTTATTTTATTTGGAAAGTTGTGCCTATTTGAATTTATTTTTTGGCTAGAAATATTAATTAAGTCTTAAGAATTATTTGTCCCTTAAAATAATAAATGATTTTGCTTTCTAAAGCTAAGTATACAGTTCTTTTGAGTTAAGAAATTCTTCATGGTGAGAAAAAAAATATTTTCGACAAAGAAAAATTTCCGTTGTGTAAATTTTGTTTTATTCGTCGTCAGTTTGCAGTTTCAAAAAATAATCTCAATGAGACTGATCTATGAAAAAGCAAACACAAATGCCAAACGCAATTTTTTTTAGAAAAAGAATGTCAGTGACATTGTTTGGTACGAAAAAATTCGTGGTGATTATAAAATTTTTTTCTTTGCCTCTCATAAGAAATGCATGTAGTTTTTTTATCGTCAAGGAACTGTATATTTAGCTTAAATGTATGAAAGTCAATCTAAAAATTTTCAATAATGTGTTTCAATGATAGCTATAACTGGCACCTTAGTTTAAAGCAAAACAACACTTTTTCAAACAACTTTTCATTTTTGGTTTCTAAACTTGTATTAGCTATTTTGATGCAAAATAACACAAGTCTAAAACTTTTTCTCAAAAAACATCATTTTTTAATAACGTTAATATACGATTTAAAAGGAACAAAAAAAGTAATAACTTTTTATGCTACGACTTTTTATACATACATATTTCATTAAAAACTAGATAAACATGAATTTTTAAACAACAAAATACTTCAAATGCATTTTCTGAAAAAACTACCGACTCATCGTGTAAGAATTACTTGTTATACTGGTTCAACAAGTCGAGGGAAATTTTTTTACTTGACAACTGTTACGGTCTTCATTGAGATACAGAAATGATTTTCACTTGTTGAACAAATATAGTTGAACAGGTAATTGTTGACTAGTTGACTTGTTGTTCTGTGTTATAGGCCCCTGGTTACCTTTATTCCTTATATGTGTAGAGATATTAAATCAACCCAGGGTTTGGTGCGGTAAATAACATTAGGGTTCGGTAAATATTTATAAATTTTGAAAGGGGGTTCGGCGAAAAAGTGTAACGCATCGTTACAAAGCTTTAACCATTGTTGAACCTCCGTTAAATCACCAAAATTGGTCACTTAAAATTGTTGAACACCATATCAAAACTTGATTCACGTTCTTATAACTGACCCTTGTTTCGTTGGTCCTAAGGCCAAGATTACATATGTACATAAGTTCTACTTACCATCACTTAGGGAAAACGCCTTGCCTATTAGCTGCGAATACTGAACTGTGAATTTCGAATGGTCGTAAATTTTGACATTCCATTCACATGATTAATTTACTTGGTCACTGACAGATACGAAATGCCATGAAATATGAACCCAGTAAAGTGAGTGCTAATTAAATGTAATATTAAATTCGAGTAAAATTTTTAATTTCTGCTTTGTGGATTGCACCTTGATGTTGTGGATTGCGAATTAGCGTTTGACAGATCTGTCAGTTTCATTTTTTAATATTTAGTTTGACAGAACTTTTTAGTAAAATGGTAGAAATTGGCAGTTTTGGAAAGTACACGAACAGACCTACAATCTTGTGGGTCGTACATAGAATTTTTTTTTGACAAATATGGCAATGTACCTAATGGAACTTGAATGTTCTAGAAAATTTTTCAAAAACGAATCATGAATGCCGATTAACCTACAATTACTTATTATTAAAACTCAGTATTTATTTATATTAAGCTTTGTCTGAGAGAGAAGTGTGTACTTATAAATATAAATAATAAAAAAAAAAATGCTTTGCAAAAAAAGTCCCACATACGTCACAGTGACCAACATCGATATAAAAGGATTCCTAACTGTGTGACATTCGCTTTGAAGAAAGGTATACACATTTCGAAAGTAATTAAATACACCAAGATATTATCAGATTTAAGACTCTCATCTGATGCGCATGTGAAAAATGATCGAGTTCTAAATATTTAAAGAAATAGTTTCCAAAAGCAAGATGGTTTCTAGATCGAGCATTAATCAGTTAAATTCATAAAGCAAGTTGCTTGTATTTCAATTAACCTAAAAGTATGAGTTACCGAATACTTTTTAAAACTAAACTATTTTAGTGTGACCATCATCTCCAAAATAAAAATTCAAAAATAATACATCATAATATAATTTTTAATTTTAAGGAAAACGGATATCAATTATTGGCAAAAGTCTTATTTTTTATTCACCACAAACTATTTTCAACAGTGACAGTAATGAAAATGTTAAAATTCCAGAAGTCATCTGTTAGCTATCTAAAATGTGTTTTTTTGTAAGATGCATTTGCATATTCATTCAGAATAGATATTAAATCATTATTCCTCCCATTGCTCTCGATAATATAAAGCATTTTCCTTATATTTATGAGCTGCTTGTTGACCGTGCTGCATGATCAAAACCATATCATGTTCAAAATAAACTTCACGCAACTTGTCCCTCATGGTAAGTATTGTCTTGTCAGAGCTCTTTTGATACTAGTTCTCTTTCAACATACAATATTGTTTATTTAGTTTTCTTCAAGAATTCCTCACCCCCAACTTTGACACATCACGAATTTTTCACTCATACAAGAAAACCAGACAAAAAAAAAACAAAACATCAAGCGCATCCGTGCCGCAAATCACTCATTCTAGAATGTTTACAACATCATTTCACAGTCATTAATAATCTGAAATATGATTCAAAGAACGCGGCGAATAATACTCGTACCTTTTTTGGACGCGATGGCGCGGTGTGTCTTGCAAAAGGCGCCTCACATCACATTACAGTCCAGAGCTCCCTCTGTCTCATGCTCACCTGCGCTAGTTGTATAAATTTCATATACCACTATAGCGAGTTCAAAATATATATTTCACACGAATGTGATTTGAATAATAAACGGTAAACTGTTTGACTAACTATTTCAATAAATCACATATTCTAGCTCGAAATGGTGGTCTCTTATATGAGAATATGCTATGTTGCTACACATGGCTATATAGAATTACATAGGGTTCTCTTGGAAAAAAGTCTGAAGTCATGCCAAAACAGCTTCCCATGCTGTTAAGAACAAAAGAGCCGCATTTTGTTTAATTTGACCCATCTGAGAGGTTAACCATTTAGGGTTATTTTTCTACTTTATGAAAAATCCTTCCACCTACAAATTTATATGGATAAGGTTTTAAGTTGTAGAGTTGCTGTAAAAGTCATTGGGTTGTGTGTAAATCGAAACCTCGTGCCATTTATCTCAGGACAGACTCTTCGTTAACTTGCGAACAAACTGATATTTCTACTCACACAAGCCGTCTATACTCTATGCCCAAATAGTGTTGCCTTTCAAAGCCTCTTAAATGTATGTAGGTATATTTAATCTCCTGTTTACTTGCCATTGATTTATACACTGAAGTTAAGAAAGTTGAGTATTTATCTTTAGTTTCTGTTCCGAAAAGCTTTTAAATGTTGCATACTTCTTAAATTTGAATTCAGGAAGCTTCTACAGAAAAATACAAAACTTACCAAAGGAGAGTGCCGATCTCCACAGAATAGAGCTCACCGTAAGACATCGATCAACTTTCGTCATGTTTCGTTAAGTTTAAATTTGGATTTCATAACCCCAAAAACTAGAATCTGAACCGCACTTCTGATGTTAAATTGACAGTACTTTGTGTCTTTGACTTGCTCACCTGCCTCCCGTTAACTTAATCCTAAACTTTGTAAATCTTGACAAAAAACCCTTCTTAACGAACAATATTTCTTTCTGTGTAGGAACATTAGACTTCAGTAACAATTTTAGCCACTTGTGGTTCAATTAATTTTGCGCGAGCGAATAATCCGATGCGTATACTAGCTGCATGCTGCATGCATCATGATATGTAGGAAGGTTAGACTATGATAGACGCTTATAAGCAGCCATGTGGACGGACACAGCATGAGACATACAGCAGACTTTTAAGCCTCGAATTAAAGTTCACTTTGATGTTTTAGTTTGTCTATTGGGCAATTTGGTGGCAGCGACAGTGTTGTCGGCGCCATCAGGAGCCAACAGATGCAGCCAACTACTACGATTTAACATTTTATACACTTTCACAAAATATAGTAGCGGCGTGGCGGCGGCGGCGCTAGTGCATGTGCAATGTGCATATGCCTGATGTCCATACCCACATTATTGGCCCCATTCGGGAGGCTTTATAACACTGAAACTCACCTGGGACAGTCGAATGTCCGATTAAGTGGTTTAGTCGTGCTGTTTTCACGGTTTTCATTTTTATTTTTTTTCATTTAAAGAAAATTTCGTAATTTAATTAACGTCTGCATCAACAAGGAGTTATCTCTAGCTTAAGGCAGGCAGTGTATCGTGAATAAGTTGTTTGGTGTGGGCTTTGACAAAACATGTTTGTATTCGTTGTTGTTTTTGTATTTTTTTTTTTTTTAATATAAAACAAAGATTAAAATCGAAATTGGAATTTAACACTTCATCCATATCAGAGAGTAAAAATACTGGCAATTTGAAATCTATGAATGGAAAATGTTATTATCTTAAATGGAAGTATCTAGTGCACACTAAGAGGTGATAATTGAGTGCCAGAATCTCTATATATAATATAAAAACTGCCGCACCATAAACAATGATCAAGCGATTGTATTGCAGGTAATTATATTAATTTAGTTGAAAATATAGGGCGTGGTTTGTAAGCTCGAATACTTGTGAGATTAATAGTGTATTTTGTGCAAAAAGTCATCTTAAACATAGCTGTTGATAGAAATTTAGCGGTTTAATTGACAGTTGTAAGTAAGAGCCTTGGATTGGCTTGCTATTATAACTACGAATTAAAAAAAATTGGCAATATGACAAAACAATGTTAATAGTTTCCTGTTAAAATAAATCACATTTCTCAACTATCGTTCACTTTTGCTAAAGAGCAAAAAGGATTTATCAGTCGTTCTAAAAAAGCAAAAAGTTAAAATAAAACAGATTCAGTTTGTTTGTCCAGCGTTTATAAAATAAACCAGAAATCTGTTCTCGAGAAGAATTAAATCAATACCTTTCGATGGCTTTCTATGAAAATGTTACAGAAAAGCTCCATATATTCCCAACCAAATTATACACAGACGGTTAAATCACACGTGTGTATACAAATCCCCCGCCGAATACTATACAAATATCTCACTGCATTTAGTTACTCTCAAGTTACAAACGCATGTAAAGTTTACTAACAGTGTGTGATCTGAATACACAAATGGTCGCATATTATGACTCTCAAAGAGTACAAAAATTATTTTTATATTTTTTTTAATTTTGAGAATGTTATGCGAACCATTTAAACTATGAGCTTTGCATTATTTATTACTTAGTATGTGTGATATATCAAACTTTCAGGAATTGTAATAATAATAATTTTTATCACACAAAAAAATAATTGATGGAAAGTATGCTTCAAAAACTCATATTTTATGAGAAAGTGCGCACAATCTCTTTTTATTTTTATTTTAGGAGTAGGTCACACCTACACAACTGGCAAGAAATTATATGAACAAAAATTGCAAACGTATGTGGTTCCAGCTTCCAAGGTCAAAGGGATAACAGACACACTTCTCAGTTTTTTTGTTTGTCTTTGTTTTCACCTCAAACTTTTGAATGCACAGCTGCATGACAGATTATGTTTCCAAATATTTAATCTGAGCAAACTGCACTATCGAACACAATTCTAATGTATTTTCTGTTTCTAACAAAATATTTTTCCAGATTGCTTTTAAAAACATTTAACAAACCCTTTTTTTACGCAGGTGAATTTTTCAAAAACATCCAAACGTATATTTTTGGACGAAAACGAATAAAATTCTAGTCATTATTTCGCACATAGTCTCGGCAAATAATTCCTTGCGAAAAAATAGCGGAGACTTCTCCCAATAACCTATGTACTTCAGTCATTAGTTTCGTTCGTCAAACAGTGAGATCGATCACAATCGTATACAAAACAGAGAAGGAAAATAACAGTAGGCCTTTATTTTCAATTGGTTTCTCCCTGAGGGATTTTTAATTCGTCACATTTTATTTTGTTCTTTTAGTCCAAGAGCTAGAGAAAATTTTTTACTAAACTGATTTTCTTGTTGAAATATGTTCAGGGCTGTTCCCCGAATATTAACCCAAGTTGGTGGGGAGGAGGGGGAGCGAGCTTCACCCACCATCTTTGAAAACCGTGCTTCGTACGACAAAAATAGTAAATCTTTTTATCAAGCTATATTATTCCATTCTTTTATAATTTTTCTTATTTAATCAAGCTATTTAATGGGCAATTTCATAAACAAACACTAAAATTGCTTTTATCTAAACTTCTTCTAAATTTTATCAGACATTTAAAAATTTTCAGTTTGACCAGTGCAGAAAAGGGATATTTTAGGGATATTTTAATTTAACTGAGTTTGCCTCACATCCCTGGATACATACTGTCTCCCTCGCACATGTGAAGTGTATGAGAAAAAGTGAAAAAGCGTTATGGATGAGGGACAATTATTATTCTGACAGCAAAATATCAGCTGTTGTTGATTGGAATAATAAAGACAAAAAATAGTTTTTAGTTTATAATGGCCACGTTCAAACACCGAACTAAAGCGATCTGGATAGGTTTGTGTTTTTGTAATCCCTTGTTAAAACACAGCTGATGACGAAACAGCTGTTGGTAGAAAAGAGATCCCAAGCTATCCTAAAAATTTTAGGATACAAAGCTATCCTATGAGAAATGTCAACAACAGCTGACTTGCGTTCAAAGACATACATGGATACAAAGCTATCCTCGATGGCTATCCATTCAAACATTGAACGCGCCCAATGGCATTAAAAATCTTCTTAAATATAAAAGTATTTGGTGGAACCAAAAAACATAATTTAAAGGCTAAAAGGCTTTTTAAATAATTAAAAGCCTTTCGTGAAATCCGCCAACTATGGCCATAGTGAAAAGTTTTTAAAAAAATTTGAAGTTAATATAAAAAAGAACAGTGGTGCCCAGTTACACAAAATTTTAAAAAAATCAACTAGAAAAAAATCAGAAGTTTTTTCAAAAATATTGATTATAAAATATAAATTATTAAAAATCTTTTCACTAAAACAATTTAAAAAAAAATAAAAGGAATAAAAACTTTCAAAAAAAATTAATATTTTGTTGTGCGGTGCACGGTTCACGAGCGTGCTTTCCTAGATGGTGGCTGACCAACTTGGATTTACATTCGGTGGACACCCCTGAACATATTTCAACAAAAAATCAGTTCAGTGGAAAATTGCAAAGCTAAAGCGACCGGCTCTTGGCCTATTGGTCTGTCAGATTTATTCCTAAAAATCAATTTTGTAGATCTTTTGGTGAGAAACGACTCATTGTCTTGGTGTCAGTGTCATAAATCTCACTGATCTCTCCCGTGGTCCAAATTCCAAACGTGGTTTTCGGGATCGTGGTCAAAAAGCTCGTTTCACTGTGGTCTCACCACGTCCATTTACACAGGAATCTTTGCAATTATTTTCCCGCTATGCTCTCGCCGTGACATTTACATGTGGTTTTTGCCATTGCGAATGTTTTGCCGTCATCTCACTTTGGTCTCGCTTAAGTCTCACAAATTTTTTTTTTTTTCAAAAGTCTGTGTTTCAAATAGGTTCAAATAATCTAAAACCGTAGTTAAAAAGTCCGAACGAGGATTTCAGTGTCGTGATCATTGTGATTGCTTATGTAGTCTCACCGTGTCCATTACATGGCTATCTGTGTCGTGGTTTTCTCGCTATAGTCTTGCTTTGGTCTCCCCATGACATCTTCATATGGTTTTTATCATTGTGCATGCCTTATCATCGTCTCGCTTTGGTCTCGTTTAAGTCTAGCTGAAGTCTCGCCGAAGTTCGACTTTATAGTAATTTATTAAAGTTTCAATTTAGCTTAGAAGCGCTACATTTATCAAGCTGCTGACAGCGATGCATGACTGGCCCAAGAAAACTATTGACATTGACATTTCATACCTGCCTACCGACTGATCACACCCTTGATAATTGATTTAAGTATGTATTGTTCTTATCCCTGGTATATTTTAGAATTCATGATCTTGATTTATCGTCGGAATGGTCTGAAATTAAGGTTTTTCATTCTCAAAAAATAATCCACCGAAAACCAGGATCTCAACCAATTTTGATTAAATTTTTTTTTTAAGGAAGGTACTTAAAAAAACATTACCATTTTTTTAGAATTGAGCTTTTCAACTCTTATACAGTTCCACCTCATTTTACCTCTGGCACCATATCATTTTGGTCTAGAACTGTGATTTCATATTCTACTCAACTATTGGAACCTAACTGCGTGAAAAAAAAATCAGGCTAGGTCTTGCAGAAGATGAAATACAAATAATTCAGCTCTGCAAGTGCACCAGTCCAGTTTCAGTTCTGCCAAATTAATATTAAAACTAGGCTAATTTTTCGTACAACAGAATATTTTTTCAAACAAAACAGACTTCAACTTCTTGGAGGCGAATTTGTCACGCAGAAGCATTTTCAGTGATAAGAAAACAGAGGAAGTGCGTGGGGTATCAAATAAGTTGAAGAATGAATGAATCAGGCAATTTCAGAGCAAGTTTTTTTTGTATGTCAAACGAAGACTAAACTTTCAATATAAAGATTATTTTAAATTATTATACCAATCATTATTTATGTCAACACAAATGAAATACGAGAATCAAAACAAAACACACAAATAAAATGAACACACTGCATGATATGTCTGCATAAATAATTTATACAACAAATTTTGGAATAGTTTGAATTCCACCATAAAAAAAAAAACATTGTGACAAATTAATTCCTCCTTTCAAATATGGCAATTCAATTTGCATCAAATGAAAGATGACACTCAATAAACTATCACTTTAAGAGAAAAGCTTGTTTTCAAAGTTTTGTTTACCCTTTTATTATTTCTACCGTATCTAAGCTTGCGTATATATTACAAAAATAAATAGAAAGTAAATAAATTCAATTTTGTCATTTTAAACACCATCAGTAAGAAATCCGCCCCTCATTTGCATTTGGCTGTCGCCTGTATAAATAATAATATCAACAAGAGCTTATAATAAATTCAAACTTACTGTCACATTAAAGAGTTAACGTTTAGGTTACTTATATGGTTGTTTGTGGGCTTAAACGTTTCAACAAACTGTGCTGCAGTTTCTTGGTAAAATAATGTTAATCTAATTTGCGGAATGCACTTAAAAAACGGAACAATAGATAGGTATAAGCTCGCTATGCATGAATTACAACCTTAAAACTACATTTTATCTGTGTTGAAGTAATTGAGGGACTTTAAGTTAGGTGTGTCGACTAGATAAGTATTTTGTTGTTTATATGAGAACCAGACAGTAATGATTGCTGTAATAAGCAATTACATATTCACATAATATTGGCATAATTTATTTGTATAATCAATTGAATTGTGTAGCACCCTGTCATTTGTTAGTTTATCGATTCATACATTAGGCGTGTTCAGGAAAATGAGACCTCCGACAGCTCAGTGTCAAAAACTGAGCAAGCGAATCCAATATTTTCTTTCCTCAGTTATTTGACAACAAAATTTCTGAGGAATCCAGTTCACGAGAGTGAGATTGCTGAGGGCTCTGAGATCTCATTTTCCTGAACTCGCCTATTATGTATATTTTGAATTCTGAAAGCTGAGATATTTGGAAGACTCAATTCTTCTCTTTCTATCAAAACTCAATACTGACAGCTGAAGAGATCCATCTCATAATTGGATGAACTCAGTTCTTTTCATCCAATTATCAGAAAAATGAGAAAATGTCTTCGTCAAATATAAAATTTATAGGTAATAGAGACTCTTTGACAACTTTGACAGCCAACTTGCTTACCTATTTAAACACTATTATGACATTAAATGCCTCTTAAAAAATGAAAGAGACAATGATGTTTTGTCACTCCCACTCCCACATCACTTTGTTGTGAGTTCCTTTGATTAGAAATTCGCGATCAATCTTTTTTAAGTGACATTTGACAATTTCAAGATAAAAACCACCAGCAACTGCAACTGTCAAAAGGTCATTGGATCGTAAAAGCAATATATAAACGATATAATCTATCACACATATACAGTCAATGCTAATAATGTCAAATTAGCATATGGGCATTAAAGTTCATTGGGTATGCAAATGCACATGAAAACGCCAAAACCACTAACTATTCACTGACTTTACTATGCTTGGTCGTTAGGTATTTAAAATGTTTCCATAAGTTCTATCGCTCGTTGATGTCTTGTCGAATCTTAAAAGTTTAACTCATGAATATTTATTTGCTCACAACTTGTATAGTATCAGTGCAGAAGTTAACTCTATTTATATGTGCGCCTTATGTGCATTCCGTTCAATTGTTTATAGTTTATTATTATGAGTTTGAGAATGGTTAACAAAAAAGACGCTTCTGGTCTGGAGGCACACACATTAGACCAATTTACATATAGTTGGACGATAACGTCAGCAGCAATTTCAGGGGCTATAGGTTTGGTCCATTATATACGCCGCTGCCGCTTTTTAATAGTTTATGAAGTTTTAAATGCATTTTCTCGGCTGGTTGCTCCTGCTGTTGTCTAGAGTTGGTTTAACTATTATACCCCTGCAATTTGTTGGCTCATATTTTATTCTTAGTCATGATTGTCTCACCTTGTTTTAGTGCAATTTGTCTGCATTTTGCTCTTTGTGGTTGCTTGCTTTTGGAACAGAGCTTCTGGTGTATGGATAACATGTGTGTGAGGTCTTTGGGGAGGGGTGGGACCAAAGCTGCATTGGAGTTTTTTGAAAGTTGACTGCTCGGTGACAGGGCAATTATGTGTGGGTGGATATGTAGAGCAATTACATAAGATTACTGTTGACATATTGTTGCGACACCTGTTTTTAAATTGTTGTTGTTGGTTGTTTTTTTTTTTGCTGTGACAAAGCTATTTGTGTCAAGTTTATGAATGTTGTTTGAATTTTACATTTTAGTGCATTTATCTAATTGCATTTTGCTCTTTCATTTCTCGTTGCAGGTATGTTTGTTTATCTTATTTCAATTAAATCTGTCAGGTATGTCAGAAAGTTATGTTAAAATTATTAAAGCAGATATAATCGATATGTTTATGTAAGATTGATTCCGTCATCCAAAACATTGTGAGTATGACCAAGGGCGTACGCAGGATTTCGATCAGGGGGGGGACAGACTCATTCAAAATTTAAAACACTAGATTTCTATTCTAATACTACCGTGCTAAGCAGAAAACGTATCTACATTAGGATGGTCGTTATATGGTTTTTTCTAGTTTACATATTTGGATGGGCCTTAATCAGTTGAAAATGAAGCTTTCCAAAATGCTACAAAGCATTACTGTAAGTGCTGCCGTTGATTTTTTAAGTATTTTTTTCTATTTTATGCAATTATTTTTTCAAATTGCCCCACCTACATACTCAGAATTTTTGGCAGAATTTACGCGAATTTCCTAGTATTTAAAAAAAGGAAAGGCTGTTTAATTTAGATCTACAGCGAACATAAGAGATGAAAATAAAAATTTGAAAAAATTAGGGGTTTTTTTAGAGCCAATTTAGGTCCATCCGAGATGACTTTTTTTTAACGACTACCCTAATCTACATAAATTTCTGGCATTTGGAGACATTATATGCATGTACTACCAAAAAATTTACATTCTAAGGTAATTTTCCAGATCTTCAAGTGCTAGTATGGTGGTAAAGCCTTTTTTTCTTAAAAAAAAACAGGTACGTGCATTTTTCTTAAAAATAGCAAGGTTCTTTGTAGAAACGACATTTTTCTCACGAATTTTAAGATAGATAAATAATTTGTCAAAACTGGCCTCACTCAAAGCAGCCAAAAATGTAGATTCATTTTTTCTTCAAGTTTAAAGATGCCAAATTAAGCATTTTACTATCTTAGAAAAAATATCTGCGAATTCGGTTTCTAATATTTTGTTGAGAAAGAGACACTGATAAAATAAAAGTTCAACATCTCGAAAAATTTTCTAGAGTTAAGAGTTTGTCATTCATGAGCAAAAACTAAGTGAAAGATATTTTGATTTGTTATTGGGGGGCAAGCGCTAAGCCCCCAAGACAAGCAAAATGAAAACATGTCATGATAGAAAACTATCATGATAGACAACTATCATCACAGAAAACTGTCAGAAAACTGTCATGATAGAAAACTATCATTATTGAAAACTATCATGATAGAAAACTATCATGATAAAAAACTATCATAATAAAAACTATCATAATAGAAAACTGTCATGATAGAAAACTATCTTTATTGAAAACTATTATGCATATTGCATGTTGCATGTTCTATGCAGATATACGCAGTTCTACAAAGATATACGCATATCTACGCAGATAGACGCAGACATTCGCAGATATACGTTGATCTTCACAGATGTACGCAGAAACTTTCAGGGCTATGAAAAAATATGCAAATATGCGCTGGCCTACACAGATATACGCAGATCTACGAAGATCTATGAAGATCTACGTAAATATACGCACATATACGCAGATATACGCAGATCTACGCAGATTTACGCTGGGCTACGCAGATATAAGCAGAATTATGCAGATATAAGCAGATACCCTAATACCTACAGGTCTACGTAGATATAGGCAGATATACGCAGGTCTAAGCAGATATACTGAGATATCCGCAGATCTACGAAGATATGCGCTCAAATACGTAGATCTACGTAGACATACGCATATAACTGCAGATAGATGCACATATAGGAAGATATACGCAGGCCTACACAGATATACGCAAGTCTGCGCAGATATACGAAAGCCTACAAAGATATACCCAGTTCTACGTGGATATTTGAAAATATATGCATATTTACGTTGACAGATACACGCAGCTATTCGCAGATATACGCAAATCTATGCAGATGAAGATATACTCAGAAATACGCAGATATTCAAAGGTCTTAGCAGATGTACGCAGATATACGCAGGTCTACGCAGATATACGCAGTTCTACGCAAATATAAGCCGGGCTTGGCAGATATACGTAGATCTACGCAGATATACGCTGGGCTTGGCAGATATACGCACGATTATATACGCAGATATGTGCAGTTCTACGCAATTATACGCAGACATACATACATATATCCTGGGTTACGCAAACGCAAATCTACGCAGATCTACGCAGATCTACGCAGATATACGCAAAAAGACGCAGATATACGCAAATATACGCAGATCTACGCAGATATACGCATATCTACGCAGACAGACGCAGACGTACGCAGATATAAGTTGATCTACGAAGATACCCGCAGCTCTACATAGATAAACGCAGATATAATATCATCATATAAAAGTATCATGATAGAAAACTATCATGATAGAAAACTGACATGATAGAAAACTATCATGATAGAAAACTATCGTGATAGAAAACTGTCATGATAGAAAACTATCGTGATAGAAAACTATCATGATAGAAAACTATCATGATAGAAAACTATCATGATAGAGAACTATCATGATAGAAAACTATCGTGATAGAAAACTATCATGATAGAAAACTATCATGATAGAAAACTATCGTGATAGAAAACTATCATGATAGAAAACTATCATGATAGAAAACTATCATGATAGAAAACTATCGTGATAGAAAACTATCATGATAGAAAACTATCATGATAGAAAACTATCATGATAGAAAACTATCGTGATAGAAAACTATCATGATAGAAAATTATCATGATAGAAAACTATCGTGATAGAAAACTATCATGATAGAAAACTATCGTGATAGAAAACTATCATGATAGAAATCTATCGTGATAGAAAACTATCATGATAGAAAACTATCATGAAAGAAAACTTTCATGATAGAAAACTATCATGATAGAAAACTATCGTGATAGAAAACTATCGTGATAGAAAACTATCGTGATAGAAAACTATCATAATAGAAAACTATCATGATAGAAAACTATCATGATAGAAAACTATCATGATAGAAAACTATCATGATAGAAAACTGTCGTGATAGAAAACTATCATGATAGAAAACTATCATGATAGAAAACTATCGTGATAGAAAACTATCGTGATAGAAAACTTTCATGATAGAAAACTATCATGATAGAAAACTATCATGATAGAAAACTATCGTGGTAGAAAACTATCGTGATAGAAAACTATCATGATAGAAAACTATCGTGATAGAAAACTATCATGATAGAAAACTATCATGATAGAAAACTATCATGATAGAAAACTATCGTGATAGAAAACTATCATGATAGAAAACTATCGTGATAGAAAACTATCGTGATAGAAAACTATCATGATAGAAAACTATCATGATAGAAAACTATCATGATAGAAAACTATCATGATAGAAAACTATCGTGATAGAAAACTATCATGATAGAAAACTATCATGATAGAAAACTATCATGATAGAGAACTATCATGATAGAAAACTATCGTGATAGAATACTATCATGACAGAAAACTATCATGATAGAAAACTATCGTGATAGAAAACTATCATGATAGAAAACTATCATGATAGAAAACTATCATGATAGAAAACTATCGTGATAGAAAACTATCATGATAGAAAACTATCATGATAGAAAACTATCATGATAGAAAACTATCGTGATAGAAAACTATCATGATAGAAAATTATCATGATAGAAAACTATCGTGATAGAAAACTATCATGATAGAAAACTATCGTGATAGAAAACTATCATGATAGAAATCTATCGTGATAGAAAACTATCATGATAGAAAACTATCATGAAAGAAAACTTTCATGATAGAAAACTATCATGATAGAAAACTATCGTGATAGAAAACTATCGTGATAGAAAACTATCATAATAGAAAACTATCATGATAGAAAACCATCATGATAGAAAACTATCATGATAGAAAACTATCATGATAGAAAACTGTCGTGATAGAAAACTATCATGATAGAAAACTATCATGACAGAAAACTATCGTGATAGAAAACTATCGTGATAGAAAACTATCATGATAGAAAACTATCATGATAGAAAACTATCATGATAGAAAACTATCGTGATAGAAAACTATCGTGATAGAAAACTATCATGATAGAAAACTATCATGATAGAAAACTATCATGATAGAAAACTATCATGATAGAAAACTATCGTGATAGAAAACTATCATGATAGAAAACTATCATGATAGAAAACTATCATGATAGAAAACTATCGTGATAGAAAACTATCATGATAGAAAACTATCATGATAGAAAACTGTCGTGATAGAAAACTATCATGATAGAAAACTATCATGATAGAAAACTATCGTGATAGAAAACTATCGTGATAGAAAACTATCATGATAGAAAACTATCATGATAGAAAACTATCATGATAGAAAACTATCGTGATAGAAAACTATCGTGATAGAAAACTATCATGATAGAAAACTATCATGATAGAAAACTATCATGATAGAAAACTATCATGATAGAAAACTATCGTGATAGAAAACTATCATGATAGAAAACTATCATGATAGAAAACTATCATGATAGAAAACTATCGTGATAGAAAACTATCATGATAGAAAACTATCGTGATAGAAAACTATCGTGATAGAAAACTATCATGATAGAAAACTATCATGATAGAAAACTATCATGATAGAAAACTATCGTGATAGAAAACTATCGTGATAGAAAACTATCATGATAGAAAACTATCATGATAGAAAACTATCATGATAGAAAACTATCATGATAGAAAACTATCGTGATAGAAAACTATCATGATAGAAAACTATCATGATAGAAAACTATCATGATAGAAAACTATCATGATAGAAAACTATCGTGATAGAAAACTATCATGATAGAAAACTATCATGATAGAAAACTATCATGATAGAAAACTATCGTGATAGAAAACTATCATGATAGAAAACTATCGTGATAGAAAACTATCATGATAGAAGACTATCATGATAGAAAACTATCATGATAGAAAACTATCATGATAGAAAACTATCATGATAGAAAACTATCGTAATAGAAAACTATCATGATAGAAAACTATCGTGATAGAAAACTATCATGATAGAAAACTATCATGATAGAAAACTATCACGATAGAAAACTATCATGATAAAAAACTATCATGATAGAAATCTATCGTGATAGAAAACTATCATGATAGAAAACTATCATGATAGAAAACTATCACGATAGAAAACTATCATGATAGAAAACTATCATGATAGAAATCTATCGTGATAGAAAACTATCATGATAGAAAATTATCAAGATAGAAAACTATCGTGATAGAAAACTATCATGATAGAAAACTATCATGATAGAAAACTATCATGATAGAAAACTATCGTGATAGAAAACTATCGTGATAGAAAACTATCATGATAGAAAACTATCATGATAGAAAACTATCATGATAGAAAACTATCATGATAGAAAACTATCATGATAGAAAACTATCGTGATAGAAAACTATCATGATAGAAAACTATCATGATAGAAAACTATCATGATAGAAAACTATCATGATAGAAAACTATCGTGATAGAAAACTATCATGATAGAAAACTATCATGATAGAAAACTATCATGATAGAAAACTATCATGATAGAAAACTATCATGATAGAAAACTATCGTGATAGAAAACTATCATGATAGAAATCTATCGTGATAGAAAACTATCATGATAGAAAACTATCGTGATAGAAAACTATCATGATAGAAAACTATCATGATAGAAAACTATCATGATAGAAAACTATCATGATAGAAAACTATCATGATAGAAAACTATCATGATAGAAAACTATCGTGATAGAAAACTATCATGATAGAAAACTATCATGATAGAAAACTATCGTGATAGAAAACTATCGTGATAGAAAACTATCATGATAGAAAACTATCATGATAGAAAACTATCATGATAGAAAACTATCATGATAGAAAACTATCATGATAGAAAACTATCGTGATAGAAAACTATCATGATAGAAAACTATCATGATAGAAAACTATCATGATAGAAAACTATCATGATAGAAAACTATCGTGATAGAAAACTATCATGATAGAAAACTATCATGATAGAAAACTATCATGATAGAAAACTATCATGATAGAAAACTATCATGATAGAAAACTATCGTGATAGAAAACTATCATGATAGAAATCTATCGTGATAGAAAACTATCATGATAGAAAATTATCAAGATAGAAAACTATCATGATAGAAAACTATCATGATATAAAACTATCGTGATAGAAAACTATCGTGATAGAAAACTATCATGATAGAAAACTATCATGATAGAAAACTATCATGATAGAAAACTATCATGATAGAAAACTATCATGATAGAAAACTATCGTGATAGAAAACTATCATGATAGAAAACTATCATGATAGAAAACTATCGTGATAGAAAACTATCATGATAGAAAACTATCATGATAGAAAACTATCGTGATAGAAAACTATCATGATAGAAAACTATCATGATACAAAACTATCATGATAGAAATCTATCGTGATAGAAAACTATCATGATAGAAAACTATCATGATAGAAAACTATCACGATAGAAAACTATCATGATAGAAAACTATCATGATAGAAATCTATCGTGATAGAAAACTATCGTGATAGAAAATTATCAAGATAGAAAACTATCGTGATAGAAAACTATCATGATAGAAAACTATCATGATAGAAAACTATCGTGATAGAAAACTATCGTGATAGAAAACTATCATGATAGAAAACTATCATGATAGAAAACTATCATGATAGAAAACTATCATGATAGAAAACTATCGTGATAGAAAACTATCATGATAGAAAACTATCATGATAGAAAACTATCATGATAGAAAACTATCATGATAGAAAACTATCGTGATAGAAAACTATCATGATAGAAAACTATCATGATAGAAAACTATCATGATAGAAAACTATCATGATAGAAAACTATCATGATAGAAAACTATCGTGATAGAAAACTATCGTGATAGAAAACTATCATGATAGAAAACTATCATGATAGAAAACTATCATGATAGAAAACTATCATGATAGAAAACTATCATGATAGAAAACTATCGTGATAGAAAACTATCATGATAGAAAACTATCATGATAGAAAACTATCATGATAGAAAACTATCATGATAGAAAACTATCATGATAGAAAACTATCGTGATAGAAAACTATCATGATAGAAAACTATCATGATAGAAAACTATCATGATAGAAAACTATCATGATAGAAAACTATCGTGATAGAAAACTATCATGATAGAAATCTATCGTGATAGAAAACTATCATGATAGAAAATTATCAAGATAGAAAACTATCGTGATAGAAAACTATCATGATAGAAAACTATCATGATAGAAAACTATCATGATAGAAAACTATCGTGATAGAAAACTATCGTGATAGAAAACTATCATGATAGAAAACTATCATGATAGAAAACTATCGTGATAGAAAACTATCATGATAGAAAACTATCATGATAGAAAACTATCGTGATAGAAAACTATCGTGATAGAAAACTATCATGATAGAAAACTATCATGATAGAAAACTATCATGATAGAAAACTATCATGATAGAAAACTATCATGATAGAAAACTATCGTGATAGAAAACTATCATGATAGAAAACTATCATGATAGAAAACTATCATGATAGAAAACTATCGTGATAGAAAACTATCATGATAGAAAACTATCATGATAGAAAACTATCGTGATAGAAAACTATCGTGATAGAAAACTATCATGATAGAAAACTATCGTGATAGAAAACTATCATGATAGAAAACTATCGTGATAGAAAACTATCATGATAGAAAACTATCATGATAGAAAACTATCATGATAGAAAACTATCATGATAGAAAACTATCATGATAGAAAACTATCGTGATAGAAAACTATCATGATAGAAAACTATCATGATAGAAAACTATCGTGATAGAAAACTATCATGATAGAAAACTATCGTGATAGAAAACTATCATGATAGAAAACTATCATGATAGAAAACTATCATGATAGAAAACTATCATGATAGAAAACTATCATGATAGAAAACTATCATGATAGAAAACTATCGTGATAGAAAACTATCATGATAGAAAACTATCGTGATAGAAAACTATCATGATAGAAAACTATCATGATAGAAAACTATCGTGATAGAAAACTATCATGATAGAAAACTATCATGATAGAAAACTATCATGATAGAAAACTATCATGATAGAAAACTATCATGATAGAAAACTATCATGATAGAAGACTATCATGATAGAAAACTATCATGATAGAAAACTATCATGATAGAAAACTATCATGATAGAAAACTATCGTGATAGAAAACTATCATGATAGAAAACTATCATGATAGAAAACTATCGTGATAGAAAACTATCATGATAGAAAACTATCATGATAGAAAACTATCATGATAGAAATCTATCGTGATAGAAAACTATCATGATAGAAAACTATCATGATAGAAAACTATCACGATAGAAAACTATCATGATAGAAAACTATCATGATAGAAATCTGTCGTGATAGAAAACTATCATGATAGAAAATTATCAAGATAGAAAACTATCGTGATAGAAAACTATCATGATAGAAAACTATCATGATAGAAAACTATCGTGATAGAAAACTATCGTGATAGAAAACTATCATGATAGAAAACTATCATGATAGAAAACTATCATGATAGAAAACTATCATGATAGAAAACTATCATGATAGAAAACTATCGTGATAGAAAACTATCATGATAGAAAACTATCATGATAGAAAACTATCGTGATAGAAAACTATCATGATAGAAAACTATCATGATAGAAAACTATCGTGATAGAAAACTATCATGATAGAAAACTATCATGATAGAAAACTATCATGATAGAAAACTTTCATGATAGAAAACTATCATGATAGAAAACTATCGTGATAGAAAACTATCATGATAGAAATCTATCGTGATAGAAAACTATCATGATAGAAAATTATCAAGATAGAAAACTATCGTGATAGAAAACTATCATGATAGAAAACTATCATGATAGAAAACTATCATGATAGAAAACTATCGTGATAGAAAACTATCGTGAAAGAAAACTATCATGATAGAAAACTATCATGATAGAAAACTATCGTGATAGAAAACTATCATGATAGAAAACTATCATGATAGAAAACTATCGTGATAGAAAACTATCGTGATAGAAAACTATCATGATAGAAAACTATCATGATATAAAACTATCGTGATAGAAAACTATCGTGATAGAAAACTATCATGATAGAAATCTATCATGATAGAAAACTATCATGATAGAAAACTATCATGATAGAAAACTATCATGATAGAAAACTATCGTGATAGAAAACTATCATGATAGAAAACTATCATGATAGAAAACTATCGTGATAGAAAACTATCATGATAGAAAACTATCATGATAGAAAACTATCGTGATAGAAAACTATCATGATAGAAAACTATCATGATAGAAAACTATCATGATAGAAATCTATCGTGATAGAAAACTATCATGATAGAAAACTATCATGATAGAAAACTATCACGATAGAAAACTATCATGATAGAAAACTATCATGATAGAAATCTATCGTGATAGAAAACTATCATGATAGAAAATTATCAAGATAGAAAACTATCGTGATAGAAAACTATCATGATAGAAAACTATCATGATAGAAAACTATCGTGATAGAAAACTATCGTGATAGAAAACTATCATGATAGAAAACTATCATGATAGAAAACTATCATGATAGAAAACTATCATGATAGAAAACTATCATGATAGAAAACTATCGTGATAGAAAACTATCATGATAGAAAACTATCATGATAGAAAACTATCGTGATAGAAAACTATCATGATAGAAAACTATCATGATAGAAAACTATCGTGATAGAAAACTATCATGATAGAAAACTATCATGATAGAAAACTATCATGATAGAAAACTATCATGATAGAAAACTATCATGATAGAAAACTATCATGATAGAAAACTATCATGATAGAAAACTATTACGATAGAAAACTATCATGATAGAAAACTATCATGATAGAAATCTATCGTGATAGAAAACTATCATGATAGAAAACTATCATGATAGAAAACTATCGTGATAGAAAACTACATATCATGATAGAAAACTATCGTGATAGAAAACTATCGTGATAGAAAACTATCATGATAGAAAACTATTATGATAGAAAACTATCATGATAGAAAACTATCATGATAGAAAACTATCGTGATAGAAAACTATCATGATAGAAAACTATCATGATAGAAAACTATCATGATAGAAAACTATCGTGATAGAAAACTATCATGATAGAAAACTATCATGATAGAAAACTATCGTGATAGAAAACTACATATCATGATAGAAAACTATCGTGATAGAAAACTATCATGATAGAAAACTATCATGATAGAAAACTATCACGATAGAAAACTATCATGATAGAAAACTATCATGATAGAAATCTATCGTGATAGAAAACTATCATGATAGAAAATTATCAAGATAGAAAACTATCGTGATAGAAAACTATCGTGATAGAAAACTATCGTGATAGAAAACTATCATAATAGAAAACTATCATGATAGAAAACTATCATGATAGAAAACTATCATGATAGAAAACTATTGTGATAGAAAACTATCATGATAGAAAACTATCATGATAGAAAACTATCATGATAGAAAACTGTCGTGATAGAAAACTATCATGATAGAAAACTATCATGATAGAAAACTATCATGATAGAAAACTATCGTGATAGAAAACTATCATGATAGAAAACTATTGTGATAGAAAACTATCATGATAGAAATCTATCGTGATAGAAAACTATCATGATAGAAAACTATCGTGATAGAAAACTATCATGATAGAAAACTATCGTGATAGAAAACTATCATGATAGAAATCTATCGTGATAGAAAACTATCATGATAGAAAACTATCGTGATAGAAAACTATCATGATAGAAAACTATCATGATAGAAAACTATCATGATAGAAAACTGTCGTGATAGAAAACTATCATGATAGAAAACTATCATGATAGAAAACTATCATGATAGAAAACTATCGTGATAGAAAACTATCATGATAGAAAACTATCGTGATAGAAAACTATCATGATAGAAATCTATCGTGATAGAAAACTATCATGATAGAAAACTATCGTGATAGAAAACTATCATGATAGAAAACTATCATGATAGAAAACTATCGTGATAGAAAACTATCATGATAGAAAACTATCGTGATAGAAAACTATCGTGATAGAAAACTATCATGATAGAAAACTATCATGATAGAAAACTATCATGATAGAAAACTATCATGATAGAAAACTATCGTGATAGAAAACTATCATGATAGAAAACTATCATGATAGAAAACTATCATGATAGAGAACTATCATGATAGAAAACTATCGTGATAGAATACTATCATGACAGAAAACTATCATGATAGAAAACTATCGTGATAGAAAACTATCATGATAGAAAACTATCATGATAGAAAACTATCATGATAGAAAACTATCGTGATAGAAAACTATCATGATAGAAAACTATCATGATAGAAAACTATCATGATAGAAAACTATCGTGATAGAAAACTATCATGATAGAAAATTATCATGATAGAAAACTATCGTGATAGAAAACTATCATGATAGAAAATTATCGTGATAGAAAACTATCGTGATAGAAAACTATCATGATAGAAAACTATCATGATAGAAAACTATCGTGATAGAAAACTATCATGATAGAAAACTATCATGATAGAAAACTATCATGATAGAAAACTATCATGATAGAAAACTATCATGATAGAAAACTATCGTGATAGAAAACTATCATGATAGAAATCTATCGTGATAGAAAACTATCATGATAGAAAATTATCAAGATAGAAAACTATCGTGATAGAAAACTATCATGATAGAAAACTATCATGATAGAAAACTATCATGATAGAAAACTATCGTGATAGAAAACTATCGTGATAGAAAACTATCATGATAGAAAACTATCATGATAGAAAACTATCGTGATAGAAACCTATCATGATAGAAAACTATCATGATAGAAAACTATCGTGATAGAAAACTATCGTGATAGAAAACTATCATGATAGAAAACTATCATGATATAAAACTATCGTGATAGAAAACTATCGTGATAGAAAACTATCATGATAGAAAACTATCATGATAGAAAACTATCATGATAGAAAACTATCATGATAGAAAACTATCATGATAGAAAACTATCATGATAGAAAACTATCGTGATAGAAAACTATCATGATAGAAAACTATCATGATAGAAAACTATCGTGATAGAAAACTATCATGATAGAAAACTATCATGATAGAAAACTATCGTGATAGAAAACTATCATGATAGAAAACTATCATGATAGAAAACTATCATGATAGAAATCTATCGTGATAGAAAACTATCATGATAGAAAACTATCATGATAGAAAACTATCACGATAGAAAACTATCATGATAGAAAACTATCATGATAGAAATCTATCGTGATAGAAAACTATCATGATAGAAAATTATCAAGATAGAAAACTATCGTGATAGAAAACTATCATGATAGAAAACTATCATGATAGAAAACTATCGTGATAGAAAACTATCGTGATAGAAAACTATCATGATAGAAAACTATCATGATAGAAAACTATCATGATAGAAAACTATCATGATAGAAAACTATCATGATAGAAAACTATCGTGATAGAAAACTATCATGATAGAAAACTATCATGATAGAAAACTATCGTGATAGAAAACTATCATGATAGAAAACTATCATGATAGAAAACTATCGTGATAGAAAACTATCATGATAGAAAACTATCATGATAGAAAACTATCATGATAGAAAACTATCATGATAGAAAACTATCGTGATAGAAAACTATCATGATAGAAAACTATCATGATAGAAAACTATCGTGATAGAAAACTACATATCATGATAGAAAACTATCGTGATAGAAAACTATCGTGATAGAAACCTATCATGATAGAAAACTATTATGATAGAAAACTATCATGATAGAAAACTATCATGATAGAAAGCTATCGTGGTAGAAAACTATCATGATAGAAAACTATCATGATAGAAAACTATCATGATAGAAAACTATCGTGATAGAAAACTATCATGATAGAAAACTATCATGATAGAAAACTATCGTGATAGAAAACTACATATCATGATAGAAAACTATCGTGATAGAAAACTATCATGATAGAAAACTATCATGATAGAAAACTATCACGATAGAAAACTATCATGATAGAAAACTATCATGACAGAAATCTATCGTGATGGAAAACTATCATGATAGAAAATTATCAAGATAGAAATCTATCGTGATAGAAAACTATCGTGATAGAAAACTATCGTGATAGAAAACTATCATAATAGAAAACTATCATGATAGAAAACTATCATGATAGAAAACTATCATGATAGAAAACTATCGTGATAGGAAACTATCATGATAGAAAACTATCATGATAGAAAACTAACGTGATAGAAAACTATCACGAAAGAAAACTATCGTGATAGAAAACTATCGTGATAGAAAACTATCATGATAGAAAACTATCGTGATAGAAAACTATCATGATAGAAAACTATCGTGATAGAAAACTATCATGAAAGAAAACTATCATGATAGAAAACTATCATGATAGAAAACTATCATGATAGAAATCTATCGTGATAGAAAACTATCATGATAGAAAACTATCGTGATAGAAAACTATCATGATAGAAAACTATCATGATAGAAAACTATCGTGATAGAAAACTATCATGATAGAAAACAATCATGATAGAAAACTGTCATGATAGAAAACTATCGTGATAGAAAACTATCATGATAGAAAACCATCATGATAGAAAACTATCATGATAGAAAACTATCGTGATAGAAAACTATCATGATAGAAAACTATCATGATAGAAAACTATCGTGATAGAAAACTATCATGATAGAAAACTATCGTGATAGAAAACTATCATGATAGAAAACTATCGTGATAGAAAACTATCATGATAGAAAACTATCATGATAGAAAACTATCATGATAGAAAACTATCATGATAGAAAACTATCATGATAGAAAACTATCGTGATAGAAAACTATCATGATAGAAAACTATCATGATAGAAAACTATCGTGATAGAAAACTATCATGATAGAAAACTATCGTGATAGAAAACTATCATGATAGAAAACTATCATGATAGAAAACTATCATGATAGAAAACTATCATGATAGAAAACTATCATGATAGAAAACTATCGTGATAGAAAACTATCATGATAGAAAACTATCGTGATAGAAAACTATCATGATAGAAAACTATCATGATAGAAAACTATCGTGATAGAAAACTATCATGATAGAAAACTATCATGATAGAAAACTATCGTGATAGAAAACTATCATGATAGAAAACTATCATGATAGAAAACTATCGTGATAGAAAACTATCATGATAGAAAACTTTCGTGATAGAAAACTATCATGATAGAAAACTATCGTGATAGAAAACTATCATGATAGAAAACTATCATGATAGAAAACTATCGTGATAGAAAACTATCATGATAGAAAACTATCGTGATAGAAAACTATCATGAAAGAAAACTATCGTGATAGAAAACTATCGTGATAGAAAACTATCATGATAGAAAACTATCGTGATAGAAAACTATCATGATAGAAAACTATCATGATAGAAAACTATCATGATAGAAAACTATCGTGATAGAAAACTATCATGATAGAAAACTATCATGATAGAAAACTATCGTGATAGAAAACTATCATGATAGAAAACTATCGTGATAGAAAACTATCGTGATAGAAAACTATCATGATAGAAAACTATCATGATAGAAAACTATCATGATAGAAAACTATCATGATAGAAAACTATCGTGATAGAAAACTATCATGATAGAAAACTATCGTGATAGAAAACTATCATGATAGAAAATTATCGTGATAGAAAGCTATCGTGATAGAAAACTATAGTTATAGAAAACTTTCATGATAGAGAACATGTTGCATGTTGCATGTTGCATGTTGCATGTTGCATGTTGCATGTTGCATGTTGCATGTTGCATGTTGCATGTTGCATGTTGCATGTTGCATGTTGCATGTTGCATGTTGCATGTTGCATGTTGCATGTATCGTGATAGAAAACTATCATGATAGAAAACTATCGTGATAGAAAACTATCATGATAGAAAACTATCGTGATAGAAAACTATCATGATAGAAAACTATCATGATAGAAAACTATCATGATAGAAAACTATCATGATAGAAAACTATCATGATAGAAAACTATCGTGATAGAAAACTATCATGATAGAAAACTATCGTGATAGAAAACTATCATGATAGAAAACTATCGTGATAGAAAACTATCATGATAGAAAACTATCATGATAGAAAACTATCATGATAGAAAACTATCATGATAGAAAACTATCATGATAGAAAACTATCGTGATAGAAAACTATCATGATAGAAAACTATCGTGATAGAAAACTATCATGATAGAAAACTATCATGATAGAAAACTATCGTGATAGAAAACTATCATGATAGAAAACTATCATGATAGAAAACTATCGTGATAGAAAACTATCATGATAGAAAACTATCGTGATAGAAAACTATCATGATAGAAAACTATCATGATAGAAAACTATCGTGATAGAAAACTATCATGATAGAAAACTATCGTGATAGAAAACTATCATGATAGAAAACTATCGTGATAGAAAACTATCATGATAGAAAACTATCATGATAGAAAACTATCGTGATAGAAAACTATCATGATAGAAAACTATCGTGATAGAAAACTATCATGAAAGAAAACTATCGTGATAGAAAACTATCGTGATAGAAAACTATCATGATAGAAAACTATCGTGATAGAAAACTATCATGATAGAAAACTATCATGATAGAAAACTATCATGATAGAAAACTATCATGATAGAAAACTATCGTGATAGAAAACTATCATGATAGAAAACTATCATGATAGAAAACTATCATGATAGAAAACTATCGTGATAGAAAACTATCATGATAGAAAACTATCATGATAGAAAACTATCGTGATAGAAAACTATCATGATAGAAAACTATCGTGATAGAAAACTATCATGATAGAAAACTATCGTGATAGAAAACTATCGTGATAGAAAACTATCATGATAGAAAACTATCATGATAGAAAACTATCATGATAGAAAACTATCATGATAGAAAACTATCGTGATAGAAAACTATCATGATAGAAAACTATCGTGATAGAAAACTATCATGATAGAAAACTATCGTGATAGAAAACTATCGTGATAGAAAACTATAGTTATAGAAATCTTTCATGATAGAGAACATGTTGCATGTTGCATGTTGCATGTTGCATGTTGCATGTTGCATGTTGCATGTTGCATGTTGCATGTTGCATGTTGCATGTTGCATGTTGCATGTTGCATGTTGCATGTTGCATGTTGCATGTTGCATGTTGCATGTTGCATGTTGCATGTTGCATGTTGCATGTTGCATGTTGCATGTTGCATGTTGCATGTTGCATGTTGCATGTTGCATGTTGCATGTTGCATGTTGCATGTTGCATGTTGCATGTTGCATGTTGCATGTTGCATGTTGCATGTTGCATGTTGCATGTTGCATGTTGCATGTTGCATGTTGCATGTTGCATGTTGCATGTTGCATGTTGCATGTTGCATGTTGCATGTTGCATGTTGCATGTTGCATGTTGCATGTTGCATGTTGCATGTTGCATGTTGCATGTTGCATGTTGCATGTTGCATGTTGCATGTTGCATGTTGTATTGAATTTTGATATTTTTTCACATGAGTGGTCGCCGACAGACCCAAACTGTCATAAAAACATACATAAACCAGTGAAATGGGTGCAAAGAAAATGTAGGTTGAACTCGAGCGAATTTTTTGCCCGGATTTTGTGGATTGCGAATAGGTGTTTGAAAGTTCGGAGAAAGTATCTAAATAGTTGGTTGCGTTAAATGCTAAACTTAGAAATTTAATCAAGTTTTATATCGTTTTTTTATTTAAAAATTGTAGATCGCTAATTCACTTTGTCGAAAAGTGAAAACAAGAATTTGTTGATATTTGCGCTTGGAATTGCCTAAACAAATTTATTCACCTTCAATGTTTGCAGGTCTACTCGACTCTATAGCCTTTGGCAAGTAGTTCGAAGAATAATAGAAAAACACTCCGAAAACATTATCGGATACAGCCAAGCTTTGGGAGTAGAAGAAATGTATATTGAGTGCAAAAGGAGCGTCTAATAGATATCGAAATAAGTTCAATGGTTCATTCTGCCTGACCGTGACCGTGGTATTTGGGTGTTTGTAGACACTAAATAGTTTACTGAAGGAGTTTCTCCATGCTCCATATTATAAGCCACCAACTGTGACTTAACTGCTTAACTAGAATATTGCCTCTAAATCCCAATAGGTTTTTGTTCTGTTTTGCTTACCATAAAATATTTTTTTTGCATACATATATACATGTGAGTATACAATCTGCAAACATCATTTTTGGATTAGCACCATTAAAATGCTTCCGTTCTTTCTTTTCTTTTTTTTCGGAGAAATTTGTGTTCTTATCGTCTCTGTTGCTCGTAGAGCTTAAGAGCAGTCTTTGTCATTCAATTCACACAGGCGTCACTTTAAGTGCATCCTTAGAGGGTTTATTGGGCATAAGGTTTCTCAATAGATTATACGGTATACACGATTGCCAAATTTTGTGGCGGTCTTTTGCCTATGTAGGTTCTAGCAGAGGTTGAAAATAAAACTCAATCTTTTGAAAAGTCTTTAAAATTTCGTTTGCCTCCCAAGATTTTTAAAAATGGTCACTTAAGAACCATTAAACTTAAAAAGAACTTTTTTTGGTTTCTCTCAGTGAGATTGATTTTTTGTAGAGGTTTCAGTTTCAGAAAAAAATAAATATAATTTGGAGATTTTTATTTTGTTTTGTTGATTTAAAAGCTCTGCTTTTGGATTTTCAAAGAAAAGTTTAGTGGAAGTGCCGATCGTAATTGACTTATAAGGTGTGTCAACGTCAACAGTTTTCTTCAACGATTGTGCGTTGGCTGGCCAACGGGCCCTCATCTGGATTTAGTTTCCTTCTTTAGGGCCTCTGTACCACTCACGCAACTCCGTTGACCCACTTAGGGTATGTATGTTCAGTAGGCAGTAAGGTGTCAATTTTCATTGCTAACTGTTTTATTTTTTGCCAGTCAGGCACCGTTGTCAGAAGCTTGAAAAATGAAGCTTAAATGAAACTCTAATTGCTATAATAGTCGGACTTTGTTAACATAAAAATGAGACCACAGCGAGACGATGATAAGACGTGAACAATGACAAAAACCACGTGTAAATGTCACGACGTGACTAAAGCGAGATTATTGTGAGATATCCACTATACAGATGGCTATCTGTAAGACCACCTTTGGAATTTTTAACCACGGTCTTAGCTTATTGTAACCTATTTGAAAAGTAATTTTGAAAAAAGAATTTTGGCGAGACTATAGCGAGACCAAAGCGAGATGATGGAAAAAGCCAAAAACCACGTATAAATATCATCGCGAGACCAAACCGAGATCATAGCGAGGAAACCACGACACAGATAGCTATGTAAACGATCGCGGCGAGGGAAAAGCGAGACTAACACAATGAGATTAACATAATAATTTTGAGAAAAAAAAGTTTTGGCGAGAATATAGCGAGACCGAAGTGAGATGATGGAAAAACATTCTAAATACCAAGAAACCCGTGTAAATATCATGACCAAATCGAGATCATAGCGAGAAAACCACGACACAGATAGCCGTGTAAACGGGCATGGCGTTACAAAAGCGAGATTCGCGCAATGACCACAATGGGACTGAAAGCCACGTATAGACGGTATCTGCGGCGTCGTTATCGTAATGCCTCTTCTTTTATAAATGTTGATGACGATTTGAGTCTACTGAGATCTGAATTATCTGAAACATTTCATGCAACACAGATTTTATATCTACTTTTTCTTAGAGAGAACAAACCTTTTTTGATCTATTTTACATAGAAACAGTTTTAAGTTGTTCCTTAAGGGTTATTCAGGATAAGGGTTATTATTATTTTTATCTCTGGTTTTTGTTAAAAATAGCCGTATTCCTTTGGATGTGGCAAAGTTTACTTATGAGTAGACTACTAGTACTACCAACTGCACATGCTCTCATGTTCGAGTAGATACATTTTACATGGGAAAGCAGTTTGATGTGTTCTATTTAAAAAAGCTAGCAAAGTACTTGCAAGTACTTCGCCACCTCCAAAAGAAAATGCCTTATGGCAGAAGTTTTTTGAACTTCGTTACTCGTTTAATGAAGCTACTTTGGTGAGTTAGTTTATCATCATGAATTTTGATGGATTGATAAGATTTGACACTTAACTCACTGTCTAAAGATAATTCGTGTTTTATTGGTATAAATACTGAAATCTGTATATGTACAAAATAGGTTCTTAGCACCACTGCTGGGTGCAATTTACTTTCAACAAAAAACATATTTCATGAGGCACAAATACTTCATCATATATACATATATGAATAAATTTTCTAAGCTGTCAATGGTTTTCGTCACTACATAAACACTTTCAAGGTATTCCACCTCTGCTTCCATTGTAGTAAGACATCTCTTGTGTGAAATAGAATGCAGCTTCTTTAAACACGACAGACTTTGCCTGTTGCCTCCATGGCCATCCATGCAAAACCCTCAAGTATATACCTCTTCCCTCTTAAGTCACAACGCACCTATACCTAGTATAGCTTAGATGTCTTGCACTGTAACAAGGCAAGGGTGTTAAGTGCTCTTGTGCAGAAATAAATTGTATTCGACTGCTAAACATCATTTAAGTTTCATCTCCGCGAAGAGTGCGCCTCTTGGCCAAAGTCATAGTATAGAACCATATCCAAGTCAGTAGTTAGAAGATATACCGGCCGGTGTTATAATATGTACTCAGTTACAACGTGCGCCAACACAAAATCACTGAATGCCTGTATCACTTTTCCATTCAGTGCTTCTCACCTCACCCACGCTGCCACTGCCACTCGGTGGCTGCCACATCCACTGCAACAGAGATACCTTCATCTCAGACCAGCCTTCCTCAGACACGTAAAAGCAGCCATTTAGTTCACGAACTAGCACTAAAACAATCGCATAGGAAGTATCTTGAAAGGTGTCCATGTAAAAGATACAATCTATTCATTACCATTGTGGTGGATGGCTTCGGCGGCGGCGCGGTGCGGCTCGGCATGGCGATGGCAGACTCAGTGATAGGTGAACGTAGCTTACTATAAAGATGCTCATTGAAATCTTTGTCGCTTCATTCCTAGTGGAACGATTTTAGCGGCCACTGAACATGGCTTTAGCTTCCCGGAAAAGGTGCGTATCTCATTGTGTCTTTCAGTGGGTGACAGAGCGACAGTATACCGATATCTATGACCGTCGAATTTATTGAGAGATCCTTAGACTTTTGGTAAAATAAGTAATCTCTTCGGTAAGTTCAAAAAGATAAAATACCAGACTACTAGAAATCCACTCCAGAAACCGTTACCAAGACCACAAACGTTCCGAAATTCCTTTACTAAGAGTGCTAAAGTCTCTCCTCTAGACATTATTACTTTTTTTTTTCATAGTCTGCCAAGGGTTATTTCGAAACCTGATCCATTTCTGCGGGGCGAATATTAAGATGAAGAATGAGAACAAGAAACTGTGCTATGGGATATGCCATATAACCATCATTCCGACATGTGTGTTTGTATTAAAAGTGGAATTCCAAAGAAAACCACTGCCAGAAGTAATGCACTCGGAATGCGCGTTCTCATTGTTTTCCTTTTGCTTTTTTTTTGTGGTGTAATTAGTGCAACAGCATCTCTTATTCCCTATGCACTCTTTTACATCTCAGCATGTGAGTGGTGAAGAGACTTGTTCCAGAATAACTTGCCACCGCCCGCAGAGTTTTTAAACGATTAAAGTCCTTTGTCTGGTGTGTTCTAGTAAAAACGATTTGCCTATAAGAATGCAAGAATCTATTTTTAAGTGATCGAAGAAGAGTTGTTTTTTGTTGCAGGCATAAATGATGAAGGCCTCAATTTCGTATAGTGTGTGCAAAATCAAGAGATTCTATATTTAATAAAAAATTATTTATTAATTGACTGTCTGCATTTTGTGAAGTGTAAACATGATTATCAACAAAATGGAAGTTTGGAGTATTTATAGCCAAATAATAAATATGTTCGAAATCTATATCTGCTTTTTGTGATACAATAGGCGTTTTTCTTTTTTAGCTCTGACCAGAATATGGAGCAGAGTATACGTGGGTATACGCGATAATTCAAATTAAGACCACAAAAATACGTTTTATTTCTCAACATCGTCTTCTTTTAGAGCTCGATACACTTTGCCCAACTTTTCTGCAATTTTCAACATCGTCTTCTTTTAGAGCTCGATACACTTTGCCCAACTTTTCTGCAATTTTGTGATACCCTCGAAATAATAGGTTTTCTAGAGACCCTCAAAATAGGTGTTGACTTACTCATTTGACCCAAATCTCCTAGCTCTGAGCCATTTCTTCACTTTTGGAAACGAGAAATAGTCACCGGGAAACTAAATCCACGGCGAAGAAACTCGTTTGGATTTTGATTGGACATCGCCAAACACTCTTTTGAATTTGTGAAACGATTGCGTTTGCTGTCAATTGTGAACAAACGCGACACAAATCTTGCGGAAAGCTTTTTCATAATCAAATAATTAATCAAAATTGAAATCACTGATCCTTTTTTACGGATCAGCCGGATTGGATGAGGATTTAGGAATAGGAATTGGGAACCGAAAAGGAAAAGGAATTTGGACAGGAAATGGGATTTGGACCGGAAGCGGGAAAATTACCTAACAGCAACAGTTCCGAAGCGAAAATGACAGAAGATAGGACTAAATAGGAAAGGAGTCAGAATGTTTGGTGAAAAGGACCGTGGCATGCTGGCGTAGCATGGCTTAGCTCATCGGAAATAGCGGAGGATCTTGCAACTTCGCCAAACCTCACTTCATTACAACAAATTTCTAGCCAAATCATAATACGCATCCACTTTACTTTGCTGCTGCTCTGTGAGTGTCTTCAGATTATGGTGCAAACCGATAGCCAACCCTAACCTCTCCTGGAATCTGAGAGGCCTTTTCTATCTCAGACTAATTATTGGAGGCCGCTCGTGCACTTTTACTCGTCGAACGTCCAATATCAAAACGTGGATTTTGTCGAACATTTCTGCTGTGTAGACCTCAATTTAGCGATCGAATATTCGGTTTAATTTGTTTTGCACTGAAATTGAGAAATTAGAAGTGAAAGGTTCCAATCGATAAGGGAAAAAGAGTCCCCATAATATTTGAAAAGCTTTTTATTGGTTGTTTAATAATCTCACGAAATCCACTTTTTTTCCTTTTTCATGAAAGTACTCTTAGGCCATCTGCACACGACGCGTCTCGTCATAGACGCGTACTGCGCTTGTGTGCAGATTGTGTGCAGCGCACATTGATTTCAATGAATAACTGCACACGAGGCGTATGCAACACATATTCGTCACAGCACACAAGCAGCAAATTGCTTGTCGTACAGCAGTCTTAGTATCTTCGATGACGCCGGTCGTAAATGTTTAATTATGTGTATGGAAAATCTGTTTAAAATGTCAGATTCATCGAAAAATTTGTGTTATTGGTGGAGAGTGAGTGTTTGTACAATAATACATGGCAAGAATACTCCAGAAGAGACTTGAAAGAAAAAGCATGGGCAGCAATTGCAAAACAAATGCAATGGTCAGATGAATTTAATAAATAAAAAGATTGATATCTTTAATACAAATGACATAAAATGCAAAATTAAATATGGAGATTTCTTCATAAAATATTGTTTGACGATGACGATACGCTTCGTGTGTAGAAGATTGGGCGTAGAGAAGTCGTCGCTGCATGACGAATCTTGTACACGTCTATGACGTGACGTGTCGTGTGCAGAAGACCTTAGGCGTCTGTATAAAATGTCTGCCAGAATAAAACTATTTGACAGATCTGTTTGAAAATGTTTATGTACGTATTCTTTTAAAAGATGCTTCTTGACAAAAAAAATATTTGATTTGTACCAAATACATCTTACTCTAAGGTTACGATTAGATGGTTAACGCATTTTCTCACAAAGTTGGCTTTCTGACGTAGGAGTGATACGTCAAATTCTGTCCCAAAGTTGTCTTGTCGTGTGATCGTCAACGCAGAATACTGCCCATGCGTTGACGGTTGCGCTGGCATTTTCGTTGACACGAATTCAAGGGTCAATGTGATGATTAATTTCGTTAGACCCGAAATCAGTCTGTCAACGAAGTTAAGTAGGACACGTTGATAGACTCTCAGTTGACACAGCAGAATTGTCTGCTATGTCAACGTTACGTAATTTGCGTTGAAAATTTTGCATTTTTTTGAGAAGTTTTAATACATCGACAGTAGTTGATAGCTTTACAGATGGGACGAACTATATTTTAACGGCAAAAGTATATTTCTATCCAAATGTCACCCAATTGGCCTTAAATCACTTTTTTCCGGAGCAGAAAAGAAAATTGCAAAATATTTGATTCTTTTAATCCATCGACATCGTAGCCACCTTTTATTGGAATTTCACAGTTGATGGCTTGACAGATGAAAAACAAACTTCATTTTGGTGGCAGAAGTATACTTTAATACAAATGTCACCCAATTGCCCTTAAATCACTTTTTCGGGATCAGTAAAGAAACTTAAATTTTTTAAATTTGTTAGAAGTTTTTTAATCCATCGACATCATAGCAATCCTTCCATGGAACTTGACAGTTATTGATGGCTTGACAGATTGGGGTCGAACTATATTTTAGAAAAAGTGTATTTTGATCAAAATGCTTTAAAATCACCTCTTTCCAGACTATAGTATAAAATCTTCAACAATTTGTGATTGTTTAGAGGTTTTTTTAATCCATCCACATTGTATTGTTCGATAACACTGCAGCCAATGTCGTGTGGTCGTCAATATAAAAAATGATTCAATTTTGCTCTTGTAGTCTTGTCAACTTTCATAGTATTCGGATGTGGTCAAGTAGTGTAATCGTCAACGTTTCACGTGTCAATACATTAACATCAAAGGGTACCAATAGCGTTGACACAGATAACACGTCAACGAATTTTGGGACAAAGCTGACCGAGAGTCGTCACCGTCGTTCATATGTGACTGTCTATACGCTTACAATATATTGACGATGTTTCTCGTGACGTCAAAGAGTCAATGCGATGACCGGCTAATCTAAACTTAAGTTCTGAACTGTCAGATGATTCTATATAAGTCTATGCGTTCAACTCACCAATATTTAAAACTTATTTTTAATTGTCCTCTGTCAGCTGGCCAATTGAAGATTCAATAAATGCAAAAAGCTGAACTAAAATTTGATTTATTGAACGCACCGATTTGAAATGTATTAGAGGTTTCTCTTTTTTAATTCAGAGCAGAGTCTAACCTGTCAAACAAAAAGTTTTGTTTCTTTTTTAGCTCTAATCCTTCAGAGCTAAAAATTTGCATTTCTGTTTTCATTCTGAATGTGTTCTGAGTTGGTTCAGAGCACGCTCTATGAGCTCAGATTAAAATGACTGAGCAGACAGAGTTCAATGCTGAACACATAGCATTTGACAGCTAGTGTTCAGGTGTGTTTCAAAAATGGTTCATGGTGCTCAGAACAAACTTGCTCAGACGGTGTTCAGAACATGCTTGACACGCTCGGACTCTGTTCAGAGCTCTTTTCTGAATTAAAAAAGAAAAACCCCTATTATCAGATAAAATAAAATGCACGACTGGATCGCACGTACTTGCTCTTATTTTCAAGTTGTGTGGAACTTAAGAACTTTAAAAAATATTCAAGTAATTAAAGAAAAAGTATAAAAAAGCACTTAAATCGTTCTTTTAATTGTTTAAACAGCCTGATAAATAACTTAGAGTGCAAAAAAAGTATGCCATTTGATTATTAAAAAAAATATCAATATATGCAAAAAAAAAATTAAAATCGTTGGAGCAGTTTTCTTAAAAATTAATTTTTTATATATAAAATTTTTGTAACATTTTTCAAAAAAAAATTTGGTATGCCAATTTTGAGTATATATTAATATACATTTAAAACTGAAATTTCAAAACAATTCATCAACCCATTTTTGAAATATTGAATTTTCAAAAAAGAATTTTGAAAATCCAAAATTTATGTTTTCAAAAATTTTGGTATGCAGTATTATTTATATTCTAACAAAGCTTTTGTGCAAAAATTTTTATTGAAATCGGATGAGCGGTTAATGAGAAAACCAAAAATCAAAAAAACCGTTATATCGCAGGTACCGTTAATAAATATTTTTGGTGATTTTTTTTCTAATTAAAAGGTATATCATATCTACAATAATACACTGATTTTTTTTAATCAAAATCGTTGGAGCTGTTTTTGAGATAAATAAGCTTTTCCTTAACGGTTGTATGGCAAGTACCGTTATTTTTTGAGCTAAAAAAAAATTTCAATTTCCCCTCTGGAGAGTTACAAAAAAACCTTAAGTTCAAAATTTGAAGAAAATCGCTCCAGTGGTTTAGGCTGTAGGTTGAGGTACGGACAGACAGACAGACAGACAGAATTGTGCCACCCACTTTTTTCGTGTTCTCTATCATCGTAATGTCATGTTTGATTGTTATCTCGAAATTTTTTTTTGCACGAATCCAAAAATTGCCCTATAGTACCTATATCGCAAGTAAAAATAGAGTGAAGTTGGCTGCGCTCATCTTTTTGTTCCATTCTTTCGTTCTTTATATTTTGAGCTCATGGAGCTTGTCCCAAGTTAGCTCTGGTTGAAAAAACACAAGTTGAGCGCTCCGAATGCTTTTAGCTAAAAAAGGAAACAGATCTTTTTTTGACAGCTCTGTGTAATGCTTGGAGCTACAAAAGATCGCCTATTAAAGGGTTTAAGAAGGCTCATTTTAAGGTGATACAGCGCCAAATACCTTTATTTATATTTAAATGGCAAAAAAGAACCATTCTATTTATATATAGTGACAAATAAATAACAAGGTTATACAAGGTTTGTTTAATCATTTGAAGATACTTGTTGCTTTATTATCTGCACTTGATTAACTAAGAACTACTTCACTCTACTTCAAAATCATTTTCTGGAATTTCAATTAAAAATCAAACAATCTCATAGTATGACATATTCCTTACGAATTGTCTTCATTCACTTTATCAAATATATGACATCAGAATGCACTTACATACATTTCTCTATAATGGGCACTTTTTGAAGCGCTGCACAATCAATGTTTTTGATTGTGCAATTGCAACAGACCATTGACAATTTTTGTCACTTGCATCTCAATTAGTCAGTCGTGCCTCTTGAGAAAACAGAATATTGTACAAAAGTCTTTACAAAATACAATTTCTGATGCCTGATCTGCGTACAAAGTTATTTTTTTCATTCAGCTGAATGGTTGGTAGTTCATTTCATTCTTATCGGTCGGTGTAATGCATTTAATCCAAACGAGGAATCTGGCGCGAGCAGCCAGCGTTGGAAAGATGTTTTGTTTGTCTTCATTTTGTTTTCATTTTATAGATGTTTACATGGAATTTCGCAAGAACACAAATTACACGCCTGTTATGGATGCATGTGTGCCTGGGTTAATGCACAAGCAAAATCAACGACGACCATGACGACAACGACAACGCTACGACGACGCACGGGCGACAGCGATGGTGGCGACAGCGACATCAGGAATGCTTCGTGCAATCATTTGTACAAGGGTGACAAGCTGCTTGTACTGCTGGTACTGGTAGGTAACTGGTGAATGCTGATGCCAGTGGCAGACACCCCTATCAATTTCGATGCAACAAACGTGTGGAAGTATGAAAGATACTTCTCTTTTGCTTTGGTGGAGGAGGATTTGGAAGATTGCATGCATTGCATTTAAACCTATACACACTTTTGCATCATGATGACAATTTTATGTGGTTTTACGGTTGTAATCTGAGATATTTTTTACACAGATGTTGCAGATGGCAACTGCGGGAGATATTGAGAAATAATAATAAATAATCGTCGGTACAAAAATCACCTGGTCAATGGGTTAGTTAGGTAGAGGTAAGGAGTTAATAGTACCAATAATAGATACCTACTCTGTGCTAAAGGTGCTCTTTTGTGGTCAACTATTTCATGGATGCACTATACCTACCTAGATTGTCAACTTCTATCAATAAAGGGTCTCCGCTTGAGACATGACAGTATTCGATCCGTCTTGATTCCGGGGACTTTGCTTCCAATCATCCAGACCTCGTGCTGTGCCATCCGCGATAGCTTGGTATCTAAACCAGAATTTCAATCTTTCTTGTCGATCCTAGGTCTAGGATTCAAAAATACTCTTGAATGATGGAATATTGTTGTTCTTTCGCTCTATGTTGTTTAGACAATTTCAGATGATTTGTTTTGACTTTAACTTCTTCTCCTTTCATCCAATTCTAAGCAACATAAAGCAGGTCGCTGGTTTTCCACTAAAGTGCTTTTCGTCAAGTTAATGTTTCCTTAATTACTCTTAATCCATGAACGTTCACAGCCTAAGACACGGCAGCCTTCCATCCCATACGATCCCGGGCACGCTGCTTCCAGTCATCAAGACCAAGCTTTCTGCGATATCTTAGTGTTAACCGGAGGAGGTTCGGTCTTCTTCCTTCTCTCGAACCTGGGGGCTGGGAGTCGATAACATCGGCATACTTTGGAGTTTGGAAAGATCTGTTGAAAATACTGCCAGGAATGTTAACGCCTGCCATGCGAACTAATTTCTTCAGAACGAAATTGAAAAAATCACACAATGGCGTATCGCCTTGCTAAAATCCTTGCATGTTAAGCATAGTTAGGAAGAGTATTTCCTTAGTTCCATATTGTATTGGGTATTTTGCAATGCCACGCAACACAACTGGATCAATTTTCCCGGGATCCCATGATCAGTCATTGCCATAAAGAACTCCTGCCGATGAATGCTATCATAATGCGGTATCGACTTAAAATTCGTTGGTCTTTTCCATCAGGATTTGCCTGAGGGTGAATATTTGTTCTATGGTCGATCTGCCCGGGCGGAAGCAGGGCTGGTGCTTGCAGACTATATAATATGGCAGAACGGCTTAAGACACTCACACAGTACGTTGGATAGGATCTTGTATCTTTATCGCTTTTCCTGATGCCCATTTAGCAGCTGCTGGAAATGCTGCTTGAATACATCTATTACTCCCAGTGTTTGGGTGGCTAGGTTACCTTTGCTGCTTCGAAGAGCCTGTGTTCCAGTTTTTAAGCCTACAGCCAGCTGCTTAGCTTTTTAATAAAATTTCCAGGTGTTGGTACGATCGCGAGACTCTTCGATTTCCTTGAGTTGGGAGGCTGCGTGCACCTTCCTCTATCTACGCAGGGTCTCCTTCCCCTATATTGCTTGATACTCTTCTCTCGCTGCTCTTGTTTTCTAGTGCAGCATATTAGCATGTGCATCTTCTGTCGCCTTTTTCAGCTTTATGCATTCATCATAATTCCACGCGTTCCTTTTCGGGCGTGAATTGTAGCCTATTGTAGCTTGGGCTTTGATGATGTCACGATACTGGGACAACTGGTAGTTGGTGTATGTGGCAGGTGAATGCACAGTGGAGAGCTTCTTGCTCAAAATGCTCTGGTGACTCCAGGTATACTAAGGCGACCAATATTGATTTTCTTCTTAATGGCCGGGCGGTTCGGATTTTCTTTTCATTTGACAGTCGAGCTTTAAACCTTGCCATAACAAGGAAATGATCAGAGACAACGTTTTCCCCTCCTAAAGTACGCAAGTTTAAGATGTTTGAGAGATTTCTTACGTCTATTAGCACAAGGATGATAAGGTTGGCGTATCGACCATTTGGGGGGTGCCAGGTAGTTTTGTGATTTCTTAGAAGTGGAAACCTACAGCTACTTATCACCGTAATACGAGCTTCTAAAAAGTCTATTAATCAGTGGGCGTTATCATTTGTCTCTTCGTGGAGGCAATTAGAGCATTGAGGCCTCCGAGCAAACTTTTACATCGTACTCACTCCGAGCAGGCTCCGTATAACTCCTTTCCAGGAGGTAATAAAATTCATCCTTCGAAGAGGTTTCGACTCGATTGTGAGGGGCGTGTGCACAAATTGGCTTATATTTACATATTTTGGAAAGTGACTTTGGTACGAATCACTTATCGGTTTAAAGTCAATAACTTTGCTTCTTATCCCAACATGTGTAGTCTTTCATCACAGATGTTAGAAATGTCGCAATCTTTTCTTTTCATCAAATCTGAACCTATCAATCGCCATCTCCTGGAATGCGGTAATCTCTGCCTTATATCGCATGAGGACCAACTCAAGTTTTTGAGTTGAACCTGGGGTGTAAAGGGTTCTCACGTTCCAAGTACATATCCGTAGACGTGCTGGCTCTTGTTGCCATTTTTGGGTTATCAATTATCATTATCCGAGGCTCCTCGTGTTAGGGAAGTTAGCTCGACGACAAAACTCCCAAATTCTGGAGGACCTGGTCCTTGTTAAGCTTTAGGACAGCAGACCGAATAATCCGATGGCAATAACCCACTACGGGGATATGAGTGCCGCTGTTGGCCCGTTAATGGTTCATTCACCTCCATCTCTTTTTCAGCACCCTGGTAAGTATGTAAAATCCTTTCTGACCTCATCTCTAAATATGCTCGAGTAACTCATGTAAGGTCTCTGTCTTCCAGACTGTTGATTCTCTATGTTGAATTCATTCGACACATACCTTCTTATATGTAGGCTTGTCCAAGATTCTATACGAATTATATTGCCAGAGTCATTTTCGACAGACGATTTTAGTGTCGTTTTTTTGTCTTTTGTTCAATACTCGCTCTTATTAGTTTAGCAAGTCAGGTCCGGCTGAACGAGACTAGTATCCGATGGTTACCACGTGGAAGTAAAATGAGTTAATATGCTTACTCAAAGGTAGATGATTTTCTTAACTTCTTCGAAGTTGTTGCTATCAATAGTGACGTTTTGCCCACGAGGTTTCGACTCCTATTTTCTCGACCCAGAAGCAAAACAAAATATGTTTCGCAAGAAATTAGAAGATCGTTACTTGGCAAGAACTTACCTTGGCATTTCAAATTGCAACTTCGTCTGACAAGTTGTTACTTCCTTCCAAAGGAAGTTTTAGTTCCTTTTGTAGGTTGTTACTTCGATTAACAATACTTCGAATGTTGTTTCCTGACATGTTAGGTTCTTTTTTGGAAGTTATCACTTTTACTATCAAGTTGAAAAAATTGAAGAAATGGAGGACTTTAGCCTCAGTGTGTGCTTCTATAAAGCTTACTTTATATTTATTCGTGAAACTAGTGTTTCGCTTTAAAAGTTGTTTCTTCGCTTGATGGTGAAATTGTAGTGAAGGTTCTTCTCTCATAATTTGGGGATGCTTTTTCGATATAGAAATCGATAATATTTTTTGTAAATTACTTCTAATTAAATCATTCACAACAAATTTAATATTCTCTTATTTTCAATAAGAATTTTTAAAACCAACCATTTCAACGCTTCATTACTTTTATTACCAATTTGTGGGTTCATACTTTCTCTTTTAGTTTCCTCAAAGACATTCATTGAACACAACAATATGCATTTGACTTTCAAAGAAAAAGTTATATTATAGCACCACCTTGGTACAATCGAAAGATTAAACTTCAAGCACATAGCACACTTCAATAGGTCCGATCCGATCCAAAAGACCTTTGTAAGCTGCAAAACGCAGACTAAAACTGCAACTCCTTTTGTCTGATAGAACTTTCGCTCCAGAATAATCTTCGAGTGTTCCTTTTTTTTGCAAAACTATTTTCCTATGTGGGCCGTCTGATATTTTGCAATTTCTTGTTACTCCACATCTACATTCTACTATAGAAGGTCAATCGATTGGACAGTAAAAGGCAAATATCCATCCATAATGCCAAATCGACTTTGCTGGAAATCCCTACTCAAACCCCGTACTTCTTCTATGGAAGCTTAGAAAGCATAAGGACTTTGTTGTTGTTGATTGAACCCGCCCTGGGATATCTCTATTTCGATTCGTTATTTATGTCTGAGATTTCATTCATATTTACAATTTGCCTATACGAATTGTGCCTCCTTTAACAACTATCTAGCTTTGTGGGATTGCATTGCATTTACATTAAGATCCACACTCGTCTCGAGAGCTATACATATAAATTTTGTCTATATGGAGACAGAAACAATGGGGCTACAAAACGGATCTTTGTCAGATTTGCGCCATTGTTGTTTGCCGATGATGATGACGATTGTCTCTCACAAGGAGCACACGTTCTTAATAAATTGCATCGCCTTGTTGACGGAACTTTGTGGCAGACACTCAGTCAGGATCGACTTAACGCGGTTCGGTGGTGTACCTACTACATAGGCAACACGATGAACCGTGTGCAGTGGCACGAGTAAATGCCAAGTGGGTCTCTGTGTATAGATAGATATTCGAATATAGATTCTACGATTCAAATTGACATTGGAATTTATGCGGCATGCGTGCAACATCAGAGTGCAAGCAATTTATTGACTTTTTGGAAGATTTCATTTCATCTCTCTATATACGGAGATGGATGGACAAAAAGATGATAATGTGTGCTGCTGGCTGGGTTAAGGTGTTGTTTTAAGTGAATATCGTAAGTTATTTTCTAGAGGTTTTTTATTGAGTTTTTAAAGAAAAATTTATTACAAAGCATATAGTGTAGACGGAATATACGTGAATAAGAAATTCACCGAAGATAAATTATAAAAGAACAAGTATGTCTATGTCTATGAGTGTATGGATGTAGGAAGGTATATAACTTAAGGTTTTTTGATTAAAAGAATTGGTAAGAAGATTTATGCGAATGTACCATCAGCTTGCTGAAAATATGTATATAGAACTGCTGGGGTTTTGTAAAAACCTTTAGTTTTGGTTATAAAGGGTGTGTTTTTTAGACGTGTGGTTTTCAATCTGGCAATACTTTTCTCGAAGTTGGTCTTTTTGACAGCTGTCACTTGATTTATGCTCAGTTTGGTTTGCCATTATATAATGAATAGGGGTTGGGGTCAAAATTCTGCCTATGTGAAAATTCTGTTTTCAAAATTCTGCTTTCAAAATTCTGCTTTTCAAAATTCTGCTTTCAAAATTCTGTTTTTCAAAATTCTGCTTTTCAAAATTCTGCTTTTCAAAATTCTGTTTTTCATAATTCTATTTTACAAAATTCTGCAAATAATAAAAAAGTCGTGTGGAAAATTTTAAAAAGCGCGCGCTTTTTAACATTTTCCACACGACTTTTTTATTATTTGCAGAATTTTGTAAAACAGAATTACGAAAAAACAGAACTTAATTTGTGTACAACATTTTGTTCATGGAAATAATTTGTTGGCGTATATTTGTTGATTTGATGGCAATATTGTTCAAAGTATGCGGCTGAGAGCAAAGAATATATTTTTATTACATTCTGAGATCTCTTTTTTTTTTTTGAATAATTCAATAAAAATTCAAGGATAATATTGCTTAATCGTTGGTCAACCGGTTAACTTGTAATATTGCGGACTGTGTTTTGTGTAAATATATAAAAATGAATATTTCTATGGTAAAATCCAATAAAGGAAAAGACAAGTTGTGCGTTGACGTTTATTTTTTTTATTTGGAAAAAGTATCGGAATGTAAAAACTATAATTGGGCATGTTCTTATCGAATAAAAGATAAGTGCAATGGAAGATTGGTGACTTAATTGAATGGAGATTTCCATGCCATCGTAAAAAAGTCAGGTAAACACAACCACGAGCCACGTGCAATAGAAAAATGTGTGCAAGTTTCTAGCAATTTAGTGAAAAAACTGCTCTTTCCACTAGCCAAATAATTCAGTAATCCGTTGTCGATACGCTCTTCCCTCGAAAAATGAAAAATTAATAATAAATGATTATATTTAAGGAAAAACAGAATTAGCAGAATTTTCTTCTTCGTAAAGCAAATTGGCAGGATTTTGAAACACAGAATTTTGAAAAACAGAATTTCGTCGGACAGAATAAAAAAAAAACAGAATTTTGAAAAGCAGAATTTTTTGGAAAAAAACAGAATTTTGAAAAGAAGAATTTTGAAACCAGAATTTTGACCTGTTCCCAATGAATAGATTTACTTCTGAACAACAAGTTTAGCAAATCGTGCAAATGTATTATCAAAATAATAGTTCGGTTCACGCACTGCGATGAAAAATGAAGCCGGCCATAATGTTACAGTCAATGGGGAACACTATAGAGCCATGATTAATGACTTTTTCATGCCTGAATTGGAGGATGTTGATGTTGATGATCTTTGGATCTAACAAGACGGCGGCGCTACATGCCAAACAGCCAACGAAACAATCAACATACGGCCCCAATTGCTGCAAAAAGTGGTCAAAAATTAGGCCTCTCGGCTGGAATTTATTCGAGCCAGCCACTTGCCCGAAATTATTTTTAAAACAATGGCAAACCCTTATCTTTATAATAAAGCTAAATTCTTGGCCATTTAATGTTAAATTATATTAATTTTTTTCTTCTTGAAAACCACACGTCTAAAAAAAACACCCTTTATAAGCATAGCTTAATGTGTAAGTTCATAGATATGTATGTATTTTTATGTTCTTTTTTTGTAAAAGAAACTATACATAGGTTAGGTACATACTCTCACAAATTGAACAATTATAGATATTGCTAAGCTAGAAATTCGTATAAAAAATATTTAAAACTTCATCATGGCCATGACATGGTTTGAAATGGTAATAACTTATATAATTTCTCTCTATGGATAAGCTTGAAGATTGCTATAAGAATATTGAAAGGACTACAAACTAGCCTGAAAGAAAAAAAAGAAGCTCAGGAAATTGTAGAGTTTTACAATTGTACCTATACTAAAAATGAAAAAAAATGTATACGAGAGTAAGAAGTTTTTCATTTTTAATTAACAAAAGCTTGGAAAATTCGGCAAAAAATGCAAATTCAGCGGGGAGCCATATTAATGTGTCTCATCATTTGCTAAAAAGTGCCGTAAATTAAGACCAGCGACAAAAATTTTAAAGGCGATAAATGGTGGTAAAATTAATTTTTTGGGTGAAAAAATGAACTTTAGAACGAAATAAGGTTGGAAAATACTTTATGAAGCTGAAAAGTCACGTTTCGCAAAATTTTAAAATACAGTTTTGGGGCATACCTTTTAATGTGTTAATAAATACCTTGAAAAATGAGACTTTTTGGATTTAAAAAATGCATTTCATTCTCATTTTCCTTAATACATTTGTCTATACTTGTGAGTTTTACCTTTTGAGCAGTAGCAGATGTAGGATGAGGCTCCTATTTTTGACACATCATTTAAAAAAAAAGCTCAATCATATACATACATAGGTACTGGCAATCTCTCACAATCCTGATTTTCTTTCTCTAAATATATAGCCTATTGAATAGACCTTTTAAAAAGGAACAATTACGTGAAGGGTTTTTATTATTGAATATGTGTGTTTGGCTCATAAGCATGCTTAAAATCAAAAATGCTACTAAATTCACCCGTGCGTTTCTGAAAGAATGGTCACACTGGCCACTTTTAACTATTTTTGATATAACTCGGGAACTAAGCCGAATTTGACAATTTTACATTTAAAACATTTTGTTCAAAATAAAATTTTTTATCGAATTGAATAGTTTAAAAAATTTCTTAAGAAAATTTTGCAGGAAAAATTAACAAAAACCAACATGAAAAAAATCGAAAAATCAATGTTTTTTTAATTTGTTTCTTAATAGCGCATAACTTTTTTCTGAGTGAATATACGCTGAAGACATACTGAAACAAAGCAAAGAAGAGCTTTGAGGCCTTAATATAAAATGTTAAAAACCCATGTTATTTGAAAACTGACTGAGAAATAGCCATTCAAACTTTACCATTTCTTCTCATTTTTGCAGTCTTTTACCCAAAAGCCTATTTTGTGGTACTTACTTACAAATTTAACATTTCTACCACCTGGTACCAAATCTTATATTAATCGGACCAGCCGTTTGGTCTGTAGGTCTGAAATCAAAACAGCCGAAAAACTAAATTGCGAACTTACATACTTTTTAAATTTTCTCTACAGTCGTAATGTCATATTGTATCAAAATATTGATTTCAAACATTTTAACGAATGTGAAATTTGCCATATCGTACCGAAAAATGGGCTTTCGGGCTAAAACTATGAAAAATCACAAAAAACGGTAAAGTTTGAATGGGCATATCTCTGTCAATTTTGAGCAAATATTACATTTTAAAAATGCCATATTAAAGCCTTTAGTCTCTAATTTATCTTGTTTATGCATGCCTTGACCCTATCTTTGCTTAAAAAAAAGTTATACACAATTTATTAAAAATTTAGAAATCCTTCATTTTTTATTATTTTTAGGTTGGTTTTTGTTTACTTTTCCTGCTCTGATTTTTTTATAAAATTTTTTGAGCTACCCATTTCAATAGAAAATTTAGTTTCGAACAAAAAGTTTTAAATGTAATATTGTCAAATTCGGCTTAGTTTTCGAGTTATACCAAAAATATTGAAAAGTGACCATTCTCTCAGAAACGCATGGGCGAATTTAGTAGCATTTTCGGTTTTAAGCATGCTTATGGGCCAAACAAACATATTCAATAATATAAACCCTTGCACGTAATTGTTCCTTTATACCCCTCATTTTCCGGTCTATTCAATAGGCTAATATGCCAGTCGGCAGAGTCAAACAAAATATTACCTTATAGTCCAGTCATATTGTATTTTTACTATGCAAATTGTGGGGTAGTTTTGATTTGTTCGCTCCCTTATGTTTTCGGGGGTGCTCTGCTGAATCCAAATCTGAGGTTTACCAACAAAATTTCGTGACACAACATGGAAAAAAATCCAAATAAATGATGCAAAAATGCATTTTTGGGAGTTTTTCAGTAATTGCTCGAAAACTAACAATTATTCGAAAATTACATCAAAGTATCATTGAAAGTTAACACAATTTCCACATGTACTCAAATGCTAGTCGAAAACTGACGTATTTTTAATGTTTTTGAAAATCGACTCGAAAGCACCAAGAAGCTCTGTTGAGACGGCGCTCCATGAAGTGGTCGGCACGATTGAGAAATCAATCCATCTCAAAAATTCACCTTGGGTGCATTCCTTGACATAGAAGGGGCCTTTAACAATGTCGAAAATTACGCTATTCGACAAGCCCTAGACTCCATCAGCATCGATCCGATGCTATCAAACTGGATTGATTCCATGCTTCAAACTAGAATTGTAAATGCAGAAATGGGTGGTAGCAAGCTAAAAGTCAGGACGTGTAGGGGTACGCCACCGGGGGGGGTCCTATCTCCCCTGGTCTGGCTTCTGGTCGTAAATAGGATCTTAGTTGAACTAGATCTAACCGGTATCAGAGTCGTAGCTTATGCTGATGACATCGTGTTAATGGTCTCAGGAAAATTCGTTCCCACACTGTGCGACCTCCTACAAACCGCCCTTGACAAGCTCAGTAATTGGGCCAGTAGCTGCGGACTTAATGTCAACCCTCTTAAGACAGAACTGGTTTTGTTTACGAGGAAACGTAACATCCCAAGTATAAACCCTCCCACCATTAATGGGACACCGCTCCATATCACTGGCACGGCTAAATATCTTGGTTTAGTTATCGATCGAAAACTAAACTGGAAAGAAAACATCAAAGAAAGAGAAAAGAAAGCTGCAATAGCTTTCTATACCTGTAGTAGAATTTTTGGAAAGAGATGGGGACCCAGCCCCAAAACCATTCATTGGTTTGGTTTGGTGGCCAGCCTTGGATAAGGCAACCAATCTTAAAACCATGACTAAAATTCAGAGACTGGCGTGTATTGGCACAACTAGTGCCATTAAATCTACACCGACCGCAGCCCTAGAAACATTCCTCTCACTAGCCCCACTAGATCTATTTACGAAAGAGTTGACGGCCAAAAGTGCCTTACGACTACGACTCAAAGAGTGTAAGAATTGGAAACGGGGCCACTGTGGACACAGAACCATAATGAACTACACTGACATAGACATTCGAACGGACTACATTTCACCGTACATAGATTTTAACCCAGTTGTTCTAACAGATTTCCCAACAAGAGAACTCTGGAAGGAAAACCGGGTCTTAAACGAAAATCATGTTTCGGTTTTTACGGACGGTTCCAAAACGGAAGCTGGGGTAGGGTCAGGTATCTTCTCAGTAAACCCACCCTTAAACAAATCGATAAAGCTCCCAAACTTTTGCAGTGTTTTCCAAGCGGAAGTGCTAGCAGTTTGCGAGGCTGCAAAATATCTTTCCACATGTGGACTGATAAATAAAAACATTGACATCTTCATAGACAGCCAGGCGGCAATTAAGGCCATTTCATCATTTGTCACAAAGTCAAATCTGGTTGATCGTTGCCGTAGTGAGTTGAGATTGCTCGGTGAATCAAACTCAGTCACCCTTCGATGGGTCCCGGGACATAGTGACATTTATGGTAATGAAATGGCAGATGTACTGGCCAAAAACGGTTCATCGCTTGAACCGAGCCAATCTGTACCCTGGGTACTTAAGCCATTGGAACAGGAAAAAAATAGAATTCATCAAAGCTTCCTCAAGGCCGCTAACGACAGATGGTCAGGAATTGACACGTGTCGGGTTTCGAGGAATCTCTGGCCAGATATTTCCAAAGAAAAAACAAGGTATTTACTTAAGCTAAGCAGACCTCAACTGTCTCTCTTGGTTGGAATCCTAACGGGTCACAACTCAATGGGAACCCACATGGCCAGAATGGGCATCAGCTCATCTGATCTTTGTAGAGGATGTCAGGACGAAGAGTTGGGGGAGGGCTCATCATACTTCCTCTGTGACTGCCCCAGCCTAGCCAGAACTAGAAAATCAGCCCTCGGAGAATATTTTTTCGATGAACTGGGCGACGTCTCATTTTTGCCACTTAAAAGCATCCTTAAATTCATTAAGAATTCAGGATGGTTCAGGGAGGCACCCCCTTCCTATAACTCCCACTAACTCCCTCCCCTTACCCTTCATTTATCTACATCTTACATATCCTGGGGAGCGCAATGGATCCATTGAGATCCGAGTGAGGTGATGTGGGCCACCACATCACCACCCCTTCTAACCTAACCTAACCTAAGCACCAAGGAACTACTTTGTGTGACAAAATTGAATTTTTGTCTGTAACATGAACCAAAATATACTTTTCTGATGGTCTTTGATGCGTTGAGTTTGAATCTGGCCTTGGAATCGCTCTAGCACGTCAAGTTTTTAAGATATTAGAATCTAAAGATTTACAAAAAAAGTGCATTTTGTATACAAATTTGTGGTTATATATTTTTCCCGAGGTAATTTTTTTCGAAAAAATGTATATAGTCATTCTGAAGTATGAACATTTCACTTCAAAATTCTTTTTGAATGTTTGAAATAAACCTCCGTTCGTCTTCGAGAAATCGTAAGTTATCGTCTTACTACCTTATTCTAAAAATCCCACAATTTTCTCGCTAAGTGCCCTTTTGAGAGCAAATTGCCTGGAAAATGCAAAATTCAGTAAATTTTACGAAATTGGGGGGGGGGCCTCAAATAGAGAAATGAGAAAGAGCTAAAAGACAAACATTTAAGGTTTGACTTCTTGTGAACCAACTCTTATGCAAGGTTTCCACTTGTCTTTGAATTGACACAGTTTGACAGATCACGATTTGGTCTATGAACGACAAAATTACTAGTTCATTTCCATTTGTGCCTTTAATTTACACAAAATCGTTGGTTTCAAAAACAAACAAATTTTGACCAACGTCTTTGTCAGTTCATTGACAGCAATATTCATTTGTATTCGTCTCTTATGAACTGACACTCATTGTCAATGAGCAAATTTTCAGAGCTGTCAGTAATTTTCAACGAAATGGGTGTAAAGTGGTGTTAAGAATTATTAGTTTTATCTATTTTGATGGAATTTATAGTTTGAGTTACAATTAATTTTAAACTTCTGTATCTTTTGTATCAGCGCTTTCGGTTCATTTCATTGTCGACTCTTTTTAGTTTTGTTGTTGTCAGGAACATTATCAACCTCTTAAAGGGATGGAAGATAGCTATATGTGGAAGGCACTGATTTCACAGACTTATTTTTTTTTTCACTTTTGATAACATAATCATTCAACGTTATCAAAAAACTTTCTGTGTCAGTTAAAGGCAAAGTGACATTTAGTTTGTCAATTGAGCCATTTTCACTTGTCATTCAAATTTGGTGTCATTTATTTACAAACAGTGTTTGTCAGTTCAAAGACAACCAATTTTGGAGTATTTCCACTTGTCATTTTGTGAAATGACGCAAAAATGTGTCATTCGTCAGTTGGTAAATAACAAGTGGAAGCCTGGTATAAGTTAAGCTAACTTGGATGCCAAAGTCGTGCTGTACGCAAGTGAAGGGGAAATTTGGCTCTAAACTGCAGTGTATTAGCTGCTACAAACAACCTTTGGCATGCTCAGCAAAAGTCTCAATAGCTCTTTTTTAAAAAGTAATAGCAATATACAGCTCTCTCGTTCATTTACAAACCTCAAAATAAGCATTTTGTGGGAATTTTCATAATTGATTGTGAAAGAAAATACTAGCTTTTTAACAAAAAACAGATCAGAACAGAGGAGAACAGCACAAGTGTGTGAAAACTGTCAGAACAAGATAGAACAGAAAAGTGAAGCTTTGTGCTGACGGGATGGACCGTTGCTGTCTAATTTCAAATTTAAAAATGTTTCAATTTTAATTTTTTTTTGCATTAATTTTCATTTCAAATTTATTATCAATTCACACTTCTTAGATTCTGGTAATGTCTTTTTTTCATGCCCAAGTCCAAAAATATAAAAAAGTACTTCTGTGAAAAATTTTAGCTTATTATTATCCCAAACAAACAAATCAACTGGTACTTTGACATTTTTCATTACTTGTTCCACCTCAAAAGTAGGTGTAGGAAAAATTGTTTTGAAAAACTTAATCAAAGGGCACGGTAGTGCCCAGCCAAGTTCGCGGCACTACACCCTTTTTACAGGAACAAACTCAGGCGATTTTCAACCCCCCTCTAACTTCAGTACCAATAAAGTCAGAAGCTTCAAATTCGGAGTATTTGCTGAACTGATCAAACACAGGTGGCTCACCAAATTTCAACTCTTTAGCGTTCGTAGTTCCCAAGATATAAGACTTCAAAAATCGCAAAAACCGTAACTGACTGACTCACTGACTCACTGACTCACTGACTCACTGACAGATCATCAAAATTATGGAGCACTTCCCGACATCGTAGAAGCTTGAAATTTCGCACAACGGTAGGCCTTGTGGTACATACAAAGGAAAAAATCGAAAGTCTGCAATTTTCTATTCAGGGGGCGTGGCATCCACCCACTTTCTTAAATATTCTATAAATTATATAGAGCCTTTCCGATTGTTGTAGAACAATGAAAATTGGTAAGTCGTTAGGGTTTGAGGTACTTAGAAAGACAAAAATTGAAAAATTGGAATTTTCCATACAGGGGGCGTGGCATCCACCCACATTCTTAAAAATTCTTATAAATTATATGGAGCACTTCCGATTGTTGTAGAACGATGAAAATTGGTAGGTCGGTAGGCCTTGAAGTACTTAGAAGAAACAAAATTGAAAAATTGGAAGTTTCAGTTCAGGGGGCGTGGCATCCACCCACATTCTCAAAAATTCTTATAAATTATATAAAGCACTTCCGATAGTTGTAGAACGATGAAAATTGGTAGGTTGGTATGCCTTGAAGTACTTAGAAGAAAAAAATCGAAAAATTGGATGTTTCAGTTCAGGGGGTGGGCGTGACATTGACCCACATTCTTAAAAATTCTTACAAATTATATGAAGCACTTCCGATTGTTGTAGAACGATGAAAATTGGACTTGAAGTACTTAGAAAGGAAAAAAAATCGAAAGTTTGGAATTGTCCATTCAGGGGTGTTTCCATCCACCCACTTCTTCAGAATTGCTATTATTTGTATGTAGCACTTTCGGTTGTCATAGAAATATGAAACTTTGTAGAGCGGTAGGGCTTGACTTTCACCTGGCAAAATAAATCTTTGCAAAAAGGAGTGAAATCACAACAAAAACATAAATGTTAAAAAAGGAGCCAAGTTCTTATGTGAACAAGAAACCTGTGCGTAAAAAGTCAGCCAAAAAAAGTAATGAGATCTAAAATATATGCCAAGTTTTAAGTTCATTAAGTTTAATATCAAATATCTTAAGTAGAGTAATATCGAAACAATTTCAAATCATGACAGAAATTTGGTATTTAATGATTACAGATTAAAATTTGGTGGATTTACTTGGCAAGTTTTCTCTTAAATACTTACTTAATCACAAATTTAAAATGTATGAAAACTTGACCAGTGAAACCACAAAATTTTAGTCAGTAATCATTAATTACCAAATTTCTGTGATGATTTGGAATTGTTTCGATATTACTCTACTTAAGATATTTGATATTAAACTTCATGAACTTAAAACTTGGCATATATTTTAGATCTCATTACTTTTTTTGGCTGACTTTTTACGCACAGGTTTCTTGTTCACATAAGAACTTGGCTCCTTTTTTAACATTTATGTTTTTGTTGTGATAAAACTTAAAGTGACCGATTATAGAACAGTTTGAGAGCTCCGGAGCCTTTTTCCGGAATACCAAACGAAAACGCTATTATTATTGGATGACCCTATTGAATACATTTGTAAGTATAAGTACATATATTCAACCTAGATATAAGATGATGATTACCAAGTCTCAGCTGTATAAACATTCAAATCATACCATCTTATCCCTCATCAGTTCGAAATATTTTCTTTATTTTTAAGATAACCCTAAAAAGGTCCATTTTCTAATGCCTTTTCCATCAAACTTTAAAGCGGCATGTTTTGTATGCAACTGATATAGTAACCCATCATTTGCACACTAGCTATATACCTATTACAAAACCATGTGTCCGTATTCATTTCACAAAAGGGCACATCATTTCCTTTTCCATCTCATTAAGCCCCCTTTTGGCTTCTGAATGATATCGAATGTCAGCAACAGCAACATCAACAAAAGGGTTAGAAAACTTGAATGTAAAGTATTAAATCCAACCGCTTAAGTGTCAATGTCAAAATCAGATTATTTTTAAAGTTCAGATTTTACCTACCTATACCTAACCGAAACACACAGCCTTAGATGGATTTAATGCCACTCACTTGGACATCCTTTTCCATTATGGAAAAGAAATCCGGTGTGTGCCTGGTCCTTGACAGTGGACACTTATCTGTGTTTTTGGAGTGTTTCTCGGAGATACATATACAGTGGCCAGCGTGTGAATGAGTACAGTGAGCATACTTCAAAACCACATTAAGGTCAGGCTTAAAAATGTCAAAATACCTCCACCTTGGTCTTGCATTGCTTTATTAAAAAAATGTCAAATAATATGCTAACACATTCAGAACCACAAAAAAGTTCGATTGAATCAAAACAAAAGAGTAGCGGAATCCGTTTAACACCTTAAACCTGAAGTTGAGAACTCAATTCCCCGCTATACACCACATCAGGTGGTCTCTTGGTCTTGGTATGAGTCTGTGTCTGAGTCTGATGCTGGTCGCGACTCGATGTTAAGTTATAAGATCGCAAAAACTTGTTCTTTTGCGCAGATTTATTATTTTATTTTTATTTTGCATCAATTCAGCAGATTGCCTACGTCCTGTATATCGAATTGAGATACAAGTTCCAAAGGAATGACGTCTGTTTGAAAATTTCCAATTCGCATCAATTAAAAAACCAGAATTTCAATTTGTGCAAATAACGATCTATCCAACATTTTTGTAAAGTAAGAAGCGAGTGAAAATAGGCCACCCACATCAATGCTGATGAAATTGACAGTCTGTAGTCGAGATAAGGCGCATATTGGAGCTCGTTAATAGTCACTGTTACTATTAAGAATTCAATGGTTTTCGATTTGTATGAAATTTTATTTCAATGACGTCATTCAACGGAAGTGACATAGAATCCGAATGAAACCTGGGCAATATTATACAATGGATAGATATTTCTCGCTAAAAGGCTTCAATTCAAGTTCATATTTATCTAGATAAGGCGATGAGTAAGACTTACTACGTTCATTGCGTTATTTTGTATACGAGCTACGTACAAAGACGCTTAATTTATGATATCAAAAGAGATTGCTAAAATTAGACATCGAGCGTGGTGGTAATTGAGGAACCTTGAAAAAAATTGAGGAATCGATTTACAATTTATTTAAAGAGTTCATTATCACATCGGACTTAACGAAATTGTATCTTAAAACCTTTTTTAGGCAATTTAACACAATAAATATCAATGTATGCACATAATCAAGCCAATTACCGTAAAGTGACTTTAGTCTTACCCTCTGCATGCGTAGGGTTTTCGGCATAAATATCAATTATTATGCACCCCAGAATTTGGTCTTTTTTTTTACTTACATACACAAGGGTGTCCTATAATGAAACCCACATCTGTTTGGTATATTCAACTTGTAGTATAATTGGAAGAATTATTGTGTGGGCCGCTTAAGTTGCATTTCATTGATAAAATTTTATATTTCAAAGTGATATTGATATTTTGAATTGGTTATGCTTCGAAATAGAATAGAATAGAAATAGAAACCCCTTTGCATGTAGAATAGAAGGACATAAAGAGTGGGAGTAGTTTCATATTTCCAAATAACTAGATACAAAAATGACTTAATTTCTATAAATCCCTACATTGTCTGTGATTCTGGGGAATTGACTTTGTCAATGGGTGATATAGGATTTTGTCTTCATCGAAGTTTGTATATTTCTCTATCTGACTTAATCGGATTGGGTTGATGGGGTTCCGAAATGCCTTTGGGAAATAGTTTCAATTACTTGGTCTATTTTTCCATATCTACGAGTACATGATGTATGTTATTCTTTGTCTAAATGCTGTCAATAGGTACTCGTAGTGTACATATAAGGTTAAATATAAAGTGTTGTAAATATCTTTTAATTCCGTATGAAAGAAAACGATATGACAAGTTAAGTTTTAAAGTTGACATAGGTTGGAGGAAATAATTTATCTTGGAGTTTTATTTTTGTTATTTACATATATCTGGCTATAACCATAAATGTATATTGTATACAAACAGTAATAAAGCGGAGATACAAGTATGTGTGTATGTATTTCCAAAGAAATTAATTTCTATGTACAAAAAAGAAGGCAAGGGCTAATGCCATCGATGTGAACATAATAAAATGCATGACTGTAGAGCAAGCTGGCTTAAAGCCTAGTACGCAGCTTATGCATTACGAAAAAAGATTTAATTCTAATTTTCGTTTTGCAGTTAGCTGAACAGATTATTTGGAAAAATCTGTACACTCTTTTTTCGAACACAAGAAACTACCCAGATAGTATATTCTATATTAAGCTTTAAATAACTTGTTAGCAAGGCTCAAAACTTCTCAAGGTCAAGAAAAGTCACCGGCGATTTCTGGGAAAAAACATAGTTTACTCACAGTTTCCATGCGAAAAAAATCAAAATTTTCAAAACAATTTTCCACTTTTCTATGCACCATATTGAATAATATTAAAGGCGAACAATGTTTGCCTTATCCTAAACCACCCATTGAGTCATTAATGTACCTACCCTTAGTAAATAAACTATAGGCCAAAAAATGGAAAACAATTATTATTGGATGCAAAAACCATTTGCATGCAAATATAGCTTTGAGGTAAATATATATTTTTTTTTTAAGTTTAAACTGGTCATTTAAAAAAATATATTTTACTAACCACACTTTTTTGCATGCAAAGCAATTGCCAGTCATTGTTTTGCATGACAATAATTCATGACAGCAATTTTTTATTCGCACGAAACTGTTAATCATACAAGCAAATAATTTTGTTTTTCACCTTAATATTTTTTAAACATGCGAAAATATTTGCATACATTTTTTTCGCACGGAAACTAAACAAAATTTACAAAAATGTAGGTCCGAAAGATTTCTAGATCGTGATTAAAGGTCAACTATTTTCAGTAATAGGTCAGCCAAAGATTTTTTATATGAATTTTTAAAGTTCGTTTCAAGGTGGCAAAAAAAAACTTTTGGCACCTCATTTGAGTCATTTTTAAAAAAAACAAGTATGCTATGGCGTAATGGTTAGTGCGTTGGACTGTCATGCCGAAGGTCTGGGTTCAATTCCCAGCTACTGCCACCTAAAAATAGAAATGTTTTTCCTGAGGTACTGCGTCTTGGGAGGAACTGAAAAATCCTCCAAGAGTATACTTGTCATGAATAAGTGCTTCTCATCAAGCCGTTGGGACTCGGCAAAAAAATTAGGTCCCCTACATTCCAGTCAATAACACGCACACAGGAATAGTTGAGAGTTGTAAGTCATTAGGCCCTGGATTTCCACGAGCTGTTGCACCACCAACATTTATTTATATTTTATTCACTTAAACTTTAAACTTAAATAAAGTACATCGTAAGTAAAAATAGGCTCATCAGGTTGTTTATATTGAACGACAACGATGCTATGTTTATATTTCAAATTTGCTGAAAGCCAATTATTTAACACATGCTGATCACTTCACACTATTTTAAAGCAATTTCTAAAAGTAATTTTCAATCAATAAAAGATTTATCAACTAAAACATCTCACTAATTAAATAAATTTTCCATTTGAAAATATTCTCCATTTGAAAATGATGTGAAAATCAGTGATCCTAAAAGAAAAAGAAAAACGTGCTTAACGTTACATTAAAGACAAATTAAAGAAGTATCCTTAGTAAATAATAAATTTTTATCGAAATGATAGATAAATTCCTACAAAGTATATTACCCCCTGCCTACATTATTTTTCATTCATTCAGCATAAAAATCCCACACATGTGAGTTATATTTTTAAGAGCAGGTCAGGTAGGTAGAGCGTATACCACACATTTTGAGAATTTTTTTTTTCAGCAGACCAGACATATTCAAAATAATAAAAAAATAAAAAAATTTGACTTCATTCAAAAATTTAAAATCGTAATGTTCATTTCTTGGGAGCCGACCGGTTATTTTTCAATCCATGTGTGATTTTTTTTTTTCTTTTCAAGAAATTCAAATAAAAAATAAAAACAAACATTCGACTAAAAACCACACATGATTTTTTATAGCAAAAAAAAGGAGAAGAATGAAAATGGTACATTTACAGCAATCTGTTACTCTGCAAACAACATTAAATCCTTTCTTGAGCAAAAACTAATACCAAACTCAAATTGAATAATTTTCACTCCATTCCACAATCCACAAAAAATAATAAATTTAAATGTGCTCAAAATCTTCGTTTATTTCTTTTGCCACTCAACTCAATTGTATGTCTTCTAGAGTTATTATCATGAGTTAGATAGTTACACGTAGAAGATTTTTATACTTTGAGTAATTGCTATGATGTTGTTTTTATTTTTTAGTAGTGTCAAAATATTTGTTGCTTTTTTTTTGAAGAGCATTGTTGTAGACTATAAACTTTTGAACTGAAAAGTGATTGAATAAGATTAATTCAAGAATTGGTAACTTTTTATAGGTACCTTCTATAGGTGCCATGCGAATTGTGATTTTGACATAAACCTAATTTACATGACTAAATTGTGTGGTCATCGATAGCTACGAGTTGGCCTTGTCATAGAATATGAACAGATAAAAGAAATACTAAAAAGATTCGAGGTTAAACCCGATCATAGCATATTGTGGATCATGAATTTACGATTTAAAGTTCTCAAAAGAGCATGTTGTTTAAATTATTGAAATGAAAATTTTGTAATTTAAACTAATTTTAGAAAATACTTACTTACTTATCCAGCTCCCGATCCATGAAGGGTGTCTGCCTGAGATATTGCGGTCTTCCTTCGGTTGCGGTCCCACGCACGCTCCCTCCAGTCGTCGAGACCAAGCGCTCTTGCGTCTGTGACCGCCTGGTCACGGAGGTTCGGTCTTCCTGGTCGTCTCGAACCTGGGGGCTGGGATTCGAAGTTTTTCTTGGCTGGAGCGTTGTTGTCCATTCGCTCAATGTGGCCGAGCCAGTGTAGTCGACATATTTTGGCTCTTTGGACTACACCCACATCTTGGTACAGCTCGTACAATTCACGATTGAATCTTCTCCTCCAATCGCCATCTTCCCATATATGTAGGACCAAATATCGACCGAAGAATTTTTCTCTCGAAAGTGCCCTGTATCAATTCCCCTTTTTTACTTATCTTCCAGCACTCGGCGCCGTTGAATAGAACTAGTAAAATAATAGCGTTTTGTGTAGGGTGCACTTTGTCTTTCGAGAAAGGAGTTTTGAACCCATTTCTTTGGCCAAACCAAAGTAGCAGCGGTTCGCTAGGGTAATTCTTCGTCAGATTTCCACTAAGGTGTCGTTCGTGGAATTGATGGTTGTTCCGAGGTAGGTGAACTCCTTGACTACCTCGAAATTACTGCTACCATCAATGACGTTTTGTCTTAAGCGATGGACAGATGAGGCTTTGTTTGTTGATAGCATGTTGTTTTGTCTTCATTCACTTCAAGACCAACGCATTTCGCCTGTTCATCAATAGCTGCTTTAAGTACAGCTCTGTTGGAACGGCCGATGATGTCGATGTCGTCCGCATAGCCAAACAGTTGAGAAGACCTGTTGAAGACAGTGCCTTCCAGGTTAACACCATTCTTGCACACTATCTACCCAAGGACTAGGTTGAAGAGGTCCGATGATAGCACATCTGCTTCTCTGAACCCTGTGCACGTATGGTATAGCTCGGATGAGCTGTTACCCATCTGCACGTTGCACCACGTATTTGCGGCCTTGAAGTCGATGAAAAGATGGTGAGTTTTGACTTGAAATTCCTTGGTCTCTTCCAGGATTTGCCTCAATATGAAGATTTGGTCTATCATTGATCTGCTTGGTCTGGAGTCACACTGGTACGTGTCGATCACATAGTGTTGCAGAAAGGCCTTAGACGCTCTCATAGTATGTTGGTTCGTTTTTGGAGGACACATGATCGCCTTTTTTGTAGATTGGGCATATGGAGCTATTTGACCAGTCGTTGATGCATGCGTGATGCATGCACGCTACCAGGATATCTCCTCCATACTTAAAGAGTTCCACAGGTAGGCCATTCGAGCCCGTGGATTGTTGTTCTTAAGCTTGTAAATGGCTTTCTTAACCTCTTCAGTACTGGGCACTGGGACTGAATCTTCATTGACCGGTCTCATGCTGCTTCTTTTTTCTCGTGGCCCGTAATGCCCCTTTAATAGTTGCTGGAAATGCTGCCTGTGCTTCGGTGACTAGGTTAGCTTCACTGTTTCGAAGAGCTTACTTGCTGGTAGCTTGGCTTCTTTGTAGAACCAACGAGTGTTGGTGGTGGTGCTAGATTCCTCGATATACTTGAGCTGAGAGGCTGTGGATGCTCTTTACTTTCTGCACAGGGCTTTTTTCACTTTCGTTCTCTACTCACGGTTCTCCTTTCTTGCGGCTCTTGTTTTCCGTTGCAGCATTTGTATTCATGCAACTTCCCGTCTCCTGCTTCAATACCTCGAACTCATCATCAAACCACAGGTTCTTTTTTCTAGGTGGTTGATAACCTATGGTTGTCTTAGTTATCTCCTTAATGATGTCGCAATACTTGACACTTGTGGCTTGGAGTACGCCAGAGAGTTTCCCGGTCAATTGCTCACTGTAGTCTGTGGCTTTCTCAGATGTGCTAGGGCATGCAATGTTGAATTTCTTCCTTTGGGTGGTCCTCACTTTCTTTTCGTTGGACAGTCGGGCTCTGAACTTTGTCACAACAAGAAAGTGTTCAGAGTCCACTTTTGCACCACGGAAGAGGTGCACACTTCCAAGATGTTTGATACGAACCTTGCGCCAATTAGCACCACCGTCTAGAGATCGCCAAGTTGCTGTTTGTATCCTTTGTCTGGGGAAACTAGAGCTACTTATCACCGTATTACGAGCTGCAGCAAAGTCGATTAGATGCAAGCCGTTATCTGTTGTCCGGATTCGTGGTGGGAAAATGACTCAGATCGAAAGTAATCGATTTCAAGCCGATTAGCGATCACCTGGCTGTGATCTGCATCAAAGCTACCTTCCAAAACATCAGCCTAATATGTTCACACGCCCCTAACGATGAAGCTAAGGAGTCTAACAAGGAAGAGTTGTATGACCTCCTGGACGGAGCCTACGGAACCTATCCGAAGTACGATGTGAAAGTCGTGCTCGGAAACTTCAATGCTTAAGCTAGGAAGTAAAATATCTTTCGCGAATTAGTTATTTTACTTCCTAGCTTAAGTATTGAAGTTCCGAGCACGACTTTCACATCGTACTTCGGATAGGTTCCATAGGCTCCGTCCAGGAGGTCATACAACTCTTCCTTGTTAGACTCCTTAGCTTCATCGGTAGGGGCGTGTGAACATATTAGGCTGATGTTTTGGAAGGTAGCTTTGATGCAGATCACAGCCAGGTGATCGCTAATCGGCTTGAAATCGATTACATTCGATCTGAGTCATTTTCCCACGACGAATCCGCATCCTAACATGTGCAATTTTTGATGACAGCTGTTATAAAGGTCGCAACCTTGTCTTTTCGTTATTCCTGATCCTATCCATCATATCTTCTAGATCGCGGAAATGTCTGCCTTGAACTGTGAGAGGACAGATTCAAGTTTTTGAGTAGCACCTGGCATATAGAGTGTCCTTAAATTACAGATGCATACTCGTAGATGGTGGTTCATTTTCGTTCCGGGTCTCGTTTCCATTTAAGGATGGTCGTCATCCGAGGATTCTCGCGTCTCTTTCATAGCAATTGTTTTTTTTACTGTGGTTTGGTTGTTAGCCCAACGCACTAACCTCAAATCTGTAGTACCATGGGTTTGGTGTTGCAGTTCTTTCCTTGATCAAAATTCGCACTTATAAGTTAAGCAAGTCATAACATAAAGCCAAGACCAGTATCCGACGGTTACCACTGTGAAGGTAATGTAAGCACTTGGTGTGTAGGAAAGGATACATCTCGAGGCCTCCAGTTCCTACAACATCCAACCACCTTAATCTCGAAAATAATGGGTGGTTGGACACTACTCTGTGTCCCACGTTGCCAGAAAGTCTATTCTTTAAACTCGCAAATTATATTTAAAAATCTTCACTTGGATATTTTCTGCAGTAAGAAATACATTTTGCTTGGGCTATATAACTCAAATATAAAAATGACAATTCAAGGAAAGAAAGACAGAGCTACTAATTAAATTTTTCATTTTCTCCATCGTGGAATATGTCATGTCTCATAAAATATCAAGTTTTTTTTTCATGAACCCAAAATGTATGCTTAAACAAGACACGCATACAAATTAAAAGAAAAATCTCAGTACCTAAACCTTTTTATTTTGAATACCTTTGTCAGTACTAAAATTATCTCCCTTATATTTTAAATATCGACAGCACTGTTCAACAACATCAAAGCATCTCAAAAATACTTCACTCATTTCACTGCAAAGCATTGGAGTTTTTTTTAGTTCCACAAGATACTCAGTTGAATTCGGTTGTGTTATCGGATGAATTTAACTTTGCTGTCGTTTCACGGTTAGCTTTTAATATTCGGCCGAATTAAATACGAAATCATCTAAACGAGGCATCTTTTATTTCGTGGCTTGTTAAATCTTTGGCGCCTTCACCAAGGATTGAGTATTCATGTGCAAATAACCAAAATAAAAAAAAATAAAATATATTAAAAAAAAAGGAAGATAAAAAGTTTTTTGCCTATCTTTTGTTATAGTAGTTGTTGTTTTGGTTAACTTTCGAGCCAACAAGTGGAGCGGGAATCAAGTCGTTTAAATATCCGCCAAAATAAGCAAAAAAAAAAACCGAGAGTTATACCTCTATACGTTCACTTCATGGGAGATACCCGAAGTTTATCTTGAAGCTTCAGTGATTATTTTTTTCTTCGCTGGCTTTTTGTCTAGTTTTCCGGTATTTGTGGTTTTGTATATAATAAATCACCTAAAACAAAGTGTCCTAGAAAAGTTAAAAAAAAAATAAATAAAAGTTAAAAAGATGCAAAAGGTTCACAGTGTTAAGTGAAAATTTATCATTCAGTAACCGCTCTTTTGAGGGTTATATAGCTGAGTTAAGATATTTCATTTTTTTCAACTGTGTTAGTTGAATGTGAGTGATCATCAGTTTGAGTCTCAGCGTCCGCGAAAGTTGTAAATCAAGAAAAGTACCGATTTTTGTCTGTTTAAACAAATTTCTATGCAAAATGGATAGTTGCTGCTGATTCATCTCATCTCACATAATTGGCGCCCGGTTTGAACTCAAATACTTTGCCCTCTTTATAACAACTGTGTTTTATTTTGGATAGCTGCCATCAGAAAAGAGTGAAAATTCATCATCATCATCATGATTGAGAAAATGAATTCGTTTTATACATCAAATGACTACGATGTGCCGGCCTTCACTAAGCGGATAAATAAGGTATACCTAACGTCTGAATCAAAATAAAAATATTTTTACCATCTCTAATTTCAAGACTCTGACAAAGCTTGATGTTGTCACTTGAAGTAGGGATTAAGGTTCAATATTTTGAGTGGTTGTATCTGCATGATAGGTATATGCATACCTACCTATCTATTGCAACATATTTTTAAGATGCATAGATAAATTTGTTTCTGTCTATGACGCATTTAAAGTGACTATGGTGGCTCCAGCTCCATCAGCACCAGTCTATACTTCCAATCGAATGGCAGTCGCGCCACACCGAGCCGGCCGTGTCAGTGCAATCTTGATGCACTTGTTGATCTGAAAGACGTCCGTGATCGGACTATCGATCTTATGGATACTTTTGTATCTTCTCAACCTTCTCTTCTCCTCTGATGGAAATTAATCATTCCGCAAATTATCTCTGCACTGGACAGTGCCATAAGATGATGATATTCTTGATGGTCAGGGGCAGCACTCTAGTATCTCATAGATACGTGTGCACAGTAAATGATCTAAATGGACCTGGTAATTGGCTATACAGAGCGTATTTATACTATAATCCATGGGATATATTCACCGGGGTGTTTTCTTTTTTGTTGTTGTTGTTTTGTTCATCGACTTCTTGGGCCTGCTTCATGGTCTCATTTATCATCATGTTTATAAAACCGGGGCGAGTGGATATAATAATTGATGGGTGCATGCGATGCAGAGAGAACATTCAGTTTTTTTTTGCATCGTTCCACAACTATACCTATCTTGATTGATCTGTCGTTTAAGTGGATTTATATACGTTTGTATGATAGGACAGGCAAATTTGCATGCAACTTGTGTAGAGATATTGTTTTTTTTTGTTCTCATAATTTTATAGTCAATTCTGAAATAGAGCGACTTTAAATAGATCACATCAGACTTCTTAATTGTACTTAATATGATGTACTGCGTTTAAAAGAGAGATTCATGGACAGCAGAAATGACAGTAGGTTTGAGTAGGTTGGGTGGGGGGCGGGAGGCTTAAGTGTCGGGTTCGGTTGGAGATTATAATTAATCTTGTCACCTTTTAAACTGAATTTGTTTGATTTTTTTAAATGATTGCAGAATTAATGGGTTTTATATATTTTTATTTATTTTTGTAAATTGAATTATTGTTCTTCAGTTCTTTTTTTTATTAATTAAATCGCGAGATATTTTTTATGAATTGATTGTGTAAAAGTATTGAGCTATCGTAATCACATGCATTAAATATTTTGCTATTTTGTGAAATAATTAATTGATAGAGTGATAGCGGCACCGGCCGGCATGGCACCAAGCGATGTTTAAAGTGTATGTAACTTTGTATAATCTCTGATAGTCACTTTATTAATTGCACGTCTCTGGTTAGGCATGATAATAGTAGAATTTAAAACTGTGGTGACCTAATTTGTAGACAAAAAATTCGTTTTTTGTTTTTGTTATTTTGAGCGATTTTTCTGAACCAGTCAAATTATGTTTGATATATAGAGTTTGAAGCAACTATCATATCACGTTTATAATCTTGTGATCTTTATGTTAATCAAACAAAAGCAGAACTTTAAACTATTTAAGTTCATTGAGGTTGAACAACGGGTTAGTCATTTTCACTAGTTTGGGAATCATCAAAAATAAATATCAAAAATAATTCACTTAACAGAGAAAGTTTGGAGTTTGAAAATATGTACTCGTATGTTCATATGGTATTCCATATCGTCCCCTGATTGCAAGAACTAGGTAACTTGATTTTGAATTTTTGTAATATCCAGGCCAACGGTATTAAGTATGCAGCGTAGTTTTTACTTGAAAGTTCTTCATCAATAGTCAAAATGAGTTTGATTTACATAAAAAACAAAATGGCGCCCAACGTGAGCAGTGAAATATATATATTGTGACAAATTTCTTTTAATTCGATGATATAATGCTTGAAACTCAATAAATTACATGACCTTTATTTTTAATTGAGCTTAAGTGTTTATTAAGATTCATTTAAAAAAAGGGGCCCAACGTGAGAAATATAGTTTATGCTATGTTGGTTTTCTTTAAAGTAAACTAGATATGATTGAAATAAATTTAAAAACATGATCTTGATGCCTATTTTTTTACTATATCTAGTATATCAACAGAATGGCGCCCAATGCAAGGAACAAAGTCTTTGTTGTGGTGTTTTTCTTACGACAGATTATACATATTTGCAATTAGTTCAATATTAATATCTTGATTTAAAAAAGAGAATAGATTTCTTTATCTTTAGAAAAATCATTTGATTAACAAAATGGCACCCAACGCAAATATTATGAGGTTTACCATATTTTATTTGAAATTTAATAAATATCATACACTTAATTCATAAAGCCGTTTAGTTTCTACTCAAAAGTAGTTTGTTGGTAGAAAAAATGAGTTTGATTCATATTTGAACCAAATGGCGCCCAACGCAAGCCACAAAATCTATTTTCTGATGGTCTGCTTCCAGGACTTTTATTTAAAAATATATTAAATATTTAGATCTTTTCTTTCCAAAATTTGTTTGCCGGTATAAGCAATGAGTTTCATTCATATTAACAATAAAATGGCGCCCAACGAATGAGCAACTAAATTTTACTGTGGGGGTTTTCTTCCAGATGGTGCCTTGAATTTATTCAATAACAAGATCAAGATTTATAAAGTAACTTGATTTCTTACTTAAGAATTATTTCATTAAAAAATGGCGCCCAACACTTGAGTAACTTATTTTTGTTGTAAGGGTTTTCTTCCAGAGGGTGCTTTAGATGTATTCTATAGCAAAATCTAGATTTATAAAATAACTTGATTTCTTGCTTATTGTTTGTAGCAGTAGGAAAAATTTGTATATCGGTAGAAGAATTATTTCATTCAAAATTGGCGCCCATCGCTTGAGTAACTTATTTTTGTTGTGAGGGTTTTCTTCCAGAGGGTGCTTTAGATTTATTCAATAACAAGATCTTGATTTTAAAATTAACTTACCTATTTTTTGTATCAGTAAAAAATTATTTGATTCAAAAAATGGCGCCCAACGCTTGACCAACTAAACTTTTTTGAGAGGGATTTCTTCCAGAGGATGCTTTAAATTTATTCAATAACAAGAAATTAACTTAAAAAGAAACTTAATTTAATACCTATACTTTTGTAGCGATAGAAAAATTATTTTACTCACAAAATGGCGCCCAACGCTTGAGGAAATAAATTTTTTCTGAGGGTTTTCGTCCATTGTGGGCTCTTGATTTATGCAATAACAACGTCTTGATTTATAAGCAACTCAATTTCTTACCTATTCTTTTATCGGAAAAAATTATTTGATTCACAAAATGGCGCCCAACGCAATTATGATGAGGTCGACCATATATATATTTTAAATATATCAAATAACAAACATTCAACTCATTAAGCTGTTTTGTTTCTATTTAAAACTTGTTTATTGGTAGAAAGAATTATTTTAAAAATTATCTTGATATTTAAAACCAAATGACGCCCAACGTAAGCCAGAAAATCTTTTTTCTGATAGTCTAGCTCCGGGCAACTTATATAAGTCTGAAATTAATTAAATATTTTGATCTATTCTTATCAGAACTTGTTTGCCCGTAGAAAATAAGTTTGATTCATATAAACAACAAAGTGGCGCCCAACGCAATACCAACAAAATCTTCTTGGTGAGAGTTTTTTCTAGTAGGTGGATTATACCTACCTACTTGAAATGTATTTAATAAGCAGAGCTTGATTTATAAAGCAACTAAATTCCTAACCTAATCGTTTTTATCTGTAGAAAAATTATTTATTATTTTATTCAAAAAATGGCGCCCAACGCATATAACAAAATCAACGATGTCTGTTCAATGAAAGTAAAATTGCTTCAATATACTCTCTTTTTTGTCTTAAATAATAATATTATTCAGCTTGATTAATTTTATCATGACAACTTGCCATTTCGTATAGATAAGGAGCATTTTGTGACTTGCCAATCCACAACCAAAACTAAAGCACTTACATTCAGTTTGAATGCATTAACTTTTTTGATTTCATGTTAAACTTAAAACAAATACAATTTCTCAGTAATTTTTTTCTTAAAGAGCAAAACTAAAAACTAACATGACCTAAATAGAAGATTTCATTAAAAAAATTTTTAGACTTAATAATGTTTTTGCAGTTGGTTCTGCCCAACAGAAGTTGGCAGAAAACTTTTGGTTTACTTTAATTATTTTTTTTCTTGTCCGCTCTCGCTGACCGAACAACTTCATTAAGAGAGATTTAGTTTTGTAAGTCAATTATGTACTTAGAATGACTTAATTATTATACTCAGTTTTATTTTTTTGTTGTTGTTTTTATTTTTTCTTAGAAATCGCTACAAGTTTTAAACAACTATTTCACGATACTTTTCATACAGCGTTTTTTTTTTGCTTTTCCTTTTTTTTATTTTTGCTTCTACAGACTCATAAACAGCAAATTAAAATCTAAAGCTAAAATGTAAATTGTAAAGTCACGTTTTTTTTGTGTTGCCTCAAGGGTCACACTTCACCCGGATAGATTGTAATTAGTAGTCGCACGTGTAGCGACGTCAACGACGACGTTCATATATACATACTACCACCATATACATATTGTATACGTACGGGACAGGACAGGGACATGAGGACAAAAAAATAACGTCGTCTACGTCTCATTGTTGGAATATACTATATTCACGATTGTGCCTCACAAGTCAATAAACTACTTCATCAAGTCATCAGTTCAAAGGCAGCAACAATTTCAGCCAATTGTTGTAGTTACCTACAGAGTGTATTATAAACCAAACAGACTTCTGCACTAAGTATTGAAGTCGTGTAATTAATGATTTTAAAAACACAGCTCTTATACCTACGGTTGATTTGGTTTAGGTTTTTGTTGATGGATCGGTCTCTGTGTTAAATGCAAGAGGGAGTATATATTTTGAATTCAATATTCAAATCACCCACATGTCTGGATGGTTGTGGTGTAGCAGGAAACATTTTAGCTGGCAATTGCATGTCACAGCAGAGGGTTTCGATTTCGATTGAAATCAATTTAAAAAAAAAAGTCAAAATACAATTTCTCACGATTTTTGTTTTATAGCCAAACCATACAAAAGTGTCAGCCAGTAAATAAAAATATTTATTGTGATAGTGAAATGGTGGTATAGTGTTTGGTGCATCACTCTCCTCACGACAAAAAATTTCTGGCAACATTGATTTTATTTTTATTGTCACTTCACTTCATTTTTTAATTTAATTAGAAGGTGGAATACGTTTTGACGGACTCGTCTTTACGCTGTCAAAACACAATTCAGGAATCTGTTGATCGAAAGGAAAAATGCTATTTTGATTCATGTTAAAAACAAAATGGCGCCCAACGCAAGACACCAAATTTGTATTGCGATACTTTCTTCCGAATCGATGAATGTGAGCTTCAAATTTATCAAATAAAAAAGTCTTGATCTATTAAACTGCTTAGTTCCTTATAAAAACAAGTTTATCGATGGTAAAACTGACAATAAAATGGCGCCCAACGCAAGCAATAACATTTTTGCTGTAATGCTTTCTTCCGGATTTATGAATGTTAGGTTCAAATTTATCAAACATCAATGTATTGATCCGTTTAACTGTTTAGTCATTTATTAAAACTACTTTATCGATGGTAAAAATGACAATTAAATGGCGCCCAACCAACGCAAGCAAAAACATTTTTGCTGTGATGCTTTTTTCCGGTTTGATGAATGTTTGGTTCAAATTTATCAAACATCAATGTATTGATCCGTAAAACTGTTTAGTAGTTTATTAAAACTAGTATATCGATGGTAAAAATGACAATTAAATGGCGCTCAACGCAAACCATAACTTTTTTGTTGTAATGCTTCCTTTCAAATTAATAAAACTTAGCCTCAAATTTATCAAATAACAATGTCTTGATGCATAAAACTACTTAGTCCCTTATAAAACAACAGTTTCTTGATAGTAAAAATGACAATAAAATGGCACCCAATGCAACAAATTTTTTTTTTGTGATGCCTTCCTCCGAATTGTGGAAAATTAGCTTCAAATTTATCAAACCGCTATGCCTTGATCTATGAAACTGCTTAGTTCCTTATAGAAACTTATTTATCGATAGTAAGAATGACAATAAAATGGCGCCCAACGCAAGCTGTGATGCTTTCTTCCAGATTGATGAATTTAAGCTTCAAATTTATCAAACAGCAATGCCTTGATGCATAAGACAGCTAAGTCCCTTATAAAAAAAACTAGTTTATCGATAAAAAAAAAATGACAATAAAATGGCGCCCAATGCAAGGAATCAAAAAAACCAATGTCGTTACGACTTCTTTCAGGACCGTACCAATGTGTTTGAAATTTATTCAATAACAAGATATTGATCTAGAAAGCAGCTAGTAGTCTCTTACTTAAAACAGTAGACAGTTTCAGAAAACCAAAAAAACAGAAAGCGAAGCGCAATAACCAAGAAATTATAATAGTCGACGGAATAAGTTCTTTTTCATTTTGTTTAGTTTTACCAGCCATTATGTTTTTTTCTCAGAGGATATTCCCTTCAGGGAAATAAGACAATATTTCAAGTTATGATCTGTTTTTTTCTTGTATCTTAGAACTCCAAGCAACGGACCAGACACATTTGTCACCCAAAGTAATCTGAAACTTTAGATTCGCTTTGGTTTTTTGTCCTCGTTTAATGTATTGAGATTTGTTCCAGCAAATTTTTCTTCTCGAGGATTTAGTTTTCTTTCCATTTACTTTTTGAAATCCCTCCTTTCCTTCCTCCTGCATGCAACTCTAGGCCTTGAGAATACAAATAAAATGAATAAATTTGCGAGGGACGTGACTTTTTCTTCTTTTTTTTTAAAGCATAAATTCGAAATTTTGTATGGCAACTATCACTCCATTTGTTGGTATCACAATGTCACATACCTCAATGTCCACAAAATAATTTGTAAGGCAGTTAAAAATCTGCATGTGGAACGTCAAAGAAGACAACCAATGCCGACAACTATACGAACGACGACCGACGACGACAACACAAAGATAATTGCACTTGTTAGAGAATTTGATTGAGTGTCTGTATATGTATGTACAAGTACCAACACACATACAGATTCCAATGAAAATAATAAATTCTCGGATCTGCTGACAGATAGATGAACTCACATCACACACAATGGGTTAATTAGAATGACGTTGGGATATGTTTGTTTGACTCTCAAACTGACATTTCAAGATCATGGTTTCATTGGCAAAATATATGTGCGGAGCGGAATATTTGTGGAAAAAACAAAAATAAAATTAAAAATTATTTCATCTCCATGCAGTCAGACCTCGTTGCACTCTATTTGTATTGCACTTAACAGAGAAGCGACAACAATGACACCCGGATGTGAGCATCTCTTAAAAAACCATCTGCTTGCAATAAAACGATATACAAGATGGTGAAACTGCAATTTACATGCGGCGAGGCGACGAACGACGGGCAGCGTGCATAAATGTTGTTGCGTGTTTAATGCTTTTAAAGAAAAAATGCGCGGCAAAGGCCCCAATGATTGCATGAACTGTGATTTCAAAAAAAAAAGAAAGAAAAGCAAAAGAAAAATATTTAATTGAAAACATTCAATGACATTGCTACACAAAACACAACTTAAATGGAATTTAAATGAATCATTGAGTTTCGGTTTAATTAGATCGAATTCAATTTGCCACACAATTGCATAAGCGCAATTACGACGCATCGAAATTGCAACTTGCAACCGTAAACAACTTAATTAGCATATGCATTGAGTGTTAAAGCCTGCAGGTTAATGTGAAAAAAGGTGTTTATGTATGCATAGGTGTTAGAAAAACACCTGCTTTTTGTCTTCATTTAATAAGTAGAAGATAAAGGCAGGTACTCTTGCAACAAAACAATGTAAACATACCTATAAATGATAAAGAAAATAATATTGGATTAGCTGTCAAAGATTTATTGTTGTTATACCATTTAGAAAAACTATAATCAACAAAGTGATTTATGATGATTTCAATGGGAAACGTCATAGTTGTTGCTAAGCAAATACATTGTTTCTCGAATGGAAGAGATACATATATAAAAATCTACCTGTTGTTGTTAAAAATACCGACCTACATTTATGGAATGCAGCGCCATGAAATCAAAAGTAAAATAATCTTAAACGGAAACCGACCGAAAAACAGCATTTTGTTTTTCTCAATGTGAAACCAATATTATCTTATCACAGAAAAAACAAACAGGTTCATAATACTTGCAGGGTCAATATTTGATTCTTTTTTTTTTCTCTCTGCTTTTTTATTGGCAAAAAATAGATTTCATGAAATTTTGTGGAAGATTTAAAAATATAAATACAATCATACTTTTTTTAAGTGATATTGCATGCGGTTTTTCAAGTTAACAACTTATTTTATATTTAAAAGAAGAATATCTACCGTGAAACTTGATTCCTTCAGAAGCTTAAACCTGAAAGGTATATTGATTGTTTTTTATCTTTTCATCAGAATTTTGGAAATATGCAGACAAGTTTTCAATACAAAAAACCACTTAATCAGTGAAATTTAAATGAGCAGCAAATGCAAATAAATTTTTAAGAAATTTCAAAGGCAAATATGGAAGTAGTTTGCCAATAGCTTCAGATTGCATTCTACAATCCAGTGAATACAAAATTAATTACATTTTAATATTTGTTGACAATTCACAGCTGTCACCAACCGAAAACAAGTCATTTGCACGTGTTGTTTTATCGTGTAACTAACCATGGTGGTTTGGCATCACTTTTAAACAACACATTTGACAGATGCCACCAAAACAACATGGCCACAGACTGTCAGCATTAGGTGTGTTTGTTAACGTGAAATATAACTTGCAAATTTTCACAATTTGCTGTCAGAAACCATAGGGAAAAAAATTTGCGAGCTTGAGAAACTTGTTGAAAATTTCACGTTGCCCAAACAGGCATATTAACCCTTCCCAATTAGAAAAGCCCTTACATTGTGTCTTGTGAATCGAAATGTTTGTTGCTTAAACCTACCCAGCTAAGTTCATTCATACAATTTTCTTTCTTTTTTTAACAATTCCACAGACCATTTGGTTTTTTGGTGTGGGTTTATCTTTGAAACATGAGATTCCATCATTTATCAAGAACTTTCTACTTCAGTGAGCGATTAGCCTCTTCTACTTCAATTAACATCATCTTTTCCCATCCAGCAATATGACTATATCGATTGGAATGCGACTTACTTGGTAGCAGAGGTATAGAAACTCTTCTCAAGAATTTACAACTTCCGATTGCGTCACGCATATCACTTCTTCATCTTCGCAACGGATTCCCCATGGCCCGTGTGTAAATCGAATGAATGGTTATGAATGACTCATACTCAATGGTATCTCTTTAAGCTGAGGAATTCCTCTCAAAGTCAAAATCTGTCTATCTATACATATTGACACACGTGTGACTATATTTAACACAACCCACGTGCGTATAGTTTAATACACTTAACTGGAATTCCACATGATGAATTACAGTTAATTGATGCGAGTTAGGGAGTTGGTTTTAGACGAATGAAATCTAATTTGCTTAAATATTTCCATTTAAGTGTGAGTGGGTGCGCACAGCGCAAACAAAAAAGATTTCAAAAGTTATGCCTTGCATAGAGAGAGAGGCTTGTTTTATTTGTTTTAATTTGATTTTCTATGGAATTCTTTTCAGTAACGCCAAAACAGCATTGTGTTTTTTATTGACGAAAAGAATTTTTTGTGCGGGTTTATAACTGGGTTTATGGTTATCGTTAAAAGTTGTATAGTGTAAACCTATATTTATACTTTTTTTTTAAGGCAGACAATTCAAAGGCTATTTCCATAACTAATTAATAAGTATGTGGAACATAATTAATGACTTCTTTGATGATGATTAAATTTATTCGAATTAAATTTTCGTGTTTAATTTTTATTATTATAGGTATTTGAGTGTATATGAAAAGTTCATTGAGTTGAGACTGCTATAAAAGTTAAGTAACTATTCCCTATCTCTTTAGGTGAAGTTAATCAAAGGAATGGAAGCAAAAGCTGATTCTTAAGAACAAAAACCTTCATTCGTTGTTCGATTCAGTTCATTGTTTGCCAAAAAAGAAACATTGCATCTCATTTCCACATCATAAGAAAAATGAAACTTCATCATTTGCATTTTTTAACGTGCCGTTAAAGTTAATATTCTTAAAATATTTTGGTGCCATGGAAACACACCACATACATAGATTTATTTAGTCTAAGCCTTCAGTGGAAACATTGCATAACAAACTACATTAGGAATGATAACGAATGAGAAAGAATCTAATCAAATCGTCCGTCGGCTGGGGGTATTCTGTTCACTCCCCTTACTTCGTGTCTTTTTTGCCTAAGACAAAAAGTTTCTAAACTTAAAGTCTCATTCGTTTTTTTGATCGTTTTATGTCTTGTCTTTTTGACAGGTACGTACTTTCGTGATCCCATACACTTTCTGTCAAAAAACGAAAAAAGTCTATTCGTGATTTTGACGTTCAAAAATTTGAAGTTCATTTATTGAAAAATATTAGGTACTTAATAAAAACTAAAAATATTTTTAAATCACTTCATATTTAATTATGAAAAACAATATTTAAGCTCCAAAGTTTATAAGCATCTCTCGCCTAAACTAGTTTGTCAAATCATAAAAATCAAAGTTTAACCAAAAAAATCCTGAAATTTTCATAAAAATTTCTCTAGTTCTAAGTCTGCTTGTACTAGCGTTACCTACACACCCTCATCCAATGTGTCAAAAAGACGAAACACGAAACGACCGAAACAACGCATCATGTAATCAGGCTCTTAGTTTCTACGTGTAAAATATGACTTCGTATTTGACAGCGAAAGTAATTAATTTTGCAAGTTGCATAAATATTTGTCATTTCAGTATTTTGAAATGGCCTTTGCAATTTTGATTTGCAATATTAATTTGATTATTTAGGCCATGCGTCAATTGCGTTAAAATTTTGGTGAAATTGGATCCCAGTTAACTTTGATCCGTTCTTATAAAGGTGAATAAAATTTAAGGTTTTTGCTGTGTCGATTGAATTAAATGGGATTTTTTAAAACATTCATTTTCCATTAGTTTTATTGCAATTAAACAATCCAGTTTGCAAAATGAAAGACTCATCTGAAAAAAGTATTTTCAATAAATTTTATGGATTCCTTTGCATCACAAATTATTGAATTGTATCTTTGTTTTATTTTCTTGAATACATAATTAGATTTACTATAAAGCTTTTGTCCTAATCTTTTTATTTGATTTTAGATTTTTTATCATTCCCGATAGGATTCATGACTTCACGACAGCAAAATAAAATATTTATCAAAGTTAAAAGTTCAAGTGAGCTCAACTCCATAATTGCGTTTCGCCCAGGTACGATAGTTGGGCTCATCAGTCACTCCACTTAAACAGAAGAATTTCTTTTCAAATTTTCTTCATATTCAATTATTAAAATATTTATCTACGTTCATCTCCCTCACTCCTTTATGAGCATAGACTAGTCAAAAATTAACCACTGGCTAAAATTTTAACGAGCTCCTAAGCAGGTTAAATTTTAACATCTATATTAACCTCAGTAATGTCAAAATTTAGCCATGGGATCAAATTTAACTATAATTTTAACGCAATTGACACACAGCCTTAGTCCCCTTTCAAACGAGGAAACTGAGTTGCTAGCAACGTTCAGGTGAGAAGGGATGAACAAAATCTCCCCGGTCGAGTATTTGAAGAGATTTTTTGACATTTCCTGTCACACCTAAGCTAAGGTGCGTTCAACCCACGTCTATCCTGCAAAAATTGTCAGTACAGGGCTTATGGGCGAGCTTTTTTCAAAACAGTGGCGCCAGTGTATACCATCACCAGAGTTGGGTTGTAATCATTACATTTGTAATTTAATTAATAATTAATTACATCTGAATTACGATGCATGTAATTAAGGTGTAATTCAATTACATGCAATTACACAGTAATTGTAATTGAAAAATTCAATTACAATTACATGTAATCGGTAATTTAATTGAATTACGTACTGTAATTGGAAATGTAATTAACACCATGTAATTAAGAATGTAATTGAATATCAGTATCATAGCTGAGAGGAAATTGGGCAGATTAAAGCTTCAAAAGCTTGCCCTATTGCTCTTAAATTGAAATGGTTAAATACACATAAGATAATGTCAAACAAAACTATTAATGAGAAAATTTTCATTTACTGTATCAAGAGAAAAGTGGTTGGCCAACTAAAGGTCAATGAAAGTTTGATTTCAAACAACGCACTTTCTCTGGGAGTCCGTCAGAGTTTCGAAAGGCAAAGTTTCGAAAAAGAAAGTTGCGAAAAACCATAGTTTAGAAAGGACAAAGTTTCGAAAAGATAAAGTTTCCTAAAAGCCTATTGAATAGACCTTTTAAAAAGGAACAATTACGTGCAAGGGTTTTTATTATTGAATATGTTTGTTTGGCCCATAAGCATGCTTAGAACCAAAAATGCTACTAAATTCACCCATGCGTTTCTGAGAGAATGGTCACACTGGCCACTTTTCAGTATTTTTGGTATAACTCGAAAACTAAGCCGAATTCGAAAATTTTACATAATAGCCATTCAAACTTTACCATTTCTTATCATTTTCCGCAGTTTTTGCCCGAAAGCCTATTTTTTGGTACTTTATGACAAATTTAACGTTCCTAGCACCAAATACCAAATCTAATGTTAATCGGACCAGCCATTCGGTCTGTAGGTCTGAACGCATTTAAAAACAGCCGAAAAACGAAATTGCGAACTTACATCCTTTTTATAAATTCTCTATAGTTCTAATGTCATATTAAATCAAAAATGTTGATTTCGAACATTTTTACGAATGTGAAATTTGCCATATTGTACCGAAAAAGGGACTTTCGGGCCAAAACTGAGAAAAATTATAAGAAATGATAAGGTTTGAATGGGAATATCTCTGTCAATTTTGAACAAATATTAATTTTTGAACATGCCATATTAAGGCCTTTAGTCTCTACTTTGTTTTGTCTATGCATGTCTTGACCCTATCTTTGCTTCAAAAAAAGTTTTGCACAATTTATTAAAAAATTTAGATATCCTTGATTTTTTGATTTTTTTAAAGTTGGTTTTTGTTATCTTTTCCTGCTTAAATTTGTTCGTAAATTTTTTTGAACTATCCATTTCAATAGAAAATTTAATTTTGAACAAAAAGTATTATACGTAAAATTTTTAAGTTCGACTTAGTTTTCGAGATATACCAAAAATACTGAAAAGTGGCCAGTGTGACCATTCTCTCAGAAACGCATGGGTGAATTTAGTAGCATTTTTGGTTTTAAGCATGCTTATGGGCCAAACAAACATATTCAATAATGAAAACCCTTGCACGTAATTGTTCCTTTATACCTCTCATTTTCCGGTCTATTCAATAGGCTATAAGATAAGTTTCGAAAAAACGGAATTCCGCGGAGAGAAAGTAAAGCGAAAAGTAAAAGTTCCGCAAGATAAGGTGTCGAAGGAAAAGTTTCGAAAAAAAGTTGCGAAATTCTCGGAACTTCCTTGCTCCTTAAGAGATTTCTATGAAATTGACACAGGTAGCTATCACCTGATACACAATTAAAAAAGAAAAAACTATTTTCAAAACAGGGTGTTCCAAAAATATGTCATCATATTGCAACCTCGATCGATTTAAATGAAATTGACACAGGTGATAGCTGAAACAGAATTAAAACAAACAAATATTTCCAACAGGGTGTTCCACAAAAATATCAACTTCGTTGTTCCCTGAGCGATTTCGATGAAATTGATGCAAAATTTTCAACATTTTTTTTTGTCCATTACCTACCAAAAACCAAATGTAAAAATCTTTCTTAGTTTTTGAGAAATTAAGAAAAAAAATGGATAAATTATGGATAATTCATGAATAAATACATTTTTTCGGGCTTTTTTGGTAAAAGTACCTTTTGTTTTTTTCTTAATTTCTCAAAAACTAAGAAAGATTTTTACATTTGGTTTTTGGTACTGGACTAAAAAATATGGGGGCATTGAATATTGAACACAAAAAAGTGCTTAATTACGTTAAATTTTGAAAAATATCGACTAAAGAAAAAAAAATCTCATTTTTTTTTAATTTTGACTTTGAAATTTATTTTCTCAAAAACTATTCGCTTAAACAACTTGATTTAAAAAACAAATGTAAGAATGGAGTATTAGCACTACAATGGACGCACATTATAAGATGTGTTTTCGTTGATTTGTATTGTTTTTTTGCATTTAAAGTCAATGTTTCAGAAACTACCCCCCCTGCCTCCCTGAGGCTGAACTTTCCCCCCATATAATTTTTTTCTTAGAAAAACCCCAAGAACCACACCCTAAAATATGTCCACTCAGGTCTGGGACACCCTGTATACAAAATTTGTTTTTAAGAAAACCGCTCCAGTGATTTAATTTTGTTTACATTATATTCCTATTTTTTCAAATAATAAAATGGGTTTCAGCTCTAAGCTATTTTATTTGTTGTTTTTACAATATTTAAAGAACGATTAAAATGCTTGGTTATACTTTTTTATATATTTTTTTTCCACTATGCAAATCTTAAGGTCTTAAAATTCAAGCAACTTGAACACAAGAGCAAGTACGTGCGGTGCACTTTATTTCTTTTAATTACAAAATTAATTACAATTTTAATTACAAAATTAATTACATTTTCTAATTACATTGAACCTACTTTTCGATTACTGATTTAATTACATTTCAATTACATTTGTGTAATTACGATTAAATTACTAATTACCTGTAATTGTAATTGTGACTTTCAATTGCAATTACCCAGTAATTGGGCTGTAATTGAATTACAGTTGAATTACTAAGTAATTAGCCTGTAATGTAATTGGACTTCTAATTACCCAACTCTGACCATCACAACACTCAAATAATAAACCTGCCACTGAAAAAGATACTAAACCACTGATTAACATTCAGGAATTGTTGTTGCAACTCCTTGCAACATTTCGTACGCTCCAACATGACCGTCGTCTTTCAATGCCAAAAGCATTCTGATCGTATACTCGCTTTCGCTTCTACCTTCGCTGTGTGAAATAAAATAAAAAATTCAAATTCCAACAGAGTTGCCTTTGCCATGTTGCAACAGTACGAAAGAGCTTTTTCAGTGGTTTTTATGAAAGAACTTTCAGTTTTGAAGCTTTTGAGAACAATATTTATAAAGATGAGAGCCAAAAGTGTTGTCGTTTTGACTGTCCCCTTATTCTTTGTTTGTATATTTGAATAAAGCTATAAAATCCACTTAAAATTTGTATGATTTTAGTCTTTAAGAAGAAAAAAGTTATTTGCGCTAAGTTTTGAAACATTCACAAAGCGTTACGTGATCAAATTCATTTAAAAAGGTGTGCTGTGGTAAAAATAGATAAATGGATCTTTTTTTTAATATGTTTGAAATGGTATCAATGGTAACCATATGCACATTGTTCTTCGATTTGTGGCAATTATAATTCAAAGTACGGAAACCCTGTGAGAGCTTTAAGTTGAGACAGATGTATGCAAGCCAATGCAACCAGACTGAGAGGCAAACGTCCTATCTTCCCTTTACTGACAATTTTTGTTGGATAGAGCATAGAGATTTTGTTTCCTCGTATGAAAGGTACTAGAGATTTTTAAGGAAATTAAATGAAAACATCAAAAAATCTCCAGCAACTTGTTTCTTCGTAGGATGACTGTCTATAAAATTTGCACCATTTTCTTCTCGCTTTTATTGTAATATATTTAAAAAATTACCTGCAGAACTCGAAACAACAACAATATTTAAGAGAAAAACCAAAGATAATCAATACATATAGGTATTTGATTATTTCTGATAAAAACCAAAGCGTATTATTAAGCACAGGTAAAACCACCGTACTTTCTTTTTCCTCAAAAGCTTATTCCCTTTTAAAAGTTTAAAGTAAAAGCCTAAGGGGAATTCCATCGTAATATCAGATGACAATCACCTTTACTGCATAGTGCTTCACTGCTAAGTTTCTCTAAAGTCTATAAAAATTCCAATGAGTTTGTTGTAATGTAACTAGAAGTTAAATATTCATAATAAATTAGCATAAAATAAATGCCTATTTAGAAGCATGTTAGTTAAGTTATTCTTAACAAGAAATTACTCAATTTGTGTACTATTTTCAAATGTGACCGCTATTTATTTACACACTTTAGTAATAATAAGATATTATTTTTGTAGGAATAGTACATTTATGTTCAGTACGATGGCGGTGCGCTTAATCATTGATAATTTTGTGGAAAAACCGCAAGCGCAACCGCAGCCGAAGTCTGACTTTTATGTCAAAATTAATGATTCATTATTGAAAGTGTGCGTACAAGTGAATTTGTGTTTTTTTTTTCATGTCAAATAAACCTGAAAAATAAAAGACCTTAACCTTCAAACCTGAAGATTTTAATTTACATAAATTTATATGCATTATTGAATTGCAACATTTTTGTCATTTTTCAATACTTTAGGTACAGTTTTGTCAACAAGCTATTTTAATGGTAATGCATTTGGCTTGTATTTTTGAGAGAAAATAAATACCAATGCCAACTTTAATTGTTATTAAATGTTGGCATTGATATTGGATGAATTAATTCTGTTACTTATGGGGAATGACAAGAAAGCATTACTTGTTGATTTCTTTTTTGTTGCATATTAGCTATACGTTTAACTGAAAATGAACTTAATTTTTTGTCTCTGAGTAGTTGCCACAAAATTGCCTTGGAATGGGTTCATAAATTATATGTTGTTGTACCCTTGTAAAACTATCGTATTGCTGCCTGGCAGCCTTCAAATTAGAATTGTGATTCAGCTACATCCATCGATGGTACCTGACATTAAATGGCTTGAAATTTAGAAGACAAACTAGGTATGTTCCAAACATTCCAATTGTTTTTCACTTTTTGCTACCATTCATATTTTGCCAAATTTATGCTCCACCTATACATTTCAAAAATTGAGTAGGTACTTTCGGGCAGAAGAGAGCGCATACAAGAGAGCAAATTTCCTCTTGCCGATGAATTCTATCCAAGTAATTTTGTTGGGTCTGTCAAGTGCTAGGTTGACGTTACTCAGATGTCAGATTCATATACAAAAAATAGTTGTCAAATTTACCACCAAACTGGAACTTTTTCGGAAATTTACTTCTCTCTGAGAAAATTTCATTGAGATTTGTTCCAAAAAATCTTTAAAAATGTTTGGAACAAAAATGCATAGGTACTAAATTTAGACGTACCATTTAATCCAAAAGCCTTTTCCCAGGACAAAAAAAAATTAAAAATTGGGTTTTTCGATTTTTCGAAGTTGTGCGAATTACACCTTGTTTGTTGTTTTATATTAATGCTTTGTTTACACTGATCGAAATATGTTGTTGGAAAATTAAGAAAACGATCAGACAGTCAACCTAAATATTCAATGCGTTGACTCGTTGGCATGTTGCATTTGAGTGAAAATTGTCAACATTAAGGTGTAATAGCTTCTGGCATCGCTTCTGAAATTAAATAGCGATGCATTTAGAATTCTTCAAAGTAAAGGACCATGTTTAGTTAAGGAAGATTGACTCTGGACTCCAGAGTGTCATCGTGTCTACAATAGAAACTTTTGAGGCAGCTCAAAACAAATTGAAACAACAACAACGTCGATGCTTAAGTAGTTCATTGAAACAACAACAACCGAGACTCATCATGAGTCCAGTGTTTATGTTTTCTTCATGTTTCATGAAATCCCTGACCCCCACTTCTCTTGCCAACAAACTGTCCTAATATCGGACTCAATCTTCCCAATCCAAAATGGTTTTGTCCAATTTAATTTCAAAATATAAAGAAGTAATGTCAAAAAAAGTAAAATCAAAGCTGATGTAGTTTCAGGAAAAATGACGCTTCCCCCAGTAATGTCACTCCCAACGGAAACACTAATGCTAGATTCAAGTTGTCAGAATCTGTCATTATTTAGTTCATTACGACATACTTGAATTGGATGTAAGATGGTTTTTCATTTGTTTGTTTTCGATTATAATCAACTAATTAGAATACAATATAGTGAAAAAGGGCAAAAAAGTGAGAAAAAAATTATCAAAGCGAGACATTTATCATAGGTGCATTAATGCAAACTCGAACAAGTGCCATTTAAAACCATTTAAAATCCATTTTTGTTTCCAAATATCGATTTTTTCAATAACATCTAATTTTGACAATTTTATTACCACAGATACAAACTTTGAGATTTCAATAAAGAGTGGATATAAAAGTGAATATACGTTTTTTTTCGGGCTTGCATTGCTGCGTAGCCATTATTTACCAATTAAAAACGCATATTATATGTATGAGCCCTTCCTGTTCTGATCCTGTTTCCATGGTTCTGATAGTAGCGTTAACACCATTCACAATGAGATAGACTATGTTGCCAATAGTACACGGACAAATTTGTATTAAAATCTTAAACGCAATTTTCTATAAAAATTCTCCAACGGGTGTAAGTAAAGCTGCCACATCATTCATATTGTAATTACTTTCATATTTGAACTATGTATAACGACTCCGAATAGCAAACAAACGGACACAATAGAGCTTACGGTTGCAGTGCAAACATACCCTTAACTAACGACTTTTAAACGAAGAAGCGTCATCTTCCGGATTATAGCAGAAAACCAACTGTCAAATAAAAGCTTTAGAAAGAGAAATTATGGGAAACCTCTGGAAGCAGATACCAGAACCTTCTTCTAATTTCCAGAGCTTGTCAAACAAGTATAAAAGGCACATGTTTGACCGGCAGCGACACAGTTTGTTTTTAATCGTGAAAAAAGTAAAGTTGGTAAATTAATTTCAGTGGTGAATGATTAATTGCTTTGTTTGTAGTAAGAAAAGTAAAGTGTTTTATTTTGTGAAATAAATAAGTGAACGTTTTGAATAAAGTAAATAAGTTTTATTAACAAACCTGAGAAAATATTACAATATTAAACACTTTGCATAGCCATCAACAGGTTTTATTAAAATGTATTTGAGCTCTCCAGTTTCCATATCATAGAGCTAAGTTACTCTCTACTTAATCTGTGCTAACTACTGTTTAAGAAAGCATTTTTAAAAAATTTAAATGAATTAAACTAGAATTTGTCTCTAATTTAATTAATTCAATTCACTTCACTTCAAAAGTCCTTGATGTTGATGATGATGCTTTCAAATGACAGTTAGGTATATTTAAATAAGTCAACATTTTGCTGATTGCTTAATTTTTATTATAATTTAGCAATTTATTATAATTCGACTAAAACAATAAAAATCTAAATCTAAATAAGATCCAAATAGTAAGTCGTTTGTATGCAACATTCATATGTATAATGTATGTATAGGTTAGGTATATACTCTTTAAGAATCTCAAGTAGCACTGTGTGTAGGTCATTCAAAAATACAATTTATTATCATGTAGTATAACTGCCAAGGAACGATGTTGTACATACATCGTGTCATAAGAGCAATTCAGTGATGTCAATCAAAAAAAGTTTCGAGACGTTTTTTTTTTTATTTATTTCACTCTGTCTGATGGTTTTGAAATTGAGAATAATAGAAATTGATTGGGGAAGGGAAAAATACACTTCAATATATTATTATTTATCAGTTTATACGTACGAGTTTATTTAAAAAAAAAAAATTTGTATATTTTTTTAAGTATTTTTGTTTTCAAATTCAGATAGATGGTTTTTGAATTTGTATATTTATCAGTACTTGTGATTTGTGTGAAGGAAAACAAGTGTTTAAATTCTTATGACGTTTGCCAGTAGTTGCTGTTGTAATAATTGAGGTTTCCACTTGACCTTATCCTAAAATTTCAATTGTTTTTTTTTCTTTTTGAAACTATAGACATTCTTGAAATTTCATTTTAGAAGAAGAATTTATAGGAAAATGATATTGAAATAGATTTTAAGTTTGAAATTTTCATTCCAAGATCAAAAAGTTATAAATTTTGTTATTATTTATCTCTAAATGTGTGTTATGGTTAGTGTTTCTTTTCAAAAATATCTGTCATCACTTTTGATCTTGTGTAAAAAGATATTTTTACAATCGCAATATTATCTATCTTCTATGCATTAATCTTTCTAAATGAATGTTTATTTGTTTTGATTTCACTAACCATTATGGAATAGATAGATATAGATAAAGAAATAGAGATATAATTTACTTCATCATCATCTATAAGATACTTCATCAAACATTCAAACCAATCCGACATGTTTTGATGTGACCTCCTTTTTCCATTACAAAGTGTGATAGATATTATAGATTTTCTTTGAACTCCTCTCTTAACGTAGGTAGGTATATTTAGTTTAATTATTTTCTCTTCTCTCTTCTTGAAGTGGTTTGTAAACAATAATATTTATTGAATGAATCTAGATAGACCAATGAAATCCTCATGATGATGTATAATTATCAAAGAGGAATCTAGCAAACCACTATTATAGATCACAACCACTATGGGTGTCAACAAAGACAACAACAAAAAAAAGAGATCTTGTACCAGGTGTCGATTTTTATATTTAGAAACTTTGGTGTGGTTACAATGATTTGTGGTTGAAGGAACTATATGGTGAAGTCAATAGCATGTGGTGGTTTGAGCTACTGAATTACTCAAATTTACTCAAAAGAAAATATTAAGTATCAATTACAATAATTATACTTCTTTTGATTATAGGAGGATAGATTTTCAGGTCAAATAAATGCACAGCGGAATGAATCGGAAATGAAAAACATACCACAAATAAGTGAAATCCGCTTGATTTTTCATGAAATTAATTTCAATCAAATTTGTAAACCAGATATACGTTAGGGTTTTTACTTTCACTTTTTAAATAAACTGACAGATGTCAGTTGCCGAACGTCAATGAATCATAGATACTTAGCAAAACGAATGGATCCACAATCCGCCATTTTTTTTGACGTTTTTAATCCGTACGGATTCAATACGACCAAATATCAGTTGCAGTTTTAAGACTAGGTACTTAATCTCTATATGAGGTAAAAATTATCCTATTTCGGGCTATGCCAAGGATTAGACTCTGTCAAACGTAATGAATTTTGATGAAGGGACACTTTTTTTCGGTCGGCTGCATTAGATACTCAACCTTACCATACCTGACATCTCTCGATATTTTCAGTAAATAAACGGCTGCGAGCACAGCAATTCGCTTCAAAGCCTCTTCACAGTGAATCAATAATGAGATTGGTCACTCCGCTATTCTGTATTCATTCAGATCACTTCCAAGTTAAACTGACTACACAATCCCACAATTTCGATAGAAATTTTGAAGTAACCATACCCTCCAGATCCACCTGGGAGGATGTGGAATTCTTAGAAGATCAATCAATTCACTTCTACACCGACGGATCGAAGATCAAAGATGGGGTTGGTGGAGGTGCATACTCTGATAGACTAAATTTAAGTCTCTCATTGCGTCTTCCTAATCCCTGTAGCGTATTTCAGGCAGAACTTCTAGCGATATAAGAAGTACTAACTTGGCTCAAAAAAAACCTGATTTCAATCTCGGATATCCGCATCATCTCTGATAGTCAAGCAGCTATTATTGCTGAAGCAAAATGCTTTGGAGAGAGCAAATACTAGGCGGGGCAACATCACTACTTGGTTGGCGACAAAAAAAGTATGGCCAAACCTTGACTTAAAGTGCACCAAGTGTTTAATATCTCTAAGCAGACGCTTTCGAAGGTGTCATAACAGGACACTGTTTAATAGACAAGCATGCAACGTGGCTTGGTGTTCTTTCAAGCAATTTTTGCAGAAGCTGTATTGACGAGAAGAAGGAAGAAACGATTCCTCACCTTCTCTTTACATGCCCTGATGCTCTTTTCCACAGACGTATGCTCCACTTAGGAGATTACTTCTATAACATTCAGAACCGCATCTCGGTTTATTCAGGCTGAAACAATTTTGAATCATAGACCGGATATCTTTTACAATTAGCAATAAGAATGGCCCAATAACTTTTTCACAGGAAACACCACACCATCAACGACGCACGGTGCAATTTCCGATGATGAAACTATCTTGGGTTCTTATAATACTTCATATACATACTTCTAGCTTCTTGGTGAAACCAAGGTGCCCTCCATTTCTGCCAACACCACGCACACAGGAATGGTTGAGAGTTGTAAGTCACTAGGCCCAGATTCTCCATGAGCTGTTGCGCCACCCAACTTATTTTGTATTCTTGGTGAAACCCCTTTAGTGAAGAAGATGATGAATACAATCATTTTAATGCCTTTCCATTTCTTTAAAATTAATGAATGATCAAATTTTTGTGGAAGGTCTCCTGGCTTTATTAGCGTCGTCCTCTTCAAAAACTAAATATTGCATCACAATCTATTCATTTGATTTTCATTATATTTTCCTGCTTACCACCAAAAAAACGGGGCTTTATTTCAAAATAGCAGCGCAACTATTTATATATAATTGAATAGGCGAGTTCAGGAAAATGGGATCTCAGAGCCCTCAACAATCTCAATCTCGTGAACTGGATTCCTCAGAAATTTTGCTGTCAAATTACTCAGGAAACAAAATATTGGATTTGCTTGCTCAGTTCTTGACACTGAGCCCTCTGAGATCTCACTTTCCTGAACACGCCTATTATTTCAAATAAGTCTGACAGTTATTAAAATAGATCTGTTCGTTTACTTCCTAAAAATGTCGATTTCAGTTCAATTTCCTTTAGGTATATGAACTTTGACAGAAATTTCGTTTAAAAATGGGCGCGTTCGGCGGCGTATCTTAAGCGATCCGGATTTGTTTGTGTTGTTGTACTCCCATAGGAAAAAACAGCTGATCAGTGAAGCAGCTGATGTGAGAAAGAAATCTCAAGCTATCCAAAAAATTTCGGGATACTCAACTATCCGATGGGAAATTTGAAGAACAGCTGACTTTGCTTAACAGCTGACCATTTATTTGGATTTGCGATTCCACATCGGATTTTTTTTTTGTTCGAGCAAAAACATTTCCAAATTATATTTAAATGCATATTAAAATCATTTGCAATGCAAATTAATAATAAATTTTTGATACAGAGGAGATTTGGTATAAAATAATTTATGTAAGGACACAAAATCGTTGCTGAAAATTTCAATTTATTTTTATTTTTGTTAGCAGTTCTCACTCTTTTGACAGCAAATGTTACCTATCCGGTTTTGGTCGTTCGCCAACGTATCGGATACTAAAGTATCTTGGATACCCTATCGGACTACCGGCCGAACGCGCCCAATGGTAGAAATGGTCATTTTTTTGGAAGTACATAAATGGAAGGAGAGAGGTATTATGTTCTTTGACATGTTCGAATCAATTAACGTATACCTCACAATAGCAGTGTTCCTTGCTTCAAACTGACAGATTTAGCGCAAACCCGTTCCACAAGTTGTATTGGTCCGCACTAAAAATAACTAAATCTGGCGGTCTGAATCTGTTTGAGACTAATTAAAGAACAGAGGGGTTAGTAATTTCATTATCAGGTGGCCACCTGACAATTATAGACATGTTCAGAAAAATAAGATCTCAGAGATCTCAGCTTTGCTGCCAAATTACTGAGGAAAAAAATTTTGGATCCACTTACTCACTTTTTGAGGGAGCAAAATTTGCTGAGGTCTTCGAGAGATCATTTTCCTGAACATGCCTAATGGGCGTAATATGACTTTTTGGAAGTAAGACAACATTTAAAATGTACCCAATATGAAGAAATTACTTTTTACTGATATGTCTGACAATCATAATATGAACTAAGCTTAAAAGAGTTGGAGTAAAGCTGCAAATACACTATACAACGACTGTACCAATTGACAATTGTATCGTTTGTATCCCCACAACCGACAACTAAGCTGTCCAGCATACAACCGACCGATTTGTGTACAACTACAACGATTTTATCGTGTATTTTTCTGCTCTAAAACCACATTTACGAACAGCTCTTGAGTTCTTAGTTTATATTTTCTCCTTCAATTGATCCATTTTTAATTCCAATAACTTGACAGTTGGCCAATTTCACGAAAGGCTTTTAATTATTTAAAAAGCCATTAAGCCTTTAAATGGCGTTTTTTTGGTTTCACCAAATGCTTTTATACATATTTAAGAAGATTTTAAATGTCCTTGTAAACTAAAAGCTCCTTTTTGTTAAGCCATTCCAGTCAATAACAGCTGATATTTTGCTGTCAGAATAATTGTCTTTCATCCGTAATGCTTTTTCACTTTTTCTCATAGACTTCGCGTGTGCGAGGGAAACAACCTCTTTTTTGAATCCAGGGATGTGAGCAAACTCAGACAAATTAAAATATCCCTAAAATATCCCTTTTCTACACTGGTGAAACTGAAAATTTTTAAATGTCTGATAAAATTTAGAAGGAGTTTAGATAAAAGCAATTTTAGTGTTTGTTTATAAAATTGGCCAAGTATCTGCTTTCTCTTTAATTTTACTGCCTTTCACTCAGTGTTTTCCTATGATAATTCTTTCCTGGATCATCATGAAAGTTCCTTTTGTATAGCGTGGTAACAGTATCAAGTATTGCGCAATAATACTGACCGTGTAAAGGCTGTTTTACACATTATTTTTTTAAATGTTTATTGAGCAATCAAATATTGCCTCGTGTAAAGCCCGCATAAGACTCTGCTAAGAAATTCGTTTAACTCTGTTTAACATGGTGTAATGAAACTAAATTTACAATATAGTTGCGATACCCTACCATTAAGATTACATCGTGACTTAATTGGTATAAATAGTAGGTTTTGATGTGATGTGGTTATTATTTAACCTCTCCATTTAATTGCTTGTATATTTTGATTATGTTGGCTGAGTTGGATAAGTTAGCAAAAACACGAACTTGCTACTGTAAATTGTATCAAATTAAAACCTTAACTGCTTTTAAACGTATACGTGTAATGTGTAAATATAGGTACTTACTAACACTTACTTGCCTTACAACAAAAACTTTCTTCTACCACAAATGCTATTTGAAACCTTTATTGCGCATTAGAGTCGTTAATTTTCTAACCTGTATATGTTTGTAGATTGTATTTATATGCCTCAATAGTTAATGCTTTTTCTAAAGCAAAACATTTAAAATGTCAAAGAAAAGAAAAAGCTTTAACCATCTGTCGAGCAATGAAAAATCTAAATCGTTCCATATTCTTGTTTATCTTATGTTGCGCATCTTTTTGATCTGTAGAGTAGAAGCTGTGTTGTTATGGTACCTCTACATATATTTATATACCAACTGCTACTGATCGACGCGCCATCGAGTCGTCTTGGTCGGTACGGTAGTCTACGCGCCAGAATGACAAATAAACAGTGTAAGCCTGTCGCGTCAATAAACCTATAATGTTCATCTCAAAACATAGCCATTGTATATTGTATATGATTTGAAAAATGTCATGTCTGTGTGGTCTTCATTTTTATGCTGTTGGCATGCTGACTTTATATCAGATTTATTATTGCAGACTGAAAAATAAAACGAAAAAATTGCAAAAAGAAGAAAATAGTAAAATATTAACATTTGTTTGACACATGTGTGACACATCTTTCATATAAAAATGGAATCATAATCAAAATGATTGTTTATAAAGGAATTGTTGTTCTTTTCTTTTTGTATATTCTTGTTAAAAAGCAACAACCTGACAACTAGCTTTGAGACTTGTTCTGAAATTCTAATTAAAACGAACACACTTCGATTTGTTAAGAGAACAAACATTTTGTGTAATTAGCAAATGTTTCTGATAACCATAAAATGACTAAGGAAGATACTTAAAATGAAATAATTGAAATTGCGACGCAAAATTTATGACTAGTATCTGTTTATGAATATCAAAAGAAACAAAATAACAATACCTATTCGGTAAATATTAATGATATATAATGATCAACGTGATTGCGGTTGTTGTGAATATAAGCAAAAAGTCAAAATAATCACGTTTGTTCAAAAAGAACACAGCCTCGGGAAATACTAATATTGATTTGACATAAAATGTCTGTTTCTTCTTTTTTATTTTTTTATTTTTGCAAAATGATATAAAATGTATGTATAGTATGATAAGATTAACTGTATCATATTTAGTTTATGTGATAAACTATAGGGGATTTTTTTTATGGAAAGATTAGATAAAGATATATAGGTACATAGGTGACTATGTACATGTACATACATATATTGGAAAAAGTAAACAATTCAAATTGCGTACGTGAGTTTATACTATTTCTATTATTAACATTTAATATTGTTATCCGTCATTTATGAGTGTTTGAGTGCTAGAGTATATAAGGAAACGTACTTACTTAAGTTCTGAGTACAAAAATATGCGTTCACAATTTTTCCTGGAAACTTTAAGCAAACATTTGTGAATAATGTCTGATGGGGTGGTGGGTGCAAAGTTAACTTAACAAACGCCCCATATTGATGTTAAATCAATTTTATCGATCAAATTATTACGGGAAATTCCTAGAGATACCACATATCTATAGGTTGATGTAGGTACCAGCTCATTTGCAATATTTATGAATCGAAGTTCTACGTGAATAATAAAAAATAGCATGTTAATTTTGTTTTTGTTTTTGGTTTTCACAAATACAAAATGGTGGATCTAAATAAAATAGATTGTGCTGGCATCACCCCTGGAGTAGAAGTAGAACCTAGTGGCTTACAAGTTACACAACTATCAACTATTGCTGTATGCATGTTGGTTGGTGTTGTTAATTGGCAGGAATGGACGGGCCCTTACAATTTTCTGCCGAATCTAAAGGTCTTAGAAATTGAGGACATTCACTCATACTTTAAGGTTGTTTTTTATTATGTACTTTGAAGCGTATTAAAATTCTGGGAATAATTTAAATTTCTCGTTAACTAAAATATAAAAATATATGTTTCCAGTTCTATCATTTCACTGTCGGTAATAAAGTTATTTTGATTTTTTTTTAATGGCTAAAGTTAAAGCCTTCCGCAGAGAATTCGAATGTTGTTGAAATGCAAACATCAAACCAATTGACAAAATAAACCATTTGGAGACCTATCACGTTCAAACTGATATTTCCACTATCATTAATCTAAATTAAATGGTGAACGATCTGGAAAGTGAGTCGTACAGAGTATCAACTCCAAGAAATCGAAGGTCCCTAATATTTCTCAAATTGCCGCTCAAGTTTTCTAACGTTGCTTAACAGCAATTGGAAGCATTTGGTCAGCTTTTTTAACTTAGAGAGTTTTGTCTTAGGCCAAGAATACACATGTAAGTTTTACTTACCACTTATATAAATCTTACAGAAGCATCTTACAAGAGGCTTTACATTACAGATGAACTTACAGTAAAAAATACTTTCGTAAGTTGGAAAAAGTTATCACTGCAGTTTGAGTAATCTGTGAGAATTCCATAAGTTGGAAAAACAACGTATTTCTAATTGTAAGTTTTTCTTTCAACTTACAGCTTAGCTTACGTAAGTTGATAAGTTTACTGTAAGTCACTTACAGTGCTGTTTACACTTGTTACTTTATCAAAAGTTGCTTCCGTAAGTAACTTACGAAAGTAAAACTTACATGTGTAACCTTGGCCTTAAAAGATGGTGGTGGCACGTATGAAGATATCAACTATCGAACTATTGGAGAAAGGAAAATTCGGTATGCATTAAAAAAATTGAAGGAATATCGCTTGAGGCACGAAAACCTAGTTATGACTGTCTTACAAAAAACCTAGTTAAATAGTTATTAGAAAAAATAAGTACCAGTGGATTGGTATCATCTCACGGCTCAAATACAGAGATTGTTAAATTTTGATGACAAAATTAATTTTGCATGCCTATTCTAGACAGAAATTAATGAATGATTTGGAGATATCAATGGTACTGCTTTATTTTCAAAATTTAATATAGAGGCCTCACAATTCTTTTCAGAATATGGTATGAAACTTCAACATTAAATGAAATAGAAAATATTGCGAAAGATAGGAATATGAATATTTTGTTTGAAATGCCATAAGATATAAAAATGATTCTAATGAAGATTTGTACCAAATTTAGCGCAAAATATTGTGCAATGTTTCCAATAGAACATTAATATTTTTTTATTGAAAATTAACCCAAATTTGTAAATTCTGTAAAGTTTTCAACCAAATTTCAGGTTGTTTGTTTTTTGTCTGGTTGCTTTATTTGACTCTCACAGTTAAGAATAATAATTTTTAACAGTTTAAAATTATTTTAAAACAATCGTTTCACTACCACTATTTTTAAACAGTTTAAATAATATTTCAACTCAATCAAAGTGTGGTCAGTAAATTCAGCTACTTGATGGCTGACAAAGTCGTAAATCTTATTCAGAATTTGAATCAATAGTTGATTTAAATCTGTCAACTGTCGTAGTTTTAATGTTGATGTCACATTCAAATATAACACGGAGAGAATTGAAAAATCACCAATTGAAAAATTTGCAGTTGCAATTTACGAATCATGTTTTATTCGTAAATCAAGGCATTTTGTTTCCGAATTAATAAAAAAACTGGTAATTTAACATTCAAAACGTAGCAATTTACAAAATTTGTTTCTTCGTGATTTGCAATTAAAATCCATGATTCAAGTTTGTACTTTTCATAGCAAAATACAACTTTTTTGGCGTAATTTACTCTCCAAAGGAATAATATCACAAACAGCATTTAAAAATATTGATTTGCGATAAAAATTTAGTAATTTACATCATGCACAATCACTGATTTACGTTTTTTCTGTCGCAATTTGCAACTCCATGAGAATAGTCGCAAATCACCAACAAAAAAATCCTAAATCACGACTTTCTTGTCGCAATTTACTTCTCGAAGAGATAGAGCACCACAACATGGCAGGTATCTCATCATCAATGTGTGACACCAACGATCTGTAATGCAAATTGGCCTGGTGGTTGCATGCTCGCTCCGTAACTGGAGGGTTGCGAGTTCAAATCCAAGTAGAGTCAGCGTAAAGTATTTATTTCAAATAAATTAAATTAAATGTGTATACCTGCCAAATGAAGGGTAAGCAGGATTGATCTTTCCAAGTGGCAATATCACGAAATAAAAGTGGTGATCACAAATCTTTTTTGCTAATTTACATATTGTGCAATTGAGGAATATTTGGATCAAATTGCGATTTGTTGTTCGCAATTTTGTTTTCTCTCGATAGCATAATTGATACTTAAAGAGGGTTGATTTACGATTTTTGAGTATCAATATCTTCATTTTGCTCAGTTTTGCAAATTGCAAACAAATAGTCGTAATTTACGAAATCCGAAGCCAAGGTATAAATCGGGATTCATTTTTCGTAATTTGCATCTCATTTTTCGTGATATGATCCAAGAATTCTTTCCGTGAAGGTGTACTTAATGAATCTCTTCTGCAGAGAAAATTACAGAAAAGATCATAAAAGTACTGGATTGTGTGTTCCATGAGTAAAAACCTCGCCCAAAACTGTTCTATGTACGTCCTGCCACTTTTTTTTCCATGAAAGTTGTTCAGAACAGATTAGTTTAATATTTCCTGCACCTACTTTTGAGGTAAAGCAAGCGAGTGAGAACTGTCAAAGCACCAGCTGATTTGTTTGATTGGAATAATAATAAGATAAAATTTATCACAGAAGTACTTTTCTTATATTTTTGGAATAAACCTGAAGAAAAAACATATAAGAATAAGCGTAAATTGATTTATAAATTTGAAATTTTGCAGCTGATTGGCAACGGTAAATCTTGTCAGCACAAAGCTGCGCTTTTCTGTTTTTTCTTTATGTTCGTTCCTTATTTCTTCGTCCTATTTCGGACTAAAAGTCAAATTATGAGAAGTTGGGGTGAAACGCTCTCAGAGTTCAGAGAGAAGAACCACTTTTAAAATGTCGAGAATGGTTTGTGCACTAATTTGCACCACGTCAAAAGACACACTTGACTAGAGCTGCCGTAGGGCAATCATAAGTCAGTTAAAATATTTAGAAAATCACTACACAAGAAATTGAATGTTCAGAAAAATGAAAAAAACACTTATAAAAATTACATAGTAAGCTAAAGCCAACAGATACCTATATTTTAATTGTATATTAAATCATGCAATTTGTTCACAAAAAAACTACAGTAAACAGGAAGTACATAAAATTTGGCTAGGAGTGCAAAATTTACTCTCAGAGATCTGTCTTTGGTCCGAAACAGTACAATTTTTCACTTGTGAAACGGATTCGCACTAAAAATTACTAAATCTGGTTCTCTGAAACTGTGTGCGAACTCGCTAGGGAACAGGGGTTTTTTTCTGACATGTTCATAACACTTGTGCTGTTCTGATAGAGTTTTTCTTCATAAAACATATCTATAGTTACCAGAAACATGAAAATTCTTTTTTCAAACTGATGACCTATAATCTAGTTGGTAACTTTTAGGTGTCAAAATCGTCAAATTTCTATCATATTTAAAAATCTATCCATTAAAAAATGTCAAAGTAATAGCTTCAAAAATTAGTTTTGATCTCTTGGATATATTGCACACCATTTTAAACTTGTTTTTCTGAATTGAGTACACATCCCCATATGATATAAAATGCACAACAATGATCGCAAGTACTTGCTCTTATGTTCAAGTTGTTTGGAACTTAAGAACTTTTAAAATATGCAAGTCATTACAGAACAAATATAAAAAATATAAAAAAGAATATAGAAAAATATATAAAAAGCATTTAAATCGCTCTTTAAATTATTGTATAAACATAGCTTAACGCCCAAAACCAAGTATGCCATTTAATTACTTGCAAAAATAGAAGTATGTATAGGTATATGCAAAAAAAAACTAAAAATGCATCTACAACAATTTCAGCAAAAATTCTTCACAAACCACAAAACCATCATAGAGTGAATGACAATGCCTCGATGAAAACCAAGCCCAATTACAACGGGAGCACAATCAAAGCCAAGTTCCTTACAAACTCTATTAACCAAACAAATAATAATTAGGTCTGTTCCTTTACTTTGAATTTCTGTGATTTTCTGTGCATTTCTGCGCATTTCAGTCCAAAGTTGTGTCAAAGTTCATATAAAAAAAATATTTTGACACAAGTTTGGTCTAAAAATCACAGAAACCCAAAGTAAAGGATCAGACCTATTAATTGTTTGGTTTCTTTTTTATACGATCTGTCACTGTTTGGGCGTGTCCAGATGAACACTGTTTAATAAAATGGAGTTAGTATGATACAAATTAGTAAAATGGATAAATTGGTTTAAAAATTTGGAAGGACTAGTTTAAATAACTAAATATTAATAATAGTATTATTATGCTAAGCTCTTAACAAAAGGCTGTTTAAAATTTTGCGCAATTGTTTTATCGTTGATCTTTCTTACAAATTCAATGCTTTGTTTTTGACAGCAAAGACGTTTGTACAAAATAGTGAAAAAAGGTATGTTTGTTTTTTCATGAACTGCTTTGTACTGTTTAAGGTGTTTTAAAAAAAAAAAAAAAATGCTTTAGGACAATACTTTTTATGAGGCTGTTTAAAATGTTGCGCCTCTGTTTTTTACATCGTTTACTCTTACTAAGCAAGCTTTTTTTGGGATAATGCAAACGTTAATGAATGTAAATTGAATGAACTCTATAGAATTTATAAATAAACTCTGTCTAAAAGAAGATACCTGTGTACTTATGTATGTTTGTAGGTTAAACAATATTTACTTAAATGACAATTATGTAGGCATTTATTATTTATATTTGGAACAATGGATTTCCTTATAAAATCCATCAGTCATCATTTCGATCGATGGTATACTTATGAATAAATTTGTATTGTATACAATTCATTATTGTTTGTTTACACAAATGTTCAACTTTATTTATTGAGTTGAAAAAGGTATTGAATTCCAATTATTTTCGATGCTACTTGTGTTGTATTTGAGAAAGCTCCTATATGGACTGTTTTAATAATAAAATAAAGAAAAGCAAAAATAAATTGTCCTGAATTGAGAAACTGACAATTTTAGATTGAATCATCAGGTAAACCAATTATTGATAAAGCAAGAATATTGAATGAACTTGACTTTCCAAGACATTCAAATTGATCAATTCTTAATTGAATGTCAATGTCCTTCAGTCAAGAGATAAAACTATGTTATTACAACATCATAAAAGAAAATTTCAATTTAAAGGTAGATTACTTCTTTTATTCAAAAATCACTTTCCATGAACCATTTATTTTTAATCTCAATCATCAAAGTTAAATAAAAACTTAATTTTAAACCTCAATTATTATTTTTATTTTCAGAAAATATACGCAAAAGCTATTTATGATAATCTCGCTGACACTCCTGATGAATTGGCATTCAAAAAAGGTGACATCCTGACTGTCATCGAACAAGATTCCGATGGTTGTGAAGGCTGGTGGCTGTGTACGGTTCGTGGCCGACAGGTATTTACACTATTAAACACATATCTATATAAAGTATCACCAACCATACATATGTATATTCATGGAATACTCGTTGTATATACATATGCCTATATCTTCATACATATAACCTAAGTTAATTTAAGTGCAAGGAGCCTCTAGCTATAAAATAAATGATGGCGTTGATCTTTTATTTTTCCTCTCACTTTCTGGCAATTAATTGGATTTTCACTTCCCATCTTTATTGCAGGCATAAGTACTTTACCTACATTTAGCTTCCCTTCTTCTGATGAAGTCAAACTTGAAAGGCTCTTGACTTATGTGTTCCATTTCCATGGTCGCATCGTCGGTCGTCCACAATTTATACCTACAACAACAAAAATCTTAAAAGAAACTCCTCACGAACATTATACACATACATTCATAGAAGAACAAAACCCAGACACTTAGGCAGGAGCAAATGAAAAAAAGAAAAAAAATCTTCCATCATAACAAAACAAGAGTCTGAAGGATCCTTTTATGCGAAAGATGATGATGTAGCATGATTACAGTTTATTCTTGTTAGATGTGGTAAAAGCCTTATTTATAACAGAGAACAACATATAGCCCATTTAGAAGGACTTCTTCCGCAAGAGCTCCTTTAAAGATTTTATGTAAACCTTGAAGTAGGTAGCTGTACTGACGAAGATTTACTGCTTCTAAAAAAAAAGGAAACAGGCAAATGTTTGTAATAAAATTTATGATATGAAATTCTGCCAAGAAGAGAAGAATTTAAATGGTCACTGAATCCTTTTTGGTAAAATATTTTTCATCCCTTGAAAATATTAATATAATAACAAAACCATACGCTATGTACCCAAAATATTTAATTTTTCTTGAGAAAGAAACAGGACATCAGAAAATATGCTATTTTCGTTGTATCACAGCGCCGTACAACAAAATTCTTTTCTTAAATTATGTCCCAATTTTTTGTAAAGAAATTAATTTTTAAAGATCAACAACATTTTTGTTTTAATCTTCAAAATCTATATTTATCTTCTATTTTTAGGGTGAATTGGGCTAAAACCAAATATGGTATGAGATAACAAAAATTAATTTTGAAGTCTGAAAGGATTTTCTAAGAGAATGGGCTACACATACTTCGAGATAAAGCTTCATATCTATAGGGTGAAATGGGGTAAACACAAAAAAGTATCAGATTTGAATTTATTGTTGTGTTGTTAAGTTATATTTATAGGATGTGTTAACTGGTAAATATTTTTCAAAACTAGGCTCCATTCTTAGGGTGGAATGGGGTAAGAACCAAAAAGGGAAGATATGAAAAAATGTGAATATTATTTCAAATACTTTTTGAGTTGGAAAGATCGTTCTTGAAGGCATCTTAAGGGCTCAATTTAGATATTTATTGGGTGAATTTGGGTGCATAAAATATTGAATCCGTATTTTTGTATTTTAAGGTTTATTTGTGGAGGATGGTCTTCCAGGACTACTGACTTTACTGTTTGTTATTTTTCAAAATTTAGCATCATACATAGAGTGAAATGGGACTGAAATGAAAAAATGTTAATATTATTTGAGTTAAAAAGATCATTCGTGAAGGATAACTTAAGGGCCCAGTTTTTCAAAATTGTAGGGTGAAATAGGGTTAATAAAATATGGAATCTGATTTTATACTTCATTGTCGTATTTGAGAGGTTATATGAAGAATATATAGTAGTATAGTAGTAGTACCTCGTGGCTTGATGGTTAGTGCGTAGGACTGTCATGCCGAAGGTGTGGGTTCGATTCCCAGCCGTGCCACCTAAAAACAGAAATGTTTTATTCGAGGTACTGCCTCTTGCGAGGAACTGACAAATCCTCCAAGAGTATACTTGTCATGAAAAATTGCTTCTCATTTAGCCGTTCGGACTCGGCAAAAAACTGTAGGTCCCCTCCATTCCTGCCAACAAACACGCACACAGGAATGGTTGTGAGTTGTAAGTCACTAGGCCCTGGTTCTCCATGAGCTGTTGCGCCACTCAATTTATTTATTTATTTATGAAGAATATATGTATGGTCTTCCAGCACCAATGGCTGAATGTTTTCATTATTATTTAGCTGTTAAATGGTTGAAATGAATTAGAAACAAAAAATAATAGGTATCCGATTTTGAATCTCTTTTTGTATTTAAAGTATTGGAGTACAGTACCTCGTGGCATAATGGTTAGTGCGTAGGACTGTCAAGGCGAAGGTGTGGGTTCGATTCCCAGCCGTGCCACCTAAAAACAGAAATGTTTTTTTCGAGGTGCTGCCTCTTGCGGGGAACTGACAAATCCTACAAGAGTATATTTGTCATGAAAAAGTGCTTCTCACTAAGCCGTTCGGACTCGGCAAAAACTGTAGGTCCCCTCCATTCCTGCCCACAAATCTCGCACACAGGAGTGGTTGAGAGTTGTAAGTCACTAGGCCCTGGTTCTCCACGAGCTGTTGCGCCACCCAATTTATTTATTTATTTATTTTATTTTGTGTTTATAATTTGTCTTTAATTTCCGAGCGTAGCTGAGATGGGCAGCTACTAGTAGTTTATATGTATAAAAATCTCATTTCACGGTGTTTGTTTGTTTGATCTCCTCCGAAACAGCTCGACCGATTTTTATGATTTTTTTTGTTGTATATTTGATAGGACTGAGTCTAGGTCTTAAAGTATTTTTCACTGTCCTACCTCCACCCTCCGTTTTTTTTTTAACGCGATTTTAGTATTTTTTTTATAGTGTTTTATACGACACTTGTTTCATCCCAGTTTATTTGCACTGTGCTTGCTGTGTGTTTGGGTCAGGTTGACAGGTTTTCTCTCGGAGAAAGAAATCTGTGCCTAGGTTCTGTAACTCTCCCATCGATAAAATTTCGAGAACGTTGAAAAATGGAACAAAACTCATTCATTTAGTTTCAATTTTCATGCGGATTCTCGACCGACTTTATCAATGCGACAGTTACAAAACGTGGACACAGGGCTGCAAAATTGAAACCAGCTATTGGCAAGAGTTGAATGTCAAATTACTTTTCAAATTCTTACGACTATACTAGCTGACCTAGCAAACATTGCTCTTACAAATTAATTAGCAAATTAATCGAACGCGAGTATAAATCGAAAGTGATATATTAAATTGGAAACTGAAAGTGAGCTGTTGTTGTATGTCGCAGTTCTATTCTATCAATTTTTTGGGCCCATTTTCGCAAGCAACTGTACCAGACCGGTAGGATGACAGTGGACACAACTTATTCGCCGTTGCCTGTGGTGCTCGATGTAAAATCAAAACCCCACCAGCCATCAGTTTGTTTTTGACATTTGAATAACATTCCCTAGTGCGCCCTCTGGAGCAGCGAACATCAAACAATCCTATTGACGTGACGTGTCGCGTCACTTTGATTTTTCGTTTGGACGTTGGGTTCACTTCACTGGTAAAAACGCATAAAAGTGCTCCTTTCCCTTTTTGAGATCTGGTGCTCCTGAAACTAGCTGTGATCCGTCTATGTCTTTTGTCCGGTGTTATTTAGAGCTTTGGACACCTTTGGTATAATTCTGTAGATGGTCCTATTATCACACGTACTTGCGGCCTCTTCTGCTTCTGTTGCCAATGCGTTGATATAGTTATTCGCTTATCACATCTAACGCTACGACTACGACGAACAACTCTCAACTTCATGCAATACGCATACTCTAGCTCCCTACTGCTTAGAGTAGCTGCAATGCGAGTTTTGAGCTGTTTCCTTTCTTCGATCCTAGGCCAAGTTTCTTCGGAAAGCCAGGCACTATTTCTTCCTTGTGGCCCACCGACTATAATTTCAGCACTGGATATAAAAACATTTTTCACAGCACACCAATGATTTTCGATGGAAGTGGGTTTCGTGCTACTGATTGCTCTCAAATCTCAATCCTTGTAGAAGGTGGTGCCCTGGGATCCTTGATTCTATCGATGTTGAACATGGAAATTCGCACTCGGTTCTTTTCTTGGAATCTCCAAACTGTAGCTATGCCTGTGCGTAATCTTACGGTAGCAACTATCAAATGGTGGTCCCGGGCCATTCCCATGTCTGCACCTCTTCTATTTCGAACGCCCTGGAGACTGCTTCTAAATCGCCGACTGGTCACGAAGTGATGAATTTAGTTGAAGTTGTTGCTATCTGTCCGCCGACACCCAACTGGCTTTGTGGCACGACTTTTGCTCAAACATGGTCCCTTCTATTACAAAGCGGTTGGTGTTAAAGAAATCGACAAAATGTTCGCCATATTGTCGTTTCGGTCACCAATATCATGCTTTCCCATAATATGCCTAAGCTAATCATTGTCATTGCCAACCTCAGGATCCAAGTCTCCCATTACCATTATGATGTCTCGACGTGGTGTACTATCACAAGCAGCACTCAGTCGGCTATAAAAGACCTCCTTGTCCTCGACAGAGAGACCTTCATTGGTGCGTAACACTGTATGAAAGTGACGTGACGTACTTTGGTCCGGAACCTAGCTTTCAGGATCATGTCATATTAAGGCTACCAGGAAATTAAGCACTTGAGAACCGTTCAACGTCAGACTTAGAATAGCTTCCAGGTGACTTTCCGGAGTAGAGTAGTACGGTATTACGTATTGGAGACTTAAACTTCCCCGAGTTCCAACCACTAATTCTAATCCCTAAGATGTCCATCTTATACCACATGAATTCGTTCTCTAATTAGAAGAATCTGGCAATATGAGGACCTTTGTTCGGGCACAAAAGCCAAAAGTCGTCAACTTGTTATCATTTCTTATTCGAGGCGAAATGACGGTTTCGCTAGCAGAATTTATTTCAGCTACGTAGAATGCTAACCTCCGTAACCTAGCTAGGCCTTTCGAACTTCTGATTATAGGGATACGCAGATACATGCCCGGGGACCACCACATTAAGGTAAAACAAGCACTTCACCGTGACTGATTGTTGGGCTACTGATGCAGACCAAGTTCTGAGCAATCAATAGTTTCCCGATCAGGCACGATGCAGTTCTCCCAAACTAAGCTTTCTTTAAAAATAGAGTTTTTGATGGAATCAAAGTATTAAACACAAATCAATCAAATAGAAATTTTAAGAGAGATAAAAGTGGTTCTAAAGTTTCACAACAGTTCCAATCGGAGAAAAGATACCATCAATAACCATATTGTGTTGGTACCACGATAATGTGCAAAAATAAAATAATAAAAAAAGAAAACAAAAACAAATCAGTTAAAAGATATCATAATACGGGCATTTATTTTATATCGCAACACACAAATCAAATTTCAAAACGGACCAGCAGTAGGTATACAATTTCACGATCAATGATCGCGTTCTACAATATGCATTTGAACAAACGTCAAAACTACTACATTAATTACAGTTCCATTGTGTGTGAGCTATTATTTGTGCTGTCGCTGACATTTTGTCAAACGGAAGCTAACAAAAAGAGTCACAGTGTGTTTGTGTCAATAAAATGCCGACATGCAAAAGTTGCTATTTACCCGCTTTTTCACCTCGTAAGCCCCACACAAACTGTACGTATAACAATGTCGACTACTTGAAGAATGAAAAAAACAATACGAAAAAAAAAATAATATTCTTTTGTACTTTGTTGCTCCAATAAACAGACAAAACGATCGTTTTTCATATAGAAACTGGGCGGGCAACAACTGGCCAAAGCATCAGAGAGTTCATTGCGCACGATTGCAAACTGAACTACGCGCGGTCAACTAAACAACTAAGATTAATGGTGGTATACTTCAGTTATTATCATTTCTATTGTCGAACAAATTAAAAAAAAAAAAAACTATATGGGTTCATGGACTTGATCTTTTATAACAAATGGTTTGTCTCCAAGAAATGTAATTTTCATCAATTGAGAGCGCGAATTTTCGCTTGAATGAAAAACTAACTAGCGAAACGTATGAATCGTGGTGTGACGTGTGAATTGATTAATTGATCAGGAGACATGCGATTTTGCATCAAGGCAACCCACCATCACCACCACCACTATTAGCATCACTGGAATGTCAATCTTTATACGAATTTGAAAGAGAAGTTGTTTTTTTTTCCTTCCAAGTCAGAAGTAGTACTTGACTTTGGGTTAATTGTCTTGATTGAAAGTTTCCAGGCAATTTTAATTAGCTCCAACGACGACGCACGTCGCCGACGACGTGAGTTTATAGCCGACAAAATTTGAACTAAACTAGATCGAAGTGAATTGAATTAATTTGTTTATGATTTTTGTTTGCATTCTTTTTAAATTAATAGCGTTCTAGATATGTGCTAATAATGCTGAACGCAATATGTCTTTCATTAAAAATTGAAATACATATGAATTTATTTGGAGGTATTTGGAACAAGAATGAAAAAAAAAACTAAATTGAAGTACTTAATTGGAAATATATCTCGTATATGCTCTGGAAATAAGAGGAATTTTTTTTCAACTACAGACATATGTACATAATTATAAATTTAGATGTAGATTGATAAATAGTTGTGGTCGATTTCAAATTAAATTTTAGAGCAGCATTGATTTTTTTTTAATGATTATAAAGAATCGAAATAAAAAATCAGCCTTGATTGGGTTTGAAATGATTTCTTAGAAAAATGTGATCGAAAAAAGCTATCAATTGAAATTCAACCTGTTTATTGTTAAGTTGTGTTGGGACTAGTGAAATGCTATGGTAATTTCATATGCCACAGCCGGTTTTTGGCAAGTCACCATGTGTAGGTAGGAAATGAGTTATGAATTCAGAGCGCCCGACGAAATTATGCCCGGAAGTAAGAAAAACGCTTCCAAAAGTCACACTTAAATGTATGTGATATTGTGGAGGCTCCTTTCTACTATTAAAGAGAAAGTTTTAAAATGAACTTGAGATTTTAACCAAACCTGACATTACGAACACTCACAACAAAATAAGAGTTCCTTATTCCACATGCAAGAAATCTAAATTGTTTTAAATATCATTTTATCCAAATAAAAACATTTAAATTCGACGTTTGTTAAGTGCCTTAACCGAAAACTAAAATGTGTGTATGGCGTATACTTACTTTTTTTAGTATGTAAAGTTTTCGATTTAGTTCAAGGAGGCGGAGAGTATATCAAATTTTGTTTGATTACTTTAAATTTTGAGGAGCAATAATATGCAGAGTCCAGCTTGTTAACTGTTCTGATCCGATGCGGTTTATAAGCTTTACACCTGTGACTGGGAAAGATATGCCACAGATTTTGTAAGCTAAGAAGGACAAGGCGATGGCGTCGGCTAAACTTTTAAGTCAAGGAACACAATTTTGGTGAGGGAAAGTCACGGAATCCGGGAAGTGGTCAGAATTTTTCAATTTAAAAAAAAAACTGAGCTCCTTTTTCACTTTCTCACATAAAAACTTTTCGTTTAAATGACATCTCAGTTTAAAATTATTCTGATTTGCTAAATAAAAGTAACTATTTTATTTATCTACAATGAACTACATATACTTCATTAAATTTTCGGTAAGTAAGCACATCATAGATTCATTTATCGAAGTCTAAACTTGGACAAAAATTCAACTTTTAACGATTTCCGACTCCATCCAAAGAATTGTTGCCCATTATCCAAACTGAAATCGTCCTTGTAGGTGATTTCAATGCAGGTACACAATTCCTTGTGGCTTCACTTTTTGCCCCAGATAACACCCGAAGGAAGGTATGTTTAGGTCTACGCTGAATTTAACCAACTGACTCAGCTTGTTGATGAGCCAACTCGATCCCCGGACGTTGCAGGTCAATCCGGGAACTCTAGACTTGTTTTTTACCTCTGACCCTGATAAATGCACTATTATCGCCTCTAGGCACATCAGACCATTGTGTCATATCTGTAAATTTCTCTAATTTTCCCTAAGAGAACCGTTTAGCAATACGAGAAAGCCAACTGGGACGATTTCTTCAGGAACTTTAACTGGTCACTATGCTTCTATCGTTTGCTGTCGCTTAAAAACGTCCAAAGAGATTGGATACCCATATTCAGTTAAAGGTACTAGGCATCCGATGTTCACCACGGGGAGGTGAGAGTAGGAGTTGATGGACAGAGGTTCGCATTAAAAAAAAGCCTGTGGACACTAGTGTCCTCTGGAATGCACCGTGATAGTGAAGTATAATCCAGCGCAGATATGATTACAAATTTAATTCTTTTTGGAATGAGATATTTTATTCCTAATGGGATAAAATCTATCAAACCGAAAGAAAACTCATGGTTTGATTCGGGCTCTAAAGAGGTTATATCAAGGTCAGAAAAGTAAGTTTCCGTTGTTATAAAGCCAACCGCACTGAGGAAAACCAGAATAAGTTTAATAAAGCTAGAAAGACCTGTAGAAGCCATATTCAAAGAATTAAATTTTTGCATGACCAAAAATTACGACAAAAAATACTACAATGTCCCAAAAGTTTAGTACAAATGTTTGGTAACTTGTAAAAAAAACAAAAAACATTCAAAATTCCACTCCATCTTCGGTTCCAAAGCTTGTCTTCATTAACACTCACTACGTCAGCTCACTAGAAAAAGCCAATTTGCTTGCAGCACAGTTTGCTGTTACGACTCTGCCAGAGAGTGTTGTGACTCCTGCTGTACTTATTTCGCACTCGTGCAGTTGCAAGAGTTTTGAGGATCTTGATATACACAAATCCACTGGCCCAAATAATATCTAATATGTGTTATTCAAAGCTGGCAAAACCACTGCGTAAGCTTTTCCATCTGTCCTATTCTAGAGGCCTCTTTCCGAGTGGATGGAAAACATAGCATTTGTGCCGTCTGTAAAAATGGGCGCATCTTCTTCTCCCTCTAATTATCGTCCAATTGCACTTACGCCCTTTCTTTCCAAGATCATGGAAACGCTGATAAATTATCAGCCCACGAAATATCTTGAAGAACGAAAGCTTCTTAATGAGCGGCAGTGTGGCTTTCGTAGCAATAGGTCCACTGGTTGCTGATCCGATGGTATATATCTCACCGAACAGTGAAACAAATTTTTACATCGTTTTAGAGAAAGTAAAATTATGGCACTTGATATTTCAAAAGCATTTGATAGAGTTTGGTAACAACCTCTCTTATCAAAAATGCGGACATTTGGTTTAGATCAATCTCTCTTATTCGTTGGATTATAAATTACCCCTCTGCCCGTTCAATGCATGTTGTATTGGATGGTTTAGAGTCTGATTGATATTCATAACATAAATACTGGTGTGCCCCAGGGCTCCGTTGTGTCTCCGACTCTCTTCCTCATTTTCATTAATGATTGTTTGTTTGTAACTTCTAATTCATTTAATTGTTTTGCAGATGACAGCACCCTCAGCTTTTCATATTCGTTTCAAAATTCACTTACTTGTTCTTCGGATGTGGAACTTGCACAACAGCGTATGATAAGTTCATTAAATTCTGATCTTGATAGTTTTGTCCAGTGTGAAATTAAAAGTCGTGTAGAAATTAATACTTCAAAGACTGAATGCTGTCTGCTGTCACTAAAGCAAAACCCACCCCCAATGCCACTATCCATGAGCGGAACTTGCATCGAAGAAACTGAACAACTTTCAGTATTGGGTATGTGCATCACAGATCACCTTCTGTGGAATGACTATATATTCGAAGTCGCCAAGAGCGCTGCTAAGTGTCTAGGTTTTCTCCGACGATGTAAGAAATTTATCTCCCCTTCTGAATTGGTTATAAACTATAAAGCCAGCATGAGTATAACTTTCACATCTGTGCAGGTGCCCCTAAAACTCACTTGAATCTTTTAGATAGAATACAAAATAGAGCCTTAAAAATGAAAGCTGAGAGAACTATTACGCAAACAATTACATCTCTGAAACACCGCCACCGCAGTGTTTCTTGTCTCACATAATTTATTGCTATTTTTATAAACATTGTTCTAGCGAAATAGCCAGTTGCATTTATCCCCTTTCAACCGTAATACTCGCGCTTTTAGGAATGCTCATCAGTTTACTCTTGGGCCCAATTTCGGGAGTACTGTCAAGTAGAGATTCTTGCTTTAGCCGCACAACACGAATGTGGAATGCTTTACGAAGCTCTATTTCCCCTCCCATTTTGATATTCAGAGCTTCAAAACCAATGTGCATCGGTATCTCCTTTTAAATACTTCCCTATTTTCCTGATTGCTCGCATACGCTCATAACCCCTTGAGTGCGCGTAAAATATTAAAAAAAAAAAAAACAAAGAAAAAATAACTCGTTAAATTGAATTTGTATGAACCTTGGCACCTCCTGATATCACCATCAAATTTAAAACAAAAGAATTTTCCTTTTATTTCTTAGCTCTTTTTTAATTTTAATTAAAGACCGTTTTTGTAAAACATAACTTCTTCCTTTTTAAATCTTATTATTTACATAAATTAACGTTTTTCATTAAACATTGAATTTAAAAACAAAAAAGAAAAACACGAAGTAACCTTCTTTAATTAAAAAATAAGGGGGGAACATAATAAATCCTTGTGAATTAATTAAGGTATACCTATACCTACATTCATTTTCATTACCAAAACCAACTTTTGTCTATTTTTCCCTTAACACAAAAATCGATTAATTTGTCCTATTTTAAATTGAGTACCTATGTACTGAAATTTCTTATACAAAGGAAATAGAAAAACCACACAAAAACAAATATAACCAACTCTTAACAATTTCCTTTTATAATTCAAGATATCAAGCTCTACAGAGCACCGTTATTCATGATTAAGCTCTAACAATGCACCATGTTCATTGCTAGTTCTAGAGTATAACATGTACCTACCTATACCATTGCTCCATTTATAATTTCTTCCAGGAGGCTTTTTACTCCTCCATTTGGTTTATATTCCTATTTTTTTTTCCAAGCCATTTTATTCCACCCCATTTCTATAACATAAAATCCAACCATGTTATAGCGAGTTGTCGTCATTTTCTAAAGTCACGTGTTATGGCCTTAAATCTTAAATATTATTGAATCGGGTTTTTGTTGAAAATTTAACATGAAGTTGAATAATGTTTTGTGCTGACAACATCCTGTCTTGGTGTATAAACGACAAAGATGAAGCAGGATGAAAAAATCACCAGGATTACAACGCATGGAGGTTTAATATTAAACTCGTTCACTCTGTCTAAAGAGAGCAGAGTGGTGCTTATATATTTTGTTTTTGTTGGTACTTTCTTGAAATTGAATTTTGTACAGGGTGTTCAAAAGTATTTTATTCTATTTTATTCCAATTACTTATCACTTTCACTTTTTTTATAAATTATAGAAAGTGTTTATGTCCAACTTTGGAAACCGAGTCTTTAATAGACATTTTCAAAAAAATAAGATCTCAGAGACCTAGCACTCTCAGTGAACATCAGGATTCCTCAGCAAAATTTCTCAGTTTTGCTGTCAAATTACAAAGGAAAAGAATGTTGGATCAGCTTGCTCACATTTTAATGGAGCAAAATTTGATGAGGTTACCGAGATCTTATTTTCCTGAACATGCCTAGTGCCTTAATTTACTTGAATTTTGACAGCGACATATAGCCATGTATACACTACAGTTTTCGTCTGGAAGTTCTGAGTGCTTTTTTTCGATTCACTGTTCACCCTTGGCGTAGTTGAAGTGCAGAGATAGTTCAAAAGGAGTACTCCAAACTTCAAAAGAAAATGTAGTGTTTAAATGAAATGAGCTGAACAATATATTAAAAATAATTTAAACATCTTCTTCTAGAAGACAAGTCGTTTTAACACAAATCCTACCGATTTTCTTGAAAAAAAATGGAGCGTCTGTGAAAGCCTTTTTTGTTCGTTCGTTATTCGTGTTTTTCACAAAGTGAATTTAGAAAAAAAAGATGAAAAAAGAAACAAAAGTAGAATCTTAAATTCGAAGACTTTTTCCCGTGGAACTTTGACGTTTCTGGCAGGGCCGTAGCTTGAGCTGGTGGGGCCCCGGGGCAAGATCAAATATAGGGCCCTACTTTTTAATTACTTTTTAAATGTTGGTTAAATGAAATTCCACAAAAAAAACTTATTATGTTTGTATTTGTTAAGTTGATCAAATTATTTCTACTTACAAAAATAAAAGGTTATTAAAATGTTTTTTTTTTTTTGTAATGAACCTGCCTTCATGGTGTCAATCATGGGCAGAAAATAGTTACACGGAAATTCTGTTGAGGTTCATCAAATCTCTCGTCTTTTAGAACAGTATTCAACGAAGTGAATCTTACGCAATCTTCTGTCAACATCTTCATCTTCACTATACTCCACTTATCGCAAATCCTTATTGCAACTTCCTATAATGAGTGTAGCCTTTCTCTCAGCTACTTAATATTTGACAATGTATTTTCTCGCTGATCATAAGCAAAAAGCAGATCGATATTTTCTAACTGTGACATCTTGGAAGGCAAATTAATGATTTGGAAGATTGCATCTTGCAGAGCAAAGAGGAACACAAAATCAAATATCTGAATCTTCTTTCTTCTTCCTACTGCAGCGTTTCTTCCAGTAGATTTATTTGTTTTGAGTATAATTTTGCATAAGCTCGTGAGATCATCACAAAATCTTTGTTTCAGAGCATGAACGGTGCGGCCGCGGCGTAATATAACTCCCTGATAAACGTGTCGGATTCAAGGTTTTTAAAGTTGATGTTCAAGCCGCCCCAACGACTTATGCTGAGACCGAAAAATGTATACAGGTTGCACGGTTTCGAAGAAAGACTCTTCTTCTCTGTTGCACGGTTATTCATCTTTCAAAATAAAATTCAAGTTATGAAAAACACAATTGATGAAACTAGCATGTGGAGCTCTATCTTGAATTCTTTTTTCGGAAGCCTGAATAGGAGCCACTCATAACTGCCGCACCGTCAAATCCTTGACTGCGACGTTTTTTGAGGATAATATCATTGTTCTTCAGAGAATCAATCGAGACCAGAAGCAGTTTGATCGCTAACAGCAATAAAGGAAGTGATGAATACTTCTTCGATGTACAGCCTCGCCTTTATCGTTGAAATAGAGTTGGATTAGGTAAGGGCAAGACCTTCTTTAACAAATAAAAGAAAGTAAAATTGAACTGAACGAAGCCAACTTTATACAGGGCTAAAATTAATTGGGAAGATACATAATGTGATCCTGTTGGGGGCCCTCCTAGATGGGGGCCCCGAGGCATTGTCCCTGTTGCCCCAATGGACGATATAGCCCTGGTTTTTGGTTTGACAACCGAATAGGTATGAGCAATGTTTTCGATGTTAATAAAATAGTTGTAAAGAGGCATAAAAACGATATTTTAACATCGATGTTTCGATATCAGTTTCACACTCATTTCCTGAAACGAAACTTAAATACCTATTTAAATTCAACATTCGAGCTTATGTGACATAAACGATTAGAAAAAAGTTGAAAAACTAGTGTTTCAGCAAACGGCTCTAAGCTACTACTACTACTAAGCTACTACATACCGAAAACAAAGCTTGCGATATTTAGGTACTATGCTAGTTATGCATTCGTAAGACAAAATTTACTCGAGATTTTGATCAGACTTGTCATTACGATGATAGGGAAGACGAAAAAAGTGGTTCTCACAATATTCTGTCTGTCTGTTTGGCTACAGCCTAAACGGCTAGATCAATTTTCTTAAACCTTTGGTATATAGTGTTTTTTAAGTGATTCTGCCAACATTTTTTTCTTAGAACAAAAAAATAACGGTACCTGCTATACAATTTTTTGAAATTTTACATAATTCTTTCAAAATGGCCTCACAACTTTTCTTTAAAAAAAATCAATAAATAACTTTAAGTAAAGGCTATGTTGATAGTTTTGTGTACCAAAATTAAAAAAAAATATTTTTTGATTTTTAAAAATGTTTCAAAACTGTTTTTTGAAAATCAAATATTCGAAAACGACAAGATTGAATTTCTTGAAATTCGAAATTTAAGACTTTTTTTAAAACTCTTTTGAATATTTAAAGATTTGCTTTTATGCAAAAATAATGGTACCTTCCATACGAAAGTTAAAAAAACCGTTAACAAAAATATTTTTTCTCAAAAACGGCTCGTACGATTTTGTTTAAAATTTTTCTGATGATAAAAAAGTGGATGGGTCAATTCTGTCTGTCTGTCTGTTTGTCTGTTCGTCTACAGCCTAAACGTCTAGATCGATTTTCTTCAAACTTGGTACATAGTGGTTTTTGGTGATTATGCCCACATATTTTTTCATTTTTTTTAGAAATAAAAATAACGGTACCTGCCATACAATTTTTTTTATCAATTTTACATAATCGTATTTTTCTCAAAAACGGCTCGACAACTTTTCTTAAAAAAAAATGTTTATATTTTTTTAAATAAAGGCTTTCTTTGGTTGGAAAACCATTTTTCAAAAATGGTTATTAATGATACCTCCCAAGGAACCATTTTTTTTAATTATTGATTTTCTTCAAAACAGTATGAGCGATTTCAATTATATTTTGTATGCAGAAGCTTCAAAAAATATAAATAGTTTTGTGTACCAACATTTTTGAAAAAATATTTTTTGGATTTTTAAAAAATATTTCAATTTTTTTTTTTTGGAAAATCAAATATTTCGGTAATGACTTAATAGATTTTTTTGAAATTCGATATTTAAGAGTTTTTTAGTATATTTTTAGAAAAAATTTTACATTTATGAAAAAGTAACGGTACCTTCCATTCAAAAGTTAAAAAACCGCAAAGGAAAATATTTGTTTGCTACTTTTTTAATGTGCTAAAATTAGTGCGATCTACTTCCAAAAATTATAAGATTTTGCAGTTAGCAACTATTAATAGTATCTGTCATAGAACGAATTTTTTATTTTGAATTTTCTCGTTATCGGCTAAACGGATTTATATGAATTTTCTTATAAACAAATTTCAGATAAGATTTAATAATATTTCATATCAAGGCTTTCAAAAAAAAAGTTTTTGGATTTTTAAAAAAAGTTTCAATGTTTGTTTTTTTTCAAAATTCCATATCTCAAAAACGGGTTGACAATTTTTTTTCAATTTTTTATTTTATATACACATAAATATATACTTTAGATTTGCATACCAAAATTATTTCTTTAAAATGTTGTAAGAATTTTATATATAAAAAAATATTTTTTTAAAAAACCGCTCCAACGATTTTAAATTTTTTTCCCATATAATTATATTCAATCAGGAATTAAGATGGCATTCTTTTTTCCACCTCAAACTGTCAAAAGAGTTGTTTTAGCCAATTTAAATGTCGTATTTCATGCTTCTCCACATTTTTCTCTCATAATGTCCATGTTTTTATATACAATATTCTCAAACCCGCAGTGTCTTGAACATAAGAGCAAGTACGTGTGACCCAGTCGTGCATTTTATTCATTTTGAATTTACTCATTATCAACTAAACGGATTTAAATTAATTTTGTATTTACAAATTTCAAATAAGTTCAAATAATATTGCAATAATTTTTGTTCGAGTACCCAAAGGTTTGTATTTCGTTTCGTTATACACATTGAGAAAGAATCGAAGCTGTAAGATAAAAATTCACCGAATCACCCTGTAACATAAAATTTCCATTTCAATGCAAATGTTTATGCTTTACACAATATTTCATGTTTTACACAGAAGAAAATTACCAAAAAACCTTATACTACAAAGCAAATGTTGTACCTACATAACGTGTGCCTATATTCAAGTTTTCCCGCATTACCATCAAACAAAAACAAAATTTTATGACATCACGAAATAAAGGAAAATATCATTCTTGCTTTTTGGTTATACATACATATTATATTTACAAATTCACATGGGTTATCCTTTTCTGTCACAGAAAATTAAATTTTGATAGCTACAAATCATCATGAATCTAAATTTTTGTAGGGTATTTCATATAGGAGGTAAAGTTTTGATGAAACAACAAATTTCAAGGAAGTAAATTGCTGTTCCGTTTTGTAAAGTAGTAATAAACTTTTTCTATAAAAATCAAAAGTTTATTATATAAGTTTTTCTATAAAAATCAAAAGTTTATTATAACAATATAAAATGTATGTGCTTACACCAAAAAAAATACAAAGTGTGGAACCGGAAATGTCTACAAATATGATGGAGATAAATTTTGCAAACAAATAGGACGAGTGTGGTATAGTAATGACTTTTGAACTTTATTCTTACAACTTGAAATAATGTAGGTGGTTTTTTGTTGTGCCGTGGGAAGAAATTCAAATTGAATGAATTTATTTAGATGTTTATTACATGAGAGGTTTAAATTTAAACGTTTGGAGGATGTAGGTGTACCTAGGTATATAAATATACGACGATCAACTAAAAATAGGCACAATGTTTAGGAAAATGATGAGAGTGTAGTTCCCCAGAGCATATTTCTGAATCTAGTTTAAGCTTTAATGTGACGTTTGAAATTTCATTATACCTACTTTAAAAACTCCAAACTTCTGCACTCTTATTAAAATTAATACACACTTCAGAGCCCAAAGACTCTTAAACGTTTCAATTTCTCTTCAGACCTCCTTTTGGATTAAAAGAAAAAAAAGAAACAATCTTTCAATTATACACACAGAGATAACATATCTCAAATCTCACATATCCAATCTCACTACTCAAGATATCTTTCATTTTCTCTCTATCTAAAATAATATATTATATATGTATCTCTTATTACAGGGAATATGTCCAGGAAATCGTTTACGTATAATCAACTCATATGACTCTGGTTGCTTCTCACCATCGCCAGCTTCGTCACCATGTCCATCATTGGGCGCATCAACAGCGACACTCAACAGTTCGATATCATCGTCGGAAATCTATGAGAACTCTTCAATCATAAGCGGCTGTACTCAGAACCAATTATCATCATTGCACCACCATCAACAGCAGCAACAACAACAACAACAACAGCAGCAACACATCCAGCATCAACTCCATCAGAAGAGTCAAAGCAAAAGAAGGTCGTGGCATACAACGCCGCACAAGGTAATTACCTCATTTTCTCTATATATAGGTAGAACTAAACTATGCATATGCATATCTCTATCTCTAGCCCCGGGAATTATATCTTTCAAGCATGCAAAACAAAGCACATTCATTAAATCGCAAAAAAATAGCTATATCTATGTACATTTATGTATATAAACAGGAAAAGGAGTTAATTAATTTGTTGAAAAAAAAAGTTTATAATAACCGACTCGTCGCCACGCCAGCCGCGTGATGATACTAAAACCTTAGGTAATAAAATAAAATTTATTTTTAAACTCTGACAAAGCTTAAGATAATTCATCATTGTGCTGCTGCTGGCTGCTGCTGCATGCAGCATGAACTTGATGGTTGAGCTCATTGATGTCGTCTACCTAAACTCAGGAGTTGATGAACTTATCATGGCATTTATTATGTTTTTTTTTTTAAGCAAAAATAAGTGAAATAAGACGGTCATATGCTTATGATGGACTTTAAGTCCGGTTCGGGAATTGTTAATTACTTTGTTGTCGAACTTATTTACTTACTGGCTACCAGCTTGTACCTATACCGCCAGCCATCAATGCCAGCGGCAGCAATGAGGTTTTAATGGATAAAATTAAAATATTTTTTGTAGTGAAAGAGAAATTTGTATCTCAATCAAGATTATTGAGTCAATTTTCTCTGCTTGTCTGCCTGTGATTATGTTTAAATAAGAGACGAAAGAGGGATATAAGCTTGTTTTTTTTTTACTTAAAATCATGTTACACTGTCAAAATTACAATATTTTAAGCACGTTATTCAAGAAATTCACTTAAATCAACAGTCTACTGCCTATATTAACCTTTTTTGGAAATACAAATTAAAAGGGTTTCAAAATGTTTAACAGTTTTTGCCTAATCAAGTTCCTACTTTCCATCAATCAATTACCTGTTGAAAATAGCAAAACAAAAGCCATTTCAACACCATTTCTATTACTGCAATAACGAATCAACAGGCTGATTGTACCATTCACTAAGCCAGTAGACCAGCAAATCCTTCCATCCGACCTCAAAGAAATTAAGATGGCAATGTCTCAGCTGATGGCCTTGCTGCCAAGCTTATCAAAGGCGCATGCAGTGACTTGGCTCTTTTCTGACGCATTAGGCATTCTTTTTTTTTTCTTAGCAACTTAACATCTTAACACTTCTAAGCACTGAACTGTCGTCCGATTCAATATAATTCGGTACGTTCAACGCACCAGAATTAAGACCTGACTTTTAATTTTCATCTGACAGCTGGCAATCAAAAACGTGTAGAACGTACCCATTTGAAATTATTGAAAAAAGAGTGAAGTTGGCTGCACTCAGCTATTTGCTCCATTCGCTCGGTCTTCTTATTCTGAGCCATGGAGCTGGAGCGTACTCCGAGCTAGCTCTGATTTAATAGAGAAACACAAGTTAAGCGCACTGTGCTTAAAAAGAAACGTGGATGTTTTTTGATAGCTCAGTGCTATATGCTTGAAGCTAAAAAAGAAAAACAAATCTTTTTTAGACAGCTCAGTGATCCTGGAGCTAAAAAAGAAAAACGCCTATTGTGGAAACGCCTGAAAACGTTCGAAAAAAATGTGTAAGTTCATACCAGTTGGGCCTTAGGCCAGAAAAGTCCATCATTGATCAAAATTTCATACAATCTTTTGTAGAACTTCCGTTACACCAATCAATTTCTAGGCTACATATGACAGTATCTAGTGACGACTTATTTTGATAACTTCCTTTTTGTTTTGGCATCACCGCCAAACTTGTCCATTTGGGTAGGATGACAGCAAAATTGAAAGCAAAAGCAACCACTGATACTTTTGATATCAAAAAAGGTTTTAAACAGAGAATCCCTGTCATACGGCATCTTTGAAGCCTTTGGATTCCTTGGAACCAGTTTTTCACCACTCTTTCGCCAACATCATCGGCCAGAATTTTGGTAATTTCAAGTTGGTTTTTGTCTTGTTGGCATAAGCCAACGACTTAACTCAAGCTCACATTTAACCCCCGAGACAAGCATGATCTTGCACTTAAAATCTGGTCCTAAGTCTATTTAAATGGACTCTGAAAATAAACTTTTGAGGGACTCCCAGTTTCTGCGAACGGTGTAAGGTTAGGTTAGGTCAATGGGCTGATAGTTTTTCTTGTTACCGTCACATTTTGATCAATGTAAATCCATTGTGATACCCTATGCATTGTGACTCCCAAGTTATGAAACCTATGATAAATGCTACGTCATTCAAACCCGCGTAAAATTGTGGGTGAGTTTCAGCAAGTTATAGCCTGATATGTTGGAGGGTACTTCTAAGCCATTGAAGAAATATTTGTCATTATATAATCACCTGGTTGAGGATTCTCCGTTTGTTGCTGTTCCAACAAGAAACACGTGCATTGTTCAGTCGTTTTCATTCGTTCTATCATTGTCGTCCTGGACCCATGTTCTGTATCTATCGCGTCAATAAAATCCGTCGGGAAACGATGGAAATTGAAACAAGTCGTATGAGTTTTGTTTCATTTTTGAAAGTTTTTCGCCGAATTTTATAGATGCTATGGCTATGGTTGGAGAGGTGATTTCCAACTCGTGGCCGGCTGGTTGATATATAGAGCTTAGGAACTTTCAAGCAGTTTGGTAGCGATAATAAATTTCAACAGGTTTTTCCTTGGAATGTCAGGGATTTCCTCCATTTCTTTGGAGAAGTGTCTCCCTTGGAGCCTGTTTCTCAGATGACATAGCTCAGGGCAGACACAGACATTTATCTCACCGTCACCACAACCTCTGCATAAGCCTACCATACTGAGTTTCTTCTTTTTCTTGTGGAAACGCAGTTGATTGCTTCCGGTGCTGATTGTAACGAGAATAAGAAATAAAGACTTTTTACTCAGTTGGATGATATGTTGTCGGTCTAATGTTTGTTCAAAACAGGCCATAATTTTCTGGTTACAATACAGGCATCAAGCGAGCTCCATCTCTTGTTTGTTATAACTAGAACTTTGATCTCGATATCCATTTTAAGATTACATACATCAGGGTTGGGCCTGAACTGTTGTGTCTGTCTGATTAAAAGATCAAGTGTTGATCCCATTTTTGCCGGTTTATCAACAGTTTCCCTACCTGGGACACCAATATGACCAAGACCCAACAGAGCCTTATATGCTGTGATGAATACCAAGAACCCTTAGCTCTCAAGCTTCGATTTGATTTCAATGGTAGAAATCGCTTTTACTGCCGCTTGGCTATCAATGAAGAAGGTGATATCTAGCAGCTTTCGTCACTACCATACACAGCTGCAGTTAGGAAGTCTGAATGAGTTGGTTAGTCCAAGCATTTCTGAAAAGAACCCTGCAACAGCACCAGTGTCCATCTTGGAACCGCGGCGGTAGCTATCATCGATTCGTGAGCGGCTTGTTAAAGTCAAAAAGAGGTGCTATGTAGTCAGTGCGTACCCTATTTCCCGTGCATTTCTTTAGAATTTGCGCATGACCTATGGCACTCTTCTTCTCCAGCTACCACTTTGGCTAAGCTGAGGTGCACTTTTGGCAGCTGATTCTTGTATAAATAGATCTAACAGCCAATTTCTTCACAGAGTTCTAACGTTAGTTCTGATACTAGCTCTAAGGATGATACTCAAATGACTATCCCTTGTTTATTTACACTTGTTTGTATGAAGTAATGAGAGGTACTGATTGGAGTACTAACTTTAGGACTAGTACTGGTTTGAAGTTGAGTATAGTTTCCAGATCTGATGTGTTGGTGGACCTCATCGCCCCAGTGTTTCCAGTACATACAATTCCTTGTACCTTGGTCATGATTTTATGGTTGGTACCTTTGTTCAATACATTCCAACAGACTACATTCTGTGAACGATGTGGAGTCCACTGGCAAATAACAGCGAATTACCACTTGTATGTCTGTTAACTTGTAAATGTGTTTTAGCTGGTGACATGTGTGCCAAATGCTATGATTAGACGGTCAACGCGTTGACCTCCTGACGTCAAAATGACGTAAAATTCTGTCCCAAAGTTGTCTTGTCGTGTGATCATCAACGCAGAATACTGTCCATCCGTTGACGGCTGCGTTGACACGAATTTAGGGGTCAATGCGTTGACTATTTTCGTTGGCCGTGTAATCACCCTGTCAACGCAGTTAGGACACTATGACAGACTACTCAACAACGCTGACTGTATCTTTATGTTGACACAGCGGCTTTTTTTGCCATGTCAACGTACTCTGCGTTGGCCTTCATCTCAATCTCAAAATTTTTGCAATGTTCGAGTATTTTTAAACATCGACAGTTGATGGCTTGACAGATGAGGGGGACGAAAAAGTATTTTTCAATCCAAAAATTCAGTGAGAATTGCCCTAAAATCACTTTTTTCCGGAGCAGTACAAATATTTCTAAAATTTCTGATTTTTAAGATGTTTTTTAATCCATCGACATCGAAGCCATCCTTCAATGGAACTTGACAGTTGATAGCTTGACAGATGGAAGACAAACTTTATTTTGGCAGCAAAAGTATATTTCGATGCAAATGTCACCCAATTGCCCTTAAATCCCTTTTTACGGAGCAGTAAATAAACTCCAAAAATTTTGGATTTTTAGAGATCTTTTAGTCCATCAAAATCGTAGCCATCCTTCAAAGGAATTTGACAGTTGATGGCTTGACAGAAGAAAGACGAGCTATATTTTGACAGCAAACGTATATTTCAATCCAAATGTCACCCAATTGACCTAAAATCATTTTTTTCCGGAGCAGCAAGAAAACTTCAAAAATTTCTGATTTCTTAGCTGTTTTTTTAATCCATTGACATCGTAGCCATCCTTCAATGGAACTTGACAGTTGATAGCTTGACAGATGGGGGATGAACTATATTTTGACGAAAAAAGTGTATTTCGATTAAAATGTCACCCAACTGCCCTAAAATTACCTTTTTCCTGAGCAGTAAAAAAACTTCTAAAATGTCAATGTCGTGTGATCGTCAACGTACAAAATGATTCAATTTAGCTTTTGTCAACTCCACGTCGACGTTCACATGTTTTGGTAGTAGTGTAATCGTCAAAGTTTCACGTGTCAATACGTTGACACTAGAGGGTACCAATTGCGTTGACACAGATAAAACGTCAAAGCATTTTGGGACAACATTGACAATGCCGTAATTCGTGTGATCGTCAATGTTACAGTCTACGTTGACAGTATATTGACAGTGTTTCTGATGACGTCAAGGAGTCAATGCGTTGACCATTTACGTTGACCGTCTGATCTAAGCTATAGGAGCGTTTACTACTTCAAACTCAGTACAAATATGTGACACATCAATTAAAATGTCACTATAATTTGATGACATGGCGAACTTAGTGAAGTGATAAAGATTGGAAAGAAATCAAATATTTGTATTAATAAGAAAAATTATCAAAAGGGCTGTTAGTACCTGAGTTCACTCATTATCAACTCGGTATTTAGATCAACTGAAAAACTTATTTCAAAAGTTAACTTGGGTCCAGTCCCGATATTAGGATGATCTCGGCTCTAAAAGCTGAACCGCATGGAACTATATGTATTCTCCGATCTTAATCTTCGTTTTCTAAAATCAACAACATCAATTTGTATGTGGCCTTTTGTTTTCAAAGTGAAAATTCAACCATAGCCATAATTGTTTATTACTTGTATCATCATAACCTTGAGATATAAACACAGTTATCAGCTCACGAAGTGAAATGTAAAAGTTTCGATTAAATTTGTAAATTTGCACATTTACACATTTTACACATCACATCCATTTTAACTTCGTTTTGGCTTTCAGATATAAAAATGAATTTTATATGAACTCTTTCGAGTTTCCTATCACATAAAATCTCCATTTAATATCATAAAACTGTCCACCAACACCATCCACCAGACACTTAAGTTACGCGAAAATATTCTTAAATTTTATTTCAAATCATCATTTCAATTTTATATCATGCCATATGCATTCAAAATGAAATTTATATTCACATTTTTAACGCCCCCTTAACTTTACCATATGTATATTTTATGTTTATGATTATTTATCCGAAATTAATTTTTCCCCTAAAGTTTTGTTTCTTCATATTATTCCGAAAGGATGTCATGCATCGATGTCATACATACAGGCATATGTAAAGTATGCATGTGATGTAGGAAAAAAATTTGGGTCAGGAAATTCCTAATGAAAATAAATCAAATTCTAGCTATTCTTTAATATTTGTGCATTCAATACTGGACATTTTCCCCATACCAAAGGGAATATCTTTGTTTGACAGTTTTTTTTGTATCAAATTAATTTTCTGACGTTCAAAAGCTATCTGTCAGATTTAATTGTCAAACGAAAGAGATTAATTAATTACTAGAGAGATATTTTATATTCTAAGGAGCAACATATAAATTAACACTTGGCTGAACCCTTTAAGTTTTTTTTTGATAATGGAACTGAGTTTAACCGGTTCACTTGTCGTTAAAATGACGATGATGATGATGATGGTCACAACATCATTATGAATAAGGATGTCCCTCTGTCAATCATTGGAACGATGATGATGCGGAGAAGTTATCTCTCTCCGTCCGGTTTGCCATTGCAGAAATGTCATTATATGTCTTGAGTCCAAATACGTCAGAACACTAATGTGAAAGATGCGAACGGAGAAGCACTTTCTTGTTTGAAAAGGCGTTTGCTTCGAAGACGCGCAGATATACAAGTGAATTCTTGAGAATTGAGATGTGATGTTATGTATTTGCTGTGTATGTACACACCATCATGTATGTAGTTTGTTACTTAAAAATCATTTTAGGCTTTCAAGGACTTACCAAAATGTGTACATTGCCCTTTTTATCGTTTGCTTCACCATAGAGTTCATTAGCTCTATCTGATGATGGTTGGTCGATATTGCGACTATAACACACCAACAGCATCGCACTAACCCGAGAGATGTCTTGGTTCCATATTTGGCAATCAGCTTGCGTTGGCAAGGAGATATTTTATACTGCGAAAGCTGAAATAAGGAACGTTTGATAGCTTGTGCTAATACTATACACTTAGCTGTTTATATGGGGAATGCTTCCATATAGCAACTCTTGGCTTGACTTGAACGTATAAATATCTAAAGAGTGCTTAGTTGTATCTCCTTATGCGTGTGGTGGCTCATATGGCAAACTCGTGTTTTCCTGCCCTTTCGTTTCGATGATGGTGCTATTGGAGGGGGAATTCATACCTACACGGTTCAACACGGAGAAGGATGAAAGAAGCGGGTAACAAATTGCAAGCATCGAATAAGATCACGAACTGTATATGATGACGGAGGCTGGAATCTTTTTAAAGCTACTGTGGAACTTCATCTGACTCCGAGAAAAGAGAAAGATGTACCCGAACCGATATGGAATGATATTTTAAAAATGCAGATTACTTGCTTCGACTCGTATTTGGTTTGAGGAATTTTCTTCACGCTTTTTCTCAATGTAATTTATATTATTATGACATATTTTATTTCACGCAGAGAGTTGGAGTAAATAGTAACTTCGTATATGATTGCGTTACAAATAGTAATTAAATGTTTAATCGATGAAATACATTTCGAAAAATTTAATACATACTGAATAAAGCCCGGTAATTGTATGATTGTGTTAAAATATTTTGTAATTATTGTTAATGATTTTTACGACATATTGAAAGTGTTGGGTAGCATTGGATAAGTAATTTTAATGAGAGATTATTTTGTTTTAAAGTGGCACGATTTTTTAAAAGCTTGAAATAATTTTAATTAAAATCTTTAAGGGTTTTGTGGAAATGAAAAGATGCTGCAGATGTTAATTTAATTAAAAACATTTATGGCCAACTTCATGAAAGGCTTTTAATTATTTAAAAAGCTATTTAGCCTTAAATGATGTTTTTTGGTTTCACCAAATGCTTTTATATTTAAGAAGATTTTAAAAGCCCTTTGTAGACGAAAAGCTCGTTTTTGTCTCATTAAATTTTAAAACTCTTTTTTGCTAAACGATTCCAGTCAACAACAGCTGATATTTAGCTGTTAGAATAATTGTCCCTTCATCCGTAATGCTTATTCACTTTTTCTCATACACTTCGTGTGTGCGAGGGAAACAACCTCTTTTTTTTTGTATCCGGGGATGTGAGCAAACTCAGTTAAATTAAAATATCTATAAAATATCCCTTTTCTACATTGGTGAAACTGAAATATTTTAAATGTTTGATAAAACTTAGAAGGAGTTTAGATAAAATCAATTTAAGTGTTTGTTTATGAAATTGGCCTTTAGAGCAATTCCCAAATTGCAAAATATTTCAATAAATTCATTGGGTTGCTCTATTTTCGATTGTAAAACAACTTTTACACACTTTTTCCTCTTATAGTGAAAATGTATTTTTGGGGGGGGGGGGCGGCTAAAAAGATCCGAATCTAGCCTAAAGTCGATTTTAAGTACAAATCCGTAGAAATACAAAGCAAAATTTCACTTCTAAATGCTTAGATAAGATCATTTTTAATTTAGAATGAGGTGCTCTTAAGCATTTGAAAGTGAAATTTGTGTTTTATTTCTACGTATTTTTTGTTAAAATTGACTTTAGGCTAGGGTTTCCAGAACATCTCTTTTAAAGAGAACATGTTCTCTTTTTTGACTCTGATCTTTCTTATTCTTTCTTTTTTCATCAAATTCTTTGTTTTTTACTCTTTTTTATTTTTTACTCTTTTTTATCTCTTTTCTTTCCTAAGTGAACAAAATATTAATTTGACACACTTTTCATTGATGTACTTTTGTATTGTCCCCTAAAATATAAAATAAAGCATTAATACCAGAGAATATCAAATAAAGAAGCCAATCCTTCGTACGTTTCACCCTCCAAAACCCATTTGTTTACATTGTTGTATTTTTAATTTCATTTCGTGTCGAAGAATAGATGTGAATTGCAACATCAATAAAGGTAGAACTAGAATAGTCGGAAGCCAACTTAAGTGGTCGTACGAAACCTAGCGAAAACAAGAAATGTATATGACGCGCACATAATTGCGAAGTGGACCTTTTCGTTTAGTTTTCGTTAACTTTTGCCGTCGGACGTGAGAGCGCTCAGCGACCGCTCTTTCGTAAGTGGGCGAATGCAAAATCAAGATGGTGGCAGCAAACTAACAAGAACTTGGCGCTTGGTGCATAGTTTTCAACTTTTTTTTTCTGAAGTCAAATCAATTTTCTTTTAATTAATTTATATCACATCGAATTTTAGTGGTTTCACAAAATAAATAATTAAAAGCATATCACTCTGTGCTGTGAATAAGTATGAGAAAATAAACATTGAATAAACAACTATGTATTATTTTTTTTGGTTCACTTCCAACCACTTAAGTGCATTATGGATCACTTGTGAAATTGACGTTTCGGATAGCTACTTTTCGGTCGGTTTTGACATAAGCTTCCGACAGCTTCCGACTATTCTAGTTCTACCTTAAGACCTGTGCTGAATGAGGAGTTGATTCCATGTTTGCGTTTTGTCACTGTTTTTCACTTCCTTTGCAAATCTAATACATCAGCTGTTCGCTTCAGCTTGTAGGCAAATCAAATTGATAGCTGAGGATTGGCTTCTTTATTTGATATTCTCTGATTAATACACTGACTCAAGAGCCTTCCTGCTCAGGATCGATGGATGAATTTAGAAAAGAAATAAGAAGTGGGAAGACTTAGACAAAAGTATCGACTACCGAATTTCTTAGGAAGTTTTACTGAATTCCTCAAAGTTATTTGACCAATTTTGCTATTTAAACAAGTTTTTTTCTAAAGAAAATGAAAATTTTAAAAACAAAATATCTGTTCAAAACTGGGCCAGTTTTTTTAAAGTTTGTCTACAAATCTAGAGTTTTATTCAGAGCTCTTAAAATGTGGCAATCCTTTTTTATTTTCCTGTGGAAAACATGAACGTGGAATGTATTTTCTCGTTGATGGGTTCGCAATGGACAAAAGAACGAAATCGTTTAAGAGTAGGATTCTCATAGTTGCCTATAACTTAAAAGATTTTAGCTGTCAAAAGTTTTATAGAACCTTTTTATATGGCAATTAGTATCTTAATCAAATTCGGAGCTCCCAAAAATATGACACTTCGGATGAGGAAGAAAATTAATGTCTATTTTGCCTACATTTTACTAAATTTCTGCGGTATTTTGAATTCAATTAGGTGTTTATGTACTTTAGTTTTATTAGTTTGAAGCGCAAAAACGTGTTTATAAAATATACTGAAATATATCACAGATACGTTTTCTTAAAAAAGATATTAAAATAAACTACTTATTACTATTAAAACTGCTGCTTCGTGTGTACCTATATAAACAATGCTTGTATAAATATATATGAGTAGATGATAATAAATTTAAAGTAAACTTTTGGTCATATTTATCAATTATTTTGATGATGGTGTGGTGACCGAGGGGGGGATTAACAGTAGAAGTTTGGAGTTTCGAAAATGTCCTCTTTTTTTCAAACGCGTTATGGACACCCTACTTTAGGCTAGATTCGAATCTATAACTCGCGGCCAATGCCTCTAAACAAGCAAATGATATTCATTTAAGTTAAATGACGTTGAATAGAGCCTTACTTACTTTACTTTAGATGACGCTCACAGTCCAGGGTGGACTACGGCTTCAAGCAAAATAGAGCCATTTAAAGCTTTAACTCGTTTAGGGGTTGATTAGTGGCTACTACATCTAAACGTAACAGATTTCTCTTTTTGGTCATTGTAACTTAAATGGTTAGGAAAATGTTTTATGAATACGGTTTTACGCAACGTTGAATAGGACGCTAATAAGGGCGTATACACTGCGTAACTTATTCACAGCGAATTCTTATGAATACCTACAGTTACTTATGTGCACATTCTTTACCTACCAAATAACAGTAAGTATTCTCATTCAATTTACACCTTGCTTCTTTTATTTTAGAAAAATATTCCAAAGAATTTAGAAATATGTACAGTTAAACCCGGATAGGTACCTGTCGCATATAAACCTCTATTTCATTAGAACCAAATTTTTTTCAGAAATTTATTTTCATATAAAACTCATCTTTATAAGTGGGAAGGGTACAAAATGTCGGAATTTCAAAAACCCCGAATTGCAAATAAAGAGAATCTCTAATGCCATAATCCCGAATGCCATAATCCCGAATGCCAAAATCCCGAATGAACAAAATCCTGAAAGGACAAAATCCCGAATGCCAAAATCCCAAACACCAAAGTTCCCGATTGCTTTCCAAATAAAAGCCTGAATTTTAATACTTTTTGAGTACTTTTTCAGTACTTGCAAAGAAACCAAATCGTACAAACAATTTTTAATACCGAAAGAAAAGTACTAAGCCATACGGGGTTTTGGCATTCGGGATTCTTTCATTCGGAATTCTTTAATTCGGGATTCTGGCATTCAGGATTTTACCAATTCGGGATTTTGCCCATTCGGGATCTTGTACATTCAAGATTTTGTCATTCGGAATTTTGGTATTCTAGATTTTTTTTGCCATTTCGGGACTTTGGCTTTCGGTATTTCATACCTAACCGCTTTCGCTTAACTACCTTCGCTACTTGATTGCCTATTATTTTGTATACTTTTTTAAATTAACCAGAAGAATGAACTTTTTTCAAGTACCTATCTCAAGGAAATTTATTGTAAAATGGCGGTTGTTGATGGGACACTTATATTTTGAGCTTTATATGAATTAAATAAATTCATAGCTGCAATATATAAATGTTTTAAACAGGTAATCGTTTTTTTTTTAATAAGAGATAAATGCTTCTGAGATTTTAATCAGGTTTTTATAACTGGCCAAACTCTCAAAACGTGGCATTTATGGTGAGGTACTTATCCTGGTTTTACTGTAATCTAAATTCAACTAAATACCTACACCTACTTTCACGACCAAACAAAAACAAAAAATCTGTGACTCAAGGCGCCCTACCAATAATCAAATTTAGTGAAGACTTAAATATTTCACTGAAATAGACCATAATGAAATGGACTCTAAATAATAAACCGTACATGGCATGACCTTAATATATAATAGGGCTCTAGCCAATGCACCATAGGTGGTAAGACCTCCAAAAAAATTAACATTCCATGTATGGGTCCTTATTTGGGATCCATAACATTATGGTTCATTTCACTGAAATATTTAACTCGTTGCTAAATTTGATTATTGGTAAGGCCCAAGGTCTCTTATTTAGGATTTTGTATAGGTATTTCTGCAAAATAAGATCAGGTATGTGTAGGTATGTATATGCATATCAGGGTGGTCCTAAAAATATGAAGCAAAAATAATTCTCTATAAATTGAAGATTAGAAACTGCTAAAGTTTTTGAAATCTGTTCAACTGTTCATTAAAATAATAAAAAATAAAATATGTATAATAATGGATTTCTGGATTTAAAAAAAGCTAAAGAATACTATTTTAAGAACCTACATATTGCCTTTGTTTTTCAGATTTGTTTTTACCATCTCAAGTATTTATTGTTTTTTTTTTTTTTTGAAAAATGCAGTAGGGCCTTAGGGGGTAAAATATAAGTCCCCTCCAATAGGATTTTGCTTTTCTTATGTGATAATCACCCAGCAACTAGGTAAAGAGAATGAAAATAAAAATAAGAGCATATTTGGAGACTATTTTGTCTCCATATAGAGCAGAGTTAGGTCCATTCAAGTGTAAAAACACCAAAATCCCATTCAATGGCCACCCTAATGTAATAACCGGATTTGGCCATAAAAATATCAAGTTAACCGACATAAACAAGCACATTATGTTGCATTATATCCTTCTTGCATGACATTTTCGTTTTTTTCTTCTTTGTTTTCGTCAAAAAATTGAACAAAAGAAATAAATTTATTCGAAAAACTGCTACTTAGATTTTTTTTGGAACACTATCTTTATAGACATAAAATATATTGGCACAATGCGAAACACTTTCAACAGAGAATTCAGGGACGCAAACAAAAAAAACATGCACAAAAGGATGAAGAAATTGAAAACAACAATATGGGATGGGATGTTAAAGGAAAGGAAATCATGGCGTTGAGGAATTTTCAAATTCGCTTTCTTTCAGAATTAAGGGAACTTGTTTGGGTATATATGTACGTCCTCTGAGTCATTTTTACCTGACAGCATTTAAACTGGCATCAACACAAAATTAGGATAGGTTTACTTGTTTAAGGTTTTTTTTTAAAGAAAGTGGCTAAACTAAAACATTTACAACTGAATATAGAAAATTCAATACAAGTTTTAGTTTGTAATGGGGTTTTCCATTGGTAAAATAAATCAATTCATGTTTGATTTTGAACCATCAAAAAGGTGATTTTGGCAGTTATTTTTTAACTCCATTAGAAAAAAAATTAATTTATTTGTTTTATTAAAAATCAATTCACCACGAAAGAACTCAGTTTTAAGATTAAAAAATGGCGCCCAATTTGTAGTTCGGTCAGGAAACCGAAATCCCTGCGCTTTTTGTGGGAGGGGAACCTTAGTTTATTTATCTAATCTATTTTTTACATGCATAGGATCTACCTTGGGATTTATTGTTGTAACCCTTTCTCTTGCAAGCTATTTTCAAAAATGGCGCCCAATTTTGTTGAAAATGTTAAACCAAAAAAACTCGTAAACTACAAAAAAAGTCCTTGGTTAAATAACCACGTTTTCAAAGATAGGTGTTAAGTAGGTGCACCTTCAGGTAAAATTTCAGTGTTGACACTTTTTGGGAACATACTTTTTTTTAAGTCAAAGAGGGTCCAATTCATTCTTTTTTTTTTTTTGATAATTTTTAACATTTTGAGCATTGGAAAAAAGTTGCGGAAAGCCTCCAGATGCCAACCAAACGCGTTTTGGAAAATAACAGTTGTTGACCTAAAAAATTAGCGTTGAGTAGACGCATCTTCTGTTAAAATGTCAATGTTGTCACTTTTCGGGAACAACATACTTTTTCTTATATCAAAGGGTGGAACCTCCATTTGTGTTTTGATATATTTTATATTTTGAACATGAAAAAAGTTGCAGAAACTTCTTTAGAGTTCCTTATTTAAAAGGAAAAGCATTACACAGTAAGATACAATATCTTCTTTATAGCGCAAGCTTTATACAAAACACGTGTTGAAAAGACAACGGTGGACGTTTTCAAAAACATGTAAGTATTGAGTAGACGCAACTTTGAGTAAAATGTCAGTGTTTCCACTTTTCGGAAACATACTTTTCTTTATGTCAAAGATTGGGACTTCCAATTTTTTGCTTATTTTTAATATTTTGAAATTGAAAACAGTTGAGGAAAAAGATGTGGTAAAATTCTAGGAGACGTATAGGAATTATTTTATTTAGTTGTGCACCTTAAAATTTTGAACTACTATAACCTTCGATTCCCTTTATTCCTTTTTAATCCTCTTCAAATGTCAATTATCATTACTGAGATAAATCGAACACACAAACATAAACATACGTCCTTAAGCTTTATATGCAGCCAAACAAGCTATGCATGCCTTGCACTGCACATGTATAAACATTAAACATTAAAAACAACTTCCAATGAGATCATCGTTTAAAAAGGATTGGCAGTCGATTGCGTGACCGATATTGATGCCAATTCAAATAAAACACAGACAAAGAGAGGTGTAAGGTAAGACAAAATAAAACCATCACCGGAAGTTGCATTTTATATACCTTCGCTCTTCTTCCAAGTAGATACCTATAATTGGTTTTGGTGTGTCATTCTTCTGTTTGCCTTTCAATCAATCCGATTGTAAAAGAAGATAAAAGTCGCCGCTAGTGTTTAAAGAACCTTTAGGTAGCATTTTTTCATGTGTGCTTCCCGAAGGCTTGTAGGTATATTTTATCCCAAGGATAAAAATTTTATATTTGAATAAAAACAACACGTGAAGTAAAATTATAATCATCGTCTCTCATATGTTTGTAAAACAATTTTCATTCGCCCTAAAACATCCTCTTTAATCCAAAAAATATTTGAATAACAATACAAAAAAATTTCGGAGAAGAATATAACAATTTAAATCTGAACCTGCTTAAAATGCAAGCAACGTTTTTTGCTGGGCTACCTACATATATATGTATATAAAATTCGGTGATTTTGAAAAAAAAAATTCTTGAAATTTTTGGAAGCCAAACAAGAAAAACATTTCCAGTTTATTAAACAAACAAAAAAAAAAGAAACATAATAATTGGTGACGTGCCAATTTTTAACAATAATAAATATTGTGGACGATGCATTTTTAGACGTTTCCCCAGGTAGGAATTTTGTTTAGAATTTAAAATAAAACCCAACGATAAAATAAAACAGACAAAACAGAAAGATTGTGTGTGTGGACGTTTTGTTAAATTAAATAAAGCAAGCCGCCGTAATTTAAGGTTTCAAAAAATGCATCAATGTGATATCGGGAGAGTGGGATGAATGAGGTTATTTTTTGTTGGGTAAACTATGTGTATTTCGACGCATGAAAACATTTTTCTATAATTATCCAAATTAATTGCAACTAAAAAGCAAATACGTTTTATCGAATTAACTGTCAGAAATATTTTAGAGTAACCATCTTGAATATTTGACAGCAAAAGTTTCACTGATGATCATATGCGTATGGGAGTTTTTGCTTTTTTAGCTCTGAGCAGAGCGTGGAGTAGAACTCGAGCTATAGGAGTTAGCTCTGAACAGACTATGAATAGGCGTTTTTCTTTTTTAGCTCCGAGCATAGCACTGAGCTGTCAAAAAAAGATCTGTGTTTCTTTTTTAGCTCAGAGCGCTCAACTTGTGTTTTTTTTTTTAAATCGGAGCTAGCTCGGAGTACGCTCCATGAGCTCAGAATAAAAAGACCGAGCGAATGGAGCAAATAGCTGAGCGCAGCCAACTTCACTCTTTCCTTCACTCACTTCAAGTAGCCGCGTTCGACACATCAATTTCAAAACACAATTTGGAAATTTTTCGAGTTTTTGATTTTGATTTGATGGTGAGTTGAACGCATCGCAATCGTATGACAGTTCAGAGCTCGAATGTGTTTCAAAATTATATCGGAGAGCTCTGATCATACTCTGCTCAGAGCTAACTCCGATAGCTCGAGCTCTACTCCATGCTCTGCTCAGAGCTAAAAAAGAAAAACGCCTAATATGATCAGAGCTCTCCCACATAATTTTGAAACACATCAAGCACTGAACTGTCATACGATTGCGATACGCTCAGCGCACCAAAATGTAGTACTGACTTTTAATTTTCATCTGAAAACTAACCAATCAAAAACTCGATAAATTCAAAAATGTAAACTGAAATAAATGTGTTGAATGCACCCATTTGAAATGAGTTTAAGAAAAGTGAAGTTGGCTGCGCTTAGCTCATGGAGCGCACTCTGAGCTAGCTATAATTTAAAAAAGAAATACAAGTTGAGTGCTCTGAGCGCTCTAAGCTAAAAAGAAAACGATCTTTTTTGACAGATCAGTACAATGTTCGGAGCTGAACAAGAAAAACTCCTTGGGGCGTATTCATAGAGAACTACCAAAGGCATGATTTCTTGATCCATAGTTTAAGGCTTGTTGGCTAAATAAGCACAGCTCTTATTCATAGTCAATTTCCTACCTGTGTTTAGTAGAACCTCAGGTTAAGGTTGTGTTCTACTACAATTATACTTCAAATGATGACTGGTCAAAGAAAAAGAAAAATACAATTATAGGTCTGTACCTTTACTCTGAATTTCTGTGATTTTAGTCCAAAATTGTGTCGATATAAAAAAAAAATTTGACACCATTTATTTGATATAAATTACTTTTTCAGCTTTTTAATTCACAAAAAAAAATCAAATTTTACATTTGGCAGTGATAGTAACTAGTTTAACACAGCATTTCCCATGTTTAAAGTTAGGCCACAGGTTTAGTCCTAATCTTAGGTTTACATTTATTTATGAATAGCCTAAGCTTTGGACTTGCTTTTTAACAACTTAGCAAGAGTTTAGCAAACATCCATGAATATGCCACTTATGTATGTAGATCTTCATCGATTTGATAAGCTTCAGACCACATATCGTCGGCTTAGAGTTAAAAGCGGCTAACTCCACATTTTTTTGATCTATTCTATTTCATTGAATTTAACAATAATGAGTGTATAAAAATACTTACAGCCTTAATTATAAACGCATTTTAGAGACTGCCTAAAGTTACAATGCTTCTAAAGGCTGACATTTAATTCATAAAAGTTATGTGACTTTGAATAGAGCCATTTAAAGCTAAACGCGTTTGGAGGTTAAATATAGTTGGTTTGTTCCTTGCCGTTTTTCAAACAGTTTGAAACCGCCAGATTTAGTACGAAGTCGTTGAAAATTTGTACTGTTCGGACCAAAGAGAGCTGTCATGAGAGAGTTCTCAGTGTATTTTTATCTCCGGTTACAAATAACAGAGCTAAAGTACCTAAGTATGCTCACTTTAAACAGCCAATTTTTTTTTAATTAACTTTTATTTTTTTGAGTTGTTATTCTTGAAAATGTTGATTGAGATTTATGATTAATGTACGGCAACTCTAGCCGAGTATGTCGTTTGACGTTTAGTCCAATTAATACAAATTAGTGCCCAAGTCGTTTGACAGTTTTTCTTCTATCTGAGAGAAGAATGTCAAAATTTGACATTTAATCCGAAACAGTGCGAAGAATCCAAGGAACAAATCTAGCGGCTACATAAGGATGACATCTTACCGTAATAGATTTTTCTTTGACACAAAGGCATTGGGGCGTATTCATAGAGAATTACTAAAGTCGTGATTTCTTGATCTATAGTTTAAGGCTTGTTGGTTAAATAAACACAGCTCTTATTCAAAGTCAATTTCCCAGCTGTGTTTAGTAGAGCCCCAGGTTAAGCTTGTGTTCTACTACAATTATACTTCAAATGATGACATGTCAAAGAAAAAAAAATACACTTAAATTTCCAAAGTGTAAATTTTGTGTGGTGTTGGTCCTTCCTCATTGAATGTCGATAAAAGTAAACAAAACAAAACTATTAAAAAAATAATCTGAAAAAAACTCGAACAAATACACTATAATATTTTAAGATGAACAATAAAGAAAATATTAATCGCGATTGCCAGGAAAACTGGTCGCAACCACAGAAGGAACTTTTTTTTTCTATTCTTCTTTCTTTTCTATTTTCTTTCTTTTGGTGGCAAATTTTACAACTCATTTAATGACTCAAATTCATCTAAAATATCCATATCTTCTGCAGTTGCGGTATCAATCGTAATTTTTCAAGACGATAAGTTTAGGTACGTAACATTTACATTAGGGTGGTCCTTATTTTGGGCTTTTTTTAAAATCCAACTTGGATAGGCATCAAATGACTCTAAATGGAGAAAAAAAAATTTCATAATTTTTTCAGATTTTTATTCCACCCCCCTGGTCTCCCTTTTTTCACTTCAAGGTACAAATAATGGAGTTAGGGTGATTCTTATAACACGCAAAAAAAAGTCGGAACTTATAGATTAGATTCAGATGAAAAAAAAATCGTATCGGAGGGGGGATCTACTCCCCCCCCCCCCCCCCCCCGTTCAGGCATATAATAATTTTCAAACGTAAAAAAATATTATTTTTGTTTTTATTTTTAAGGTTTGAAAATTATTTTTTCAAAAACTATTTACAATAAAAACTTGATTTAAAAAATATATTAGAGACTGGATTCATGGCTTTTAAAAAAAGCTATAGCATGCCATTTTAAGTGGTCCCGTTGTTTTTTAATAATTTTTTTTAATTTTTGGTCAAATTTTTAGAAAATTACCCCTCCTGCCTGAACGGGGGGGAATAGACCCCCCCTCCGATACGATTTTTTTTTCGTCTGAATCTAATCTTTAAGTTCTGACTTTTTTTTTGCGTGTTATAAGAATCACCCTAACTCCATTACTTGTACCTTGAAGTGAAAAAAGGGAGACCAGGGGGGTGAAATAAATAAAATAAATCTGAAAAAATTAGGGAAATTGTTTTTCAATGTTTTGAATCGAATGAGGGCTATCCAAGACAATGTCCAATTTAAGGACCACCCTAATTTACATATTTGATATAAATCACATTTTCAGCTTTTTAATTCGCAAAAAAAAAAATCAAATTTGACATTTGGCTGTGATAATAACTACTTAAACACAGCATTTCCTATGTTTAAAGTAAGACCACAGGTTTAGCCCTAAGCTTAGGTTTAAATTTATTTATGAATAGCCTAAACTCTGGACTTGCTTAGTACCAACTTAGCAAGAGCTTAGCAAACATCTATGAATATGCCCCATTGTAGTTAGTTGGTTCCCTTATTTTGAGTCTAAACAAGACTCCCGACTTTGGTATATGGTCAATTCATTCAATATAATACATACCAGCAACTAAGGTATAAATTAAAGAAATAATAAAATCCCAATTAAACAACCACATACATTCCTCCTTACATAAACGCCATAATTATCATATCTGCAAACAGATTTTCACTTTTCTTCCTCCCACAACAAATGTTTCGCAACATATTTAAAAAAACCTAATTATGCCTAAAATTTATTGGCAACATTTATCACTATCAATATCATGCTTAACCTGTTGTCTGTGTAGGTATCACCCCAAAAGATAAGCATCAAATATATGTGGTGTAATAACTGTCAGAAACACATGCGAAAATCATGATACATATTTTATTAATTAATTATAAATAATATCAAACTGGCAGGCGGATTACGACGATGACAAGCGTTGCACAGCCACTTACATATAACACACACGGCACGCTGCGAATTTGTATCTGCAACATGCAAATATGCACGCAGCCGCAACACAAAGAGCTAGCTCGGGTTTAGCATGGTTTTCCTGTGTTGTGCTGTGACTGTGACAAATCCGTTCGCGCACAAAGACTCTCTCTAAGTAGGGCAATCTCGTTTTTGTATCTTTGTTTGTGGATAGATTGCAATGAGCAGCCTCAGGTAAACAGCTTTTATTCGTTATTACTAGGGCTGGGATTTCCATGCAAATGCATGTTTTTTGTCATTACATTTAGAAGCCAAAGACTAAATTATCTTTACGAATCATAAAATTTCCTTTAAAATGGCATTTAATCGTTAGTGCATATTTTGCATATTTCATGCAAAATGCATATTTTCCAAAATAAATGCATATTTTCATAATAAATGCATATTTTAAGTGCATTTTTTCGTATTTTGTGTGACGCAAAACCTTCCTCGATAAGTTGGTTTAATAAATAATGCCTCATGTGCACCGACCCTATTCCAACTACATATTTGGATCTGAACGTAAACGTAGTAATAGATTGTCGACAAAATGAACGCGCCTATTGAAAACAAATAATACCCTTTTCTCTTTCATTGAACTGTTGATGGTTTGGAAACTTCCGTTTTGTCAGCTTTTGTCAATAGTTTCGATGATGGTGATGCCATGCAATTAAAAAAGCAAAAGAAATATTGACTCAACCCTTGCTTAAAAGTGAAATTGTTTTTATTTTTTCAAATTATAGTTTTCTATGTGACACGATCACAAAGCTTGAAGGTAGAAGCACATTGAAAAATCTAATCGACTTAATTGATGAAACTTTTGCAAAAATTAACTCTGTAGAAGGCCCTATTGGTGCAATTACAAAAAAAAAATTAAGACTGTTTTCGAAAAAAATAAAGGGTATTCTACAATGATTAGTTTAAATAATGTATTAAGTCTGAGCAACAATAACGAAAGCTGTTTTAATAATCTTAGAATATATAAAATTTGTTGTTTGAAAAATGCTCCCCTTACGTCCGTTGACGTGGAACGTTCTTTTTCTCCTTACAAAAGTTTTCACAGGCCAAATAGGCAAAGTTTTGTGTTTGAAAAATTTAAACAAAGTTTTCTTATTTATGTGAACAACACATATGAAAGAAAATAGTATGAAAGTTTCTGTTACTTAAGATATTTTTAATATTGTTAAGGTTTTAAATACAAATACCTATTTATTATTTTTATTTTTATTTTTTTACTTCTAATGTTATCTTTATTTTTGTTAAATAAAAGACTGAATTGAATTCGCAACTTATAAAATCTGACTAAAATTTCTTTTTTTTATTTGTTTTTTGGGGAAAATAAGGTAAAATAATGTTTTTTTAAGTGCATATTTTCCTGTTTTTAGTGCATATTTTCCATTTTTAAGGGCATATTTTAAGCGCATATTTCCGATTTTTTAGTGCATGAAAATCCCAGCCCTAGTTATTACCATAAATGTACCGAAAGCCACCGGCTAGCCACCCGATGCGCACCGCACCACCATCGCTAGTTCTTGCCGAAGTATAAGCTTCAGCGGCATGGTGTGGTAAAAATAACACTTGCCCGTGCTGGTAGGTACACGCGTGTTGGAACTTTTCCTTTTGCTCCCGGTTGCTACCACCAGTGCAGTGAGAAGTTGGAAGTAGTCCCGCGTCACATCGATCGCACCACAGGAGACAAGCGTCCTACTCACTTTTGGGCTAGCAAAAGGAAACTTGTTTCTGTAGGCCCAAGGTATACCCACAAATAACAACTCATTACTGTATTTGTAACCATTTTTGTTATTGTTGTTCGATCTTTTCCTTATTTGCTACCAAAAAAAAAAACACCTTAAGTTGCAAATTTGATGGAAGGTTTGAGATAAGCTCAACTCCCATCATCTGTATCTGTCTGATGTATCTGCCAATCGAAGTTATCACGATTTGGAGAAATGATCCTAAATTCAAACTTCACTCTACTCTGCTCTGCCTCTGGTCGATTTCAGATACAGTTACATTTAACTAAATTCTGCAATCTTGATCGTGTGTAAGGTAATAATAGCAATTGATTCAGAAAAAGATTCGTATATGGGTTTATTTGTTTTAACGCCTGAGACTGAAAGACCTCTGAGAAAAAAACTGAGCTTATTGGTAGGTATACAGTGCAAAGCAGGAGAGTGTGTAGGATTTGAAAGCAGCGGAAATGAAAAATCGAGGTGGGCTATAACGTTGCCTACGCCTAAGGCTATAAGAAGCAAGCTGGACTGCTTACGTTGCAGACAACAAAAATATAAGAAAACAAAAATAAACGCTGAAACGCTTTCGAGTAAATAAAGCAAATTAAGGAGTAATTTATTATGTTCGTTTGTAAATTGAGAGGAATGAATGGTTGCAATTGATTTTGAATTAAAAGAAAATTTCCATAAACAAATAGTCGCGTTAAGTTAATGCGTTTTATTGTAGATATGGATTGGATGTACAGGTGGTGGTGGTTATAATAAAATTATTATTTGTAAAGGAAATTGAAAACGTTAAAGAAATCAATTGAATTGAAAAATACATGTAGATGTTATCGCAAAAAGATTGCTTTAGGTGGAAGAGAACTATGATTAGCATTTAATTCAAAGAAAATTTTACTGCATTTATGAATAAAGAGTTGATACAGATATACTTAGAGAGAAAGATGATTATGGCTTGCAACAAAAAGCCATTAATTTCTTTAACTGAATGGAAATTTTAAAAAATTGAAATGTTGTGAGCCCTGATAAATACATATTGTTTATTTCTTCTTTATTTTCTTGTGCTCAACTGATTTTAAGGATTGAAATCCCATAAAAGAAATAAGATACAGGTATTTTAAAAAAACGTTTTTTGTCTGAAAAAGTTCACAAAATGACGCCATTTTGGAATGTTCCTGTGTTTGGTTCTCAGAACGGAAGCTTGAAGAATTCTGTATGTCCAATCAAAATATTCATCAAATTTCACAAGTACCTACCAATACCATTTTGAGCTGTCAAAACTGCCAGAGTCCTACAAAGTGAAGTGTCAAATTTAGTGGGTGTGTTCAGCTTAGTTACCCGGAGGCCACACGAGCGAGTACTCACTAGCGAGTAGGGTACATACATTAATTGTCAAATCACTCGCCGCTCTACTCGCTTCACAACTGGCTTCGGAAAAGGCAAGCCAGTTGACGAGCGAGTAGGAAAAGTTTCGATGTATTAGTAACTCGCTAGCGATTACTAGCTCGTGTGGCCTCAGGGTTAACGAAGCAATTCTACTAAAAGTAAAGGGGCAAACATATAGAATCCGTCACATGCGTTGCGTATACAACGGACAGCCCGATTAAATACACACGAGGTGTGTTCCTTGCCGACTTTCAAACAGTTTGAAACCGCCAGATTTAGTCCGAAGTCGTTCCACACTTGAAAAATTGTACTGGTCCGCACCAAATCTGGCGGTCTGAAACTGTTTGGGACTAAACCAAGGAACAGGGTTACGTTCTAAAGAAAAGCGGCCCATAGGCATCGCATGTGCTGGACGCAACGCAAAAGTAAGAGGTTAAGGTTAACCCTGATTACACGATTCGTTTTTTAGTTCGTTTCACCTTTCGTCTTTTTGACAGGTACGTACCTTCATGATTACACACAGTGAAAAAAGTCGATTCGTGATTTTGACGTTCAAAAAGTTGAGGTTCATTTATTGGAAAATAGATTAATGATAATGAAAAATATTTTTAAATCACTTCTTGTTCAAATTTATAACTATTATATATACCTACTACGAATTTCTACGAATTAAGGTTCTGTAAAAGTTCAAATTAAAAATATTAAATTCGTAGTTTTCGAAAGTAAACGAACAGACATAATAGGCGTGTTCAGGAAAATGAGATCTCAAAGCCCTCAGCCATCTCAGTCTCGTGAACAGGATTCCTCAGAAATGTTGCTGTCAAATAACTGAGGAAAGAAAATATTGGATTCGCTTGCTCAGTTATTGACACTGAGCCGTCTAAGATCTCATTTTCTTGATCAAGACTAATATTTGTTGAACTCGATACGTACTATACGTCAAAAGTATTTTATCATTTCCATAAAGGCAGTAACACAATTCTTAGAGTTAAGCCCTCTCTGCACTTGACTAATCCCGTTGCCAGTTGGAGATTAGTTGTTAATGCATTTAATACGTAAAGTTTTTAAACGTAACATCGTTTTTTTCGTGCAGTTCCCTCCAGGCTTGGAAAAATCAAAACTGCTTCGTGCTTCTTACCTACAATAGAAACTCCAGCTGAACACGCCTAAAACAATGTCAGTTTAACATTTATTAACATTTAGAAATGTCAAAATTTTCGAATGGAGTTATTTAGATACTAAAGTAGGTCCCCTATTACATGATGATTCCATGCGTCTGACTCTTTTTTCGAATTTCTCTTTGAAAATCATCTTGTTATGCACGTGCTTTTACACTGTGACTCTCAACGCTTGATGTAAAATAGAACAGTTTTACTGTCTACATACGAAAAATACGAAAATACGGATAGAGCTAAAAAGAAACGTCACGTTGCACAGGGCAACTGGTTTTTCGTCTCATCTATTTTCTATTTCGAACTCATTTACTACGTTTACAAGCAGAATCGAAAGCTCGAGTTGAAATAGGGTCGAATATTCAACCCAGGTTTTTCGTTACTTGAGTTGAGTGCTCCATTTAGAGTTGAGTTGAAATGGTATTGAGATTCCAGAAAAATGAATGGGATTAATGTAATTATTTTAATGCAAAGCAAATATAATTGAATTAACACGAGTGCTTTACTACACGTATTAATTTAAACAAAACTATGTTTGAAAACAAACATACAAATAAACAGACCAAAGTGTATTATCTGTAAAGCCAACTCCTCGACCCAGGTTTTTCATCACAAATTTCGACTCGACTCAGCTGCCCGACCGGAATCGAGTCGAATCAAGCTCATTTCAACTTGAGCCAGGTATACAAAGAGTTGAAGCGAGCTTCAAGCTCGCTTCAACACCACATGTAAACGTAGTAATTATGTTCAAAAAGAGTCAGACGCAAAGAATCATCGTGTAATAGGGGACTTGGTGCTCAGACCAGCTTCACGTGAGTTAACTCATTTTGACGTCTTTCTTTTTAATCTCACTCCTATATCTTGGTAGGAAAAAAGTGGCGAAATGATGCAGAAGTTTTCAAGAAAATTAGAAATCTCTGCCTCATGTTGCCATCTCTTTCTTTCCAAAAGTAGAGACTTAGATAAAAATGAGAGACGTCAAAATGAGTTGCCTCCCGCGAAGCTTGTCTGAACACCGTAAAAAGGATAAAATTTTATCGGAAAGACATTGTTGGTTAAATAATTTTAATATTGGTGTATAAATTCCTTGCTAAAAACCAAGAGTTGGATTTCTTGTGGCAAAAAACCTGCATATACATAGCTTCCTCACAATATCTATTTAACAAAACGATTTTCATAAATTCAAATCACATATTAGCAAAAACCGAAAACAAGAGAAGGGTGCGAATAATGTCAGCTTTGACAACAGATGTGAAGTGTCCCTCATTAGAATCCAACAAACGACAAAGCAAAAAAAATAAAAGACTTCTGCTTGCTTACATACATATACTTGCCAACAGTCATCTTGTCATACCCTCGAGATGGAATAACAACATGTTTGTAGGTATGTGCATACGTAGAATAACGGCGACACACATTTGCCCAAGTAAACAATGTTCCAATCAAATTGAAATAAAGCGCTCTGTAGCACACAATCCATAATCCAACCAACCATCATCATCATCGCCATTTCTACACCATATCACCACCCTCTATTCGAAATAGAGGTTGTTGACATTTTTTTTTTGTCGTGTGGTACAATTTCCTAATGTTCCAGTGTCCTGATTTCAGTGCAAATACCCTTCTCCTGTCACTGTACATCAGAATTTGAAAATATTCAATTAAATTTTCACCACAATACAGTTTTGAATTAATAAAAAAAAATTGTAGAAAAGAAGTGTTGAAATCGTATGAGGGATTTGACAAGTATCCTGTCAGAAAACTAAACATGAATTAGCAAAAATAACAGGATACATTTATGTGCTTGTGGTATAAATGCCGTATGGTGGTGTCAAATTTATATTTAACCTCGTGCTTGACTCGCGAACGGAAACAGCGAACTTAAAGGTTTTTTTTCTCAATTCTTCCTTTCTTTCAAATTGGCTATTGAAAGGGATCATTAATAATGTAGAAAGATCCCTTTTTTCTTCTATTGCAAAGGTTGCACGTTGCAATATAAATACTCCTTGTCCTTTGTATTATCTGATGGGTCGGTCTAAAAGAAATGTATTTAACTCTCTTGGACGATATCTTTATTGATCTTTGAACATCTGCCCATGAAAGCAAATTTATTAGTTGTCTACTCTGTGTCTATAATAGTTTTCTAAAGAGGAAATTGGTAAATTGTAACCCAATTTCTTACACACTTCATTAATTTATTTATAGGTACATAGCAGTTGTTTGTAAGGGTCAGATTTCAGATTCTTTTATTGAGACTTATAAGAAAAGGTTACAATTGATATCTTATGAAAATACGATAGTATTTTTTTACTTAAGTTACATTAGTTGAGTAGTTAACACTTTTAGGAGGCTATAATGTATGGCACTCGCTAGTTTTACAATGAACTTGCCAACATGGCCAAAGAAATAGTTAATGAATGAGAGCTCTTGCTCATGGAGCTGTATTAAATTATCTTTTCGACGCGCAGGGTCGTTAAAAAATACGAGAGTTTATACAATTTAAAAAAACAAAATAGAAATACATACAATTAAGAAATACAATAAAATAAAATAGAGTAAGAAGACTTACTCAGCCAAGTGGCTTTAGTTATTACTGACATGGATTGAATATGATACTCAAAAAAGACTATTTTCGTTTGTGTCATCCTCATTATTGATTTGTTTATATGTAATAGAGGTACAACGATTATGGTAATGTTACATTTAGTACTAGTTTTTTCTTTTATTTATTATTTTATCTTTTAATTTTGCTTCTCTTTTTTTTAAAGATTGTCAAGAAAATGAAAATATTAATAAATACCTAAATAAGATATAAGATATAAATAAATAATATACTTAAAAATTAGGTAAGAGAGGTTAGTTTTGTCAACCTGTACATTTGCGTTTTATGTTTTGAGATTATGCGATTTGTGTATTTCTCATTAGTTTTTTACTTTGAATTTTTTATTAGATTTAAAAAAAAAAATTTTTTTTCTGATTTCTATTCCGCGAGTGGAAGCAAAACCCAGTGATGATTCTTATTAACCACGATTTTGGCCAGTTATGGCTTTCCGATAGAAAGTTATCGGAGGCCCATCGGCAGAGAGGTCCATCTCTTCATTCAAGAAACTGAAGGGGGATATGTACGGCGAGCTGTCCAGCCTCAGACTTCTCTGAGAAGTGTAAATATGTTTTATTGTATCGTTATCATTGAATTGCATTTTTTCACATGATTTAATTAAAAGAGAAGTTACGTATTTAGAAAACGGAATGACTTTAGCATCGTTATATATATGAGAGTTCGAGTATCTTTTATTTTCAGAGATAAAGTTTTTATTGATGCACTGTCTTAAGATTCTTCTTTCTAAGGCCTCCAGCTCCCCCATGACAGTGGGAGAGATGGAGAACCAGACGGGGAATCCGTAACAAAGTACCGGTCTAATCATAGTTTTGAAGAATAGAGTCTTGACTCTCCTGTTAAGCATGTTACTTTTCAATAGAGGCATCAGCTTAAAGGTGACATTCCTTGCTTTTATTTTTGTGGCTCTGGCATGTTTGTTAAATTTAAAGAGATTGTTGAAACTAACCCCCAGGTACCTCATTGAGTTCTCAAATTTAATTTGGTTATTGTTTAATTGAAGGGTGAGATTTTTGCTTTCATGTACGACTCCCTCTGGACCTTTCCCGCTTGCGTTCCGAATGCATATACATTCCGACTTGGTTGCATTTATATGTATGCCCCATTTCTCGTAAAATTTTATAATATTGAGTAGATGGCTGTTTAGATGTCTTAAAGCATCTAAAGGATAGTCAGCGCTTGCGTACGCAAAGGTATCGTCGGCATATAGGATGGCTTGGGAGGTTATAGTGTTTGAGATAAAGTGTGTATGCGGAAAGTCGTACATGAAAAGATTGTACAGTCTTGGGCCCAAAATCGATCCCTGGGGGACGCCACTTTGGGAGCCAGCTATGACGGATTTCCTGTTTTGAATTTGGATGTAAAATTCTCTCTTAGAGAGGAAGCTTATGAGGATGTTGATTAAATGTCTGGGGTAATTTAGTTGGAGGATTTTAAAAATCAGGCCATCTCTCCAGACACCGTCAAATGCTTTTTCTATGTCTAGAGAGCACGCTGTGGTGCATCTCTTGTCTTTAAGATTGTCGGTGATGTCTTTATGGACTTTTAGTAGGGCATGAACTGTAGAGTGTCCTTTGCGGAACCCAAATTGTAGATCCGGGAGGAATTCAATATTTTCATCTACAAAAAGATCGATTTTATAGAGGATGATTCTCTCTAAGATTTTTCCCACGTTCGAGATCAATGAGATAGGCCTAAAGTTATTTAGACTATAATTGTTACTTTTTTTTTGTAAGGGGATGATTTTGGCTAGTTTCCAGGCTCTGGGAAAGTACCCATTATTTAAACAGTTATTGAAAATTATCACTAAGAATTTTATTGCTATAAAGGGTAGTTTTTTCAGGATGAAATTAGAAATTTCGTCAGGTCCTGCTGACTTTTTCCCATTCATTAGCTTGATGGTGTTTTGCACTTCAGAGAAGGATGTGAAAATTTCACGAGCTGAATGGCCGTAAGCTGGGTCATCCGGACTGAAAATAAAGATGTGAGGAGGGATCTCATTTTTAGCTGTGACAGTGGTGGCTAAAACGGTGCGTGTGAAGGCGGAATCGGGAAATGGGACCTTTTCTCTGTAAATTTCGGAGAAGTAGGTTTTAAATTGGTCTGCAATTTCTTGTTCATCGTTGATCTGACGATCATCGACGGTTAATTTTTTACAGGAGAATTTTTGGTTTTTCCCTAGAAACTTATGGGCTTCCTTGAATGCTTGGGGGCTCGGTTTAATTTGAGAGAGCCTATCTTCAATTTTTTTGCTAAGCCAGATTCTGACTTTGTCTTTAATAATTTTTTTAAGAAGTGTAATTTTAGTTTCTAAGGCTTTATACTCAGGGGATATGCGATTATAGGAGCTATGGAAAATGGATTTAAGTTTTTTTTGCCACTTTGACTTATTGATATATAGGATTTTGATGTTTTCTGGGATATTGCTATATTTTTTAACAACTCTAGGGTGGAGTGTGGAGAATGTATTAACGGCATCGTTTATTATGCTATTGAAATTGTTGATATGTTTATCGATATTATCATCGTTTAGGCAAATATCTATTGGTGGAAAGTCTAGGGTGAGGTTTTCTTCTATCTTTCTTTGGAAGCTATGCCAAGGCATATTCTTGAAGCATTTTACGTTGGGCATTATATAGGGGGAGATTTCGAGTTCCTCAAAGTTAATTTTTAGGGCTAATGGTAGATGATCTGAAAAGGATGGTAAAGTTTCAATGATAAAATTGGGGTTGGTTAGATTCACCAACTCCGAAGAAATAATAAAATGATCGAGAAAGGAAGATCCTCTAGGGTAAGTAGGGGAATCTGAGGTGAGGTTGACGAACAAAGGTGCAACTGAGGTTATCCAGTTGGACAGTGATCTACCATTTTGATTGATTGCGGAGTCTCCCCATGAGGAGTGTTTAGCATTAAGGTCACCCCCGATGATACATCCATCGAATTTATCAGCAAGTGTTTTAATTTTGTCCATGTCGCAACTAAAGAGATGAGGGGAACAGTTACTAGGTATGTATAAGGAGCCTATTAGGATTCTTTTGTGAGAGCCCGCGATTTTGAGTTTTATTTCTGCAAAGACAGAAGGGAAAGTACTGCAGGTAGATGCTACTGGGTTAAAATTAATTGAGTCTTTAATGAGAAGTGCTACTCCTGGTCCTTTGTCATCACGTAAGAATTTTAAGGGATGAAAAGTGTCGATCGAGGGAAAGTGCTTGGGCTTTAGCCAAGTTTCCTGTATACAGGCTATTAAGGTTTCTGAGTCAAGAAGGGATCTAAGTAGATCAACCCTTCTGCTGTGGTCGACTAAGGACATAATGTTATGTGTGAGGAGTTTTAGCTGCATCATTGACTTATTAAAATTTTGTTGAGTATATTCAAGAAATTGAGTCTTTTTTCTTGAATACTGGCTTTCGAGTTCTTAAAATTCTTCACAAAATTTTCAATTTCCCCTAATAGGGAAGAGATTTCCATTCCAAATAGGTCTTTAGATAGACCTAAAAATTGACTGAGGTAGTTGTTCTTAGATGGTGGTATACCCTGAACAAAAGCTTGTGAATTAAGAGGATTCGAGGAGTAATTAGATGCTCGAGGAGGCGAGATTTGAGTCTGTTGTGGGGAATCTTCATCTTCCCTAAACAAACTTGAGAAGGATATTTTTGAAGAGAGACGTTTTGACTCTACTTTTTGCTTGGGAGTAGGTAGCTTATTCTTCAGGAGTCTAGTTTCTCTAGCCTCCTTGAAAATTTTTTTCCTTCTCAGTTCGAAATTTTTGTACTCCTCGCATCCTCTGTAATTTGCTGGATGGTCTTTGTGGCAGTTAACACAGAAGGCTTTTACACCTTCAGCTGCTGTAACTTGGCATTCGCCGGGATTGTGGCTTTTATCGCATTTGACGCAACGATAGCGGTTAGCACAATTTTTGGCCAAATGGCCGAATTTTTGGCATCTTCTGCATTGGAGAGCTCCAATGTTGCCTTTGGGTTTTTCCCAGGAGATTTTGAAGTTAAATAAGTAATTTAACTTCAGAATGTCAGAGGCTGTTTTGCCAGGATAAAGCCTGATTAAAAAGAGGTCAAGAACTCGCTTATTCGCAGTTGCTCTTATGGTGCTGAACACCGAGACTTGTTGCACGGTGTCCGGCACCAAGGAGTTGATTTCGTCCAGTACTTCGTCTGGATTGAAACCAGAATTTAATCCTCTTAAAATGAGGTTAACCGTTTTTTCCTCCTTGAGAGTGTAAGTGTGAGCCTGGACGCTCGGGTCGTTCTTAAAATTGCTCATCAGCTGCCGATGGGCCTCCGGTTCACTTACATATAGCTTACACGAATTATTTTTACCCTGTCTAAACTCAAAACTGAATTTTGCCTCGGTTGATTTGGCCTTGAGGTCAGCGGCTAACTGCCTCGAATTAATATTTCGCAAAATTATAGGAGGACAAAACTTACCCCTGTTACATCTGCTGCCGTCATTGTTGAGGATGGTGGAGTCTTCCTTCGGTGGCTGGGTGTTGGTGGTGTTTTGTTGTGCTGTGATTTTTGCTGAAGTGGTGGCTGAATCGTCTGCCTTGGTTGCTTCTGTGATGGATGCGATGTCGTCTCCGAGACTGAGGATTTCTTCATCGGTTTTCTTCTTTTTGTTTTTTCGGTCAATTGGTGGCCAATATTCTGTTGGTTGCTCTGTGTTGTTGTTCAGGAACTGACTTCTTAGCACATTGATGTTTCTCAAAATCTCATACGGATTGTGGTCGTTCAATGATGGCTGATTCTTGTTCGTGGGGCTTGGAGTACGGGCATGTTTTCTGGAGCCAGAGATGGTTACCCAGTCATTTCTTGGGTTGCTACTTGGAGGGCATTGTGCCTCCTCAGTTTCGGTTGCAGCGTGAGAAGTGGGCGGACTATCTTGTGGGCAAGAGTATTCCATGGCGGTGTCTGACTCCGGTGGTTTCTTCTTGGTAGTCTGTTTAGCTTCCTTATTTTTAAGGAACAGTAGAATACGAGCGGCTTTTAATTCTTTTTCGTTGAATAACTTTGGGGGATCGTTTCCTCCACTGCTTTTAGCATTCTTTTTGTTCCTTATACCCCCCATACGGGGAAAAGGTTAGAAGATATCCCTTATGGCGGCCACGTGTGGAAAGTAAATCCACTACGATCGACCTAAGGGCGATTACTTTTTCGTTTTTTTTTCTTTATTGTGCGGTTGTAGCACTTTATTCTTAAAGTTTAAACTATTCTTTTGTCAGAATGTTGTTTTTTTCTTGTAAAACTTTAATTTTTGTTTCACTGGTTGAAAATATTAATTTTATTTTTGCTCACTCGTGTCGACTAGTTGGCGGTTGAAATCAGAATCCTGTTTGTAAGGGTTTCATAAAGTAATTTGAGTTATATGAGGTATACAGAATGCAGATGCATACAAAAATGTCAAATGTCGTGACAATTAAACAAAATTGTTCGAATTCGAATCAAAGCAAATAAAATGTTCGAATTTCGAAGTTTTGTATTTCAAATGAATAAAGAAATGAATAAACTTCCGTTATTTGAGTACTGCTTTTTTTTATTTTATTTGTTCTCGGAACATGTTTATTTACATAAATATTCAAATTAAAATGTTTGTTGATTCAGTTTAATTTCAAATGAATGGAATGTGTCATCGGGTATCTTTTTTTAAGGCAACGATGCGTTGTATCAATTGATTTTTTGTGTTGTGTTTTGTATTCAATTCAAGTGTCTTAAGATTGTGCTTAGAATAATATTTAGTTATTAATAATTTATATTTTTAGTTATTAACATAAATAAGTTAATAGAAATGGAGCAATTTGCCTGGTTGTTCTTCAATGTTTTTATTATTTATTACTGCCAATAGCAGGTTGTTCAATAAAATAATTGTAATAATTTCAATCGACTGATAATAATTTACAAACCGTAAAAAAATTGCGTTGATTTGAACGTATGACAAGGAAAACTTCATTGCTAAAGGTTTTGATTACACGTGTCAATCAAACTGGAAATAGGAAATGTTTTTTTTTTTTTTTGCTTCAATGGAATTAAAAACGAGTGATCACTTTTTGTGATCGATTTCGTCGTTATTCAATGGAATGCTTCAATTATTTTCTTTAAGACGTTTGTATTTGCTATAGATTTGTACTGACAACAGTTTTTAAAATACAAATTTGAATAGAGACTTGGTGAACCTTACAAGACGTAAGCTTATTGGTATTTGATTAAATATGGCATGTTCACCAGGATAATAAAAGAATGTAATCTTTTATGAGTGCAGTCCTTAAATATCATTCCTTGAATTTAATTTAAAGATTACATTCATTGGCTTCACCTCAAATTATGCAATCACCATTCACTTAAAATCAAAAATTTTGTCTCCCCATTCATTTTACAGCGGTTCAATTGAATGCAATCTTTTATAAATGTATGCATTCTGTTTAAATTCTTTGCATTCTTTTGCATTCTTTGCCTTCTTTTGCATTTCTTGCATTGAAATATCATAATTGTGTATTGGAAGGCTCCGTGAAATAACTCCCTAACGTAATAACTTTCCAAACCAAAAATGAAATAACTCTCCAAATTAGAGTGTTTTTGCATTTTGAAATATGCAAGTCTCCAAATTTGAAGATGAAATAAGTCCCCAATTTAAAACAGTTCCCAGAGCCTTCTTATGAATTTTTGGGGGGTGCTCCTGATGTGGCAAGCTAATTTCAAAGCTACTGCGATTGGGGTAAGGGGGGCGTGGCACGAGTTTCCCTCATGTTTCCCTGTGGTGTGGCAGAGGGCATTCTACATGGTGCGGGGAACGTATATTTCACCCGACGATTGCGTTCCGCCCGTCGTGTTTCGAATCGCAGTTTTGGGGAGTTATTTCATTGGGGAGTCATTTCACGGAGCCGTTTGGGAATACAAAGCGAGATGTTGTCATGTAACTGAAAAAAATCTAATTTCTTCGTTGTTGTCGTTCCTACACTTGTGTGAGCCACCTAAGCTGATGGGGTCTTCCTCTGCTGCGCAGACCATCAGAGGTATGTAGATTCGAAGACTCGTCAGGCTGGTGCGTTGTCGGTGTCCATACGCTCCACGTATCCCAGCTATATCAGCCGCTGTATTTTCAGCTTTTTGACCAGGTCGACTTTGCTGTAAGGATAGTAAGGCTCGTTGTTAAATCTTCTTCTTTTCGATACAGACTTAACCGAAGATCACCGGAAGAATTTTCCTTTCAAAGCACCTAAGCAGATTCTCATTCGTTTTTGACAGGATCCATGCTTCTGCCCCGTATAGCAGGACCGGGATGATAAGGGTCTTATATTAGGTCACCTTGGTTTTTTGAGAGAGGGCTTTACTACTCAAATGCCTTCTTAGCCCGAAGATACACCGGTTGGCAAAAGAAATTCTTCATTTGATCTCTGCACTGATGTCATTTTGCGATGTAATAGTGGAGCACAGGTAGACAAAGTCCTTAACGAACTTTGATGTTGTACCTATCCATCGTGACGTTTTGCCGGAGTCAATCATGTTGAGATTCCTTTCTCAACGATAGCATATACTTCTTCTTGTCCTTATTAACAGCCAAACTCATTCTCGCTACCTCCGATTCAATACTTGCGAACGCGCCGGTAACCTTTGTTGTTGACTTGCGAGTTGTGTACAATTGCTTGCTGAACGATGTTAAACCGGTTGCATGATAATGCGTCGCCTTGCCTCAAACCTTTCTCGACATCAAAGGGGTCGGTGGTGTTCTTACCAACTTTGAGGGAACATCGAGATTTCTCCATCGTCACAAGCGGACGAGTTTGGCATGGATGCCGAGATACGACATATGGTTCTGTGTAGTTCTTCTCTATCTACGCTATCATGTGCGACTTTGAAATCGATTAAGAGGAGGTGTGTATCGATTTGAAATTCCTGGGGTTTTCCAAAATCTGAAGAAGTGTGAACATTTGATCGATGCCGACGGTTGATTTGTTGGGCCTAAAGCCACACCGAAAGGATCCAATCAGATCGTTGACAAACGGTTTGTGATGTGCTTTTTGCTTTCCAGTCGAGGTTATGCTCGCCAGTCTCGCCAGGTTCGTCCTGAAGAAAACACGAAACATCAGAGGAAAAAGGTCTTAAAACCTTATTACAAAATCTTTATTGAAAAAAACTCTTATATTCATAACACACAATATTCTATTGCTATGGTTTGCTGGTACTTTGGTTATTTCTCGTACTGGAACGATTCACTAGCTTTTCTGGATTCTGGTCTTGCTGGCTTATATCGGTTACACTGGCTTCTGATGATTCAGTCCTAGTCCTGGTATTTTGTCTTGGGTAATGTTGGTAGGCGCCTATCACATCACATTAGCAGGTACTGTGCCCCTGGTGGCACTCATAACAGCAGGCTAGAACACTCTGGTAGATCAGCATAGGTACCAAAGCCCCTTTTGAAGTCGAAGTTTCTGAGTGAAGTCAATGAATGCAATCTTTTGATTGAATTGAAGTCTTTCAAGATTGCATTCACAAACATCCTTTTAAAAATCTCACTATATCACTGATAAATGAGCCCAAGTTAGGTTGCTGGAAAAAACGGCAATTTATATGACGAAAGGCCATTACAAGCTATTTTTAATCAAAAACAAATTGTTTTTAATAATTATAAAGTGATTTATTTATCTTCTAACCTTTTACAGAATTTATATATATTTTTTCAAGAAAAATTAAAATCAAACAAATTAAATGGTAAATTTATGTAAAACGTCGTTTAATACACTTCATCTCCTCGCTGATTGTAAAACAACTTAATGTCAACACACACCCTAACAATAAAATATAAATAAATGAAGAAATAAATAACCCTATAAAGCCATTAATGAAACAACAATGTAAAACAACCGAACTATTCAATTGTGTACCTACTCGAGTAGCGAGCTTAATGAAGCATCTTCATCCCATATAATCGAAGAGCATATAATAAATGCTCCTAAAGTTCAATTTACATAGCTAAAGAAGCGTCAAAACCCCAATTGTCATTTGCATGATTATACTTTGGAAAATAGATTTGAACCCTTCAATATGTACACATCCGCAATTTCTTGGAGTCTCTTTTCATCCTTAAAGTGTAATAAAAGCAGAAAGTTCATATAAAAGACCCTTCCGCATTTTCTCGCAAAAAGCAGATATCTTACATAATCTTTTCCCCCCCACCCCCGGCTCTTTTGAAGAAATCTATTTTTGCCCTAGACATCTCTTCAACAACTAACTATACTATTTTGAAACTTTCAATAACCAAACAAATCCCTCGAGACACAGAACACAGTCAGTAATCATCAGGGACAAAATCAATGGCGGGGCTAAATGCGGAACTCAGACAACTCTCTGAGTAAGGGGGGGACAACTACTCTGAACCCTCCCCAACACAGAACCCATTGCAAAAAAAAAAAATAGAAAAACTTTACTTTGCTGAACAAAAAAAAAAGAATAACGAAAATTTAAAATATATAGAGATGATGTGAAATATATTCAAGTAAGTACAACAAAATCCCCTCCTTGACACTGACAATGAGATTCAAAACACCCGCGGGCGGGTAACTGACTTTTGGTTGTAAGTTTTGCTGTAGATACAGAAATCAGCGACCTCTGGCATAAGCAAAGCAAGAAGAAATTCTTTTTTCTCATACCAAAGTATATGAAAACTTCGTTCATACATTGTGAAGAGAGCACACAGAATATCCTTAAAACGCCTGCGTCAGCAAGGAAGAATTTCCCCTTAAAACAAAAAATAAATACAACAAAAAAAATAAGTAACTTTCCTTCTATATGTAGGTATATGAAAAAGATAATAGTGGCAAAGGCAAAATCCCATTAGAGACTCATCGGTGCACCAAAGTAGACGGTTGTTGCGCGTAATGCAATGGCCAGAGTAGACTTTTTTATACATTTTTGTACTTTTTATAAATTTTTCTAAATTAAAATATAAGTGTAGTTCCTAAGTAAGTGTGGTGCATACAATTCCATGAAGGACATCAAGGATATTGAAGAATCAAAGCAATTCATTGAATTCCTTAGTGTTACAGGCGAAAAGTGCTTGAAAAGATGAATCAGTGAAAAATCGATACTGATGGTTGAGTAGGTAGATATATCGTTCCCAACCCCATTTTTTTGAGAATTCAACGATAGATAGATAAGAACAGAAATTGAATAAAACATTCCCCATCCCTCATAAAAACACAATTCTATGAATATGAATGAACTATGTTCACACACCTTACTCTTGTATAGTAAATTGGTTTTACTCAGAAATTGAAATTTGTTTTCTTATTTTTTTTTTTATTTCCAGGTGATCACACCCCAGAGACATGGTGACGTTTATGTTTACAACTCAGTCCCATCATCGGCAGCTTCCTCGCACACATCAAGTAGTAGTTGCAGCAATAGCACCTATCAGAACCTATCTATGATGTCCTCGGACTCTTTCGAAACATACGACGTACCAAAGCCAGCCACCCCCATCAACTACGATTGTCCAAAGAATTGGTGTCGAACACCTACGAAATATTTCGACCAAATGTCAACTACAACAACCCCAACGGGCATGAAGCCGCCTTCCTCGCTGCATCATTCGATAGGAGGCAACAATGCATCACTGCAAGAGGAATGCTATGATGTGCCGAAGCCAATAAATCTGTTGCATCAACAGAATATGACACCGAGCAGTTCAAATTCATCGCTACTAACTTCAGATAGTTTGAGCTTATCGTTTTCTTCTTCGAATCGGTCATCGTTGGCTAATATGCCGGACTATGATATACCGAGAAAGAATCCGATTGCTGTACGTAATGGTCATCATGGGAATCATAATTTACAACAACAACAGCAGCAACATCATATGATGCAACAACATCAAAATCAACAAAATACATATGACTATCCATTGCCTGCAGCAGTTGCACATGCGGGTGGTAATAATGGTTGTTGTACAACGACACCATTGCAAGACAAACACTCGCTATCGGCGGCATCTCCAATTCCAGCTGTTACCAAAGAATTACCATTAGAATTATCATCGGCATTGGAGACTCTGGCGAAGTTGCAAGACGAAGCAACCACAGCGATATCGAGGTAGGTTTAAGTCAAAAAGATATGTACAGTACTTACATGTGTTTAAAAAAAAAAAAAAACGATGAGCAAAAGATAAATTTAGGCAGTTTTTCTTTTTATTTTCTTTATCTCAAATACGAGAATATTCATTGAGTAAAAAATGTATGTAGGTATGCTAACTTGTGATTTTTTCGAATTCTTTGTGATAAATCCAATATAACTTTATCTGATTTTTGAGTCAAAATAAAGGAAATATGGAAAAGCTTCCCACTTTTGGTTGTTGGGCACCATTTTCAAGTCTTTTAATGAGTGACAAGGTAGTGTTAAAATGCAAACTATTTTAAACAATCGGACACGAGTAATTTGATTAACTTTAAGTGAATGTTTTTTAGTTTGAACATTTTAACGCTAGACGTTGGGCGCCATTTTGGCTGCCTACTTTTGGATATTCATTTCTTTCTCAATGGTTGTTATACGTTAGCTAGGAAATTAATTAGATGCAGGATGTCACTAGAACTAATTCAACTTTATATATGTTTTGTTGTTTAAAATAGAAAACATCAAAGAGTTGCCCACTTTTGATCACTTCGTTGGGTGCCATTCAAGTCTTTCAATGAGTGGCAAGGAAATGTTAAAATGCACACTATTTTAAACAATATGATATCAGTAATTTGATTAATTTTAAGTGAATTATTCTTAGTTTTAACATTTTGACGCTAGACGTTGGGCGCCATTTTAATTATCTTTTCTTTTAATTTTTGTTGAATACGTTAGCTAGGAAATTAATTAGATGAAGGATGCCACTTGAACTAATTCAACTTTATATATGTGTTATGTTTAAAACAAAACAAAAAACATCGCAAAGCTTCCCACTTTTGATCACTTCGTTGGGCGCCATTTAAGTCTTTTAATGAGTAACAAGGTAGTGTTAAAATGCAAACTATTTTAAACAATCGGATACGAGTAATTTTATTAATTTTAAGTGAATTATTTTAAGTTTGAGCATTTTGACCATTCAGTATGGGCGCAATTTTAACTACCTCCTTTTAATTTTTGTTGAGTATTTATTCTTTCTTACTATTGGCTATATGTTTGGTAGGAGATGAGTTAGATGCAAGATGTCACTAGAAAACGATTTGTTTAAAGTAAGAACAAATTGAAAAATTTACCACTTTTGATCACTATGTTGGGCGCCATTTAAGTCTATGTGAGAAGTTAGTGTTAAAATGCAAAATATTTCTGATAAGGGTACATACGAGTAAATGAATTAATTTTAAATGCACTATTGTTCGTTTGAGCATTTCGGTGCCTGACGTTGGGCGCCATTTTAACTACATTTAGTTTTTATTGATTATTCAATTGTTTTGACAGTTAGTTATACGTTAGCCAGTAAATGTATTAGATGCAGGATATCACTAGAATTACACATTCTTTCTCACATTTAGCGGAAATGGGGATTATTACACTAAACACACTAAAAATCTATCAAAACGACATACATTACAAGGCACAGTTCTTTTGTCTTATAAATGCAAATCATTTTTATTGATCTGCAGAATGCTTCTGTTTTATTTTGGACTTTCATAACTGTCAAATTATCAGAGTTTCTACATTAAAACCAACAAAATACATTCTTTGGGCCAGTTTTTTTGTGCGAGATCATACTAGTCTGGAGCTAAACCTGAGTTAACTCCATTAGCGTGTTTTTCAATCAGTTGAAATCCTAAGATAACTCCAAGTTAACTCACCTTATTTGGTGAGTTAACTCACAAACCAAATTGAGGGCCTTTTCAGTTGTGGTGTCATCTCGATTTTGATAGAGAAAGTGATTCCGTTGCGGCGACATCTCTTTTTTGATGCGGAAATCTGTAGAATGGTGATATCCATATATGACAATAGATTTGTGACAACTAAAAGATAGAGTTAATCCTCAACTGAAAAACTGTTCCTGAGTAAACTCGGGGTTATTTTATTTTCAGGACTAGCTAAATCTGATTTAACTCAGAGTTAACCCTAAACTGAAAAACTAGCCCTTAATGTTGTTTATTGGTTTGGTATTGGGCGCCATTTAAGCTAATCGGTTCTAATGTTTAATCTGTGGGAAATATCTTAAGAATTTTATTTGCACTTTGCTTATAACATGTTTTTGTTGCAAAAGTGACAGTGACTTCGATTAGTATGAAATCGGAAATTGGTATTTGAATGTTGAATGATTTGTTTTCTATTTAATTATTGTGAACTTGTCCCATATGTTTCCATGTTTAACTTAAAACTTAGGAAACTGACACTCACACAAAATTTATTACACCATTGTCAAATACAAAAATACAGCCACACATAGTTAAAATTATATTCAATTTGCATAGTGATTTATTTAATTGAAGTTTATCCAACTTATTAATTTCTATTTTTATTCAAAAATGACCAAAAAACTTAACTTAGAAATGCAATCTTAGTTAATTTTAATATTTAATTATTTATTTTCAGATTACTTTGTTTCGTATCGCCAAGTTGGAGAAACCGAGAAAAACTCGAACCAGTTGTAATGGAAGTGAAACTAGCAGCAGTTAGGCTACGAACAGCCCTGCATGATCTCACTGAATTTGGAGAAGGAGCACTTGGTAATGCTGCTCGTTCAGAGGATCGCAATTTATCCCTTAAACTACGCCCTCTAGTCAAAGCTCTTCGTGATGCTGATAAACTTATTCATGAATCCTCACAAACACTAGACGCACAAGGTGGTTGGACCACAGAAAATCTTCAACGTAACGACGATCGAACTAATTATCCACCAGATAGTTTAGATCAGCTAATTGCTTGCGCCCAAACATCAATAGAGGATGTTCGACAGACAACGTCATTCATACAAGGCAATGCCCCATTGTTGTTTAAGCGTAGCCTTGAAATACTAGAAACACCAACACACGAAAATAACAACAGTGATTGGTTGAGTGATAATGACTATGTTGATTTGGAATCAAAAGATGCAGCAGCTAAGAAAAATTCATCACTTCGAGAAGCTATTCCACAAAATCTACAAAAGAAGTTCGACAATGTATTGAAATCAGCCGAAGAAGCTGCTTTTGCAGCAACAGATAGTCGCAATGAATTGAATACAAATGATAAATTACTAGTGCGGTATTATGCTGCTCAGATAACAACGCACATGGGATACTTAACCCAAGCTATAGACTCGTTCCTAGAGACTGTCGAAAAGAATCAACCGCCAAAGTTTTTCATTGCCTATGGTAAATTTGTTGTTCTAAGTGCGCACAATTTAGTGACCATAGGTGATATTGTTCATCGAAATATCTCCAAACCGGAATTGAAAGAGAAGGTCTTGAGATGTACAGATGCACTTTCGGATGCTTTGAAGACATGTGTTACAAAATCAAAGAAGGCCGCACAACATTTTCCCAGTGTAACAGCAGTACAGGAAATGGTCGACTCAGTCGTTGATATATCACACTTAGCCTGTGCTCTCAAGATATCTATGCTCAAAGCAGTACAGCTAACTAAAACTTAAGGGTCTTATTTTGTTTAACGAACTGTGGGGAGATGTAAAGAAGTCTTAGTTGCCCTTTGATTTTATCTAGCTACAGCAAAAGCATCCAGAAAAGTCTTCCATAACAAAGTCAAGTAATGTGTGTATTTATAAGTATAATGACAGTTAATTTGACATTTCCTCCGATTCTTTTTTATACGAGACTTCATTCGTTGGTTTGCTTGCAGCTTGTAATTGTGATGGTTGAACTGCTATCCCCGACCACATCAAGCATATCGTCATTTAGTCAATGCTCTCGAACTACTTGTTTACAACTTGTATTCGGAACCTGTGTGCTAACGAGTTTCTGTAAAGCTGACACACACTGGCGATGAGTATGCATGTGCTGTATTAGGCCGAACACACAAGCTGCAAATTGTAACAACACTTCAGTCACTTGCAATATTTCAGGCGTACAGTTCCAAGTTTGTATTGAAATAAAATTTCGGATAAACTCCATTTTCATTACGCAATTGGTTGAATGAAAAAAGCGCTTTGTTCATGACAAAGATGCTTCGCATTAAGAAGTCCTTAAGCTGCTCTTGTTTTTAAACTTCCATGAAGACTAATGTCGTTTTCGATTGGATTTTCTGACTATTTCACTTGTTTTCGATTCGATCCGAATCGAATATGAAAACTCATCATCTTCCGAAATTTTAGACGCACACAACAGTAGCCCACCATTTCACAAAATGGGTTTTTCGAACATTTTTTATTACTTTTCACATGCTATTCGACGAAAAACTGTACATTTGTGTTTTCCACGTCTAGTTTTTCTAGAAATTGGGAACAAAAACTGATTCTAAAAATAGTACTCCGAACAGCCAATCGAATGCTTTTGAAGTATTAGGAGTGCAAAAGAATTGCAAACGGAGTACTCCGAAGGTCTAATCAAAAACGACATAAAGAAAAGAAAGCGAAAAATCTTCCAAGAGTATTTTATTTTATATAAAAAACTTAAACAAATTGTAGAATACCGTTATATTTTGACAAGTTACTCCATCACCCTTGTTGTAAAAACAAAATGGGAGAAAATGTCAGTTTGACTGTACAAAAACTACAATTAAATATCAACTATGATGCATGAAGCTTAATTTACATATTAAATTAAAAATTATAATAATTTCTATATAGATTTATATTTGTGATATGTTAAGATTAATCTAAAACAGCTAGCATTACTAAAAAATATATAAATGTAATATCAAAATCCTTATTATATTCTCTGTTCGAGTTTAATAATAATGTTTACTCCTTTACTTCTTGTAAATACACTAAAATAAAAATTGTTATTGAAAAAAAGTATTCAGATTCATAATATGTATGTAATTATTTTTAAATAAATGTTTAAATATATAATTTTGGATTTATTATGCAACCTATACGAGTATATACCTATATTCTATTATGCTTAAAAGCAACAACCTTATTGAAGTATAATTAAATGCTTTGCAATAATTGTAAATATTTGTTTTAATTTTATTATTTTTTTTTTCTTTTATTTTAATATGTTAAGGTATAAAATATATACACATACATATTATATTATATATATTAAATAGTGGTATAAATAGTCATATTTATTAGAAATATCTATTAATAATTATTTCAAATAAAAATAGTAACGCATTGTAAAAAATAAATTAATAATTTGTATCATCAATTGCGTCAGTTAAATGTGCAAAATAAACCGTTATTGTAATAAAAGTAGAAAGCAAATACAAAAATATTGAATCGTTGGATTACGAATATTAATATTGTGGCAACGATGAGACTACTAAAGATATGTCAACAAAAAAATGTTGTAATAAATTATGAAATCTACAATTAAAAATAAATTATATATCAAATAATCAATATTGTTTTTTTTTTAATCTGCCTTTACAATTTTCATATTGCAAAATAAGCTTTAACAGTGGTACAAAACCCGTAAACAAAAATTTGCATTAAGTTTTGGTCTGTTAAATCCTCAAAATATTTCTGAAATTGTTTTCCTTCCTCAGAAATCGATACATATATAGTTAAAATGGGAAGATCTCTTTTCCCTGAAACAGGTTATGTCATCTCACATCTCTAATTAGTTTTTGAACAAAAATCATACCTAGTAGATAGGGTACATATTTACTCTTTTCTAAACCCATTTGGAAATTTTAAATAGGTACATACACTGCGGTTCACTTGAATAAAGGCAATTTTGTTTGTATAAAAGCAACTCTAAAGTCCCGTTATTTGCATGCATTATTAAAATTCTTAAGTGAAGAAAGGCTTTGGAACTTCTGAAGAGAATGCACTCCAAAAAACACTTTGCTGTAGGTACCAAGAATAGCGATTTTTCCAAAGCTTTCAAAAAGCGTCGTAAAATTAAGCAACGAAATTTGGTTCATTTGAATAAAGGCAGTTGTGAAATTACTTGCATTCGTCAATATTTCTCTAGAAAACTAGTCAAAAGTATATAGTTCAGTAAAGTTATCGTGAAATAGACAAATTTTTATTATTATTTTTGGGAAGATCAAAAATTTTAAATACAGCCGAGAAGGAGGCAAAAATAGACGTTTACCACATGGAAGGTTATTCAAACCGCCACATTGCAAAAAAAATTGACCGTAGTGCAATTTGTGCTGACAATTATTTAAAAGATACAATTTCCTATGAAAAACAATACAAATGAAGGACATCTATTGTGACCTCACTATTTCTGACATTCTGACAGACGTAAAATCATTCGAACTTCCTCCAATTCCAGCTATTCCACATCAAAAATCAAATTCGAACCAGTGGTAAATGCAAGCAAATCGACTGTTCGTCGTATTATTCTTGGTGCTGGACATCTGAAGAGGTTAATGCTATGTTTCCACCAAAAGTGTATCTCAGATTAGATTTAATAAATCTTTTTGGTGTTTCCACCGCACAAAAAGATTTAAAAATAATTAAATTTGACAGCACCTTCAAAAATGCAAATGGCATTCCAATTTTTCTTATGAAGTGTGAATGAGACAGAATGTTTGATTCGTGTGAAACAATGAAGAACTGAATGCGAGTCTCAAATGAATCGTTCAGCACCATGTAAAAATAGGTAAGTTCGATTTGTAAAACTATTTGTCCTAGGAAGATTTAACAAGATTAATTTCTAATCTTCAAGATTTATGAAATAAATTTGTATGGTACATCTACGATATTTAAAAGAGATTTAAGGTTAATCTCATTAAATGTCAGATTAGCGCTAGGTGGAAATTTAGCATAAAGCTGACAAAAAAAAAATCCTAAATGCCGCAGGTAAGGAGCTTCGACTTATGTAAGTTTGCGAAACATTATATGGCTTGGACTACAGCCCAGAGAGCCAAACTAAAAATGATTGGCGAATGGTTTTCTTCACGGATGAAAAGAAGTTTAATTTAGATGGACCGGATGGCAACAATATTTATTTTCATGATTTGCGCAAAGAGGAACGACTTTTATCACACGCTATCATAGCCGAGAGGATGGAGTAACGGTCTGGGGTGCGATCACCTATTATTGAGCACTGGTAATGCTCAAAGCACAAAAATGACAGGAACAACCTACAAGGAAGTATTGGAATCAGCTTTTCCTAATCTGAAAGACTTTTTTGGACCTTTGCCATGGATCTTGCAATAGGACAACTCACCAATCCATACTGCTCGTATTGTAAAGTCGTATATTGCACTCAGTTCCAGATCGGACTTTTTAATTAATTTCAAAAAAAACGGTGTTCATACCCACTTCTAAATTATTTGATTTATTATTGTTTATAATATTTACCGAAAAAGAATCAGAATAATGCGGGTGGCAATGGTGCAGTGGATGTAGTGCTTGACTGCTAGCTTAGAGGTGTGGGTTCGAGCCCCATTCTAGGCAGCATTCTTTTCTATATTCTCCCAGCTTAACTGGACGCCACCCGTGAGATTTATTGAGATAATAAACACCTTGATCTCAATCCGCTGTGCCAAATCTTTCCTATCTTCCTACTCTTTCTAACTAGTGCCATGCAATTCAGGTTGCATTTAAAAGACCTTAGGTCTTACAGGCATATAGCTAAAATTATTATTATTATAAAAAAGAATCAATAAAATCAAAATGTTAAACTTTTCTACAATTTTTGCTGTTGCCTTTATTCATGTGAACCGATTTAACTGCTTACTTTTTTGAGTATTTTTACTAACTTTGAAAAATGTCCGTTACTTTAAAAAAGGGAATAATTTTTGTAAGTGTATTCCATGGAGAGATTAAAAACCTTTTCTAACCACAACACATAAGTTAAAGTTTGTTATGGCCATGAAAGCTTGCCATGCCCATAACACACCGTTTAGTACAATTTTATTTTTATTTTTGGGGCTTAATTTGTTAGAAAATCGCAATTTTTCGAGATCAATTTTTTCAAGTACATATACCTACTTATTTGATTTGTATATGTTTAACGGATGGGTTTAAAATCGGAAATCAATAGATATGATGTGCACTGTCAATCTCTATTTTTGATCAATAGATTCATCACATAATTGTTCAGCTTATATATGTATCAGTGAGCAGACGAATCCAAAATGTTTGTACTTAGTATTTGACAGGAAAACTGGGGAAATTCTCTGAGCCCTCATAAATATAAACGGACAAATATTGAGCGCAGAAAAGTCACATTTAATTTTTTTATAGATAGCGGCTTATAAGAGTAAAGTGCAGGCGTGTATTAATTTGGATTTTCAAATATATAAATGTTATTTTGCATATGAAAGAGTAAATTCTTTTTTCGCAACTAATAACCGAGCCTTGCTATTGATACAAAACAATAAAATTAGGAAGGTACAATTTTGCTTGCAATATTTTAAGTGTGATGCTGCTTTTGGAATCCTTTCAGGTACTAAAGTAAGTATAAACATATGTCTGTTTGGACTTAAAAAATATTAAGATAAAAACTATAAGTTAACGATTTTTAAGGAACTTTTAGGAAAAAATTTTTACGTAGCACTGAACAAAAATTGAATAAAAAATATGTGACCTCCATTTTTTGCTTATGGCCATAGCTCTAATTACACAAAAAAATGAAAAAAATACCACATAACAAATTTGTAGAACTCATTCTTCTGCATTTTTATTTTTTGATAAAATTAAAAATACGGATTTTATTCGTGAAAAACGAGTTCACTCCTTAATAGAAGATAGTGGCAACCCTGGTTATAGATTGATGGTCGAAAATTTGGGTTTAAGCGCTTTCTTTATAGTACTTCAACGAACTCAAAAATAAAAAAGTCTTCCCCGTTTCCATATTGAGAAAAACCGACTCACAATTTTAAAACACTTAATTATGATGATGTGCGCATACTTTCAGGCAATACAGTTAGTAAACAATCAGCCTTATCGCAAATAAATTTTCCCTCGGATTTGTTCCCCCGAGTGAGACTCTCCAATCGTAAACAATTTTCGAAAAAAAGGAAAAAATTCCTAGGAAAAAAGTAGGCATCGCCAATTTTTTTTCCGAAGGAAAATTAATGAGATTTCCTTGGAAAAAATTCACATTAATTTAGCTGGAGGATTTTGAAAATACAACATGGTGTGCATTTTAAGAAGTACCGAATCGAAATGTTTCAAAAATGTCAATTATATTTCTTTATTGATTCAAAAAATTTGACAGTGTAATCATTTCAATTAATAATTCTCTCAAAATATTTCGAAACTGATTCGAAGTTATTTCCTGGGGAAATTCAATTCGGGGGAGATTGGCGATAAGAGTATTCGACTCCTGGGAAAAAATAAGATCCGAGGGAGAGCTTTCTCCCTCGGAATTGGCGATAAGGCTGAATATCTTCTAAACTGAAAATGTTAAGAACAAAAATGTATAATAAAGTGATTACTATATTTTTTGAAAGACATTTTCGTGTAATACAGAAATACACAAAATTTGAAAAAAAAAAAAAAAATACCATTTTCTCTTACTCTTTCTGTTAGGAATGCATTATTTTGTCGATAAATTTAAAATTACGGATATTATTCGCTAAAAACGAATTCCCTCTTTAAATCTATATAGCGACAACCCAGCAAGGGGTTGATGTTCAAAAATTTGGACTTAAGCTTTCTGTATGGTACTTTAACGAAATCAAGAAAAAATTGCTTCCTCAATCTTTTATTTAAAAAAAAAGTCTAAATTAACGCTGGACTAGAGATGATTGAATAAAAAGCAAAAAACCGTTGATAATTCATGTCCGGTTCTTTCAACAGAAAATTTCAAATAAAACATTCGAAATACTCATATCAGCCTATCAGTCAACAAAACTCAAGTTGCTTAAATGTTGAGAGCTTTGTGCTGGAGAAAATAATTTGTTACTTTTATTTATGATGAAAGTGAGAAAGAAATACAACATTAAGTAGGTATAACAAAACAAATGAGTAGATGAGAACCAAAACTCGTCATATCCGCTTTTATCAAAAATTGAGATTTTGATGCAGATTTGTTAAGATGGGCGGGCATATTGAATAATTTTTAAGGAAAGTTTGACAGTCTTACCCCTCCAATCCCCTTAAATATTGATGTCAATCATCGTAATCGTCTCCAAAATTCTCCATATACACTGTGCGATTTGCATCAGAACTTTCCATACCCATTGTTTGCAGTAGGCTTGGTTTCAAAACTCTTCTTATCCATCATAGGCAATTGAATATGTCATTTAAGAAGGAACTAAAACGTTCATGGGTTTTTATTGTAAAAATATTTAAATGTGTCATTGAAGATTGGAAACTATTTTAGTGCTATTATAATAGAGGGTACAATTGTGAGAGGGGGGGGGGCGTGGAAACTGGTCATATCCAATCATTTGCAGCAAAACTCTTCATATCCAAATTTAATTATTAAATATCTTTTAAAAGGATCTTTCTTTTGCTCTTAACTATACCATTAAGATTTAAAAATCTTTTATTATGCAAACTAAAATCTTTATCATTTAGCCTTATTAAGTTTTTTTCTATTTCCACAAAATGAAAATTTTGGATATAACGAGTTTTGGTTCTCAACTACTCAAATATTGATAACTCTTAACACACAAAAATAAGTCTTTTGAATTCACAGTTTATGAAACTAAAGTTATAACATTTATCGCTTTTTTAAGGAAAATGAAAATAATACTCTCCTTTGAAATTCTTTTTTTTAAACACGGCAGCAATCGTCCTCGGTCTCAATCAAAGCAGAATCAACTTCTCCGTCCATAATTTATGTATTTTAATAAAATTTTAGGTTTTCAACTCCTCTTTAACTGCCTCCGCAGTGCTGTTTTAAGGGTTTATTGACATCCTTATAATTCTCGCCTCTTTCACAGACTCACCTATTGGTACTTGATTAAACGCCATATGATCAAGGCTCTTTTCCTGGTCTAATAACGGTTCGTGCGAGTTATTCAACATATTTTAAGCTTTATCTTAAAAATAACTGTTCTTAAATTAATTTTTTTGAAGATAAAATCCTGTACGAAAAATATCCTTGGTTTGAAACAAACAAACAAAAAATTGGTTTACAATTGGTATAGTGTAATGCAATTCATTGACAAAAATGCTGCTTTGTCAATATTGAATACCGTGAAAATTTTAAATTTGAGTTTATTTTATACTTAAGCTCAAATCTCTTCGAATCACGATGTCCAGATTTCCTTCTACAGCCAAAACATCCTTTTGCTATCGCACTACTGACCAGGGGCCAAACTATGTAACTCGATTCTACAATAAAAACGTTCGAATTCGCAAAATCTCAGCTCGCTAATTCTTAACCAAGCGCTTATAAACGGAAGGCGAACAGCGCTAATTATTGAAGATTCTATGGCACAATGTAGGAAGCACTAAAAAAAAACTTGTATCCCACTTTCATACATATATTACCACTTATAATAAGCATTGAAAACAACTTTCGAATGGATTCGAAAGTAGAATAAAGTTACATAGTAGGGCATAAGGATTTGATTGTATTAGATACAGCCAATTAGGTAGGGCTTATAAAAAAAAAAACTCCCAGACACCGAACTCCCAACACGTCTGTCAGAAAACTAGAATGCAAGTAGAGAACAAACGATTGTGGAATCGACAATTATGATATGAAAAAATAGAAATCGACGATCGTTAGTTGCCAAAAATTGTTCATCGCCATCAAAATTATAAGGTAAACGTTTTACTGTTCAAATAGTTTTACCTACTGAAATGTAATTCAATTTCTTCCGCATTCTTCCAATGCAATGATTCCAAGGAAAAGTTAGGCCCGAATATAAAAAGAATCCATATTTGTACATAATTGCAGAGCGAATGGCTCCCGGAATCGTGAATAAGATGAAAAGTTTGAATCTCCAGCCGCGCCGAAGTTGGTAAACGTGGGATTTTCTTATCGGAAGTATATCGACTTTCTAGGAAGAGTTAATGTTTGCTTTCCAAAAATATTCAAAAAAGAGTACCGTTTCCCTTATATCTATTTTTTACCATATTGATAATAAAAAAAAATTAATTTTAAATAAAAGCTCTTATTTTTTCTTCTTTCGGCAAATGCTTTCTTTATACAAAATAAAAGAAAATCATAAAAATTAAAAGTCTCTTAAAACTACATGTAGTAATATTTTTTATAAAAAAAAACCGCCTTATGCTTCTTATCAGCCAACTCTGCGTTTCAGCAACAATGTCCGTCGTGCATGCTGTGATCATGAGCAGCAGCAGTCTTGAACACAATTTTATTGCCCCCTTCTACCTCCTTCTCTGGATGTAGTTCCCTGGCGATTTCACCCAAATCACGTCTCATAGAGTAAGCATCCTCACCATCGGCATAGTATTTTGGTTCGATTTCCAGAATCTTAAATTTCAGTGAGTTGGTGTATAAATTCAGAGCCGCCCTGTTGCTCTTGCGTACGTGCAACGACACATACTGAGCATCAAAACACTCCACCATTGCCTGCGAAGCTTGATTCATCAGTTTCTGAGCCAAACCGAGTCGACGGTAGGACCGCTTCACTGCCAGCGATGTGATATGTCCATGTTTGCTTTCCTCGCCCGGCTCTGGCTCTTCCATTTTGGCCAACACGTACCCAACAATGTTGCCTTTGTCATCCTCGGCGACATAGCTCAACTGGGGCCATGTCAGGCCATGGTAGAAGTAATACTTCATTTGGTAGTTCTCGGGCAGACATAGCAGATTGCAGTGCTGCATGTTCATTAGATCTTCTGGTTTTGCGCAACGGATATTCATGGCTGCTTCAAGTTTTGGCGGTTCTAATTGAAAAATCTATGTCTAATCTTTTCGAATCTTTCGGGCTTTTGAGGACTTTTCCGAATGATTGCTTTGTGCGTGGGCTTTATCTTCGTTCGCTTGACCTAGCAGCTCACGAACAAGCCGGAATTTTGATAGGAATGCCTTCCAAATGAGAAACCAACCTGGAAAAGAAAAAAATACAAATATCTAATTAAAAGTTATTGTGGTCAAAGGTTGATTTGTGGCTATGAGGTTAGAAGGAGAACTTTTGCTTATCATTCACAAATCAAAGGTTTATCGACGGATTCAAGTTCGAAAGGGGGAAAATCCAAGTGTTTTTACCTAAAAGTATAATTATCGCAACAATGCTAATCGATGCCAACACAGTCAGTAGCAAAACGAGGGTACTTTGGACAGTCATTTGGATCACGAACTAAATACAGAAACGCGAGGTACAAAGGGATGATAAGTTTTCAATAATTTATGGCAATGTTATTTGGTTGCGCATTTGATTAATGATTTTCGCAAATTTAATGAAAATCTATAAACATTTTAGGAGCAACAATTAAAAAAAAAAACACGTCAAATGTGCACCGTCGTCGTTGTGTGATAATCGAGTTCTTGTTCTGTTCAGACTTCGGAACAAGTCAAGTGACAGTGACAGAAGAAACAAGTGCGTGGGAGTGTAGAAAAGAAAAAGATAGCTGAAAAACACATTTATCGATATCGATTACAGATGTAGAAAAAGACAGATAGCAAATTGACACACACAAAATTGATATCGATTGCATTGCAATGTAATCGGCAAAGTATTTTGCAAATAGGAATTAAATTTCAACAATTTTATTTAAACTAAGATCGCCAAATTACTCCTTTATTTTAAACTAAAATTAATGCACTGAACAAGCCTACACCTTGAACTATTGTAATTAAAGCTCTCGGTATTTTAATTAGGAATACGGCAAATGATGAAGCGGCATGTAGGACAAGCTGAGTCTTCTAACATCAATTGAATGGCAAAAAATGAGGTTCAAGACATTTTCAAAGTTGTTAGAGTATTTATTACAATGAGGAGAGAAGGCTAGCTTTGAAATTACCTCAATTTATACTAAATTTTGGTGATTTTAATCGTAAATTCGGGGATGAAAAAACTCTGGAACCACAAAATTTCGCACACGGTTGAATAGGATTTTGACAGTTTCTTTTTGGCCTTCTTTTTCTATAAATAATGTTTAGAAAGTTTTCTTTCCGTTGAGCTTTATATAATGTTTGTGTTTTAAGATCAGGGACGCTGTTGAGGTAAATATATTATTAACAGCAGGCGTGTTTCATTGAAAAAAGTTATAGCCAGCAAAGTCAAATTTCCCTTGGAAAATAACAACAAACCCAAAGGTTTCGATAAATAATTTAGTAAAAGGATATAAAAGTTGAGATAAGGTCTTCTTGTTAAGTTTAAACTTAGGTGGCGATGGACTTGGGTTGAATATAAAGGCTCTCCCAAACCAACGCGAAACATTCGCCGACGACGCGAAATCATTCACAATAATACAAAATATGAAAGATATACAATGCTAAACAATAACAAAAAAAATGTCTTTGCTAATGATTCGCTATGATTTCGCGTTGGTTTGGGAGAGCCTTAAAAGTGAGTATAGCGTTTAATTGGTGCTTGCATTGCTGCGCTTACTAAAAAATACCTACAGAACGCACCTAGTAGTTGGCTACATTTTATTTACAATCATAGCTGTATTTTTTCCCCAGATCTTGTTTTCCTTAATTTTTATTTGTAGTTTTCAATGCTCTGTCAAAAAAAATTGAATGAACTCCTTTTATGTAAGTAAATTTTTTTGCTAAAACTTGCTTTTAAAATTTATCTGGAATCTTAGAACTAAAAATGGTTGGTGCAACCGATCAAATGTCTTTTTAAAATAAATGAAGCAATCAAAATTTAACCGAGATTAGAATGAAAAATAACTAACTTCTTTTTGGAATTTTAATGTAAAAATATATTTGAGTAAATCCAAAAGTACCTACATAAAGGTAAAGGTAGCGTTGGGCTGTCATGCTGAACGTCTGGGTCGGATTCCCGTCCGCTGCCACCTAAAAACAGGTCTGTTTTTCTCTGAGGTACTGCGAGGATTGAGTATATTTGTCATGAATAAGTGCTTCTCATATCTCATCTAACCATTCGGACCCGGCAAAAAATTGAAGGTCTCCTCCATTCCTGCCATTAATACGGAGAGAGGAATGGTTGAGAGTTGTAAGTCACTATAGGCCCTGGTTCTCCACGAACTGTTGCACTGTTGCGCCACCAAATTATTTTTTTCATTTTGTACCTGCATAAAGTATTTTTGTACACGTTTAAATTCATTGAAAGATTCGATAGATTTTTGTATTTTCTAGCCATTTCTGAAGTGACCTACAATCAGGCGCTTTTCACTTGTTATACGGTATACCTATGATTGGTAACCTTAATTTTGTTTCCAAGTTCTCAAAACCGGGAACAAATTAAAGATATTGGCAAATTCAATAAACTTAAATGACTCCTATCCTGCTTTTCATCTCTCTATTTCAATGAACGAAAAATTAATTTTTACTCTGGTGAATGGATAGACAGACATAAATTTCATTTTGAATTACTTGAAACCAGTTAGTCCACAGTGGGTTAAATTTAAAATAGACCTTTCCTCTAATACGATTTTTTATATATAGGAATATTGAGGTTTATTACGAAGAGGTCATTTATAAATTGCTGCAATGTATATAATGAGCTTTTTACGATTTTTTCGTTTTTTTTTTAACCCACCTGAAATGTTTTCCTGCCTTGGATACATTCAATTATAATTTTGAAAAATAATGATTTTGATTAAAGAATAACCATTGTATATAAATTCTATAGTATTCTCATGAAGAAAAAAAGCTCGTGGCCATCTATGCGTCCAAATGTCATACTAATTTTTGTTAAGGGATCTCGGTAAGGCGATCACAGCGAACCTATCGACCAAATGTCTACCTACAAAATCGTGTTTCATGAGAATACTATAGATTGGATATACAATGGAATAACGACAAATAGCTTTTTGCCTTAAGAGCTTCCTTCCCTCCAGCTCAGATTATAAACAAGACCATCACAATCTTCATAATAGGGTAATCTGCTATTAAAAATATGACCAATTTCATTTTTGAGTGGCAATAATAAACCATGTTAGCTTTGTTTCTTGTCTTTACCTTTAGAGGCAAATTTTATTCTTATTATAATCACTTACATTCTATATTATATTCCAATATCTATCATTTATAACTGTTCTTAATCTATGAGCACATCAATCTTCTTTGATCTCTCAAATTTCAATCCTCTTCATCTTCTTGAAGATGTGACAAAGTCAATTGCATAGATTTCTCTACCTTATTCGGAGATCTTTTCTTCCGTTTGTCTTTTTCAGACTTCTGGCCAATAACATACTCAGGCATTACAAGTTTTGAGCCTTTTAATTTTGGTTTATCAACCTCTTCGTCATCAACTTCTCCAGCAACTCGTATGCTTCGTTTTGCCTTTACCGATTTATTGAACGATATTTTTCCAGAAGCACAGTCAGCTGGTTCATCTGAATCCTTTGTAGATTCAATTTCCTTGAGAAATGAAAGTGCTGCTGCTGTATTTGTATGTTCAGATATATCCACATCGGCCAAGGAATATCTTTTCCATTTGTGTGGATTTACCTATCGTAGATAAATGGAAATGAAAGTAATTTTTAGCTTCAAGAAGCATTATATTGATTTAATTAAAATTTACCTGATAATCTGGAGCGATACGAGGTTTTAAGCATTTAGCAATTGGGAGTTCTGGTTTTTTGAAAATACTTTCTTTTCCACGGAGCCTGGTTAATGTGCGGTCCGAGGAGATTTCTTCGGAAGGAGCAGAACGTTTAAGCAAATTCACTGTGTGAGACTCAGGTCCGGTTTGGTCCAGAATAGTTCCTTTTAAGTCTTTTCCAGCAATATCAAGACTTGCAAATAATGCATTTCTTTTCATTTCAAACTCTTGCATTTTTAAACTGGTTGAAAGATCTTTTCTTTATAAAATATTTTATTTTAAGGCAGGTAGCTGGAATGATAAAACCATAAAAGAAAACAAAAACTAAAGTCTGTCAAATGTGACACTTCAGACAGCTGAAATGTACAGGGCTGTTAGCAGTTTAGTAGAGACTGCATCCAGTGATTTGAGCTGGATTATCGATAGTTTTTCATTTAGCAGCGAGCATTCGCTATTTCAGATTAGGAGAAAATAATGGTTTATTTTTGTTTACTTTTCGTATGGTGCTTTGAAAATTTATAAGTACGCGTCGACAAAAACAAATAGCTTAGTTTTGGTTTGCCGTAAGTGCATTTGAATTAAAAGGGCGAGTAAAAAGGTATAAATAGAATTTTTTCATAAATAAGGTGCCAGTTATAGCTATCATTGAAACTCATCATTGAAAATTTTAATGATTGATTTTGAGTCATTTAGGAAGTAAAATCATTTATTATTTTGATGGAGGAATAAAGGTTAAGACCTAATTAATATTTCTAGCTAAAAAAATTATTCAAATAGTCCAACTTTCCACATAAAAAGACTTTTCTTATTTCAATGATAAAACTACCTTACCAATGATCATTGAAAAATTGAAATTCATTTTTAGTGAAAAGTTGGACCTATTTGAAATTTTTTTTTGGCTAGAAATATTAATTAAGTCTTGAGCATTAATCGTCCATCAAAATAATAGATGATTTTGCTTTCTAAACGCCTCAAAATCAATCATTAAAGTTTTCAATGATGAGTTTCAATGATAGCTATAACTGGCGCCTAATAAACTAAAAGAGACTGGACTTTAAGGTTATTATAATTAGAAAGAAGATAGGTATTCTAAATAATATTTTGAAAAATGAGAAACTTCTATTGACCCGTTTTATTTTAATTGAACCATAAACATTTAAATGCGATTTCCCAGAAAAGTGGAAATGGCATAAACGTCAAACCAATTCTCAGCCGACGATTTAATTTTCGGATACAAATTACTTTAATACTATGTTCCCACCAAACCGAAATCTGAGATTTCAGCTGAAAAATTTTAAGATCTCGAGTTGGTGGAGCGGGATTTCACTAATGCTATATACCCACCAAAACGAAATCCGAGATTTCAAATGGGAGGAGCAGAATTTCATGGAGATTTCGTTGAAATCCAGAGTTTTTATTGAGATTTCGTTTAAATTTCTATGAAATTTTTTCCCAGCAGTTCAAAATATGAAAAGTTTTCAACCGAGATCTCGGATTTCGTTTTGGTGGGAACATAGTATGGGTATTCATGCAACAGCGTAAAGTCGTCGTAAACGTTGTAAAGTTTAAAACTTTCGTAATTCTGTCACAATTTGTATGGAAAATTTGACAGATTTACGAAGTTTAAGACTTTACCACGTTTACGACGACTTTACGCTGTTGCATGAATACCCTTAGTATAAGATTTCGTTGAAATCTCGAGTTTTCATTGAGATTTCGTTGAAATATCCATGAAATCTTGTTCCATCAACTTGAAATATACAAAGTTTTCAACTGAAATCTCGGATTTCATTTTGGTGGGAACATAGCATTAATCAGGATTTAAATTTTAATCTGGATTAAACGAGCGAGGAAAAAATTGTGCGAACGTACAAAAAAACGGTGATGGTTTCCTAACTTCATCGATGAAGTTGATGTGGCTTCTGCGATATATGTATATACATACGTAATGGCCCCCATTTGGCTCATTGGCTCTGTCGTGAATGGTCAGTAAAGGATATTCTTGCAAAGGCGTTAAGTCTTCGTAAACGTAGTAAATTTGTCATAGTTTGTTTGAAAAATTAGACTGATTTCCGTAGCTTACAACTTCACAAAACATTGAAATCTAAAGCACTCCCCGAAATTTAGCAGCATGTGTTATTAGTTTGTTCAAACATATGTGTGTTCTTTTCCTTGCCCGAATGGGATTGGACGAAAAAAACCACTTCGGGTCTTAGCGATGCCATTACAGAAACAAATATGGAGCTTCCATACAATCTATCGATAGCAAGTATGAAATTTATGCCGCAAGCACAGTTTTTATCTGAGCTAAATTTAAGCCCCGAAAAATTCTCTAGGCTTAGCTAAGCCCGAACGGGCTTAGTTGTTGTTGAATTTAACATGAAAATTGCTTAGCCCCGCCGTCGGTCGTTTTTTCGTTCAAACCCATTCGGCCAATGAAAAAAAGACACCTAATTTTATAGGTACATCATTTCCCACACAAAACATAATATACCTTAATGTTGTAGGTCACAGAAAATAGAAATTTTATGTGATAAATACAAATATTAACAAACTTACCAATCAACCAATCTTTTTCCATAATAAAAAAATAAAATCTATTAACATATATTTAACCCCAAAGCCTTCTTTTTCTGTTAACAAAAACTTTTATTTCAATAACGAACTAAAATAACCAATCATTCATTGAATAACATAAATTCGATACCTTGGGCGAAATAATTAAGAAAAATATATTCACAAATAAAATATTTAATTAATAAGGTTCTCTTAAAATTTTAAGGAAGGTACAGTATTCATTTTAAAATAAATCTCGTGTTACACCTTAATTCATTTAATTTATTTCATCTTATAATTTCCTTAACATATATTTTGTATATACTAGGTTTGTTAAATTTATAATATTTTATATTTTAATGATTTGTTACTTGACTTTAATTAAATATAAAAACAAAACAATAAAAAAAGCCTTCAACTAACCTAAATTGGCAAACTAGACGTTGGCGTTGAAGGTATTTTTAAGCTATGGTCAGCATTGAAATAAAATACTCAAAAAATAATATTTTTTATCGCATTTTTAGTGCAAAAACGTGCGTATAGTGTAGACTTAGGTTTCACAGACAAATTTGTAGCCTAAAATATATTTTTCGTACATTGAAAAATTTCACTACGGATTTTGTAACAGAAAAATTCTCGAGCACGATAGAGTCTAGCCAAGCTCATTTCAACCTGATAAGCTCTGGAGAACACTATAATGCAGAGTCCGGTTTGTTAGGGTCACTCTATTAAAACTCTCTTCAACCGAAGTTATACATTTTTAGATCAATCCTACTATACAACTACACTAGTTGTTGGCGTTTGAATGTGGCAAACAAACTCGTAAGCTTAGCACGAGTGACCAATATTTTGTTACCAGCTCAACAAGTTTCTCAGTAAATTCTAGGGTGAAATCAAAAAAATAAAAATACACAAACCTATCAAAACCTCGAAAACTGACGAAAACGTGTCGGTTTATGATAATAGCCGCATTTTATTATCCACATGATCTGATCCGGATCAATTTCTAACACGTGATTACAAAAACAACATGGGATCCTGCTTTTTATCTGGATCTATTTCAATGATCTTAAAATTACTATTGTGAATGTATCTCAATAGTGCAAAGAAAAGAGGCAACAGGCTCGTGAAAAATAAACAAACATAAGGCAAAAAGAGACGGGTATATAACTAAGATCCTGTCTGTTTTATTTATCATGATCTGATCCGGATCAGATCATAAGGATAATAAAATGCGGCTAATGATAACCTTTAGGCCAAGTTCAACCAATGAATCTTTCATCGACAGTAAAAGTTCACAATGGGTAACGATTTGTTAATTTTTTGTTCCAAGTCGTAAGCCATATTACATATTTTATTTTTTCTGAAAATAACTTAAGTTTTATTTTATTTAAAATAAAAACAATAACAACATAAATTCACCTATGTATGTATATTTAATTTTTGTTTTTATTTTGATATCTGATAATATGGCAATACCTATGATATAATTTAGCTATTAATACAACAATGATGAGTCTGCAAATAAATAATGACTCTTTTTCGTCTAAAACTTACAGAAGATGCTAATATTTTATTCTAGACATAATAATTTACTCTAAAAAATGCATAAAATTAACATTGTTCTATAACAATTTTTTAAAATTCAAAAACAAAACAGAGAAATGAAAATAGTCTTACACATTTTCGTTCATTCATGATAGCTGGCTCTCTCCAAATTGACTAGTTTTTTTTTCACTTCATTTACTCCGAAAGAAAAATCGCGTGTAAATTTTGTTTATGTATAAATGTGTAGGTACAAAGAATACAAATCGTATGTGCGTTTGATGTTTGTATATATAAATGTGATATACATTATGTGATCATACCGAAAAGGATAATTTACAAAATTAAATTTTTTTTTAAATGATACAACACCGAATTAGCTTATTTATATATCCTTATCTTTATATCGAGTCCACTATTGATAGGCATACTGGTCAGCTCAGTCGAAAATACATGCAAATACCGTTAAGCAGTTCATACCGAAATTCTCCCAACATCCATCATTTCCATTTTCGGTTTTCTCAGCACGTCTCATCTTTTTCGGATAGTTTTTCGGATTACTCCGATCACTAAGGTGGATAGGCATTTTCGCAAATTCCGGTCGTGGTGTTCGAAATTTGTCCAACATGTGTGACTGTTCGGGGGTGAGATGTTTCATTTTCTTCCCGTCTATTAGGTCGGTAACTAGTGAGACTTCCGCTGGATCCAAAAGCTCCACCCGGTCACATGCTTTCCGAAAGTCTTTTGCTGACATAGTTAGATAACGTGGGGCATAGCACAATGGACCCAAAACTCTTCGACGGTTTTCGGCATTAGGATCGAGTTTCTTGCGCTGACACTCTTCCATTGACCAATCGGCAAGGCATTCAAAAAGGGCTAACTCTGAATGGAGTTGTAAGGCGTCGCGTTTAGCAATCATTTCCAATTCTTCAAAACGAAGAGCTGTCATCTGTTCTTTTGTAAGAACTAACTCAGCATGCATGTCAATCAACTGTAGAGAGTTATTTAACAAAGCAATCATATGATCTTCAGGAGTGAACGGATACGAGTTGGTTGTCGTTGATTTAGATTTTTTCGATGACGCTTTGCCGGGTTCCTGACTAGTCACCGATTGATTTTGATGTATAGTCGATGGGGCTGCGCTGTTATAGTACCACAGGGAGCGGAATACATCCAAAACTATGGCACTTGTAAGTTGCAAGTCTAACTCTCGTATGCAATGGATGACAAGATCAGGGCAGTTAAATCTGTTGGCTAGCTCGAGAATTTCCAAAATGTGCATATGATCACGGTACTTGACGAACTTTGTTTCGAGAAATCTAATGACGAGTTCAAAGTCTTTCTTATCAACGTTCGATATTTGAAAATGGTTATCATTTTTGCGACCGCTGTTTGGTCCAGCATGAATTATTTTCGCCAATTCGACACTGTTTTCTAGGACTGCCTTTCGTTCGCAGCGGATCATATATCGATCATCTCCGTTAACCACTATGAACTCAATGTATTGACTTAAATTTTGCGGCACGATTACAGGTACGGTCGTTACTGTCGTTGTGGGCACGTGTGGCTCGGCAGGTGGTGCCGATGGAGGTACCATGGCACGACCAGATGCAGTCGGATGTTGCCCATCTGGTCCCAGTCCAAACGGAAGAACCATTTTTCTTGACTGAATAGCTATTTTATTCGTTATGCTTCTATCACTTGATGGAAGTCGCTAATCATCGGTGGCAGTGTGATGTGAATGGAAAGTAATCTGCAAACAAGAAAACACATATTAAACATTCATTCACCAAATTAAATATTATCGATTAGCTGCTATACGAGTATGTATGTATATTGGACTACAGATATTAACGATACCGATTTAATTTCGCTTGAAGGGGCTTTCCACAGTTATTTCGTCATGTGTAAAGAAATAAATTATTTCAAAATTTGCTATTTTCGAAAGTTTACGGTGGGCGTGAATCATCAAACAATTGATAAAAACAATCACTTCATAATAATTGTATCCTTGTGTGTCGAAATTATTTATCAGAAAAGTTTATATTCGCGCTGTTATTGCTGTTATAATTAGCATCATAATTTGTATATAGAATTTTTATAATATTTTTGTAAAGCGTAAAGCTTTATCAAAGTGGGTTCAATTTCAGTCAATGACCGGTATTTAGTGGTTTGATGTAGGTAAATACTGAATTAAAAAAAAATAACATTTCCCGAATTAATCTTAACCGCTCTATGACTTAATTAAACTTTTAAATTAAACAAATACAAATATCGTAAGATACACTCCTATCTTTTATTCCATATACCTACATACATTTTTTGTCAATGTCAACTCATCAATTAAAGGTGCGTTGTTGAATTTTCAAAATTTATTGCTTGTGATGGATGATGATGAAAATGTTTAATCAGTATTTTATCAAGTTAAAACAACAAAATCAAGCCTTGGACTTGGAACTACACATAACATTAATCATTTGTTTAACTCTGATATTTCCTAGTTAAATTATGGTCAAAACCCGCCAGCAATGTATGCACTTACAGAGCTCCTTTTTTTAGTTAAAGCCGAAATGAATAAATGTGACAGTAAAATCGTAAAGTTCGACGAACGGAATTGGAAACTGTTTTTGGCTAGAGTGACCTTATACCGAAGGGTATAAAGGAACAATTTTGTGCAAGGATTTTAATTATTGAATACGCTTGTTTGACACATAAGCATGCTTAAAACCAAAAATGCTAAATTCACCCATGCCTTTCTATCGCAATGGGTGGTTTAAACAATTTTATTCAAAAAAAAAAAAAATTTAAAATCTTTGATTTTGTGAATTTAGGATTTTGTTAATTTTTGCTACTTAAAAATTAAAATTTTTTAAAATCATCCATTTCGATAGAAAATTTAATTTTGCTCGAAAACTGTTAAGTTTTAAATTGTCAGCCTAGTTTCCGAGTTATTTCAAAAATAATGAAAAATGACCAATTTCTAAGAAACGCATGGATGCATTTAGTAGCATTGGCTAGAGTGAGTCCCCTAACGTGCCTGCAGATATGTAGTTACATATCGTCGGTTCAAAGTAAAACTCACTAACATATTACACTTTTAAAGGGAATTTAGTTGAAACATACTTTTTAAAGCTGAAAAGTCACGTTCCGAAATTTTTTAAATAAAGTTCCCGGGCATACCTTTCAATGTCCCTATAATAACAGTGCAAAATGAGACTTTTTGGATTAAAAAAAATGCATTTCATTCCCATTTTCTTGAACATTTTTTCTGCACTTAGTGAGTTTTACCTATAAACCGACGATATCGCCCATTTGCTTGAAAACCGACATAAAATTTGTTGTTTCGAGATAAAGTGCCAAGCACGTACGCAGGATTGCGATAAGGAGGGGGGCAAACTCATTCAAAAAATAGTTTTTTTGTACAGAAATCTTGATTTAAAATATTTGGAAAAGAAGACAAATTGCCATAATGTATGAAATATATTCTGATTAGGGAACAGGGTTAATGTTGCAAATATGACCAGCAGTATTAATAAAAAACTGGTATCCGCTCCCTAAAACACGTGTTAACTGGCACACGGATAGACAACTTGTCCGCTTGATAACTTTTGTTATTAAGAAAGATATGACATCTTTCCAGTATTTATCACTTCACCAAATTCACCACTTCATCAAATTATGGTGATTTTCTAATACAAGTGTCACATGCATGCACTGCCTTACGAAGTGTATACTGGTAGTAGTAAACGGTGCTATCATACGCGTGGGTGTATGTGTTAAGAAGTTATCCGTTCATTATACGTGGAATCTGGCTAGTTAAAGTTATCCGTACGTTAACACACGTCACAGGCTATTACGCATTTGTTAATATGAATTACTAGTTAACAGATGTATAAACGCTAGCACGTTGTTATCCACCGTTTATTAATATGGGGGTAGTGTTTTCATTAGGACGGTGCCATATGCCACACAGTGCACGATACCATTAATTTACCGAAAGAAACATTTGACGAAATAGCTCTGCTGCGCATGCCTTTCATATAAACGCCATTAAACCAGTAACAATATAGCAATTGGAAGCCAACACTCCTATCGCGTTATTGCGGAAATATAGCCTGGGTCCTGTTTCATAAAAATTGACAGGTGACAATATTTTAAGTGACAACTTGAAAATTGTCAAATTTCGGTTCCAAAAACAGTTTGACAATTTTGTATAATTATCAGAATGTATTAGGCGTATTCAGGAAAATGAGATCTCAGAGGGCTCAGTGTCAAAAACTGAGCAAGCGAATCCAATATTTTGTTTCTTCAGTAATTTGACAGCAAAATTTCTGAGGAATCCTGTTCACGAGACTGAGATTGCTGAGGGCTCTGAGATATCATTTTTCTTAACTCGCCTAATGTATGCTACAATTATTCATTAAAAACTTGTAGTGACAATGAATTGTCACAAATTTTTAGTGACTATTTTGTATAAAACAGAAAAAATATACAGTTAAAGCTGGGCATTCACGTTGAGACATTCGTACGGACGGCAGCAAGGTTCGTAGAGATTTCAACAAACTTCAGTACACACGAGGTCTATTCACAATAGAACCTGCCAATTTTCCATAGAAAATCTCTACGATTCTAGCAACAGTGATTTTTACCGATTCAACGTGAATGGCTGGCCTTATATATTTTTAAGTATTTGGTTGACAATTGTGACAGAGGCTATTTAAGGCCTGGTCAAACAGAGCACGATCCGGTGGTCTTTGTAAAAATGTTCAAACAAAATTTGACCGCCACCGCCGCGCCACTTATACCGAAGAGTATAAATGAACAATTTTGTGCAAGGATTTTAATTATTGAATACGCTTGTTTGACACATAAGCATGCTTAAAACCGAAAATGCTAAATTCACCCATGCCTTTCTATCGAAACGGGTGGTTTAAACAATTGTATTGGAAAAAAAAAACAAATTTTAGAATCTTTGATTTTGTGAATTTAGGATTTTGTTAATTTTTGCTACTTAAAAATTAAAATTTTTTAAAATCATCCATTTCGATAGAAAATTTAATTTTGCTCGAAAACTGTTAAGTTTTAAATTGTCAGCCTAGTTTCCGAGTTATTTCAAAAATAATGAAAAATGACCAATTTCTAAGAAACGCATGGGTGCATTTAGTAGCATTATTACAGTTTTAAGCATGCTTATGGGCCAAACAAATATTTTCAATAATAAAAACCCTTGCACGTAATTGTTCCTTTTAAAAAGGTATATTCAATAGCATAATAATGTTGTGAAAGCTATGACAAGTTTTTCATAATCTTGCAATGAAAAAATAGTAACTATACTGACAAATTTGTTAAAATATGACAATGGCAAAATCGTCATGACAAATTTGTCATTGTATTTGAATGAAAATTATTTCATATGTCAATATTTTATAAACCGAAAAATTCGCCCTGATTTACTGGTAAAAGTTAAGTGTGTCAGTCCTCACGACATGACAGCCACTTCAACCTAACCTAACCTACTGGTAAGAGTATGTAAAAATTTGACTTTTAGACTACACCATAACGACATAAAATTATCTGTCAAGCAATGCCAATTTCCTAGATATTATTTTTTTTAGTGCACCTCTAAAAATAAACCACTCTTTACTACTTCTAGAAATATCAGAAAACAAGGAAAAACCTGATGTTCACCCAATTAATTATCTCCTTTTAATAAGTGTCAACTCAAATATTCCTTGTGTTTTGAGTGACAAGGATATTAATCAGTAATTATATAATTATAATGAAAAGAAAAGCTACAGAAGACATTCAGACTAAACGCAAACAAAAAACTCCTGTGTTGAAATGAGGAACTTTAAAAAAAACTTAGCTTTTGTAATGCATGACATCTGGATGCTGCTAGTTACCTACTTTTATTGAAAAAAAAGAACAGACAACCTTATTCACTGACTCAATGTCACCGCAAACATATGTACTTTGTTTACTTACACAGAAAACAAGGTATTTCCTTGCAAACAGTACGTATTAATATAGAGTGCAATAAGGCCAATAATAGTTTTTATTGGCTTAAATATTATCAAAAGCCTTTTTAATGTTTCAACATTTTAAATTGTTTGCATAGATTTTTATCACATTCACAAATTGATAACACCATATTAAACAAAAAATTTCTTTAAGGTTAGATCTTCTTCCAGACGACAGTTCTATTAGTATAATCATAAACAAGTTATCACAAAACACCAATTTATCAAAATAAATTCATCAAATTGCATATTTATTGAAACGTTAAATAAAAATGTTAAATAAACATATATGTATGTACATACATACGGTATACATATGTACACACATCTATATATTCAAAACCACACTTACGGTTAAATGCACAAATTTCGATCAATTAGCACCCAAAGTTATCATAAGTTCCCGCCAAAGATAAAAATTATTTGCTGCTGTAAACTGTTAACTTCAATTTCAAAAACACATCATTTTATTTTTTGACACTTGCTTATCCTTAATTGTCTTTTAAATACGATATATCATCCACGCTTAAGGTTTTGATTACATACATACATCAATAATATAACCAACAGCATAGATATTTCAATTCATGGTATTTTTAATAACATACAAAATGACAGTTTATTCTTGACGTTTCGAACACTACATTCATAAAAACATAAGTACATGCTGCCATTTCATTAAAACAACACGTGCTGAGTTCACTACCGGGGTTGCTATAGTTTGACACTGTCAACCGTTGTTGTCTACTCGATATTCTACGATCGACTAAAATCCAATGTGCACAAAAAAGTATGAAATATTAAAAAAAAAATTGAAAAAAAAACTCAAATTCGCGATACAACTAAATTGATTGTTCTCCATTATATTCCAACGAAGAGTTTACATATTTGCCTTAAACACTGATAAAGTGGCCCTAGTATTTTAAAATTACATCGCCCTTTCCTTATACATAGATATCTACAGGCGAATAATTGTAGGAAGTTTATCTGTGTCAATTGGAAGAGAACCTTCGTGCTCGTGTGGGTTGAGAAATGCAAACCCTCGATATAAAGCAACATAATGATCACCATAACAAGGGCTCTCGTTCTGTTCTAGACAAAAATTATGTTCAATTTGACTCCTTCAACATAAATTCGAAACGAAAGTGGGATGTATTTAAAAACGAGCATAAAATCAACAGAAATGACGGTAGCTCTATAACCAATTAGGATTGAAATTTAAGTGCCAAATACTGTACTACTGCCAGTACCAGCATTTGGTTGGCGTTTGAGGTTAAGTTCATGGTAATATGGAGTTGTGAATTACTTTAATAACTAAACAAAACATACAAAACGCGTCCCCGTCGCGTCGCCGTTGTCGCGAATGCAATCCAATTGTATAGTAGTTGGAAGTTGAACTCATCATACAACAAAAATTTTAAGCAAACATTGACTAACAATATGATGATAAAGCTTGTAAATACATATATGGAGATTTGGAGAGATGGAATTTGCATATTGGGTAGTGTCCTCTCACTCCCTGCGTCTGTACTTTTTGGGTCCCAGATGTGGTATTGTTAAATTATTAAATTATCACTTTTTTGAGATTATGCCGGTCGCCGAGGTAAAACATGGTCGTACGGAGGTAAACATTGAGCGTTTTTAAGATAAGAAAAGCTAATACCGATCACGATCATTATGGGTCGTAATCTCGTAATATACTTACACGAACAAAGGCTCTCGGAGGTATACCTTTGTATATTTTAAAAACGATAATGTCATTATGTTGAATAAATTAATTGGTTTGTATGTATGATCATTTTTTTTGTCGATGTTAAATAAATAATTAACGAGCAACTTGTGCGGCCGGAGTTATACAGATTGGAACGCATTTGAAGTCAGGTTGTTTGGAATGGTATTTAAAAGGGATTTTTAATATTTTTTTTTTCTACATACTCAACTGTACTGAGATTGTACGAAGCCGAAGAGTTTTTATCGGTACAAAAAATAAAAAGGAAATCGCCTTCAGTTTAGCAACTTTGCTGATAAGCATTTACATATATGTAGACTTGTACATTATATAAAAAAAGAAAAAGATATAATACTTTCTATCATCGTCACCAGTAAAATTTTCGTTAAATTATCAACACATATAATGCATACACCGTAGGTATGCAGTAAGCCCCAGTTTTATGATCCATGCTTTAAGGTAGTAGAATTTCGAAATAAATTTTTCGATTTCGAAATTCAATTGAATATTTTTGTATTGCAATGGAAAAGTAAAAGAGCTAACTCCGATAGCTCGAGCTCTACTCCATGCTCTGCTCAGAGCTAAAAAAGAAAAACGCCTATTGTATTTGTGCATCTGGGTGATGAAACGTTCAAACAGCTGTTTCTCTGAATATTGATATTCAAATATTCAAACAAAGAGAGAAAATCGATTTTGGATTTTAAGAATAAATCAAAACCAGAAGCATGCACACATACGCATGCTTTAACGTAAAAATAGTGAAATGTTTGTTTTTGGCTTATTTAAACTTGGAATTGCGATTTTGCAGGAGAGAGTACAATAGCTTTGGCGCCAAGATATGATTACGATTTTTTGTAGAACTGTTGAATGCGAGCATTTTTTGACTATGGGTCTATCTCCCCCCGTTTGGGGGGGGGGGGAGGGGCAATTTAATTAAAAAAAATACTAAAAATGGAAACAAAATATTTAAAAACAACGTAGCACTTTCATTTAAGTATTATACTTTTTTAAAGATAATACTCTGTTCAAGCTTTTAAATCAAGTGAAATCTATGCATAGTTTTTGCAAAAAAAACGGGTTTTAAACTCAAAATTTGGGCAAAACACATCAAAAAAGGTTTAAATTGTAATTTTTCAAAGCTGTAAGATTTTTTATAATTTTATTCTGAAATTCGTTGCTATTAATTCTTAATCAACAACTGAAACCCAGATGATTTAATGTTTTCTAGTTTTTGAGAAAATTGAAAATTACTAAAACTGCTACTGTGCAAAACTCGAATATTTGTTCGTTTTTTTATAATATAAAGAAGCGTTCTATTAACATTACAATTGCATTATGTCGGTAATGTAAGACACAAACATATACATATTAAGAAATTATGTAGCACCTAGGTAATGTGAATTTTTTAAAATGCATTACATTTTCATGTCTGAAAATTTCAAAAGTGCAACTTCGGGCCACTTATATGGATAGGATATACAGGGTGTCCCGCACCTGAGTGGAAGTATCCTAGGGTGTGGTTCCTGGGGTTATTCTAAGAAAAAAATTGTATGGGGGGAAAGTTGTATCCCCACTCTCCCTTAAGCAGGGGGGGGCAGTTACTGAAAAATTGACTTAACATGCCAAACAAAACATAAAAAATCAACGAAAACATATTTAATAATGTGCTATAATTTTTTTGAAAGCTAGTACTCCATTCTTGCATTTGGTTTTTAAATCAAGTTGTTTAAGCAAATAGTTTTTGAGAAATTAAATTTCAAAGTCAAATTTGTTTAAAAAAATTGTGATTTTTTTTTCTCAAGTCGATATTTTTCAAAATTTTAGGTAATTAAGTGCTATTTTTGTGTTCAATATTCATTGCCCTTATTATTTTGTAGTCCATTTCCGAAAACTAAATGGGAGATACAACTTTCCTCCCATACAATTTTTTTCTTAGAATAACCCCAAGAACTACACCCTAAGATACTTCCACTCAGGTGCGGGACACCCTGTATAAAAACAGCTGTTGACATAAAATATGATAAGTTCAGAGTTTCTTAATTTTTTTTTCATTTTCTTAATCAAAATTTTGAGTTTGCATGAGAATTTTTACTTGCGATATAGGTACTATAGGGCAAGTATTGGATTCGTGCAAAAAAAAAAATTTCGAGATAACAATCAAACATGACATTACGATGATAGAGAACACGAAAAAAGTGGGTGGCACATGGCACAATTCTGTCTGTCTGCCTGTCTGTCTGTCTGTCTGTCTGTCTGTCTGTCTGTCTGTCTGTCTGTCTGTCTGTCTGTCTGTCTGTCCGTACCTCAACCTACAGCCTAAGCCACTGAAGCGATTTTCTTCAAACAATTCTGTCTGTCTGCCTGTCTGTCTGTCTGTCTGTCTGTCTGTCTGTCTGTCTGTCTGTCTGTCTGTCTGTCCGTACCTCAACCTACAGCCTAAGCCACTGAAGCGATTTTCTTCAAATTTTGAACTTAAGGTTTTTTTGTAACTCTCCAGAGGGGAAATTGAAATTAATTTTTTAGCTCAAAAAATAACGGTACTTGCCATGCAACCGTTAAGGAAAAGCTTATTTATCTCAAAAACGGCTCCAACGATTTTGATAAAAAAAATCAGTGTATTACTGTAGATATGATATACCTTTTAGTAAGAAAAAAAATCACCAAAAACATTTATTAACGGTACCTGCCATATAACGGTTTTTTTGATTTTTGGTTTTCTCATTAACCGCTCATCCAATTTCAATAAAAATGTTTGCACAAAAGCTTTGTTAGAATATAAATAATACTGCATACCAAAATTTTTGAAAACATAAATTTTGGATTTTTAAAAAAAGATTCAAAATTCTTTTTTGAAAATTCAATATTTCAAAAACGGGTTGATGAATTGTTTTGAAATTTCAGTTTTAAATGTATATTAATATCTGTGGTGTTTGGTAGAAACCTGATAACTCCATTTTAAAATTAGCGTCTTTACGCCCACTTTAAATCAAGCTAGAGTTTAAACGAGGCCACAGATTTTCTTCAAATTTGGAATACTTATGAGCATAAACTTTGAAAAATTATGTTTCAAATTTTAAGAAAATCAGTTCACCCGTTTAGGTTGTAGGTCGATGTAAAGTGGACGCAAAGACGCAAATTTTAAAATGGAGTTATCATGTTTCTACCAAACACCACAGATATATACTCAAAATTGGCATACCAATTTTTTTTTTGAAAAATGTTACAAAAATTTTATATATAAAAAATTAATTTTTAAGAAAACGGCTCCAACGATTTAAAATTTTTTTTTGCATATATTGATATTTTTTTAAGTAATCAAATGGCATACTTTTTTTGCGCTCTAAGTTATTTATCAGGCTGTTTAAGCAATTAAAAGAACGATTTAAGTGCTTTTTTATACTTTTTCTTTAATTACTTGAATATTTTTTAAAGTTCTTAAGTTCCACACAACTTGAACATAAGAGCAAGTACGTGCGATACAGTCGTGCATTTTATTTAAAAACTATTGACTTAAATAATTTAATTTATATTTAGGATTAAAGAACAGAATTCTATTTTTCAAAAACGGTATAGTACTTCATTTTAGGTGTTGCCGTTGTTTTTTAATAGTTTTGTTCATTATAAGTCATTTTTTTCTAAAATTACCCGTACCTCCTTAACGGGTTGAGATAAACCCCTCCTCTAATAGTAAAAAATTCTTGTTTTTGACTCCTCTTCAAAAACAAAAATCAAAAATTGATATTTCAAACATTACATCCTCCTCATCATCGTCATTTTCATGTAATTCTATGGAATTTGTTCTCAGGTACGGAGCTTACTCAAAGTAAAAGTCCCCAAGTGGGGAAATTCCACCCCCACCGAGTGCCACCCATGGCAGATACGCCACTGATGATATTCAACGCACTTCCTTTTTTATTCATGAATTACTTGTGAAGTGGTGAAATTAATTGTGTCTTTGGAGAAAAATTTATGTTTTTACCTTTATTATTGCCCTAATCTCGCCCCTACGTTTTTTGCTAGGGTGAGTTGAGGTGGCCATTAAACTGTCAAATGGAAACTGTTTTTTTTTCTATTAATTTGTAAAACTAATTTAAAAACTAATTTAGCTTTTTGCTACTCGTAATCTCAATAGCACAATTGAGGTAACTCATTGGTGCCAGTTTTATTTGATAGTGACAGTTCTTGGAGAATATCACTAAGGATATAATTTATTTTATTAATTTAAAAAAATATATACATATTTTAATTTGTGCCTGATTAGGAAAAAATATTTTTTTTGCAAGAATCTTTGTATTTTTTTTTTATGAGTTTTACTAAAAACACTAATATTTTGACTTATTTCAGTTTTCTTTTCGAGCATATGCATGATTCTACTTTTTAACTGATTCATTTATTTATTCTGAAACATTTACTTGTAAGGTGTGTCAGTTTTAAAAATGAAATAATGAAATCACTCTAATTTCGCACAACAATATGACAAAGAAAATAATTCTGGATTTATTAAACAAAAAGAAAACAGAGATGCAAGTGTTCATCGGTAAACAAAAATGAATTTGGCACAGTTCCAGAAATAATATGAAAACATCCACACCATATATCAAAAAAAATATATTTTGTTTGAAAAGCGATCCTCTGACACATGATTATTTTCACTGAAAATATACATGCATTCAAAATGATTTACTATATAATAAAAATCAATTAACGCATTTAAAAAAATAAATGACTACCTACATATGTTTGTATGTATCTACATTTTTATTGATCGGTAATTATATTTATCAGAATTATAGCAAATACTTTAGTGCACTTATGAAAATAAAATCGAAGAGGCACGAACAAAAAGACATTCCTTGCCACCCGAATAAGATCTTGCAAAAATACCCGCCCAATAGAGTCTTGACGTAGTGCATAAATATTTCTCCATAATGAAAGATTTATATGGACGCATTTTCTTTTACTTTTAACTATTATTTTTTGAAAGAGTATAATTTCGCAAGAAATAATAAGGAAATGTATTGCAGCTGGAAGAGTTGGAAGGTATGCTTGACAGCCACTTGCTATACTCTCCATATCTCGCATAAAACCAAGCAGCTAGTGCTGATGCTGATACCTGCACCAAAATGAATATAAAGACGTAGGCAAAAGTCTATTTAAAGACGTTGCCGACGATAGTATTTACACAGTGGGATAAAATTAGGTGATAAAAGAGTTAGTGTGCGAATGCATGTGCCCTAGTAATTTTTTTTTTTTTATTGAAGTTATTATATTTTGAAGTTGTTTTATCTAGGTTTCAACTTTAAAGGAACTAAATTAAAATTCGCATTTTAGTGGGGTATAGTTCTAAGCCATAAGAATGATTGTTGGAATTGCTGGTATTTATAAGAAAATAATCCCAAAGGTCATGAGATTGTTGATTTCAGTTGATATCAACAATCTTTGAACACTTTCCACAACAACTACCAATCTCCAAAGCTGTTATAACTGAATTATGTCAAAGCCGTATCTAGGCCGGGGTTTGTATTCATAGATGTATAGTTCAAAAAGTCCAAAATATTGACTGAATATTGGATTAGTAGCAACTTAGATCACATTTTGTTGATTGATTAAAAAGTTACGTATACGCCACCGACACCGGGTACGATTCAAGCTCTTGATAATTTGCCCCATTTTTCGCATAATTAATGTGTATTAACAGATACTCTCTAGCAAGGAAAGTGGCTCTTTATAAGACACATCATTATGCTGTCTTGATGCTGGGTATCTGTATGGTGCAGAGGCATGTACCTTGTCATAAGGTGGATGTGAACTTTGAACGCTCTTCCGGTCCGAATACACCGTGAGCGGAGAAGAAAAATACAACAACGCATTTTATGGGCTGCGATACCAACCAATCCAAAAAAGAAAAAGTCCAACATGGGTATGGCTATCAATTCCTTGGCACGGAAAACCTTTCAGTTCACCCCAAAAACTACTCCTCAGGTGGCAGTGTTTATCAATAAATCTAAATCACTATCACTAATATAAATAACAATCTTGATAGAGATGATGTTCAATAGAAAAACATCAACGTGAACATGCGAATTTATTTATAAAGTCAAACAAAAGTAAAAACCCTCCAAATAAACTGCAACTGAAATGTGATATTTCATTCCAACCCTTGTTGTCTATTATTGAATCAAAAAACTTAGATAAGTACATACATATAATGTCTGCTTTATTTTGAATGCTGTAAAAGATTTATAAATAAACCTGCGAATCACCATTTCATGAACCACTTTTATGGAGTTGGTTGCAGTCAGAACTTGGATGCATTCTATGCTATAATTATATGCCACAGGAATTGAATGCGAGCCTTGTTCTTAGAACAGACTATTTCCGGATACAAATTGCAACAGATGGAAAAGATAACTTCAGTGTTGATTTGCCAAGGTCATTGTTCTTATGTGTGACATTGTTGGAATACACATAAATGTATGTGTTGTTCAAGTACCAGTTCCATATAATTATATATATTTTTTTTATTTTTTTTTTAGTTTCAACGAATATTCATAACTATATTTTTAGTTCAGTCTACACATTGGTATTCAACCAATCTCAAACGTTGTTAATGAAAGATGGTTAATGGACTTTTTGTATAACTATTTCTATGGAACTAAGGATAATGCTATATTTCAGCATCGAAATCAAAAATCCATGTCAAACTTCCTGATAAGGAGCTTTTTTTATAACCATAACTTCTTTTGTTTGCAAAATCCCGTTCAAGTTATTTTAAATCTTTTGTAAATGGGTCTATTTATATAAATTCCCTTTTTTTTAGAACCCAGCTATTGTTTTTTAGTGGATTCTTATCTTTGCCTAAAAAAAAGTAGCATGTTAAATACAACAATACGGAGTTATGCCAAATTGTTGTTTTATTTAACATATGCTACTTTTTTGTTAGCGAAATAAAAATGCACTTAAAAACCAGGACTATTGTTTACTTAGATTAGCCTCTAACTTCACACTGAAGTTAGCAGGTCAAATCGTATATCTCAGGAACCGAGTATGCTAGGAACTTGCGTAAGGCTCCAAATTTTGAATTCCTTAATTTAAAAAAAAATCATAGAATTGACTTCACTATGAAGTTAAAAACAAGTCACCTGCAGGTCAGTATGAATTTTTTTCAAACTCAGAACCTAGCCTATTCTCGAAATATAAAACTGCAAATTTGGAGCCATACTTCAAGCTCCTAGCATGCCTGGTTCCTGAGATATACAATGTGATATATGTACCGGGTCTCACCATTTAGAACCACAGATTTATAACTATTGATAAGCGTTCAAAAAATAATACGTTAAAAAACACGACACGAGCACTACTTGCTTTTATGTTCAAGTTGCTTGAAACTTAAGAACTTTAGAAATTATGCAAGAAAATTACAGGAAAAAAACATGAAAATCATCGTCTTTAATTATGTAACCGACTGTTAAAATAACTTAGAGCTCAAAGGCAAGAACGCAAGAAATATGAATACAGTCGACTCTTATTTTACCAGTTCTACTCTACGCGCCGAGTGCTGGACGATAATGGCCTTTTCGATTGGGGACAGAATGACAGTTCTTGTTCTGAAAAGAAGAGAAAATTGTTCTGGATTTGATTTCAGAATCGAAATGAGAAACGTTCACACGTATCGAATCAGTGTTCCAGATTGCCAATCGAAAGGGCCATAAGTAAAAAAAAGGGAATTGATACGGGGCACTTTCGAGAGAAAAATTCTTCGGCGGATATTTGGTCCTATATGCAAAGAGGGCGATTAGAGGAGAAGATTCAATCGTGAACTGTACGAGCTGAACCAAGATGTGGATGTAGTCCAAAGAGCCAAAACACGTCGACTACACTGGCTAGGCCACATCGAGCGAATGGACAACAACGCTCCAGGGAGAGGATATCTTCGATTCCCAGCCCCCAGGTTCGAGACGACCAGGAAGACCGAACCTCCGCTATAGGGACCAGGCGGTCACAGACGCCAGAGTGCTTGGTCTCGACGACTGGAGGGAGCGTGCGAGGGACCGCAACCGATGGAAGACCGCAATATCTCAGGCAGAGACCCTTCATGGATCGGGAGCCGGATAAGTAAGTAAGTAAGGTATAACTTAAAATCTGAAAGCAAAACAGTTTAAATCAAGTTAAAAAAATCCTGGTCACACCGTTAACTTTTCGTTAATTCAATATATGCTGTGAAACATAAATAGATGAACAGACTTGATGTTTATATAAGAATACAAGTTGCGAAAGAGTGCTTTTTTTTATTTCTGATCTTACAAAAGTAAAATTGAAATTTCGACTTGTAAGGGATTGAAAATAGGCGAAGAATCGAAAAAATATATTCGAGTAAGAGGGAATTTCGATTTAGAGGGATTTAGACTAAGAGGGGGAGTCGACTATGTATCCAAAAAAAGTATTACATCTATAGAGCGGTTTTCTTAAAAATTAATTTTTATGTATGTATAAATATGTACATATATAAAATTTATGTTACATTCTTTTTAATTTTGGTATGCCAATTTGTAGATAAAAAAATAAATTGGGTGGCGCAACAGCTCGTGGAGAACCAGGGCCTATAGTGACTAACAACTCTCAACCATTCTTGTGTGCGTGTTGTTGGCAGGAATGGAGGGGACCTACAGTTTTTTGCCGAGTCCGAACGGCTAAGTGAGAAGCACTTTTTCATGACGAGTATACTCTTGGAGGATTTGTCAGTTCCTCGCAAGAGGCAGTACCTCGAATAAAACATTTCTGTTTGTAGGTGGCACGGCTAGGAATCGAACCCACACCTTCAGCATGACAATCCTACGCACTATACATCATGCCACGAGGTACTACGCCAATTTGTAGATAGTATTTATTAATTAAGCCTAGTACGCTGCTGATGCGAAACGAAAAATCCCATACAAAAATGACACAACGAAATCATAAACTAAAAATTTAGTTCTACTTTTCGTTCTGCAGTACGCTGTTCGATGAGCGAAATTGAAAATTGTAGCAGATTATTTGGAGAAGTCTACACTCTTTTTTCGCACACAATTAATTACCCAGACCATTTAAGCCTAGTACGCTGCTGATGCGAAACGAAATTTTTAGTTGGTCTCCAACAAGACAACGAAATGCTTACGAAAACGAAGCGGAAAAATATTCATTGACAGTTGCACAAATTCAAAAAATTAAAACAAATGCAGATGCAAAAAAATCACAAGCTGCCATGCGGCAATGAAAGAAACAACAAAAATAAACACGAAAAAACACAAATGTCATTTTTTCGCACACAATAAATGGTCTGGGTAATTAATTGAGTGCAAAAAAAGAGTGTAGACATCTCCAAATAATCTGCTACAATTATCAATTTCGCTCATCGAACAGCGTACTGCAGAACGAAAAGTAGAACTAAATTTTTAGTTTATGATTTCGTTGTGTCATTTTTGTATGGGATTTTTCGTTTCGCATCAGCAGCGTACTAGGCTTTATTGTGTGCGAAAAAATGACATTTGTGTTTTTTCGTGTTTATTTTTGTTGTTTCTTTCATTACAGCACGGCTGCTTGTGATTTGTTTGCATTTGCATTTGTTTTAATTTTTTGAATTTGTGCAACTGTCAATGAATATTTTTCCGCTTCGTTTTCGTAAGCATTTCGTTGTCTTGTTGGAGACCAACTAAAAATTTCGTTTCGCATCAGCAGCGTACTAGGCTTTAACATTAAAAACTCATACATATATCAAACATATATTTTGAAATATTGAATTTTCAAAAAAAAATTATAATATTTAAAAAATCCAAAATTGGTATATGCAAAATTATTGACACTTTTTAAAGTTGCTTGTAAATAGTAATTTTGACTAAAATCGGTGGAGCCGTTAATGAGAAAATCAAAAAACAAAAAACGATATATTGCAAGTACCGTTTATAACAGCTTTTTTGTAAAAAAAAATATCAAAAAGTACACCATGCGTCCATGCCTACAATAATCACTGATTTTATTTATTAAAATAATTAGAGCCGTTTTTGAAAGTTTTTCTGTAACGGTTGTTTGGCAAGTACCGTTATTTTGGACCTAGAAAAAACTATTTCAACTTCCCCTCTAGGGAATCATCAAAAAACGTCAACCTTTGAAAAAAATCGTCTAAGTGGTTTGGGCTGCAAGTCGAGATACAAACAGATAGACAGACAGAATTTTGCCACCTAACTTTTTTGTATTCTCTATCATCGTAATAGTGACATGTTGGATTATTATCTCAAATTATTTTTCTGCACGAATCCAAAACTTGCCTTATAGTACCTACCTAAATAATCGCAAGAAAGTAGTTTTATACTTAGGCGTGTTTTAACATTAAGATAAGTCATGACTTATGACCATTAGCTGGCCTATTAAGGGGTTGAAGATCGAATTTTTGGTTGGTGCTACACAGAATAAAGCTAACTAACAAAATACCTGACCAACTTAGCATTTATCTTCTCGTAGGTACATAAACTAAGTTATCTTAGGTGTCATTATTTTAGGTTTTATTGCCTTGGACTACATATATAGCTATAGATAATGCAGTCGAGTTAAATATCCTACGTGGGTGTATCTTCCTTGCTAATAATATAGATATATGTATAGGTACTTCGGCAGTCTTTTTATTTGGCAATACGATTATTTTACGGAACCCAGGAACAAAGTTCATCCCAAAACATTTTAGTGTGTTAGTTATAAAACCGTAATTCCTATTTAATTTATGAAAATGCAATGCTTGAAATAATTTTTTTTTCTCCTTATAAACAAAAATTAATATACATTTTTGATTGTAGGTATATGAAGTAGAAGAATTTATACATACTTTCATGATGGTTAGCTAAAGCTAATTTTATTTTTAATCACCCGCCTGTTGACATTTACTTAAAAGTGCCATACCAACAATTATGTCTTACATAAATAGATTACCTACCTATTTATGTATATGCATATCTTACACTTCTACGTCGAAAACCACAGGCCCTGTTCTACTATGATACTCAATGAATTTTTAAATCCCATCACCCACAAATATGCGCCCATTGTAACTTATGTAAACCGAAGATGATCATAAAAGGAAACTAATAACCCAGTGCAAGCAGAGACTTATAACAATAATGGATGCTAAAACGCCTTGTCTATTTCGAAATCACGTCGTCCTCCTTCAGTAGAACCACCCGCATTATCTATCATTATTCGTTTCAAGTTTTCATCTCATTTCATTTTCTTTTGATACAATATCCTTGAATAACTTAACGGTGCAACAAAAAAGTTCATAGGCACTCCATGCCAATCGAATGAACTTGTTTATCTCATAAGTAGAAAAAAAAGTCTTCCAATACCAACCCCCATGTATCGTGTTTCTGTTACAAGTGGCCAAGTGCTCCAGTTTCATTATCTGCTCCTTCTCTAAGCCCTCTGCCCTTATTACTTTGTGTGTGAGCGCTTATTTATTCTCAAACAAAAATTTGTTGTTGCTTTACCATGGTGGTTATCATAACCGTTACCAAAAATTTACAGATAAAATACGAAGTATATAGGTCAAGGGCTGAAAATTATGTAGGACACTGTAATTCTAAGAGCACGGGAGTTTGTAACATTGACTGTTAAATTTGATGCTCTCTGTAAATCATTTGCAACGTTCTAAAATTATAGAACTGTTAAAAAGAAATTATTCTTCAAAGGACTAAATTTAGTCCCTGTAATTTCACATTTTCACATCACCAAAAAATAAATCAATAAACACAGAAACAACGTAGAGTTCATTATACCCACACAGAAATTTAACTTAAAAGGAGTAGGCGACCGACCGACCGACGTCGACGATGATTTCGAACGACCGAAAAGAGAAAAACTACAATTCCCCCTTCTCTGAAACGTCAAATTATATGATGTGGAAAGATAAATTAACGAACTTTTCAATGAATTTATCTCTAGAAAAAAAAAATAACTCTTTTAACTCACCAATGTAAAATTTGACTTTTCTTAGTTTGAAATTCGGATTTTTTCTGAAAATATGCAATTAAAAGGCACAGAAAAGACCGTTTTTCACAAATAATAGAAAAAACACCACACAAAACACAATACGCCAGGAGCGAAAACCAACGTAACGACAGCGGATCTGTTTTTCAACTTGCAACGAAAATACGTGTTCGCTCACTCCGCTTTTGACACTGTTGGTGGTTTTAAAAACTCAATGATTGAAACCCGTATCCGACATGCGTACAAATTTAACAAATAATTGTGGCAAAAATCCTTTTGCTTCAGTTTTTCAAAACAAAAATAAAATGTACATACAAAGTTCGAACTTTCAAAAAAACAAATCTCACATTCTTTGAGTATTTTATACAAAACATAAAACTCTCTCTCGCATATACATAGCTTTGCTACAGTGAGTCGCAGAGATTTTAAGTGGAAAAGCTTTCAATAAGGAATTGAGTAAATTTTGTATATTACCAACGAATATAAGAAGTAAGAACTTTTCGTAGGACGGTGCATAGCCAGCGGTTGTGAAAAAAGTTTTCCATAATTACATGTATTTGTTTAAACAAAGGGGTATTAAAAAAAAACCGGGGAAGATTTGGAGAGAGCTGAGGTACATTTCCAGAAACCGTACACGATTGCGAGTAGTGGAGGTCCTATGCCCCGCAAGAGAAACAAAAAAAACAAACATACGAAACTTCACTATTATTGTTTTCTAGCATGATATGGTTTTCTATCATGATACATTCATAAATGGTAGTTCAAGAAGTCACAAAATATTGGATAAGCAGCCACTTAGACCACATTCTGTTGATTGATTAAAAAGTTACGTATACGCCACGGAAACCGGTATGATTCAAGCGCTTGATATGTTGCCCCTTTTTTTGCATTATTAATATTTATTACCAGATACTCTCTAACAAGGAAAGTGGCTCTTTATAAGACACTAAAGATTATGCTGTCTTGATGCTAGTAACTGTATGGTCCAGAGGCATGGATGAGAACTTTTAACTTTTTTAAGGTTCTTCCCGTCTGCATAGACCGTGAGTGGAGAAGATAAATACAACAAAACATTTTATGGGCTGTACTCTGTACAGCGATACCAACCAATCCAAAAATTAAAATATTTATCACTTGATAAATCAAATAACAATCGTAATAGAGATGATGTTCAACAGATAAACATCAATCTGAACATGAACAGAACAGTGAGAAATTAGTTTTTATATTTTTGAGGATAAATGTGTCACTTTAAAAGCAGTTTCAAACCGAAATTCATGTCAAAATTTCAATGTCGAATTTCAAATATTCACGCGTACATGCAAACATTCTGATCTTCACTGATACTTCTCAAAAATACTGTATTTAAAAATCAAACTTTCAGATTTAAATGAAAGACAACAATGCTTAACCATGATATTATCAACAGTGACGTGCGGCACTCGAACGAACTGGGTAGACAGTTATAAATTTATAAACAAAAACTCCAGCCTATATACTTGATGGTAACACACGCAAGTTGTTATTGTTTATTCAAAATTATTCAATATAAATTTAATTCATTATTTTCCATCTTATCCAGTCAAAAATAAAAACTGTTAACAAATTCCAAAATACAGCGTATTTCTCTTTGAAATCAAACGTTAACCTTCACACAAGACTTCACAAACGTGTATAAAAAACATGGCCAGTAAGGAACTCTTTTAAGCAAAAATTAAATACCTATTTAATACAAGAATACAAATTACAAAAAAATGTACACAGATAAGGATATTTATCAAATGCTTGTATTTTTTTTAAACAAACGTTGAAGGGCCCAACATACGTAGTCCACATAAAGTTTAAAAAAAATCTTTTTGAAAACCTATTCAAGTCTTAAAAACTGTCTTTGAATATGTCATCCTCATCCTTATTATTTTTTGTTGAGATAATGGTGATCAAAGGCAATAGACAAAAGTAAGCATTTGTTTGACTAAAAGTTATAAAGGTACACCAATCTCAAACAAACAAAACTGGCAGACCTAAATTAAAGCTGAATAAAAAATGTATTGATTTATAAAAAAAAATTCAACAAACTCATAAAACAAAGAAAATAATAGAACATTTGATTTTCATACCATTTCTCTCAGTCGCAATAAGGCAATAATGGTACCTTAAAATAAATATGTATTTGTTAAACAATTTCAAAACAAGAAGAAGCACACAGCTTCAAAATGCTTTTTGGTTCGACTCAATATGACAACTAATCACAAAGATACAGCTCTTCAAAACGCACAAGGAAAAATTAATATTCTCTTATTTTTTTTTCGTCAGTAGTGTACTTCTGCGGAAGAGTTCAGCCTTCCTACCTATTGCATTTTTTAGGGTTGACCTACAACTGGCCACTGGACGGTGAAGGAACGATCAACAAAAAAATACTACCAAAGATAAATGAGAAAACAAAAATAATCCTCCTTTAATCAACTCCAAAAATAAAAAATTAAGAAGTTGTTCTCTTCACTTAACAGTCAACGAAAAAGTTTCGAATTTACTTCAAAGTTCAAAGCAAAACAAGAAATTAGACAGATTCGAATCTGTCTACTAGCTCCACATAGAAATTATACCTGAGCAACATAATCCGCTGATTTTAGTTTCATATAATTTAGGTAGAACGAAAGACTCTGTCTTCGTTTTCAGTCGGGATTTCCCGAAGCACGTAGCAGATGCAGATTGCAGAGCCATAGCGAAGCTATAGTGTTTGTTTTGTGTTTGAGCATTGAGATTTTGTGCTTTGTGGTTGTTGGTAGAGGTCAAATTATCTATAATGAAATAAAAGTTGGTGTGGAAAATTTGAGTGTGTGAATAGTAAGGGATGAATGTATGATTTATGTTTGTTAAATTATAGGTGTTGACAATTTGAGATAGGTTGCAATGAATGTATGTAAGCACAGTTTTCTTGATTGTAATAAGTAGGTTTCTTTTTTTTTCTCTCTTTACGTTAGGGTAGACACTGTCTAAAACGTCTTATTGACGCACCGTCACTGATTATCAATGACGATAAAATATATAAATATATGTACATATGTAAGCAGTATTTTATTAAAGTTTGTTCAAAAGTTATATGAACAATTTGATTAAATGTAGGTATTTGAAAATTTTTAAATTTTCTACTTCGGCTGTTTTGGTCTTAGTTGGGAATTAATGAAACAAAATTTCCATTTTATTTCCCGACATTTCGACGGTGGTTGCCATCTTCTTCATGGGATCTTTTATTTACAAAAAATAAATTGAACATTTTAACCAGAGAATATGAAATAAAGAAGCCAATCCTTCGTACGTTTCACCCTTAGAATAAAAAATATAAGGAAGCGCCATTTGTGGAAAAAAGTGAAGCATTTTTCATAATAGTGTTTGCTCTCACAAACACAAATACATTCCAAAAGGGACGGAGTGATTTTTAATGGCAACTTACTAGGGCGCCATAACAATCATTTGTTATTTTCTGAATTTATTTTTCTTTTCAGTGGTATGTTTAAAAAAATACTTACTTTTTTATGATAACCCTCTAAGGCACCGATAAAATGTTTTAATATCTACTTTCTTTAAAATTGTGTTGTTTCAGTGGAACATTATAGATTTACTTAGTTTAATTTGCGCATTATCATGAAAGAAGGCTCTCCAAAACCAACGTGAATCATAGCAAATCATTCGCATCGATAAAAAATTGGCACCCCAAATGTGGCTTTACTTCATCCACTTTCAGAATGGTCATCCTTTTACCACTCGACTTTCGGAAACCTTTTAAATTTTTTATTAAATTATTTTAATTTTTGAATAGACAAATTAATTAACATTAAAAAAATGCACTAATAACTTCACTACAGAGAAAATTGAGCAATATTCTGAAGATGCACATGTTAACATAAATATACGAACTCCAAAGGTACAAAATCGATTTAATAACAAAAATAATTTCCTGATATAAAGGGCGCTTAGCAAATAGTTGCGCCTTAAAACCAACAATAACAAAAAAAAATACGTCCCTGTTTCATAGAATCACAGTTTGACATTACTAGTATCCCAAATTAAAACCGAAAAGCCATGTGCAAGTTTTCAATTAATTTATTAATTTTCTTAGTTCATTTAAAGTTTAATCATTTAAAATGTGTTACTTGATTGATAATTAATTAAATTATGATCAATTCACATCGCTTTCTTCGAGAAAAATATGATAAAACTCACTTCTGAAAGGAAATGATTCTTGTCCGCCTTATTCTTGCTTTATATACACAATTTAACACTGCACTTAATATTTATGTATTGTTATTAGTAAGTATACATATATTTCTAAGTAAATCACTCCAAACTATTTGTTTTTTTTTCTAAAAATTAATGATTTATTAATGTTTTTAGTCTTGTATCACTTTTTGTTTACTTTTTTTCTTCCACTCAGTCACCGATTTGACATTTCGGGCATACAGTTTTCTGCTTCATTCACGTACACTGTATATGTGATATACACCAGTTCCTTTACTTCTTCTTCTATGGTTTCACCCCCCAAAACCCATTTGTTTACATTGTTGTATTTGTAATTTCATTTCGTTTCGAAGAAATAGATGTGAATTGCAACAACAACAAGACCTGTGCTGAATGATGTGCTGAATGACTAGTTGATTCTATGTGTGCGTTTTGCACTGCTTTTCACTAATACTTTGCAAATCTAATACATCAGCTGTTCGCTTCCAGCTTGTAGGCAAATCAAATTGACAACTGAGGATTGACTTCTTTATTTCATATTCTCTGATTTTAACATTAAACTCGGATGGCTAGCCGAACACACTTTTATCTACAAACATGAAGAACTATTATCAACACATGTTATAAAAATATGGTGAACACTATGTATGTAGCATTCTAAAAGATTATAGTAATTTTAAAAGAAGATGATATATGTATTTGCAAACGTGAATAATAGAGAAGTTGACAATGTTCTAAAGATGCCTTAATTATTATCATGAAAAATTAAGTTCACCGTTGAAAGAAAGCAAAATAGAGCGATTGGGTTTTTTGATGTTAAGATTCATCGCATTATTGACCGACTCTCATTCAACTGGTATCAGAAAGACACAGAGTCGGGTAGACTTATCAACTTTAGATCTAATCAGACAAAACATATTCTTATAAATACAGCTTCTAATCTAGTGAATAAAGTCTGTGCGTTGAGTGACTGGGAATTCCACACCACAAATGAGAAAAGTCACTTAAATTCTCCTAGATAATGATTACCAAACGGTATCAAACGGAGCTTAATAAAACGGCAAAAATACAAAGCTAATGTTGATAAACTTCAAAAAGAGAGGCATTTATAAGAGCATAGTTTATGTCCCCAAACTATCGGAAAATTTCAGGGAGACGATAAAAAAACAAAAACACAGCATTCAAGTCAAATAAAGCGCTAGGACCTTTTTCACCAACATGTAAACAAAAACCGAGAAAGATAAGCGCACTGACGTGGTTTATAAAATAAACTGTCTTGGTAACACAGAAGAAGAGTGCAACCTTTGCTATATCGGAACTAGGAAACAACTTCTTCGTCAACGAGTTTCCAACCCCCGAACCGACATCAATCAAAAAAGCACTGGGAAGACAGCATTCTTTACACAGCGTAGAATGTGGACATAAGCCAGATTTTGACGGTGTGGAAATCCTGTAAACGAAGAAGCATGTTTCCAAGCAGTATCCTTTGGAAACTATTCATATCATTAATAATAAAAATAATATGAACCGCAAACTAGACAACCAGAACATCTCATCGGTATCTGGCCCTTTGGTGACTGGGAATAATTTATAACAATTTCAAACGGACTAAACTTCATTTGAAATTTCTTTTAATTCTTAAAATTAAACAAAAATCTTTTTGGAAATTTTTAAGTAATTAATAATTAAAAAATTGGTTCAAAATTTTAATTTAAAATTTATTAGTTACAGTTTAACAATAATTAAATTATCGTATGTATTTATTTTCATCTCAATTTGTATAAATAAAACTCCCACTAAATGTAAGTTTGTTGTCATCATGTTCCGCCTCAAATGTTCTTATCATGTTAAAATGTTCAATTTTATTTTTTTTTTTAAATAAAAAATCCCCTGGAGAAGATGACAACCACGGTCGAAGCGTCGGGAAATAAAATGGAATTTTTGTTTCATCAACAGCCGAAGGAGAAAATTTAAAAATTTTCAAATACCTACAACAGTATTTTATTAAACTCTTAAAAAAGTCAAACATTGAGGAATAATCTGCTTTGTAAAAAAAAAATACTAACTAGTACTAACAAATTAGAAAATAAATCTTTAAATTTAAATTTAAACCATCATCCTCATTTATGAAATATATTTGTATTGACTCTTTGTACCTGTACCGTGCTCAACGTTGTTTGCGCACGAACGGAAAAGCTATATGCCACCCAATCTCCAAGATATCTTTGTTCTCCTAGTCCTCCCTCAGAGAAAAACTACTATTCCCAGTAATCCAGAGAGGACAAAAACCAACTATAATACACAAACATAAAATGTGTGTCATCATAATCATACCGTGCCACGCACAACATTAATTTGTATTGCAAAACTTTACTCAAAAGCTTTGTGTTGTGCTATCCACTAAAAACAAAATTTTCTAAAAGTGGGATAACTGTGTGATGGGCTAAGGAAAATTCTGTTAAGTTTTTCTTCTCTCACTTTGCATTAGAACTAGAACCACCAATCTTTTCTCATTATACAAAAAAAAATGTTGAGCAGCCGAAGTGGTTAAGTGGTGGTTGCTGGTGTTTCGAAAATAGTGCGCGTGAATGGAATCGAAAACAAGATTGAAATCTTGTTTCATCCAGTTCTATTTTTGAACGTTCGGTCAGTGCCAGAAAGGAAAAACAAAAAAGATACTTTTGGTTCTGGAATAGATGGCTAAGTTAGTTGCATTAAACTTTTTGTTCGCACAAAACTCTGTGACTCACATGAATGAAAAATATTTTCCTCTATGGTCTATGTCTATGGCATGGTAGTGTGAGGAATTCCCGGTGATTAACAATTTATTATCCAATTTCGCCACAATTCAAATTGGGAGCAGATTAAAAGAAAAAAATCAATGTTTTTTTGTTTACTCGCTGGGTGTTGATTTATATTAAAATGGTTTGAATGAAATGTTTCTCTATGATTTAATAAGAAAATGGAAAGAATTAAAATTACATGTTCCATGGAGGTAGATATAATGTTTTGGAACATCTGTTGAAAACAAAATATATGAACAAACTTTGAAAATGTATTTTGTTTCTATTTCAAGTATTTTTTTTTTTAGTTTTTTAGTGAACATAACTTGTTTCAATTGAGCCTCCCACAAAATAAAAATAGGGCGTTCAATTTTTCTAATTTAATTTAGCATGTTTTGCCTTAGTTTGCATCTAGATTTGTTCTCAAGGAAAGTGCTTTTTTTTTTGAAGCGGTCAAATGTGCAGTTTCTTATGACTGCGCAATAACCGTAATTGAAGCATTAAAACTAAAAATTGCTCCTTTAAGTTTTTTGGACTAATTTACAATTTTTTCTTCTGATTGATGTTTAGTGATTGATTTTGAGACGTTTAGAAAGTAAAACCAGTTATTCAGCCTTATTATGAGTTTCGCCCGGAAAATATTTCACCCGAAAAATGTTTGCTCCCCCGGAATTTTTAAAGCTATTATGAGTTTCGCCTGAACTTCTCTTGGCTTAAAATAAACAAAAAACTTGTGCAAAGCGCCCCAGTACCACCTGTTTATCTTTTGTTCACCTCCAAAAGATAAGTGATAATTTAAAATCTTAATTGCGCTACATTTTGCGCGAAATAAGTACTTACAAAAAAGGAGAATTTTTATTTTTCGGGTGAAACTCACAATAGGCGAAAAGTGAAATGTCAATTTTTCCGGGTGGAATGTTGTTCACGTGAAACTCATAATAACCCTGATTATTTGTGCACCAAAAGAAAGCTCTAGGCTTAATTATTACATTTTGACCCAGCCTTCCACATAAAATGACTTTAAATATTTCAATGATCATTGGTAAGGTAGCAATCCTTGAAATAATAAAAGTAGTTTTATTAAGATGGGATGGGATGAAAATTTGATTTGGCTAGAAATAATAATGAAGGGAAGAGCTTTATTTTAGCATCAAAATAACGAATCATTTTACTTTATAAATGTCTAAAAATCAATCATGTTCAATGATGAACATCAATAGGTCTGATCCTTTACTTTGGGTTTCTGTGATTTTTAGTCCAAACTTGTGTGAAAATATTTTTTTTATATGAACTTTGACACAACTTTGGACTAAAATGTGCAGAAATGCACAGAAAATCACAGAAATTCAAAGTAAAGGAACAGACCTAATGATAGCTATAACTGGCGCCTTAAACTACCTCGCATCATTCCCAAGAAAAATATATTTTATCAAGCATAATACACACTTTTTAGCGATGTATAAGGAGTTGCTTCGATTTCTTTTAGTAAATACCATTTATTATTCCGTATACATTCTAATTGTAGCCTTACCTTTATTCAAAATTTGAAAACAAAATTTTATTGTATTCAGTTTTTTGTATCATCTTACATGATTAATCCTGTCGATAAAAGTATCGTTATTGCTGGTATTACTTGCTTTTGTCATTATATGTGCTTAAATAGCAGTTCCATATCATTACAACATTACAAAAATACAAATTATCATTTAAAAAAGAAACTTTTATTCCAATAATTCTATGTAGATATATATTTATGTACAATAATATAAACCAAAAAAAATAATTCACATTCAATGCGAAATTTAATTCATTTTATGGACAACGCCTTTAGCGTGGCTTTAAAAAAACCCAAAGAGCTGTATTTACATTTTCTTTTTCAGGGTCAATGCTGAAATTTCAAACAGACATTTCGTTGTTATTTCTAAGCCTTTGGAAATCATATAAATCGCGAATCAATTCAGCAAACATTAAAGGATTTATGTTTACACAAATACGCGTCAAGAGAAACCATTCAGAGTAGCTCATGTCCTGCACAAGTTGATTAACTTGTTTTTTCTGATTACATCCGACATTGCATTGAGTCATGATTATACGAGCTGGATTACTACATGCGACAATTATACGAAACGTTAAATGCATTGCAGAAACAACCATAAGGATCAAGAACCATATATAAAGGAATGCGAATATTTTCTCATTTAATATATTGATTGGCAGCACACATAAGCAATCATATTTGCTCTGCGATCCGGAGCCACCATATTTGAAGAATTCACATTTAGTTATTTTAGGAAATACCTTGGAACTCATTTCATTCCATTGGTCCCAATTGTATGATGGTATTTGCCTTATTGCTTGGGAGTAACTTGACCAAAATCCATTAAAAAATGTATTCATCAGAGTAAGGTTTAAAATCTGAAGAGGAAGGAATAGAGAAAATAAAGTTATAAAAAATAAATCTAAGGAAATATATTTGATCACAATAACTTGCTCCTATGTATATCATCGTCGTTCCATTAAACTAATAGGCGTTTTCCTTTGGAGGTGGCGAAGTACTTGCAAGTAATTTGCTAGCTTTTTTCAATGGAACACATCAAACTGCTTTCCCATGTAAAATGTATCTACTCGCACATGAGAGCATGTGCAGTTGCTAGTACTAGATTAGGGTTTTCATCTACTCATAAGTACTTTGCCACCTGCAAAGGAAAACGGCTAATATAATTCCATAACGTTTTGAGATGATTGCATTCATAATGGATTTTTTAATGATGAGAATTTGAAATTTTTTTGAATTGAATATATGGAGTGTTTCATTTATGTATATAAAGAGCAACATAAGACTCAATATAGTTTTTACGGAAATTCAATTTCGATATTTGATTAAATATGGCGTATTTCAGAGAAGTATCTGTTAAAAAAAAATACTTAGGTATTTTCAATTGGCCGATGACGATATACTCAGTTTAATTAAATTTAAAGAAAAGATAAAAACAAAAACAAATTTAAGTTTTTAGAAAAATATAGTTTTAAGCTAAAAAAAAAGAGTACTATATATGATTCATTCCATACACATACAGGGTGTGCCAAAAATTATAGTCAAAGCCTCCAAATGAGAAGGCAATTTCACACAATTTCATAGCGCTTCCATAATGTATTTAATAAATCATAACAGGTTTCGATTAGCTGATGTTTTCTAATCCCCAGTTTCACAGTAGGAGTATAAGCTCCACTTTTGGTTTAAACTTTAGTTCAGCAGAACAATTGAACTCAGTACAAGGTTTAAACGAGACTGTGAAACTGGGGGTTAATTAAAAAAAAAATACTTTGAAAAAGTTTTTTTCTCAACCAGGCCAAAATTTATATTCGTCTTCCTTGAGCTGGCGAACAAAAGCAGATTTGTCCAGTTAATCTTTTTGATCAGAAGAATGTCGTTGTTTTGTATAGGATAGAACCTATTTAAAACAATAAGTCTATTGAGACGAAAAAACTAAGACAGGTTGTGTTAACATCCGCTTTTGTTTTGCAGCTTTTTCATTTTCGTTCTTATATAACTTATAATAGGTAGGTATGTAGTAAGACTAATTTTATTCAATTAAATATTTTTTGTCATCACTATTTTGTTAAAATAAATAATCTTTTAGGCTAACCGCAGAAGTTTTTGGTTGTGAATGTGAATCAGCCTTATTATGAGTTTCGCCCGGAAAATATTTCACCCGAAAAATTTTTGTTCCCCCGGAATTTTTAAAGATATTATGAGTTTCGCCCGAACTTCTCTTGGCCTAAAATAAACAAAAAACTTGCGCAAATGGCACCAGTACCCTCTGTTTATCTTTCGTTCACCCTCAAAAAAAAAGCGATACTTTAAGATCTTAATTACGATACATTTTGCGGGAAATGAGTACTCACAAACAGGGGAATTTTCATTTTTCGGGTGAAACTCATAGTAGACAAAAAGTGAAATGTGAATTTTTCCGGTTGGAATGTTGCTCACGTGAAACTCATAATAAGGCTTGTTTCACACATATACGGTTTCGGTCTGTATTCGGTTCTTTTTTGAATACAAACCTTATGCCTAGGAACCGTATACCTATGTGTGAAAATAAAAAACTGAAACCGAATACAGACCGAATCGAATGAAACCGCATGTGTGAAACAAGCCTAAGGCTGAATGATAGCAATAAAAACTGCTACTTTAAGATAGATCTTAACTTTTCAAATACAAATACCTATAAGTCTTGCATGCCGTTGATGGGGCATTTGGAGTTAATTGTGTATTGAAAAAGTGTTTCTTTTTGAAGACGATCCCAAAAAAGAGAAAAGAATCGATTTCTACATACATTTTGAAAGCATTTAAGAATTTGTTCTCCTTGATAGAAGCTGCCCTCTGATAACAAACACTGGGTTTTAAGTCTTTTTTGATGTGGCTGCATATAAACTAAGCAAATATAAAAACAGAATTAGCACTTCTAAGCTTCTTCCCAATTTTAAATAAGAGCGCCCTTCAATCGCATTTATCTCCGAAACAACAAATTTTGATGCATGGCGGTCATGTAGCAATTCCAAATAAGTGATATGACCATTCATCAGTAGCATAAAGCATAATTTTTTAAGATAACCAGCATAAAACTTACGCAAATAGCAAAATTCAAAACTTCACACAAGAAATAGTTTTTAGCATACGATCGATGCATTTGCTTGTAATTTGGGTGGAAAATCTGCATCAGGTAAGTTCTTCGTTCCTTATTGGCACTATCAGACATGAGCACTTTTCGTTCTGCAAATGGAAGTCAATATAAATACTCCTAAGTTTATTAAATTGTGTATGCAGTTTACTTACCAAATCCTTCACAAAGCTGACTTATAAACCCGGCTTCCCATTTCTTCCAGAGAAAAGCCGGAATATAGAAAAGCAACGCTTGTGCAAGGAGAATCATCATAACCCATTGATAGTACCGCACATAAAGCCTTTTGCTTCCTTTATATTCAGTGCCAATTCCCACTGCAATCGAATTGTGTTTGTTAATTTGATCTTTTGAATCGGTGAGAATGAATGTCCCCAATGTCCAGCAATATAGGTTAACATATTCTAGATTCTTTTCGTCGGCCATGCATTCTATTGGTTGTCCAAAGAATTGGCGAGCAGACACCAAGATTGTAAAAGTTAACAGAATGAACACGGTGACCTTGCAATGCAACGTGAAAGCGAAATCATAGATGCTAACTGATTTTGATTTCAGATATTTTGTCAGAGGAAGAATAGCTTGAAACATTTTGATTTTTTTAAATAAAAGAAAACAAAACTTTTTATCAACGAAGTTTAATTTAAATCCAATAGGTCACGTTTTTATAGGATATCATTCTTTAAAAAATGAATAATGAACCAAAATCAGGCAACCAAAAGGCAATTTTGTAGTGACAGCTAAACGGGATTTTGTTTTACTGTTATAACGGTAAACATTGACAGTCCATCCTAAAAGTATGCAATAAAACATTGGGGCGCGTTCAAGACTGGTATGAACGTTTATGTGAACTTAAGGCTGAGAGCCCATCTGAAAATAAATTTGTTCGTGTACTTTCTTCCTTGGCTAGATTTGGCTGTCTGTCAAATTTTGAGGAGTGGTAATGATATTCTGGCCAAACTTGGCCGAGCAATCCAGTCCATTTTTTAACACTAACTTGACCAATAGTAAAACTACGTTTTCATTTAGACCGAATGACGTAATTTCGTTGAAAAATTCAAATTTCGATACAAAGTCATCTCATTTCCCATACAAATTAGTACTGCATATTCATTAGGACCGAAATGAGGTAATTTTACATGCTATAAGGGTATTCATACAACAGCGAAAGGCTGTCGTAATCGTAGTAAAGTTCTTAACTTGATAAATTTGTCACAATTTGTATGGAAAATTAGACAGACTTACGCAATTTACAACTTAACTACGTTTACGATCACTTTACGCCGTTGCGTGAATACCCCATAGATTTTAATATATACCTATATAACCCCGAGGCCACACGAGCAAGTACTTGCAAGCAAGTTGCAATACATACACATTTGCTTACTAACACGAACAAACCCAAACAACTTGCTTATCAACTGGAATGCAAGTTTTGAAGCCAGTGCCTACGTTCTGTAACTCTCGCATCGAAAAAACTGGTCGAGAAACGATGAAAATTGAAACAAAATGCATGAGTTTTGTTCAATTTCTCAACGTTTCTCGACTGATTTTATCGATGCGAGAGTTAAGTGCCTTTCACATGAGCTGCGAACTGCGAATGCGAATAAATTTATTTAGGCAATTCCAAGCGCAAATATCAACAAATAAGTGTTTTAACTTTTCAAAAAAGTGAATAAACGATCCTATCTACAATTTTAAAAAGAAAACACGAACAAAAATTAGTTTAAATTGTTGAATTTAGCATTTTTTTATATTCTACGCGACCACCAAGGTATTTGCTGCGAACTGCAAAACACTTATTCGCAATCCACAACATTTAGACGCATTCCACAAATCTGCGAATGAAAAATTCGCTCGAATTTAACCTCAAATTTTGTCAGCCCCATTTTACTAGTTTATTTTCCATGACTATTCGCGTCTGTCGGCGACCACTCATGTGAAAGAAATGTCAAAACTCACGACCATTCGCAATTCGCAGTTCGCTATTCGCAGCTCATATGAAAGGCACTTTACAGAACGTAGGTACAGTAGTGAAGCAAGTTGGGAGACAAGCAAGTGGAATGCAAGTGGAAAGCAAGTGGGAAGCAAGTGGAATACAAATTACGAATTTGACAGGCAGTGTATGTAGCCAACTTGCTTGCAAGTACTTGCTCGTGTGGCCTCAGGGTAACCAACTTTGCCTTACCCTGAGGCCACACGAGCGAGTAATCGCAAGCGAGTTACTAATACATCGAAACTTTTTCTACTCGCTAGTCAACTGGCTTGCCTTTTTCGAAGCCAGTTGAGAAGCGAGTAGAGCGGCGAGTGATTTGACAATTAATGTATGTACCCAACTCGCTAGCGAGTACTCGCTCGTGTGGCCTCCGGGTTAAAAAGTGAAGCTCGGCCACCATTTTGTTGGAGGCATTTACAACAACAATTCTATTATGTTTTATGTGCTGTTTCCTTTTTGCGTAGAGGTGATTTTTTTCTAAAATAAAGTATTTGTATTTGTTTGATTGATTTTTTTTTTATGAAACGTGATTTTAATAGGGGTATTCACGATTTTGTGCAACAAGCCTAGTAAAATTGTAAAATTTTATTTTTTTACAATCGATCGTGAACGCTCCTTCTTTTATCCATAGTTACACTGTAGCAAACTCACAAAATTTCACAAACAAATATCAGCTGACAAAAAGAATGACATTTGGCGAGTATCAAATACACAAGCGCAAACTTTACTATGGTGTATTTTTATTTTACAATAGGGTTGGAGTATAGCAAAAGTGTAAAAGTGTAAGAATTGACATTCACTTACATACACTTTTACACTTTTGCAATGATACAAGACCGTTACATCGGATCGTGAGTACCCCTAATGTGTATAAGATTGCAAAAATATTAAAATAGTACCTATTTCTGGTAGTGCTTATGCTTGCAAAAACAGTAACAAGAAAGTATGGTTATTTTTGCCATATTTGAAATGACAATAAATTATATCTGCAATTAAAGCCAACATAATTTAAGCTTTCTTTTGATACCAAATAGTATACCCGTCATCAAAGAATTTTAAAAGATATCAGTGTACAAAAACGGGACTAAGAAAAAATTGCTCGCAAGAAATTAAATGTAAATATCTCAAAATATATTAAAAGTAGCTACATTTTTTTGTTACCGTTTAAGAAATGGCAAAAATACCTTTCATTTGATACCAAAATCATTTTATTACCTCTATTAAACTGCCACACTGGGGTTTTCAATATGGCTGGCGTGTTGATGGCAAGTGACACCATACCCTCGCCTCGTCATCTATGTGTATATTATCCCATAAGAGAACATGCAAATTCCACAACGTGGAATATGTATGCACCACGCCAGAACCACACCAAAGTCTCAAGCCAGGTTTTAGTTGGCATTTTATTTGAAAAAACTAAAATAAAAAATTTAAAATAAAAATTAAATTATTGCAAAATTAGTTTAACCTAGTCTTTAGCATTCTGTATCAGTCGTATTTTGTCTCGGTGTGAATAATTTGCTATGATTTCACGTTGGTTTGGGATGGAAGAGCCTTTAAAGCCTGGTACATACCTCAGCACACGGGTTATAGATAGTTCCTACTAGTTCTACCATCATACTTAAAAAAGATTCAAGTTGAAGTTGCATCATTTAAAACCAGTCAGATCAATTTCTTGAAACCAGCATCCGTTTCCAACTTAATGTCAACAAGAACTCTCCAAATGTCAAATTTGACACTCCATGCTTTGCATGAACCCCACGTGAAAACGCTAAAAAATACAAATTAAAAATTTGTAGTTATTCATAAAATTTTATTTGAAAAAATCATTATTTAAGCTTCTCACAACAGCTCAATTCTTTTGGTATGCACACCATGACTTCGAAAAAATCTGAACGCTTTGAAAAGAAGAAGAAAAAACTTGCAGCACTTGCCAACTTGGTGAAACTTAACGACAAAGATCGTGAATCCACCTCTAGTGCTGCTGCTGCTAGAACTTCACAGTCCGACAGCGATAGTTCGGATGAAAAAAACAAGGTACATTTATCTAGTTTCTTCTAACTAATACATATCAGTATAACCAAATCTTTTTCATAGGTAAAGAAGTCTAAGCTAATTGATGTCAAACAGGAAGAAGAACCGAAGCCAAAAAAAGCTAAACTAAACGAAGATGATTCACAAAGTGAAGGCTCTAGGACATGTGATGATGTTGAATCAAAGAACCTCAATCTAACTCAGGAGCAATATGTCCAACTTAAGAAAGAGCTCAAAGAACGCAAGCGAGAACTTGAAAACGTTTCAAAGCTTAATCTTAGACCGGCCGGTTACAAGGCAAGCCTGGAAGTAGATCAAGAAAAACGAATACCCGTGTTCTTGACAGACATTCAGCATCTACTTATGTCAGCTCTGATAGGAAAGAAATCACCTTGTAGCCCAGAACGTTGGTGTTATTTAGAAAAACCATTGAAATTGTCTCACACTCTCGTGCTTGTTCTCGATGGAGTTTCCCTCTACCATTATCTTTCCAACGAAGAAAAATTCACCGAAACTAACAAGATTTTCGAAACAAAACTCGAAGTAGTCCTGCCCGTTAGAGGAGAAAAGAGTATTATTCAAGATTTGGCAACGGTTCCATTGACGAATATTCAACCCGAGGAGCTCATCGAAAAGTATGGTTCACTTGAAACTGCCGTAGAGATGAACAAAGATCCAACTCTACTTATGAAATCGATCTTCCCCGTCGAGAAAGCCGAAAGCAGTGGAAATACCGAAGAAATCCCTAAACAAGATACATTTCCAAGAACAAAGCTGCTACTGTCCGCGCTCCAGATGGTTGACGAAGGCTATCCAATGCCTTTACGCGGAGAACTTGCGAGTCTTTTTAAAGAATACGTCTTTACAAAAGATAAGTACGCCCCAGTTACTCCAAGCAGTCCTATGTTCGGTGTCGATTGTGAGATGTGCCGCACCACAACCGGAGTAAACGAACTCACCCGTATTTCGATTGTGAACGAGAAATTTGAAACGGTGTACGAAACATTGGTAATGCCAACAAATAAAATTGTAGACTATCTTACCCAGTATTCAGGAATAACGGCTGAACTGATGGCTACAGTCACCAAAAAACTGAAAGAAGTCCAAAAAGACGTGCGGGAGTTGCTTCCTGCTGATGCGATTCTCGTGGGTCAGTCGCTGAATTCCGATTTGCACGCCATGAAGATGTTGCACCCGTACGTCATCGATACAAGTGTTATCTTTAACATAACGGGCGTACGGAGACATAAGTCAAAGTTGCAAACACTGGCAATGACGTTCCTCGATCAAATGATTCAGGAGCACGCAGGTGGACACGATTCTGTGGAAGACAGTTTGGCGAGTATCCGGTTGGTGCAACTGAAACTCAAAAACAGCTTAGATTTTGGTGATCAGATTCTCAGAGACAGAAAACGAGTTAACGAGATCTTTCGCATGGTTAGTAGCAGTCTCCTTGGACAGGTCTCAAATCGGGATAAGCGAACGGCCATTATCACCACTGGTGCAATGCACCCTGAAGTAAAGGAAATCTGTAACAAAGCTACGGGAGGCGATAAACTCAAGTCGATTGTATGCCTTGAAACTGACAGTAATAAAGAATCGGTGAAGAAAACGCGTGAAATTGCATTAGAAAACGCACTCACCATCACGAATCTAAGTGTACAACCGGAAAAATTTCAACTCGATAAAATTGACAAAACGGTGCAGAAATTAGATAAATGGATTGGAAAACTTTGGAAGACTGTGGCCCACAATGGATTGTTTCTGGTTCTTTTTGGTGGATCTGATGATTCTCCTAGTGGATTATTACAGATAGCTATAAAGAAGAATGAAGCTGATGTATCGGGCACAGTGCCTATTACTGTGTAATATGAATATGAAGTAGAAAACAGTTGAAAATAAAATGATAAGAACAATGAACAAATTTTGTGCAGCTGAGTCTTTAATTTTGCTATTTTTCTTACCTTCTTCACCTTCAGTTTGTGGACAACGCGTAGACATATGTATGTATTTTGTTTTCTATTATACAAAAATATTTTTTAACTTTTCAAGAATAAAGTTTCGAAAAATTGAAAATATTTGATATGTTCAAAAAGTGAACGAGCGAATCCAAAATTGTTTTGTCCTCAGTAATTGATAGCTTAACTGTGGAATTTTCTGAGCAATTCTGTTCATGAGACTGAGATTTGCTGAGGTCTCCGAGATCTCATTTTTATGAATATGCCTGTTTATGGGGCTAATTTGCTTGGAGTTTTTTTTAAGAATGGAATTGACTTAACCAAATAACTCTTTTCGTGCTTTCTACCATCGTACGTCAGGATGGAACTCTCGCATCGAATTTTTTCAAATACAAAACCTGATCTGACCAGACCATGTTTGAATAAGAATAAAAGAGATAAAAGTATCCAAAGTATCTTAAAGATTTTCGTGTGGAGAAAGCCTTAGATTCGTGTGCAGAGGGCCTATTCACTTTAACCTTATTTTCAAGTCAAGAAAAAACTCGTCAGTGTTCTATGTCGTTTATTGTATTTTTAATCAGCTTCTTCTCAAATTTTCACATTCTTTTATGTTTCCAATACTTAATTGTGTATTCACTGTTTTATTTCTAATCTTTTTATTCATCTTTGTAAATTTAGAGTTTTTTAATGCCCTTTCTGTTTTCATATCTCAGAAATAAATAGGCATTATTTTAATCTTCTTTCTTATCTTTCCATTTACATAATGCCTGTATTTTTATAATAAATTTCATTCATTTATTTATTTTAACTTCTTAATTTTCTTTTTTCATATTAAAGAAATATCTTTAAATATACAGTTCTGATTTGCGTTAAAAAAAAAACATTAAATTTTGTAATTATCTATAAAAAAAATATTGCACTAGGTTAAACTTTAAGTAAGACTAAAACTAAATCATTATTAAATTAATTAAAACGTTTTTGTTGTGGATTTATAAACGTATGTACTTTGTCATCTGAATTTTTAGCTTGGGTTCGTTAAAAAAGCTATTTTCCTTAAATTTTTTTTTTTTTCGTTTTCTTGTTTTGATTCTTGTAGTTATTCAAGGCGCACAAAGTGTATATAATTTTCCCTTTAGGAGATAATAATCTATACACAATCAAGGATAACTAATTTATATATCAGGGAAAAGTAACATGTTAGATACGCGTATGTTTGTATGTAAGTCAAAATTTTGAAGAAAAATAGATCGTAATGAACATTATATTTAAGATGTTGAAAAATTGAAAGATTTGCGAGTACCTACTCCATAACAGGTGACTATGAGTAATAAGGAGCCAAGCAGTGCGATTTAACAAAAAAACAGCAAGCATGAACTAGAAAGTTGATACAAATTGAAGATCAGTAAAATTAATCCAGTAATAAGTTGCCCAAAAAGGGTGAAGCTTATACTTAGTCATTAACTATCAGGGTTTGAACTCATGGACAAAATATTTGAAGAGCTGTTCCAACTGATATAATTTAAAATGTAATCCCTGACTGTGTATATTTTGTAGAAAAGCTTAAAATTATCGACGGCAGTTAATTTTTTTTTCAAACTTGTAAACGAAAGATTAAATAAATTAAAAAAATTGCTAACATTAAACATGGACAAACTTACTTCAAAATAATTTGTATGACAAAACATAAGTAGGAAGGTACAGACACTCAAAAAATAAAAAGTGGATACATATTAATATATGCACTTAAATATTTGTTTGTTGTAATATTATTTTTAGAAAAAGAAAAATATACCTACAGTACACTTTTTCATTAATAATGATAAAAATATGATTTCTCTTTATTGTTTTTGCGTTTATATTTATGTATATAAAAAAAAACAGAAATACATTTTTGTATTTAATTTGTTCTCTATTTTATTCTCAAGTGTATGTACACATACATAATGTGGTCTACAATTTATACGGAAGGATCAACATTTATACTCTTCGGTTAGCAGATACTGCATAAAAGCATATACACATACGTATACATATAAAAATATGTAAAAATATATAAAATAAAAAAAAAGTAATAGCCAATGAAAATAACGCACTTATGTATGTATGTGTTTTTGTAATTCTTTGCTAATGGAATATGTTGTTTTTGGTTTTGTTTTACGATATATATAAAAAGTTCAACTACAATTCTTAAAACTAATAGCATCAATATAATAATAGAAATCTCAAACTTCAAATAAAAATATCCAATGAAAATATGAATTTTGTTTTTTTAGTAAATAAATGTAAACATTTTCCTTTTTTTGTGTTGCATTAAACTCTGTATAATGTAGATATAAAACTAATAAATTATTTACTGATACTCATCATCGCTGCTCAGCAACATGGTCTTTTCATTATAATTTTGGCTAATTGTAGCCACTCTTTGTCCACCGGGCATAAATTTGCGTTGATTTCCAAGCGTTTTTGATGCAACACATCCTGCTCCGTTGGCTTGGGATTGTGCATTTGGATCATCCGGATCATAGGATGAAACTCGAATACCTCTTGAGTTTTTACCGCCTAAAAGAAAATTTATTTGGTAGGTGGAAAGAGATAAAAATAAGCGCGGTGTAAGACATATACATAGGACCGGCAGCGTATGCGTAATTTTTGTTGTTTGATTGCTTTTTATAATGCAGCATGCTTTATGAACAATTAACTCCGTTATAAAAAATAATAAAAATAAAACGAAGAATCTTTCATTTTCAGAGAGCTTCATAATTTGTATATGAGATCATGCTTTGACAAATGACTAGGACGACACTTAAAAAAAATGCTGTCAATTTGTGAAAAAATACAGTTTTCCACCGGCCTCTTATTATTTGAAAACCCATCTCGATCGAAAGTTATAGATAAATAATTGTATGTAAGGCAACGAAACCTATAACAGTATTTAACTGCCAATCGTCTCTTAGCAGCAGTTGAACGTTCACTTCAGTTCGGTTCTGTGCCGTATGGACGTGCTGACTCACCAAAAAACAGAACCATCAGATAAATTAAAATCATATTGAAGAATTTGTCACTTCTTCGCTAGAGCCAGTATCCCTATGTGATTTGTAATTCGTATAAGCTGGCATTCAATCACCAGACCTCCGAAGTGACATTTCAGCGCAATAACAATTACTCCAAAATAATACTCGACTCATGCCTACTAAAAACACGCACAAATGAATAGTTGAGAGTTGTAAGTCTGCAGGAACTGCTTCTCCACCAGCTGTTGCGTGACCAAATTTATTTAATATATTTATCCCCGTCACTATATGTAACTTTATTCTTAAGCTAGATTTTAGAGTGATATAGATAAAACAACTTGTATAGCAAAAAAAATGTATTTATGCTAAGATTGAAAAAGGATTACAAGTTTTATAGCTTATAATGACAAACATTCTACAAGATAAAGAAAGCGACTTTTGTGATTTTCCAATTATATTTGGAGTTTATTGCGAATAAAACCGATTCTCTCTTTCAAAAAATAAGAGCATAAATGATGATCAAAAGTTTGCTTCGGAATTCATTGTTGTTGGGAATAACTTTTTCGAAGGGAAATTTATTCTAAATGATGTTCACAGTAGCAGACAAAACAAATTCTCCTGGAAATTCCCCATAGGACTCACTATCTAATTACTCAATCTCAAAGATAAATGACGGGCGGATGCAGAGAGGACTAGAAATGTCGTGTGACATTTTCTGTTAGCCAATTGAATTTCGTTGCAATCTCATCATTTGGACCTTCGGACAAATAAAAGGAGTTAATTTTTAAGCAGCATAAACTTCGAGTAGATTTTAAGTAACTCAATAGTTTTCACGAGTTCCAACCCGATTATTAGAATTCTTTAGAAGTTCTCAGTCTTATATGCTCATTTTGAATTTGCCGTCAACTGGAAGAGCACCATAACTTAGCGCATCAGAGACCGATGTCTTCCTACACATCGGGTTAATGAAGCCAATGGTCTAGCATTTTACTAGCAATTTATTCAGTTCGTTTTTCTTCTTTTTCACTTTGTTGTTGTTTCATTCAAAAATGTTCAATTGTTATTGATGCATGCTTCGCGTACTGCATTTGTTTGATTTTCATTTTCATACAAAACACCCTTTTTAAAATTTTTCAAAGCTTTTTATAATGATATCAAAACAAGTTTTTATGTAACTACAGTTAAAACCGCCGCAATTGTTTGATTGACTATAGGGAGGTTCATAGCGCAGAAATGTTTTTGACTTTTATTAAAAACTAAAAATATATACATACATACAAAATGAAATAAATATGCGTTTATTTACGAGCAGACAAAACAGCCAAAATTAACAAATAAAGCCAGTAAAAGTAAATAAAAATCTTCATCATTATGCTGCTTTAAATTTTTATTAATTTATCATTTTAAAACTTAGCATAATTTTTATTTTTTTGTTTTTAATTTATGATTATGAAATCATATGTTTTTAATTTATCACATACACTAAAAAAAATAAAAAGTAGGTATACATAATTATATTCAATTTCTGCTTATGCTATATATCTAATAAGCTAAGAAATCAAAACTACGAAATAGGCACAATTGTAAGGAAATTAAAATTAAATCAGAAATGATCTTTAAAAAATGTGGAAAAGTAATAAAAATAGGAAACAAAATTAAGACCTTTTAGTTTTTTGGTTTTGCAGTGCTAATCGTTATGCGTTAAGCTTTCAATTTTTCGATCGATACCATTTCGTTGGAATTTTTGTTGGGTAAATAAATATTGAGCTAACCTCTTTTCAATAAAAATTTGTTTAAAATTAGTATACGTAAGATTTTTTCATTTTCATTTTGTAATTATTGAGGCAGGGTTATATTTTCAAAGCTGAGGGCATTGAAATAAAAAATAAATGCTTTGCCAGCAATGCAATAAAAAAACTTAAACTTTTGTCAGTATGTACTTCAAAATAAATTAAAAGGAAATAAAGTAAGTAAATGCAAAATACTTGTATACTACTTTTATACTATTTATATTCTATTTTCAATAGCTTTAAATATAATAAAAAATATAAAGAGAAAAATTAATAAAAAAAAACAATGACGGATTTCTTTCCTTTTTTTACAATTAAAATAATAAAATTCAAAATACACAGGCAATTTTTGTTTTTTTCTTTCATAGTTAGTCTTAGCTTCCTTGCTCGAATTTAAATTATTCGTTTGTTTTTGTATTTTGTGTGTATTAGCGTTTCATTTAGAGTTTCTCATAGCGCTGAGAGGATGTTACTTCTGCAAAAATATAAAATTTCGGAAAAAAATGAAAAATTATTTTCCATTCTGCGCAAAAAACAAAACTTTGTATTTTATTAAGGATTTTGCGTTTCTTACTACCACCACCACCATAAAAATTAATGTGACTCTAGTTCTACTGCTTGATAGGAAGGATTTGCACTTTTTTTTTTTTTGCTACAGTCGTTGTAACACTGTGAATGCAAAAATACGCGACAATGTTAGTGTGATTATAAAAAAAACATTTAAATTCAGCAGATAAGTGTGTTACTAATTATTAGTAGCTTTAAGTGAATTTCTATCCAACAATGTGAGTTGTAGCGATAATTTGAGCAAAGATACTAACACACTACAGAAGAATAAGTAAATATTAATATAAATAAAATAAGCATGGAGCAAAAATGAATAACCAATGATGGCTTGATGGGATAAATGTGAGAAGAAAAGCATTTTACCTGAACTGTATTGTGTGTATTGTTGGTATTGTGGATGGAAATTGTGAATTGCATCTGTCATAATATCCTTGGGATTCATTGTTTCCTAAAAATGATTTATTATTATTTATTACTACTGGACTCGTTAATAAATTATTTACCTTTAAACTGCTGGAAATCGATTGCATTGTCACAGATCTTCCATGTCCATCTCCAATGCAACTACGCGAGTACACCTTTAAATAAAACATTTAAACAAAATTCAATACCTAATCAACTTTAAATGCGATTTCCTATCAATTTGCCACCTGAATGTAAAAACTACGTGGCTCGATTTTCTAATGTGAAAATGTCTTGCCATAAACGTTTTGATGAATACTAGGCATTTCATCCAAAATAATTTGGATGTAGCCAAATATAGTTTATGTGTGAGAGGTAAAAAAAATATGGTTCTCAAGTAGGTAAGTATCGTAAGAACGTTGCCGAAGTTATTAAAATGAGTTATTTAGTTTTTGCAAAAAAGTGGCGAGTTATAAAAACGTCACTTAAAACTTTTTTGTGCGGCAGAAATCATATTACTATACTTGTCCGAAAATTGGGATACCCGGAGTTCGAATTCGAGCTTCGAGTTGTAAGTTTCAAGATATGCTCTCCCTTTTGAGTTTCTGTTATACGACCTCGAATTAATTTCTCTCTACAAATCTCTATACGGCATCTCAAGTAAAAATCTTCACCTCTCAAATCACTTTTAATCTTTCTTCATCGAAAAATCATTAGTTAATTGTTGGTCTTCACCGTACCCTTTAAGACCAAAGAGTTTAGGTGGTGAACCCATATCTATTGATATCAAATACAAAAGGCTGGCAGGATTTTTTCTAGAGAGGGGTTGAAAATAGCGGTTTTCGTATTTTCATGTGAGGTGAAAAACTACTTTATTTCCTTTACTAAAAATGTGAACTGTTCGTTCATTTTCTCAAAGTCCACAAACTTTGTCTGTATGGCCTAGAGATGATGAGAGATTTTTAGAATAGGATTTATTATTTTTTTACAATAAAATATAAAATTATCTTTCTTCTTTTTTTTTTTAAATTCAAACTAAGTCCAATCATTCGAATTCACACTTCTTTCTTATCTTCAATATACATATAAACTTATCTACTATTAACTAAGAATTTGAAAAATATAAGCACATGGAGTGAAATCTGATCTTTTTACTCGACATCAATGCATAAATGAAATTGTAACGTGCCTGCATACGTATCAAATAAAATTATAACGTGCCTGCCTACGTATGAAGATTGATTAATTCCCTTATCTTTTTATCTAATCGATCATAATGCTGAGTCAGCATAAATCGATTATTATTATAAATTTTGCTATGAACCTAATTATAAACTCATAGACCCTTATGGGAGCTTCATGGTGTGTTTATCTAAAAGTTTTGCATATACATTTACACATTACTCTTTTTCATCGAGAATAATATGTGTTAATTAGAAATAAAACCGCTTAAGCTAATGGAACTCGACTACTTCATTAGCAAATTAGCTATCTTGTCCCCTTTTGTTGAAGATGTTGAAGATTCTCTTTGTTGCTGCGAGGGTTATAGAAAAAATATTCCTACCTGATATGGGAAGGCGTAACGCAATGCAATGGCGGCAAATAACATTTCGATACAGATGAAGAAGTTTTGATAGCCAGCTGAGACTGTACCAGTCGATGTTGTGGCTCCAGTACTATCTACAATTGGTGATATAATATTGGCCTTTTCAAGAATAGCCAAACCAACTCCTGGAAGATGAATTCAAATCAAATATTAAAGCTACAATCGCTATATGTTATATTCTCACCTTGCCAGAATGACAAGAAAATCACTGATTTTATTGTGCAAAATTTCAAAACAGGCTCAAATGGTGTCAGGAGATCTCTTGTTGCAAAATAGAATAAATAAAGGCCATATAAGGCTAGCGATACGGAAATGTTGTAAATGATCGTAATATAAATGTAACCACCATCAGCGCTATTTTGAAGAATATTTGTTATTAAAAATAGAATCAAGAATTAAATAAAAAGAACGCACCTCCAATCGCCATCATGATAATGTCCAAAAGCTTGCAGAAAAATTATAATAAAAGCAACCAATGGTTTAACAAGACAAAATTGCAATGTCGCTTGTTTGCAAAAACGCAGAAATCCAATTGTATAGGTTTTTCCTTTTAAACAACAGGTACCATAAAGGCATGAAGTCTTAATTGGTTTGCCACGAATCTCTGACATAATATTTCCCTCGCCACCAAGATACTCATAGCACAAAGATAAGAAATTGTAAATAACGAAAGCTGCAAAGAAAAGTTTAATTTAATTTCTATTAATAAAATAAATGTAGGTACATATAATTTATGTACTCACCTTCATAACAATCTCTGACAGTGAAAAAGTAAACATAAACATTGTCTGAATTGAAAAACAATAAACTTATCCACGAGTATGTTGCATAAATTGGTACAATAAAAAGTATTCTAACTATCCATCGTTGTTCCTGGGGATTTGTGTACCATCGCAGGTGATGATAAATCTTAAAATAACATAATATTTAAATAAATATATTTTTTGCTTAAGAGATAATATTATTTACCTGTTGGCAGGTGATAAAAAGAGCCGCCCATACAAATATTCCTGCCAATCCCTGGGCTGTTTTCGTTTGTAAAAATATACCATCTCCTACATGGCTGAGTGGATCCATTGCAATAGCCATCTGTGAAGCTGGAGTCGCTCGGACTATGTAGTTCGGTTTAGGTGTTGTCACATTCAAATCAATTTCGGTAGTGCTCATTCTAAATTAGAGAATACAATTTTTGTAGATAATAATTCACATAAAGCATCAATGCAATCTCTTCTTTACGAGCTAGTCGAAAAACTCGATAAATGGAAATGATAATAGCAAAAAAAACATAGTGAATTATTCTGCTTTGAAAATTGCAACAATTTAAGTATCAACAATAAGAAATCTAACGAAGAGATAACGTTAAAGATTTCAGAAAAACGGTGAATAAAGCTTAAATTAATTTTCAGCGATTTTTTTCTTGTACTATACATTTTCGATACATTTGTGTCACAATATTTCAAATGCCAACATTTGCGGTATAATGCCCGACGGTTTCATCATAGCGTTCATTATCTTGTCAAAAACAATAGCATCACATCAATATATAATATATTCTATTACTCATAGCAAACATTTCCAATTCACTTGGAATTTTTCTGATAAGATTGCCGTTTTATTTGTAGTATTAACGATTGTATTTTTGTTTTTTTTTTTTTCTTCTATATAAATTTACATAGTATAAAAACATAAAAAATAATCGTAAAAGTAATACTCAAAATCTAATCGTTCTGGTACGCTTAAATATTCAAGATCATCTTCATTTGACTTCATGTTTATACATTTTCAGAATTTAAAACTTGATCGAATGAAATTCAGGAAATAAAGTGATGTTCACATTTCAAAGATAAAGTTTGCGATAAAATACTATTCAGTTTTATACTTGCAATATATAGGTACATATGTACATATCTACTACTCTATATGGGAAGTTAACAAAATTATCAGATTTTCTTTGCAAAATTTAATAAATTTTATTTAGTGGCCGCTACCTTTGGGTGGAAAACCATTTAAAAAATATGTTGTAATATATGGTAATTCACATAAAAACATTTTTTAATTTTTCGATTTTCTTGAAAACAGTGATTTTATTTTTATTGTTATAGCAAGCTTAAGTTTTTATAGAGTGGATCAGTTGTTAGTGAGTTAAATTCAATCTTAACAAATTAACATACTTTGCAAATAATACCTACTTTATCCTTAATAATATAAAATGTAATGAGTTGGGATTTAAATAAGCTCCACATGAAAACTCAAATTAAGCTCTACATTGATTTAATTCAATACAAATTGAAGATTTTTTTAATAATAAACTGCGAAGAGTTTATACCAATACCGGTACAAAAGTGTTCATATTCCGATTTTTATTTTCGTTACAACTGCAACTACATTGAAAAAAAAACGAATGGAAAGCAAGTTTATAATCAACATAAGCAACACCTCAGCTAAACCACAAAGTTACATCTCAAATGGGTAGATATATGGAAAAACAAGTAGTAAGTCATGTGTTAGTTCGTTACAGTTTTGCGTAATACGTTGTCATAAATAAATAGTATCCATTAACTAAGCTTAATGGTGTAGCTCTAGGTTTATTATTAGGTCTATTCTTTTACTTTGAATTTCTGTAATTTTCTGTGTATTTTAGTCCAAAGTTCATAAAAAAAATGACAGAAGTTTGGTCTAAAAATCACAGAAATTCAAAGTAAAGGATCACCCCTATTATATTATTTAATTTTCACCTTAAAAACAACATCCATTATACCCACCTACAATAAATTTATTAAAGAAGTTAAATCAAATCCAGTTGATATCCAAGTGGTAAAAGAGCCACAGTGATATGTCTTCAAAACAATTTAGGGTATGTTGTTCAACATTAAAAAATAGTTTAAAAATAATGATTTTAGTCTTAATCAATTCAAAGAGACATGTTATTATGTACCTATTAAAAAAAAAACGCTTTAGGGGTTTTTAAATTTTTGTCTGCATAAATTTATACATACTTATTTGTTCAAGCAAATTTTGTACTAAAATTTTGCTCCCCCACTTGTTAAAATTTAGTATTTTATTCTTTAATATTTATAAAAAAACAGAACCCCGACAGGTGCCAGTGTAAACAGGGGTGCCAGCACGTATTTTGACACAATCGAGTTGAGTCGATACAATCGAGGATAGGTAGTTCCTACTTTGAATCAGTCGATTATTTTCTCTTCGTTTGAAATAAATTAGGAACAGGCTATTCTCGATTGTATCGACTCGACTCGATTGTGTCAAGTAACGTGCTGGCACCCCAGTTTACTTATGCAATATTACCTTGAGTGGCACGTGGATTTAAAAAAGTTTTTAACTCCCTTCCTCTGCCCCACTTACGCAACTCTGTTTGGGGTATGTTGGGGGTCACCAAGTAGACGCCAAAGCAAAAAAAATGTTCTCCTTTCTTAAAATTACTTGGATTCTTTTATGATAGCAAATGTGGTAAAAACAGATTTGGAACCGTAAATATTTGGATTTGGATTGTAAATATTTAATATTTTCTCTAATAACATGCATAAAGTGGAAATGGACTGCATATATTATGCCCCTTCTTGGATACCTGTAAACCTTTTGCCAAGTTCACAGGTAAAATTATTAAATTTTAAAGTTTCAAAATGCAGGAATGTACATATATTACATGTCATCAATTAAATTATATAAGATAAGCTAGACTTTCCTTTAAATTGTCTGATATAGGTATATGACATAAATAACAATTTATTCATTTTAAGTTGGGTGTGTGTGTATATGGAAATCCACACAAGTGCAGTGCATGCTGCGCATTATACATCAATTTATATTGAATAATTTTGAATGAACAACAACAACTTGTGTGTGTTACCACCAAGTATATAGGCTGGAGTTATAGCTATTTCACGAGAGCCACCTCGATCATCAGACTCCTTTAGTGGTACTTAGTCTGGTTATGCTCGTATTAAGCTGGTGTGTTAATAAAAATGCTAGTCGCTGTTGCAATTGATAAACAACGAAACCTGCATTGGGATAGAGCTAACCATGTGGCTTCAGTGGCACGGTGTGTAGTGCATCGGCCTCTGAATCGCAAGGTTCATGGTTCGCTCCCATATGACGGCAAAGAGTTTTTCAATTAATACGAGCATATCCATTGACAACCGGGAATGAACACCCTGAGGACGATTAAGTCAGCCGACTTTTAATTTAAATTTTTTGACATGTAATTTATGTATCTATAATTTGTTAAACTTAAGACATTGTGTAACGTTAGGCCCCCTATATGCCAACAAATGTAAATTTATCATAGTATCATATTAGTTATAAGCCAGATTGTATATATTATGTTCAATAAAAGAAATTGAATTGAAATAATACGAGCATAACCAGACTAAGCACCCTAAAGGAGTCTGATGATCGAGGTGGCTCTCGTGAAATAGCTATAACTCCAGCCTATATAAGTTGGTGGTAACACACACAAGTTGTTGTTGTTCATTCAAAATTATTCAATATAAATTTATTCAATTTTGTGAAAAAACTGTTATTTCTTCCATACCGTAGTGGGAAATGAAAAATTTTTAATAACATGAAAATATTTCTATGCAAAGACAACGAGAGAAGTTCAATATTAGTAACAGACTTCTTATATTTTCAAAGTGAAATGATTTCTAAAAAAAAAACATTGATAAATATAACATCTTGAGCGTTAAGGTTTGTTTTTAATGCTCTATTTAATAACAAAATTAGACTAACACTTTATAAATAAAAAAGAAAAAACACTAAACTCATCAGGTCATGGTCGCAACGAAAGAGGATAGATAAGAAAATGCATAAAATAAAAAATATTAAAATTAAACCTTCCCTCGCAAACTTAACAAGCAACAAGAAAAAAAACTGCTCTGCAACACGCAACGAGTAGAATCACTCTTCTCGACAAATATAAGAAAAGAAAAACAACATTACAATCATAACTATTTTATTGATCTGATTTTCTCTGTTCAAGAAGAAAACAAAAAAATGAATGTAAGTCACAACAATAATTGGCTATCTTGTTTTGAATTTGTTTTCTATTTCACTTAAGGTTACTCCAATTGACATTTGGTGTGAAATTGATCAGTAAAATATGGTTTCAATTGGTAATTTTAATCAATTTTCCTTGCGAGAAAGTAGATTCAGTAGCATTTCTAGTTTTAACATCTTAAATGTGATGATAATAAATGCTGACCTACGTGGAATCAAGTGATTCACCTCTTTACACAGTTGGCAGAGAATAGATAACTCCGTGACATGGCGAATCAAAATAACAATCGTTGGCAAACTCTCCACAAACATAATTATTATGAATAGAAAAACAGATAGGAGTACCACCAAAATGCAGTTATGAAAGTATGTACATACGCACTACCTGCTATATTGTTACTATGGTGTATAGATAGATATAGGTAATCTGCCGAAAATCGTTGGATTTCGTCATCGACAACTGCCCCTTCCCCACAAGGCTCTATGACACCCTGAGAATATTTTTCTGCGTGCTTGCTTGGAGCACCACAACGCAACCACACAGATATATACGTGGGCATACTCACAGCTCCAGCAACACCAACAATAATATTGCAAAGCGACAACGTTTTTATACAGACACAAAATTAACCAGTTTGTATTTTTTGTTTCTTATTGAATTCGCAAAATTAAAGCCAACAACTGGAAAAGCATCCTTCTTTTCACTTCATCAAGGTAAACAGAGTTCAAACGAAAGGAGTCAAACCCAAAGAAAATCGGGGGGAGGACGAGGAGTTAGTTTTCCATTTTCCCCATACGGCTAAAGGAAAAAGTTTGACCGAGCGGAGGCAAGAAGACCGTGTTCATACGTAAATGGTTTTCATTGCAATATTTTCGTTTTCAATTCCATATGTAATGCGATAAAACTTAACTAACTTAACAAATAAAAATTCGTATTCGCAGAGAAAATAATACACATTAATTATTATTAAAACTTAACACACCTGAGCAATTAATTAAAATAATAAAATTGACTTTTCTTCCCTCACCAGCAGCAGTGAGAATGAAAATTTATATATTCTTTTTTTTTTGTCTTCTTTGTTTTGCAAAATTATTTGGCAAAAGTTTCCAAGGTTTTCACTGTTTTTTGTGAGCTAACTTAAACACTCGACACTTTAGATTATTCATATGCTATGGCGACATGTTTTTTTAAATTTTATTGAATGTTAATTTCAGATGAATTTTGTGATAATACGTGAAGAAAAAATAAACACGAACCTTTTTCACGGGAATGTCAAAAAAACTTTAATTTTTCACCATTTCAAATTTTACATATCAAGTGGATTAGGTGATGCCAAATTTATTAAACTACAGGTGATACAACTTTTTTGAATACGTCCCACAGATTTCATCCACAAAGATGAATTTAACAAATTATTTCTGTACATGCTATTTTTTTAAGCGAAGAGGCGAATATAAAAATGTGCTAAAAACAAGGCTATTTAATTTTGCCAGTTTATTTATGGTCTTCCCCATGTCAAAATTCGACACCACTCAGAAAATGAAAGCTAGCTATGTTTATATGAAATATTTGAAAACTGAAGCAAAAACATTTTTTTATTTTTTTAATAAGGGTATTCGTGCAACAGTGTAAGAGCCTGTTTAGATTGGGAAAATTGAATCCGGACTCGTGAGTCTCATCGTGTCTACATTAGAAAATTTGAGGCGCCTCAAAACACATAGAAACAACAACAACTTCAATGTTTCGCGCATTGAAACAACAACAAAATGAGACTCATGAGTCGAATGTTTATGTTTTCTTCATGCCTCACGACATCCCTGACCCCCCACTTCTCTTTTCCAGAAACCGCCGTGAGACCGGTCTCAGCCTTCCCAATCTAAACAGCGTCTAAAGTCATCATAATCGTCGTAAAGTTTAAAACTTCGAAAATCTGACAAATTTTCCATACAAATTGTGACAGAATTACGAAGTTTTAAACTTTACAATAGGCATGTTCAGAAAAATGAGATCTCAGAGCCCTCAGCCATCTCAGTCTCGTGAACAGGATTCCTCAGAAATTTTGCTGTCAAATAACTGAGGAAAGAAAATATTGGATTCGCTTGCTCAGTTTTTGACACTGAGCCATCGGAGATCTCATTTTCCTGAACACGCCTAATGTTTACGACGACTTAAAATAGATAGACGGCTCCCCCAAACCAACGCGAAATCATAGCGAATCATTCGCAGACAGTTTTTTGTTGTTGTTTAGCATTGTGTATCTTTCATATTTTGTATTATTGTGAATGATTTTGCGTCGTCTGTGAATGTTTCGCGTTGGTGTGGGGGAGCTTTAACTCTGCAATTTCTCCCACCTCAGCTATTTCGTTCAGAGAAAAAAGCTAAATCACCGATCTCAAACATGAACTCATCGGCGTAGTGAGCAGCCACAGTCTAAATTGGGTCTATGGTATTACTTTTTTTAATCAAAAGAAATAAATCTGGCATCACATGATTTATACCAACTAAGACCCCACTGGTAGAATCTTTGACAGTTGAAGATAAAACAAATACATATACATATTACAAATCAAATTACAAGAAGTAGAATATTTATCATTCCATTTACCCATTATTTTGATGCTAAATTTCGAAGCTACATTTTGTTTATCTTGTAAACTAAATAATAAATAAAGTAAAATGTCTTTGGTCGATATTGATTCTTGGTATAATATAGTGCATTAAATTCTAATAAATAATTAATAAATTTAATACACCCAAGGCTTACCGAATACGAATCATGCGAGAAACTGAGTCACACAATTCTAGTAGAAATTGCGCGACGAGAACAAAACCGCCCCCAAGGCTACACAGAGCTCACCAGGAAGATTACCGTATTTCTTGAACAATTCGAGAAAGAATTGCAACAGTTGAAACAGAAATTAGATTCTTCTTCCAAAAATAGATCCATGTAATAGGTTCTAATGCTTAATCTACAAATTGATAATTGCATTCGTTGCTTTTCAGCACATTTGAGGAAACAGAAAGACGCCAGCGACTTATTGAAATCTTACAATCAAAGCTTCAGCAGTCTAGAAGTAAATTTACATCTAGTACCCGATCAGACTTGCTTCCATCGTCTTCAGGGTCATTTTGGCAAGGTGACGATGTTCCTATCATTGATACAAACAATAGGTCGGTGGAACAATTGAAACAAAGACAGATTCAAATAATGGAGGATCAAAATCGAGGACTTGATGCATTGTCCAAGAGTATCTCTAGGCAGAAGGAATTGGCTTCAATGTTGGGCCAAGAAGTCGATGAGCACAATGGTATAGGCGCAAATATTTTTTTTTATTTCTTCTACCTATAACGTATTCGACTTTATTCAGTAATTTTGGACACATTGGCGGACTCTATTGATCGCGTTGACGATCGAGTTCATGCAGAGACTTCTAATATTGGACTAGTCAGTGAAGCCGACAGCACTTGGGGTAAGATAAAAGCTCATACATTCTTGGTTTATAAGTTAAATAATTTTTTCAATCAATTATTTAAGGCTACTGGATGGTTATACTTGCTCTTTTTATTGCCATTGTAATTGTTTCAATAATTTAACATAATTTTGTTTGTCATATCTTTTCCTATCTTGTTGTTTCTTTCCAAAGATCAAAGTTATATACTACGTACGTACATACATGTGTAATGCAAACATATTCTAATTCTAATTTTATATAAAACAAATAAATTTATATTTACATAAAAATGGAAATGGTTGAAAATCTACTATATAAAGTCTATGATCCCGACGGAGTGCTAACAACGCTCTCAGCCAGTCCATGCATAGTATTTTTTCTATAATAATAATTTGCATTTTTAATTTTTTAATTCATGAAGTAGATTTTAGTTTAACACATTAAATTATTGTGTCAACCTCCGTCGTATTGCTAGTTATGTACTATGGTATCTGTACCACCAGTCTATAAGGGTCTTTCATAAAACTGGGTTTGGTTATATCGGCCGTTGGAGTGTTAAGGTGAATTCTAAAAAAAATCATAAGTTTATATTTTAATAATTCTATAGTTCAAAAGAATTCTTCGCTAGTCACATTTAATTCCAGAAAAAAGGTAAAGTAATTGGCAGCAGGTTATTGTTGTTGCATTTACGTGTAAAACTTCTAGCTGGGTTGTGACTTCTCAACAAAACACAGCTACTATGAAAAAGTATTTCCGCCGGCTGATGTGTCTTATTTGGGTCAAATATGAATATAAAGAAAAGTATGGGAAATAAAATATTTCAAAAGGAAAATGAATAAACAAAAAGTAATTGGTGTTCATTGTGTTTACTTAAATAGAATAAATGGACATTATTTCAATAATCATTGTTTGCTTTTAGCGTTGGGCCCGATAGAAAAATGTTTTTCTAAATTCCGAATTAATTGATACATGGGAGATATCACCCTAACATTAATCTACTTTGCAAATTTTAATGCATTCGCAAAGTGATTTCGATGATAATAAATAAATAAATGAATGCAGAATCGAATTTTGCGGTGCCAAATTTTTACCACAAACAAGATCAGGTATGGGGAGAAACAAAATACGAAACATCTCGGGCTAAACATATCGCCCATTAGCTACAAGATCGTAGTAACTCAAAATTTCTCGTTTCGAGGTAAATGCGATTGAAAATTCATTTTCGTGAAAAATAAATATATTAATAAACGACTGTAGTTCAACAAATAATACACTCTTATTTGAAATTGAGAAGAGATATCGACGAATGATGTACTACAAAAAGAAAGAAATATCATAATCACAGTTAAGGCTCTCCTAAATCAACGCGAAACATTCGCCGACGACTGTTTTTTGTTGTTGTTTGGCGTTGTGTATTTGTCATATTTTGTGAATGATTCACTGCGAACTCGCGTTGGTTTGGGAGAGCCTTTATATACTTTAGTTAAAAATCATCAATTTTTGAGCCCTACATTATGCCGCACAGGTCTTATAACAAACGTTTCGGTAAACAATTATATTAGAGAATGACATTATTTTCGATAACCATGTAGCACCTTATACTACATAAACAAGATGTAACTCTCATACGACCTGATCTCGCAGAAGCTTTTTACTCATTCTTGTACATGCTTCACGCTTCAGTATTTCTGTAGGCAAATTTTTTAGACTTTCACTCCACTGAAAAGCTATTCGTACCTGAAGTTATGTACACCAAGCCAAACTAGTAAAATTGTAGACGAGAATGAAACTTGCATGTGAAAAAAAAAATACAAAACTATTTTTTTTTGTCCTTGTTGAATTTGTTTATTCTTTGGCATATTTAAGCCAAAATATCTATTTTACTGAATAGAATAGACTCTCATTTGCTACATCGGATTTTTAAATACAAATTAAAATTAGGGAATCGAATGATGAACTTTTTATCTTCGTGATTTCTATTGTTTAAGACAAATCAGATGCATAGGGTACATTAACTAGGTTTCCAACGGCACCAATTGAAAGTTTTGATGAACCAGCTTTGCGGGCAGCCTGTAAATAAAAAATAAAATAAATATGTACATTCTTAAAACTTTCAAAGAGAAATGTAAGCATACAGCTTGAATATCTGACTGGGACAGGGAATCGATGGCAGCGAGCAAATTATCAGCACTTTGAACTGATTGTTGGAGGGCAGCTTGGTTTGCAAGGGTTGCAATCAAACCGGCATCGGTGCCATAAGCCTCCAGAATGTCGGCCTTAAGGAGAGCTTTTCCACGGTTTACATCATCGGTAGACACTACGCCAGACTTCAATACTTTAGAGGCAGCTTCGACAGCCTAGAGAATCGATTTGTAATAAAGTTTTTAATTTTAAAATGTTCCTGACCTTTCCGACAACACCAGCATCTCCGGAAATCACGAATCCAAATAAACCTCCATCGGAGTAGGTAGCATTCAATGCACTGATGCTAACTGGAGAACTGCCAGAAGCGGAGGCTGCAGCCTTGGCCAAGTTGCCGTTGGTGTTGCCCCATTTGACAGAGGGTTGTGGAGCCATTGCACGTTCCAAGACTGCATAGGCCAGAGCTTCCTGTGGGTTAGCGAATACAGCTTCACCAGCAACAGCAACGCAAGCACGATCTCCTCCCTTCTCTTTGCGGATCTCTCCGCCTTGATATTTTGAAGGAGCATCCTTTCCGCCGCCAGATTCCAACTCCAAACTCTGTGCAAATCCAGAAAGGGTATTCTGGTCGATGCCAACACCAACGACGGCGCAACGGCCGGCTGTGCAGTTGCTGGCAACAAAGTGCAACAGGGTTTCGCTGGAAATCTTGCCAACTTTATGTTTGGGGATGTACAGTGAGTTGCCAAGTCCTGACCGGAAAGCGGCCTTGTGGAGGAGCTCCACAGCGCGAATCTACAAAGGAAGTTTTAAGAAGTGAAATCTAGTCAGTGAATTTTTGTACCTGTGGTGGAACGGCAGCAATTTGGGTCTTGATGCGGGGAGCAACATCACTAAGTTCCCATGGCTTAAATGCTGGCTGGATGATGTCCTGCAACATCTTTAGCCCAACTTCCTGTTTGTCACTGGTTGTCTCAACGGTGTAGGTGAGCAACTCTCTGTCAGAAGAAGCAGTTAAACTTGCACCGATTTGCTGCAAATTTCGGGTAATGGAGAAGCCAGTTCTGTACTTGGTTGAAAGCCCAGCGGAGATACGGATGATATGGTTAGCACCCGTGCTCTCATAAGTCTCGTTCCGAGCTCCAGCACTTTAGTTAAATTGTTAGAAAAAGAAAGTAACTTCAAGCAGAATAAAAAAAAAACTTACCGGAAAACCACAGATACCCTCGTCACTGGCAGGGAACTATCGGCAGTAGCAACAACAACTTTGTTGGGAAGAACAGCCGAATGTACATCGGATGCTTTGCCAAGTGGTCGAGGACAGGCCTGGGCCGCATACCCACGTTTCTATTGGAAAAAATAAAACCATTAAAATCCAATTATTTTCACAACGGACGATGATCCAATATTTTGACAAGAGCAAGAAAAATTTTGTGTTTTACGTAACAACGCGTTTGAGTTGAGGTCAGGTTAGACAGGCAAATTTTTCACAAGAATTTTATTGATTGTTGAATTTGTTTCAAGTACTTACAGCGACAACACGTAGGAAAGGTACTTTGCTTGCATTACACGCCATTATTTAAGAAAACTGTGAATTAAATTTGTGATTTATTTTATTTTAATGCTTCCGCACAAGACGTGAATATTTTTACGACAGTTCGTCTGACTTCTCACTTTTTGCCAAAGGGATTTTTGTTCAGCAGGCTAGACAACTTTTTGGGAATAAAAATTATATGTCATTTTTTCTCAAAAACTGTAGTAGATTTTGTTCCTAGTGATGCGCAGCTGCATTTTTCAATGGATTCGAATAAAGCTGTTAACACACTTAAGAAATAAAAAAATAGGTAATTTAAAATTTGAAAGTCCACCACGCTAACCGCTCGGCCATGGAAGAATATAATTACGATGAAAAAAAACGTATTCACTTTCTCCACACTGCTGGTTTGTGTCTATACTCTTTAGTATACCAGAAGTGGTTTGTGTTTTTACTAGTACGGCAGAAATGGTTTGTGGCTGAACTATAAGCAAGTAACACATAGAGATTGTATAATAATTTTACAGGATGACTATAGAACAAAAGCTCCGTCGTCATTTCATAAAAGCAATATAGAGAGATTATAGAAACAATGGTATATTGCTTCTATCAACCTGATACTGATAAAATTTGCACCAGAAAATATTCAAGGAAGCAGTAATACTCCAATAAGGTATTTACTTCACGTCAGAGGGTAATATGCGTGCTATAGAAACAAATAACACTATAATGTCTAAAATGCGAAGCAATTTTGTTAGTTGGGTGGCAGACGCGAATTGTCGCCCATTAAAATGAGTGCTTAATGCTATGTTTCCACCAAAGGTTTATCTCAGATGAGATTTAATAAATCTTTTTGGTGTTTCCACCGCACAAAAAGATTTAAAAAAGATTAATTTTGACAGCACCTTCAAAAATGCAAATGGCGTTCCAATTTTTCTTATGAAGTGCGAATGAGACAGAATGTTTGATTCGTGTGAAACAATGAAGAACTGAATGCGAGTCTCGAATGAATCGTTCAGCACCATTTAAGAAAAGAGGTTAGTTCGATTTGTAAAACTATTTGTCCTAGGAAGATTTAACAAGATTAATTTCTAATCTTCAAGATTTACGAAATAAATTTGTATGGTAAATCTCCTAGATTTGAAGGAGAATTGAGGTAAATCTTATTAAATCTCAGATTAGCGTCAGGTGGAAATGTAGCATAAGCAAATTTAAGGTTAAATTCGAGCGAATTTTTCATTCACAGATTTGTGGAATGCGTCCTGATGTTGTGGATTGCGAATAAGTGTTTGACAACTCGCAGAAAACATCTCGTTGGTCAAGTGGAAAATATAAAAATTCTAAATTTTACAATTTAAACTAGTTTTTGTTGGTGTTTTCTCTTTAAAATAGTAGATTAGATCGTTTATTAACTTTGTTGAAAAGTTAAAGCATGCATTTTTGATTTTGCGCTTGGAAAACAAATGTATTCGCATTTGCAGTTCGCAGCTCATGTGAAAAGCACTTAAGTTTGTGGTGAATAAATTAATTCAAAAAATACCAAATTTGTTTGAGAATAAAAAGCTTAAATTGAAATTCTATTGCGGTCGCATTGTTTTCTTGGTATCCAAGGTTTTCTTTTTTAATTTTTGTTGACGTTCAAAAAGTGGAAGAAATTTTGGTTCTATGAGTCCGTGTACTTTGGCATGGAATTACTTCTCTCTGAGAGTATATTGCATTTCCATTCCTCAAAATATGACAGTCCTATTTTCTGTGAACTGCCAAGCATTTGTTCGCAATCCACAACATCAGGACGCATTCCACAAATTTGTGAATGAAAAACTCGCTCGAGTTCAACCATACATTTCTTTTTAGCACCCATTTTACTGGTTTATTTTGTATGACAATTCGCGACTGTTGCTGACCACTCATGTGAAAGAAATGCCAAAATCGTGACCATTCGCTATTCGAAGCTTATATGAAAGGCCCTTTAAAGGCTCTCCCAAACCATTACATTTAACATGACAATTTTTTCTTTGAAGCGTAGATAAAAATGCACTAAAAAACAATGCTACAAATGAGAAGAGTAAAAAGTATCATGTTAAATAGGTACCACCCCAACTAACAAAATTGCTTCGCATTTCAGACATTATAGTGTTATTTGTTTCTATAGCGCGCCTATTACCCTCTGACGTGAAGTAAATACCTTATTGGAGTATTACTGCTTCCCTGAATATTTTCTGGTGCAAATTTTATCAGGTTGATAGAAGCGATACACCAATGTTTCTATAATCTCTCTATATTGCTTTTATGAAATGACGACGGAGCTTTTGTTCTATAGTCATCCTGTAAAATTATTATACAATCTCTATGTAAGTTTCTGTTACTTGCTAAGCTCAGCCACAAACAATTTCTGCTGTACTAGTAAAAACACAAACCACTTCTGGTATACTAAAGAGTATAGACACAAACCAGCAGTGTGGAGAAAGTGAATACGTTTTTTTCATCGTAATTATATTCTTCCATGGTCGAGCGGTTAGCGTGGTGGACTTTCAGTGCGAGAGGACCATGGTTCGAATCTCACAGAAACCTTGTAATTTTTATAACTTAAATAATAAGGGTATTCATACAACAGCGTAAAGTCGTCGTAAACGTTGTAAAGTTTTAAACTTCAAAATTCTGTCACAATTTGTATGGAAAATTTGACAGATTAACGAAGTTTAAAACTTTACGATGTTTACGACGAGTTTACGCTGTTGAATGAATACCCTTAATATCTAATTAATTCTAAGATTGTATTTCAGATAAAAACTTTCAAATAGAATATCAGAAAATTAATAAAATAAAATAAAAATATAAATTAATAAATATAAATCAATTGTGAAATTTTTTTTGTTTATTTTTCCACCTTCTTCTATAAGACCTCTAAATCAAGTCCAGCAAGTGTTTTCCGGGGCAACTGAATTTAGTCCATAAAGGTCCAATAGGAGCTTAAAAAGTGCGCCCTTTCAATTCTATGGACTATTATATAATGCTTATATGATTGCAAGAGATGATTATGGGAAGTTTCTTTGGATGATTATAGGGACAAAATTGTTAGTTGGGACAGTACACATATCTAAGGTATTATCTTGCGCATGTGGTCCGAAATGAGAACTGTCAAAGAAATTCAAGATGGCAGCCTTACGTGACCTCTTCCACTGTATTACAACAACAACGAAGAAAACAAACACAAAAGGATAATTTAAATAACACTAAAAAAATGTTAATAAACACTAAAAAGCTTGAAATAATTGTATTTGTATTTAAATAAGTAAGTGCCCTATTACACGACGACTTTTGAGTCATGATTTTTTTCGAAATTCAATGAGTGCGAACGAGAAAAAACATCTGACCTCACCTTCACACTCATTTATTTTCGAAAAAAGTCATGACTCTAAGGTCGTCGTGTAATAGGGCACTAACAAATGAACACATAACACACAACAAATTTTGATGTTTAACTAGTCGGGGTCACGTAGAGTCGCCATTTTTCACTGATTTTGATGGATGCGCAGAACTGAACAAAAATGAAAACGCTAATGATATTACCTTCAATATGTGTACTGTGAATAGGTACTACAATCATACGAAACTATACCAAATATTTTTTTGTTCAAAATACGTGGTTCAGAAATTTTTGATCCCCGATTTTGGCGTGTTAACTAAGGCATTGTATATAAATTCTATAGTAGTCTCATGAAGAAAAAAAGCTCGTGGCCATCTATGCGTCCAAATGTAATGCTAATTTTTGTTAAGGGATCTCGGTACGATGGTTCGAGGTTCAAGTATTTTATAAGTCAATTACATGTTTGAACCTCATTTTGCTACTTGCCGAAATCGATGATTTAAAATTGCTGTACCACGGATCAAAATTTGAACCACGACTGTACAACGGGTCCTTAACATGCAATTTTTTTTAAGAGATAAAAATGCACTAAAAAACACGGTTTCAGCTAGGGAGAGTTTAATAGCACTCGCAAATGATAGGAAAACAAATGAGAAACATTCAAAATCGCATAGTTTAAAGGCACTAGAAATTTTTAGTGCTATTGGTCACACTGTTTATCCAAACACGTTCCACAAATATGCAAGCAAAAACAAAATCAAGCAAATTTTGACATTTCTTCATCTCTCTCTCTCTCTCTTGTCCAGGTGAAAAAATCAAAAGTCACTTGACTTGGCTGACTGACGTTTATACATTTTTCTCTGGTCTGGCTTGATCGTTGCTCTTGTTTTCTCCTCGCAAACGAAGAAAAAATAATTGTTTTCCTACTTTTCCCATCTGTGTGATTGCTTTTTCACAATAAAGTTAACCAAAAAAGTGACCATTTATTTTATTGCAAAGTTATTAGGTGAAAGAAAAGTCAAATTGAATTCCATCACCAAACAATGGCATCCTTCTTCAATGTGGGAGGTTTGGGCGGAAACCCTTTTTCCACCCCTGTTGGACAAAGAATTGGTAATTAAATTAAACATATTTTAATTTACACAATCAAACAATATTTTCCCCAACAAAGTAAATACCAAGTAGGTAGTTGCTTTTCTAATTATATTTATTTTTCATATAAAATCATAGAGAATTATGTCGTCTTTTTTAGGCTGTCTGCGTTTTCATGCAATTGATTTCTTCGGTCTGCTAACGACGACGATTTTTATTTTTCATACTCCCCATACTTTTTGTATTAATAATTTTGTTGTGAAATATTTGTACTTGTTTGTCGGCTTTTAAAGAAATATTACACACAAAAACAAAGACTCATTCGTCTTATCTTATTGATGAATAATAAAAAAGACTGATAGTGGTGAACCAATTTTAATCAGATTTGTTTGCTGCACACGTAAACCTTTTTGGTCGCAGAACCGATTATCATGAAGGTGAAGGTGCATTGTGCATATACATATATTTCATCTTATTTTTATAAGGTAGACTTTAACGACACTTGCCGAAAGCTAACTCTTTTTCTCATGGCCACCTCATCTCAACTCTTAATGCCTTCCTGTTTAGCACTTCAGAGAGGGTACCTATTATATAGATTGTGTTTACAATTTAAATTAGAAGAGTTTTGATAACAAAATAAACCTCGATTAGTCACATTCGCATTATTAATTAGTCAACCAGCTAAGTAGAGCGCAATACAGATATAGCAGAGATAGAGAAGAGTATATGTTTGATGTTTATAAGCGTAACCAGATGATGTGTCGCCGTTAGCCGCACCGCATCTCTATCTCTGACTAGTTTAAATCGATCTTCCAATTGAAAAGTATATACATACTTATAGGTACGAGTATATACAAATGTATTAATAATATTATGATTTTGAGGACAGCAGAGTCTAAAGGTTTTGAACAGCAAAGTTGATTGTTTTGCAACATAGTGTGCATGTAATTGGAGAATTTATTTACGTAACATATTGTTGGTTGCAACTTCAATATTATATGTATTTCATAAAGTTTTTTTTGCGAAAACTTGCAATTATAAATATAAATAGAAGAGTTTAAAGCTAATAATAATGTTTGTTCTCAAACAAGCCTAGCTCAGAAATTATATGATTTGTTGCGAAAATGCTGTTCACACCTCAAATCTGTACAATAGTACCTATACCTTTTTCTTTTTAAAATCGTTGTTAGGCTCTACTCCTGGCGTAGTATGAGTTTCATTCAGCATTCACCGAGGGTGTTTTGTACAGTATTCTGTCTAGGCCAAGCAGGGCAAATTAAACACTCAAATAATCTCAGATTCCGTGATATGGAATCCGCGGAGCTTATCTAGGGAGGGGTGAAAACCAATTTCGGCTAACACGATTATCTTCGAAGTTGCATTCATATTTTTTTTCGATACACTGTTTCTCGCAAAGGCCCCAGTTATGGAAAGCAAGACTTTGATTTTTTCAATAGTCTTTAAAGAAGCTTTTGACGCCCATACCTCTTTTTTCGCACACCCAAAATCTGCTGCGGGCTCTTAGTCTATAACTGTTCCTTACTAAAAGATTTTGTTCACAAGTCTATTAGGTTATTCCCTAGAGGAAAAATCAAAAAATAACGGTACATTTCGAAAAATCTACTCTCAATGGTAATTACCATAGAACCATTTTTTTTTCGTTAGCCGTTTCGTCAAAATATGTACTTAAGCTCCTCCGTGGTATTAAGAAAATCGGAGAACTTCTATACCAAGTAATCCATACAATTTGCATATTGGGCTCCTAGCGAATTTACTTTTGAACAACACAAAATAAAATGGCTAGTTTACTTTGTTTATTTTTAATAAGTATAAACTTTTGATTACAGAACAAGCCACCGATGCTGTGTTAGCCTCGGAAAATTGGGCTATCAATATGGAGATATGCGATATGATCAATGAGTCTTCCGATACAGCACGTGATGCCATGAAAGCAATTCGTCGGCGTCTAACTCAAAATGCCGGTAAAAATTATCAAGTCATTATATTTACGTTGACAGTTCTAGAAACATGTGTTAAAAATTGTGGCAAAGCATTCCATGTACTTGTCGCACAAAAAGAATTCATTCAAGAATTGGTCAAATTGATTGGACCTAAAAATGATCCTCCAGCTATTGTTCAGGAGAAAGTTTTGAGTTTGATTCAAATTTGGGCCGATGCTTTCAAGAATCAACCTGAATTGAACGGGGTTAATTTGGTGTATCAGGAACTTAAAAATAAAGGAATCGAATTTCCTAATACCGATTTGGATGCTATGGCACCGATTTATACACCACAAAGGGTAAGAAATCTAAACGAATCGGATACGAGGAAAAAAGAATGAAATTGACTGAACAATAAACAAGCTTGTGTGAGATAATAAAAATGCTGATAGCCGTTGCAATTGATTAACAATGAAACTTGCGTTGGGATTGAGCTATTCATGTGTCTTCGGTGGCGCGAGGTATAGTAAATCGGCCTCAGATGCGCTTGACACATGGTTCGCTCCCAGGTGACGGCAAAAAGCTTTTCACTAAATATGAGCATACCAGACTAAGCCCCACTACCAGAGCCTGAAGATCGATTTGGCACTGGTGAAATAGCTATAACTCCAGCCTATAAAACTTGTGGTAGCACATTCAAGTTGTTATTGTTCATTCAAAAATGTTCAACAGAATTAGATATATTTTTGTTTTGTTTCAACGGGTTATAAGATTATTAGATTTGTATTTTAGAGTGTTCCAGAGGCCCCACCGGTTTCACATCAACATCAACCAACATCTCCACAACATATTGGCGCTCCTACTCCAGGCGTAGCTGTAAGAAAAAATGTCTGAGATGTCGTGTTTTTTGTTTAATGTCGAAACACTTTTTTCAGCTAAGTGGGCCAACTGTCCTCACACCAGAGCAGACAACAAAATTACAATCTGAGTTAGAAGTTGTAGGCTTTAGCATGTCAATTTTGGGTGAGATGCTTAACGAGTTAAAACCCGGTGAAGAAGATCTAGAAGATTATAAATTGTTTACTGATTTAACGCAGACTTGCAAGTAAGTTGGGATTTAAGATTTAATACATTCTTGAAAAATATAAACTCTGGAGCTGTTTAATTGTTTATAATACTTTATTTGAAAATATTATACCGTCTAATTATTATTTGTGTATTCTTTTAAGGGAAATGCAAGGAAGAGTTGTTGAGTTGATTGGAAGAATTAGCAACGATGAAATAACTGCTGAACTACTTCGTTTGAATGACGAATTAAATAATCTATTCTTGCGTCATCAAAGATATGAGAAAAACCGTGCACCTAATGCTACTGGTACATCATCACCATCTGCTATATTAGGTGCAGCTATTGGTGTACCTAGTCCTGCTGCAGGTAAATCGATCATACACTATTTTGCCATAATCTAATAAAAATGAAAAACAACTATGTATATACAGCAAAAGATCCGACAAAGGAAGCTCTCATCGATTTAAGTGATACAGCTAGTGGAACAGATTTATTAGCCACACAGTTTTCCAAATTTGGTAATTTTAGCAGAGCATTTTAGTGTAGTTTAGTTAAGTTTAATTATATAATAAAATATATTACAATAGACGTGGGATCTACATCTATACAAAAGGTTACCGATGTTCCACCACCTGCAGGTGTCAAAGCATCAGAAGCTCCACCACCGGCAGATGAATTTGATATGTTGGCACAATCTCGCAAACAAAGTTCCGAAATTATAAGGTTAATTGGTTGCAAAACAAATTATGTATGCAGATGCAATAAATTTTGGTTTTTATTTATTTAGTAAAACTGGTATTTTAAAAGACATTCCATCAGTAGATGCCACAGCGGGAAGTGTCGGCTCACCATTCAAAAAACCACCCATGGAGGGGGTAAGTAAAGTAAGCAGATTATCAGGTTTTATTTTTTTAGAAAATAATTTTGGGTTCTAATCTAACTAAACAAATACATAAATTATTTTAAATGGCTTATTTTCAAAGTTCTTGTTGGGTTTTTGTGCTTTTTTGTTTTTTAAATGTCTGCTAATGTAAATTTGCTTTATTTTATAATTTTTATTTTTATTTGAAATAATTTTTAAGTTACAATTTATGGTTTTATTTTTCGCGCGAAGCTACCACCAAAAGAGAGTGAATTCGATGAAATGGAGGCGTGGTTAAGCAATTCTGTAAGTAAGGTGTTTTTAGTGTACATACATTTATTGTTGTACTGCTATAATATATTTAAATTATTTCTTTGTTAAAATTTATTGAAAAGATGAGACAATAACCCATTAATGCTTATACACTTCGCTTTTTCTTTTATAATTTCTAGTTTTTTTTTAAACTCCTAAAAGAAATTTGCCTAGTTGTCATTTTCAATAGCTAACTAGTTTTTGGGATTGGTGCTGAAATAATAGTTTTAACAGAGTATAGAAACTGGTTTACTAAAAAATTTAAAAAACTACCCTAACTTTTTTATAAGAATGTTATTCTGAGACACCATAGCTTAGGTTAGGTTATAGTATTTTGTATTTTTGTAATTACATATTTCATATTTGACATTGATCAAAGTGCACAAACATTTTAAATATGGTTTGGTTCCTATTTCTTAAAAAAAACTTACAAATCAGACAAACCTACATATAACGTCAGCTTAAAATGAACACCGAGCTAAGTCTATATTTATAACTTTTAAGGTTATTTATAGAAAATACAAAAAAACTGTTACATTAATAAAAACAAAAATACAAAAAGAATATAGTTGTTCTTCATTATAAGCCGATGGTATGCCCGTTCTACTCTTCAAATAATTATTAAGTACACTAAATTTACGTACTAGTTATTTTAAAGAAAAAACTAAATGTATTGTGGGTAGTGCACCCAAATCACTCTGAACAGTACTCTAAACAAAATTCCCATTACCTGTGGATATATCGAAATGTTAGCAAAAAGACATCTATAGGTAACCATTTGTAAGCATTATCCTAGTTATGTAAACCTAAAGGTTTTTCAATTATACAATGATTTGTTATAATAATAATATTAACTATATGCCCGTAAGACGTAAGGTCTTTTAAAATGCAACCTGAATTGCACGGCACTAGTTAGAAAGAGTAGGAGGATAGGAAAGATTTGGCGCAGTGGGTGTTTATTATCTCATTAAATCTCACGGGTGGCGTCCAGTTAAGCTGGGAGAATATAGAAAAGAATGCTGCCTAGAATGGGGCTCGAACCCACACCTCTAAGTTAGCAGTCAAGTACTACATCAACTGCACCATTGCCACCCGCAATGATTTTTCATTTTTAAAAAACTGTTTTATTTGAGACACTATCCAAACAGCTCTTATTTTAAGTTTATAAACTAAAAATGAATCAACTACCCTAATTCAGGGCCTTAAACTTAAAATGGCATTACTTTTTTTTAATTTTGATATTGGGCGTTCAGTGCAATTTAAGTATCTATTTGATTAGATGCGCATTGGTGTTGCATACTATCGGCATCGATTGGGAAGAAGTTCCGAAATGAAAGTCCAATGCGATCCAAATTCATTTTAACTTTGCGGTATCCGTTTGACCGTTTCCGAACAAAAATGATGCAATTGGATTTATTTTACATAATTTTCACTTGCATTTGTCTTAAAACAATTCTGCCACTTTTTATTTTCGGAGAAGTTCAGGAGAAATTTAACGATTAGCTGAAAATAATTGATTTTTTGTTTAAACTTCCGTAGCATAAATGGGTTAATGAATTGGCATTTAGTCTATTTTAGTAAAAAAAAAAAAAAAACACTACTTATTCCTTAAAACTTGTATAAATATGTACATATTTTTATACTACCTATTGGAATTATATATTTCTATCAACTAACGTTCACATCACTATCGCTATCATCTAATACTCATTATTATATGTTTAACTAACAAAAAACACACTTGCAGCTATTCGTCCAGTTCATTCATTTAACAAAAAAAATATATTTAAACAATTTCACCTATGCAATTTAATTTCATTTAAATATTTACAACTTTTGCTTGCTCGAAGTTTTCTCGACTTAAATATTGTATTGAATTGGAATACAAAAATATATTTATTTTTTTAAAATAACAGAAAGAAAACGAAGGACCCGAAGAAACTCTTACCAGTACAGAATTTGATAAGTTTCTAGCTGAGAGAGCAGCAGCAGCTGAAAGTCTGCCTTCCGTAGCATCACCCGGCAGCGATGATTCCTCCAACAATAGTCGCAAAAAGAAATCATCGAAAAAAGAAGACGAAAATCTTCTTGCTCTTTGAAGTGATTCTCTTTGATGCTTTTAATAATATTAAACTTTATATTTAACAAGTAACATTTTTAAAATTAAGTAAAAAAAATCAAATGTCTAATCTTATAAAATATTATATTCTATACGTAATACTACACCCAATCAATATTATACATTATTATAGTCAGGAGCCATAACTTGTTAGTTAAATATTTTTTGACTTAATTTTGTACTCTCACTTTTTTTTTGTTTATGGCAGCTCTTTTACATAATACATAATTGAATATAAAACACCTTATATTGATTTACATATTATTTAAAACATTTAAAACATTGTTAGTATATTTTTTTTGTTATTTGATTGTAAAACAGATTATGTTTTAAGATAAATATTATTGTACGCCGCTTGCAAGAAAATATTGTACTGTTTATTTTTGGGCCAATTTGTGTAAATATTCTACTAATGTTGGTAAAAATTGAAATTTATTTAATCTAAATATGATAACTATTTTTGTGTTGTTTTAATTATATTTGGAACATTTTCTCAACATCACTCCAATGCCAATCCTTTCGTTTGAATTATTTATCCAAATTTTACTGAACATAAAAGTCTTGATATAAATAGTGCGTTCAAATATGTGATTGATTGGGATTGATTGTAGTTTTCGAATTTAAAAATATTAATACAGAAAGTTAGTCTTTGCGGAATCAATTTATAAGAAAAATTATTTTGCCTTAGATGTTCCTAATGGGATATGTATCTTAAGTCAAAAATGCATTTTCTAACCACAGCAGCAATAGAAAACTTGTCCGACCAATAATTTTCTTAAATTTTTCGGTTACAGCTATGAGCTTTCCGTGGGTATTCGGGTTTTCAATAGCCGTGATGATTATGGTTATCTTACGGTCTCCTCCCAGAAAGTTGATTTCGTTTTCCTTATACAAGAGGTCTAATACATAAAACTAAGTAAATTTTTGAACGAAATCATTTTGACAATTGGTATATCTATCATATCGATATACAGTCCGTAACATATGTATAGCATCACCTTTTTTTTATTTAAATCAACTGTTGTTGGCACTTTTTTAATGGAAGCACACATAGATCGGTTAAAACTTGACTTAGGCTTAAAAGCGAATGATTTAGCGAATGCCCTTATCACGGTATTATCGCTTTTAAGCGAACGTTCGATTCGCTATTCATAATGAGGGCCTTAACCTTAGGAAGGCTCTCATGTTGTGACTCAATACACAATTCTGTATGTTTCCATTAAAAAAGTGTCAAACACAGTTAATTGTAATAATAAATATAAGTTAGGCTATCCAAATGTTACGGACTGTATTTGGATCGCTATCCTTTTACGTAGTATGGACCCACTTTTCTACAGATAAAACAAAATCTAAGAACCCAAAGAAATTTTTTTTTTTCCTATCAGTTTGATGTTTCTTAATTTTTTACGATAGTAAAAAATGTTCACGAAAACATTAAATTTTTATTTTAGATCTTCCTCTCCCCCAAAAATATATGTGGCAAAAAGAAGTAGATATGTTTTTTAGATAGTAATGAATAATACAAGTGAAAGAACCGAACTAAAAAACTTCTATTGAAGGCAGACCGCATAGGACTGTTCAAAACATTTTAATTTTATTTAAATATATTTGTTTTACAAATAAACCACCATTACAGATGGCTACACTTAAGAAAAAATAATTATGCTTCTACGGGCATGCCAAGAACAGAGTTTATACACTCCTCCTTGTTGATCAGGTGGCATGTCTTATTAACCAGTGCCATCAATTGATTAGTGTCCTGTGCCCAGTTATTCAGAATGTCCGAGGAAGTCTTCTTTGTAGTGAAATAAACAATCTCTGCGGGGCGATCAATTTTAACGCGAATTGTATCTGCATTTGCTAGTTTGGACAAGTACTCTTCACACTTATCCGTTGGCAGAACAAGCAGTTCACTCATGCGTTTCAAATAAATCCGAGAATAGTAATTGGAGATGATTCGGATATTATGCTCGATGAGACGATCTTTAAGCTCAGCTGCGCAACGCTTGCCGTGGAGTGAATTCTCTTGGAATATAACATTCTCTGTCAGAATAAAACCAAACTCAGCGTCGAAGGCATCGAAGTTAATTAACTCCTTGCACATGAACAGGCGTAGAATCTCTTTGTAAACAGGAATATCTTCCAGGCTCTTGGTCTTTGCCAAATGAGCCATCATATCATTTTGTTCATTGTCGTAAGGGGCCAGGATGCAATAGATGACTGCTAACTTGAGCTTTTGCTTTTGGTCTTCGAGTTGCTCCTTTGTTAATTCCGGTGCCTGTGGAATTACCTCTTCTTCTTTCTTCTCCTTGGTAGGTGAACTAGTGGCAGGCACAGCTTCATCCTTATCAGATTTAACCACGACTGGTTTTGGGTTAGCAATTGCTTGGTAATGGCGGGAGGTCTTCAAAAACGACGTATCCCGATCGAGACGTATCATCAAGTCATAAAATTTGACTTTCAAATCCTGCTGTTTGGGGTCATCGAAAAATTTAATACTTATTTTTTTAGCAATAATCTGGGTGGAGACATAGTCCTCTTTGAGAAGGCACAATCGCATTTGCTCCAAGATCAATTCCACTTTTTCACGTTTGTCCATTGAACCGTAAGTCTCGACTTGTAGCTCTTCCATCACCGCTGCAGCTCCGGCGATATCTCCTTCTGCCTCCTTAATGTCAGCAAGAATCTTTGTGAGTCTAGCTCTTTCGATCTCAACATAGATTTTGCCTTCGGTCACCGACCTCAAGGTATTGATAAGACTCAGTTTGACTGCTTTACTAGGAGTCTTGTCTACATAGCTGCAGCATTCCTGAATCATTTTACTTACTGCCTGCTTGAGTTGAGACCTTCTTCTAGCCAATAAGGTGATGAATTCATTCAGGGCATTCCAGTTTCCAGCATTGAAGCAGATTTGACAAATTGCTACAAGAACACGCGAACACGAAACCATATCGGCACCCAATCTAGTTTGTTTCTCTAATTGCAACATAGTCTCAATGGCTGCATGGAATTCATCAGGATTGGATTTCGCAAGAGCTATTGCTTTGGGAATCTTCTCGTCGCATATGGGCTCGTAGTCGACTTCCATTTTGGTGATGCGGCCTCCGTCGAACATGTAGTTATCCATCTTGCAATTGGGGTTTGTTTTTTCCTCTTTTATATTCTGTGAAAAACAGAAGAATAACTTTCGAAGCTCAGGAAATAATGTAATTAAACGTTACTTACGGCAAATTGCTAATGAAAATTGAATTCGTTTAAGCAATGTTTGGGATTTAACCTTATTTTAGCCAATTTTAAGCAAAGAAACAAAGAATTTGCCGAATAATGCAGCGAAGTCAGACACTCGTCACTCTTGAGAATGATATTCTATTTTCTTTTAACAAAAATACTGTCATCTCTTTTTTTTACACTACAGTGTGATACAAGCCAAGCGTCGACGATATGGTTGTTTTGTTTTAATGATGAATGTTGTTATTATATACTTGTCCTTCTTTATCAACAAAGTTTTTGACAAATGTTGGATCCTGTGGACTCATTCTTATTTTGACGTTTAGTTCATTTTACAGGGTGATTTAAATGTTTTATGTGGATGGTATTTGCTATGTGCACACTAGCCATGTTTTTTCGGCGTATAAACTGCAACAACAACTACCTCTGATCCGATGAGAGCTGCGGAGGGAATCAATTTTAAAATTGATATTTTGACTATGAGTGAAATCCGCAAGAGCCTGTTTAGATTGGGAAAATTGAATCCGGACTCGTGAGACTCATCGTGTCTACATTAGAAAATTTGAGGCGCCTCAAATCAATTAGAAACAACAACAACTTCAATGTTTTGCGCATTGAAACAACAACAAATGAGACTCATGAGTCGGATGTTTATGTTTTCTTCATGCCTCACGACATCCCTGACCCCCCACTTCTCTTGTCCAAAAACCGCCGTGAGACCGATCTCAGCCCTCCCAATCTAAACAGCGTCCAACAAATTGATCGGATTCTGTAATCGGGTGAGTGTTTAAAAATGTACAACAAAAAAGTTATTGGTTTCAAAATAGTATCAAATAGTAGTAGATAGTAGCTGTGTTTTTTTGCATGTGTTATTCCTAGCGTTACAATGTTTATTCGCTATGTTATCTAGCTATCCCAAAAATTTTGAGATAACTTGAGTTGTTGTTGTGTCAGCGGTCATCAGCTGTTTTTTAATAAGGGAGTACAACAACACAAAGCTATACGGATAACTGAGAATTACCATCGGAACGTGTCCATTGATAATTTATAAAGAAATGTCAAACCATTGAATAACTACAAATAGAAGGGACACCGGGAAAACGTCCACTAGGTGTCCTAGTTTGGCAGCCTGTCGCTGCAGTCGCTCTATCAAATATAACACCCCTTTCAAAAATGTGTTCCTTAAAAGTTTGTTCCTTTTGGGAAATTTCCTTTATTGCCAAATAAGAAAGGGAAGACATGTTTTTTTACATAGAGCATGAAAATGGTGAAAGGATATTTTTGATGCTATCTTAGCCGAGAAGAAAACCAATAATTGTTTGAAAAGGAAATTAGAGCTTCATGGGCGGCCACTGCATTTGATTGGTGTGATTGTCGTTTGAGCAATGTTCGGTGTCCCCTTCTATTTGCAATTATTCAATGGTCAAACGTTTGTTGGTAAGATAATTCAAAACGAAATTGTAGACCAGTCCAAACGGTAAAGAAAAATATTGAAATGTCCTAAACAAACATCAGCTGTTTGTGAAAAATCAATAAAAGAAAAATGCTTCCATAGCTCGGTCTTTTCAATTTCTGTGTTTATAATTATAATTTTGTAGTTTTCTTGTGTCGGTACTCATTTTAAGCAAAAGTATTTTTATAAAAAAAAAAAAAAAAACAGCAGTCATTTTTTCTGCTGCGCTCTGCCACCACCGGTTGCATTGAATTTAGTTTCTTTATTTTTGTTCTGGTATTATAATTCAGTTTTTGTTGTATTATTGTTAATAGAAACACGCATTTATGTGCATAAATAAAAGAAAATTAAATTTTTAAGAAAATAATCTGTTTTGTTGTTTTATTTCATTATTCCTTCGCTCACAGTTTCTATTGGGAAGATATGCATTGGTATAGATATTGCCCTCCAAAAGTACTTGAGAGTGCTAGGACGCCATATGGCCCTAGGCTCAATGATAGGAAAATCCCTATGCACACCTCCGCGTGGTGGAGGGTGGGTAACGCTAACGTGCAGGGGGACCGAATGGATGCCGGGATAAGCAGACAACCCAGCTTTGCTGGTCAGGGCACAAACTTGTCCTTGGGATGGTTAAAAGCCCCCTTAAGACGGATGAACTGCAGGTGGCGGTCAACGGCATGATAGTCTGGTGGTGGAGGAGCGTTTTTGTTAAAAGGCCAACGGCAGCAGCAGGTAGCGTCTGTAACCCATATTGGGCGGCTACAAAAGGCGTCTGTTTTCCCATAGTGGGCGGCCTCGAGCAGTTATGTGTTTGACCATACAAAAGGCGGGTGTGCCTGTCAAATCTGAGCTTATGTATGTTATTAATCGTATCTCGGAAAACACCATGGTGGAAGGATATATGCTATTACATGAAATATGACAACAATTGGAAATGAGTCCCCAAGAGGTAACCATTTTATGGAGAATCCTTCTGCAGCTTCGGCTGCTGTAAACCGCACATCGGATTTGGGGGTGCGGCATCTTTCGTGTACCAGCGTCAATCAAGACGCCATAACAATAAATGAATCGTTAACAAATAGAAGAAGTCTTTTAAGAAGAGCAAATGATACTTTTGGCTACCGCATACGTACGAAAATCGGAGCATGGAACGTACGATCCTTGTACGGCGAAGGTAGATACGAGCAGGTTGAGCGTGAAATGCTTCACCTTAAGATCAGTATCCTGGGCATCAGTGAAACTAGGTGGAGAGGAAGAGCCGAATACAGAGCTGACTCTGGGCAAACGAGAATGCTGTATTCCGGGGAGGATGAAAGAGAGGGTGGCCAAAGGCTGCATGGTGTCGGAATTATGTTGAACGAAGAAGCAAGGCGTAGTCTTATATCCTGGGCGCCCATTTCTGCAAGAATAATGACAGCAAGGTTCCGTTCAAAAATTCGCAACGTCACAATAATTCAGTGCTACGCCCCCACAAATGAAGCGACCGAGGAAGACAAAACCGCTTTCTACACTCATCTTAACTCAGTTTACAGTGGTGTTCCAAGAGCCGACATCATAATTGTCATGGGAGATCTCAATGCCCAAGTCGGATCAGACAACTACGGTCTGGAACGCGTCATGGGGAAAAATGGCTTGGGGTCACGAAATGAAAATGGCGATTTGCTGGTCGATTTTTGTAACGCTAATCGTCTTGTACTGGGTGGAACTGTGTTTAAACATAAGACTTGCAACAAAATCACCTGGGTACATCCGGATGGTCAAACTGAAAACCAAATTGACCACATCATGATTCAGCAGCGATGGAGGAAGTCAATGTGCGATGTTCGGAGCATAAGAAATGCCGACATTGGAAGCGACCATCATTTGGTTCTCATGAGTCTCAAGCTACGAACGGCAGCTGTACAACGTCAATCACAGGGTGCAGCAAGGAATTCGAAGTTCAATACAAATGCTTTAAGTGATCCCAACATATGTCGTAACTATGTCACCAACCTTAACGACAGAGCTTCGTCATTAAATGGAATACAACATTCAACAATTGATGAGATGTGGGGTGATATAAAAAGTGTTTTTATGGATGCTGGATCCGAAACTGTACCCAAGCAGTCGAGAGTTAGAGACTCTTGGATATCCCAAGACACCTGGGATAAAATCGAGCTTCGCAAATCGTTGAAGATGCAAATAAATGCCGAAGCAGATGCTCAACGAAAGGCTGAATTGCGAAGAGAGTATCGCTTAGCACATAAGATGGTCTATCGCTGTGTGAGACGAGACAAGAGGGTGAGGTTAGACGGTCTCGCAGAAAATGCGGAAAACGCTGCAAGAAGAGGAGACATGAGGGAATTGTACCAAATATCCAAGGAAGTTGTCGGGAAGAAAACCAACACCAATCATCCTGTAATGGATGTGGATGGTACACTTTTGGTATCAATCGAAGATCAGCTGCGCAGGTGGAAGGAGCACTTTTGTGCCTTGCTTAATGAGGATTCTGTCGAGCAGAGTGCTGAAGTGCCCCAGCTTAACGAGATGCGTAGATCATATAGGGGTATTGACATCGAGCCCCCTACAGTACTGGAAATTCAATCTTCGATAAATCTTCTCAAAAACAACAAAGCAGCTGGACTTGATGGTATACCAGCCGAGTTCCTGAAAGCTGACCCTGTCAGAACGGCTAGTATTCTACACCCGTTGATACAAGCTGTGTGGGAAAATGAAATCTATCCCAGCGACTGGAAGGATGGTGTAATTGTTAAGTTGCCAAAGAAAGGTGATCTTAAGAATTGCAACAATTGGCGAGGTATTACAGTTTTGTCCGTTTTTCCAAAATTAATGGCAACCATCATTCTGGAGCGGATAAAGGTTAGAATCGAGTCTACACTCAAGAGGCATCAAGCTGGTTTCCGCAGTGGGCGGTCTTGTGTCGACCATATCAACACTCTGCGTATCGTTCTTGAGCAGTCTGCGGAGTTTCAATCACCGCTTTACCTCATGTTCGTGGATTTTGAGAAGGCCTTTGACCGAGTCAACCGTGAATGTATATGGAGATCACTTCTTGGTAGAGGAATTCCCCCAAAAATTGTTGCCATTATAAGAGAGTCCTATAACAACGCAAGATGCTTTGTTTTACACAATGGGCAGCTATCCGACTCTTTCGAAGTGCGGCAGGGTGTGAGACAGGGAGATGTTCTATCGCCAATTCTCTTTCTACTGGCGATTGACGATGTCTTGACGGCCAGCGTTGGAACATCAGAGAGGCAGGGCATCCAATGGAGACCGTTTGAAAGGCTAAGCCACTTATACTTAAGACACACATGTGGTTTACATACTATAGTTTTGATGCCATGGTATTGGCAATACCATTTTAGTTGACACACATCTCTATGTGGTTTCAGGTGACACATCTCTAATTCTTATTTATGTCATTCATTTTCTGTCAGTCAATGAAAATAAAACAAAATTAAATTAGATAGTAGAAATTAAAAACATAAAATGGAATTATTGAGTGTCATTATTTCGAACAACATTAAAATTGTATGTTTAAATAGAAACAAAAAAAAGTTTCTGCGATTGGCACTGTTAGCCAAATATAAAAGCAAGCGATACAGGTCTTTGGCATTGTTGGAGAATAGAATTCCAAGGGCTCGTCGTTTCTGGACCATAGTAAGTAATCTAATCCCAAAGATGCAAGTTACTTTTGTTTTCTGATTACAGGTTGAAGCGTCTCACTACTGGGAACTTGATGTTCCTAATTTTTCGGAAGAAAAATTCAAAAATAGTTTTAGGGTCAGCAGGGATACTTTTAGGTTTTTGGTGGAAAGTTTAAGTAATTTGAAAAGGGAGGATACAAGGTGGCGTCTCGCTATTCCACTTGAAAAGAGAGTGGCAGCCGTACTGTATGCTTTGGGGTCATCCGCGGAGTATAGAACTATTGCTAGCCTCTTTGGAATAGGAAGAACTACGTTGGGAGAAATGGTTTTAGAAGTCTGCGACGAATTGTGTAAGCAATTACAACACCAAGCCTTTGATGCCTATCCACCTACTCAAGAAAAAATACATGAAATTGTCACAGGCTTCGAACAGCTTGGTTTTCCACAATGCTACGGTGCCATTGATGGTAGCCACATCGAAATTAATCCACCAAAAGAAGAAGCAACGGACTATTTTAACTTTAAGGGATGGCATTCAACAATTTTGTTTGCTGCTGTGGACTATAGGTACAGGTTTACCTATGTTAATATTGGAGTACCTGGTAGAAGCAACGATTCTACAATATTTGAATGCTCATCAATCAAAGACTTTCATCTTAATCATGAATTATTTCTACAAAATTCAAAACTTATAGAAGATGTAGACATACCTATCCTTTTGATTGGTGATTCAGCATTTCGGCTTTCAAAATATATCATGAAACCTTTTCCGTTTTGTATGGAAATGTCTGAGGACCAAAAAGTTTTCAATAAACAGCTATCCAAATGCCGACGCGTTGTTGAAAATGCATTCGGACATCTTAAGTGTCGATTTAGAAAGATAGGCCGAGGCCTTGAGGTTAAAATTGAAAATGTGAACTGCATTGTGAAGGCTTGTTGTATATTACATAACATATGTAATAACCGCAATGATAAAATCAATAAAGCCTGGATTCATGAATTTGAAAAGCGAAAGAAACGAGCACAACCTCAAAGAAGGACCGCTAGCAGAGATCTTGACTTGTCAGGAAATGTTATCAGAAATGCTATTATGGAAAGCTTTTGTAAATACTTTTTCTCATTTTTCTTAGGATTAAGAAACACACAAATGCACACTACACTTTTAATAAAAAGCCGAATCAAAATCTAATTGGAAAACATTTGTTTATTAAACAATGAACACTTATTTTATTTATTTAAAAATGCGGACAATATCCTATTGTTTTCTTCGAGAAGATTTACTATCTTCTCGTCATTTTCGACACATTTCTTCAAATATGTATCGAACTTTTGCTCCTCTTGTTTCGCCAGTTCAAAAAAACTCTCTGCAATGTTTTTCTTTTTCTTTTTAGGTGGAACTGGCGTTTCTGATGGTGGTGATGCTTCAGCCTCCAATAATGTTCCCGATAATTGGATTGAAGGTGAGGAGTGGGGCACCGAAGAGTTTCTGGCATCATCAATTTCGGTTTCTGATTAATGAAATTGATATTTTAATAAAAAGCTATATCTAATATTTTTGAAATAAAAACTTACCGTAAAGAAAAGTTTCGTCCATCATTTCCTTCACATTATTTGCTTTGTAGCAGCCCAGAAATTCATTTAGAATATCATAAAATTCCCAATTAGAGGGTGATCCTCCAGTTGGGCCAATTTTTTGTTTTTCTTTTCTAAATAAAAAAGAAGACAAATTTTAAACAGATAGCATAATAAAATCATCCGCTTGGAGAGAACTATTTTAGCTGAATTTGGAAAATTTATTGTAACTTACCTGAATCTTTTGGTCAAATTATTAATTCTTGTTCTGAGCTCCGTCTCAGTGAGCTCAATTCTACTCTCTTCTTTAAGAATGTTGCACATTTCTTTGTAAATTTGGGAATTCTTAATATTGCCCCTCAATTTATGGATGCTATGCCTCCACACATCAATTACGCAATATATCTCAGAATTACCCAAAATTTATCTTTTTTTTTTGTTCTCCATTTCAATTATAATGAAATATTTTGTTTTTTCAATGAGCGAAATTTCTATTTTGAATTTTTTTTTGAAAAGTAACAAAGATGTCGTACGGATGTTCATGTCATATAGTTCTTAGATTTCTCACCATAAAAGAAAAACGCTAGTATCGTTGAAAGGCAACGTATACTACGATAAAAACCCAAGTTTTGATACCATGCTAATACTATTTTGCTCACGTCGTTTAAGCATGGTATTAAATGACACACTTGTGGTATAAGGGAATACTATAGTATCCGTACCACCAGTGTGTCACGGGTATTAGACTATGCCGATGATATATGTCTCTTGGCAAATAACATCAGCGGGCTGAACGGGATGTGTCAAGTTCTGAAGTTAAAAGGAGAGGCGAGTGGTCTTAAAATAAATAGCAAAAAGACAAAAATAATGCTCACAGGCCGCTCCACACATCAGCGTATTTTAATACAGGAGACGCCAGTTGAAGAGGTTGAACAATTTAACTACCTTGGAAGTATTGTTTCAGCAAATGGTGGTACTGATCTGGACGTTCAAAGTAGAATAAATAAAGCTCGCGCAGCCTTCGGTTCTCTCTCCCAAATTTGGAACTCATGTCAAATCTCCTTGCGCACAAAGTTGAGATTCTTCGAATCCAATGTCAAATCCGTGCTGTTATATGCTTGCGAAACCTGGAAAGTCACGACTACCATCTCAAAGAAATTGCAGGCTTTTGTGAACCGTTGTCTACGCCATATTCTAAAAATTCGCTGGCCACAAATTATATCAAACGAGGAATTGTGGCGCAGGACAAGCCAGGAGCGGCTGGACGTTGGCATAAGAAAGCGTAAATGGCAATGGATTGGTCACACACTGAGGAAACCAAACGATGAAATTGCAAAGCAGTCTTTTGAATGGAATCCTCAGGGTGCACGGCGGGTTGGAAGACCAAGAACAACATGGAAATCAACTGTTCTAGCAGAAGCAGACTCCCAGAGAAAGACGTGGCCACAGTTAAAATATCTATCTGCAGACCGAGAAGGATGGAAACGATTTGTTGGCGCCCTATGCCCCAACCGGGGTTACAGGACTTGATGATGATGATGATGATAGATATGTATATGTGCACATACATATATATCTAAATATTTCACTTTTGTGTGTGTAAGTGACATTTTGATAATAAAATATGCTTATGTTGCCACTATTCAACCTCCAAACGCGTTTAGCTTATAATGAGTCTATTTAACGTTGCATAACAGCCCTATTCTGGTAAACCTCACTGATACCACACAAGTCACAACAACCTCACAAGGTGAGGTTAATTTGATTTTGTGAGGTTTTCGTATTCTGGCAGCAACCTCATAGCTTGTGATCCTCACAAAAGCTATCGAAACTCTGATCTCCTTCGGAGGAGGTCACACATAAAAAGTAACACTTGTGATTTCAAATATTATGACATTTACATGTTTGTTTGTGTTTTTCTTAACTTCTTCCTCCTTAAAATAAATAAATGAATGAAAAATAAACATCCTTGCATGCGTTTAGCTAATTTATTATAAAAAAATAAAACAAATCATGTTTCTTTTGACGTAATAAATATGTAGGTGCGTTCAACATAAATCTAGAAGATTTTTAAAGTTCACTTATCTATCTTTCTATGACAGTCGGCCAATCAGATCCCAATAAAACAAGAAACCATAAACATCTGACATGCTTGAACGTGCCCATTCACCGTGGTGAGTTTCTTGTGAGGTCTCTCGTGAGGATTTCCCCAGAATACCGAAAATGTTATCGAATCACAGTAAACCTCACAAGGAAAACCTCACAAGAGCTTATGACTTGTGAGCCCTCACAACGGCAGAATAGGGCTATAAGTTTAATGAATAAGGTTTGCGCTCAGATGCATGATAACGAGTACATAGCACTATGCACAAGCTATGATGCGTTTATGAATAAGGCTGTATGGAAACTCGTTTTTCTTCTGTGATGGCGTCGCTAAGCCCCGATGTCGTTTTGTTCGTCCGATTCCCTTGGGCTTGCAAAAAAATACACCTCATATTAACAACTGCCATATCAGTTCGTGTACTTCCCAAAACTACGATTTCTTAAAGTTTTAAAACAAATTTTTTTATAAAAACCTCGACAGAACTTTGGGAACTCTCTCGTGAGCGCTGCCTTTGGTCTGAAACAGTACAAATTTTCAAGTGTGGAACGGGTTCCCACTAAATCTGGCGGCTTCCAACTGTTTGAAAGTCAGCAAGGAGCAAACCTATGGCTAATCGCTAGATTTTCAAGAAAACGAAAAAATCGCTAATTTTTCTGGTAACAACACTCACAAGATGTGCAGACGACATAGCTGTTCTTTGTGGAACCTGTGTGCTTGACACTTGTTATCTTTTTTGATTCTTTTTTTTTCTTTGGTTTGGAGCTGTTTTTCATTTCATCACAACACAACAAAAAACTAATTTAATTCTCGTCCCTGCCGATGTAAGTAAATTTATTTATTTTAATACTTTTAACATCATTTTTTTCGTTCAATAAATAAAAAACACAAACTTAAAACAAAATGTTTGTATTGGCATCTTTAAATGTAGATTACTACCTACCAACTCTTGTTTTTTGAAGAATTTTCTTGGATAGGTAGTAACTTTCCTTTTTTATTTTTATATAGAACAATCCTTTAATGATGGATCTTCCAAATCTACCAACCACATTTGTTATTAAAGTCCCACAAACCATACCAGACACAAATTTCATAATAAAAACAGAATGGCATCAAAGTGATGTTAACTTACAAATTCTTGATAGTCACAAATCCCAAGAATGGCAAGGTAATATTTCCTTTGACGATCTCAAACAATCGGCAGAGGAATTAGAAATTCCATATGATAAATTTGTCGATGAATGCAGAGAAGCATTAACTACCAATGGGGGTGCAGAATATTTCGAATATTTGCTGGAAAATAATAAATTTAATTTAATGAAAAAGGACCAATTCCAGATCCAATATCTTGAACTAGATCTTACGACAAACACCGATTTAAAGTCGAATTTCGCTTTGGCAGCAGTTGACTTGATATCATCTTTACGAGCAGAACTATCCGTATCGAAAGAAGCATCGAAAGAACTGAATGAGAAATACCAAACGATGGTGAGCACAATGGAAAAGTGTTTTGAAGAGAAGAATCAATTGGAAAAGAACCTTCTTGAGAAGTTGGCCGTGCTCCTCAATTCAAAGAAAGATAAAATTGCCGAACTGCAGGACTTGCTTGTGGAAAAGAACAAAATGCTAGAAGATGCAGGCGTATTCTCGGAAGAATCTACAGAAAAACAAACAAAAAGAAAATCAACAGACTTGTCCCCAAATGATGATGAAGATTTCATGCAACCCACGCAAGTTATGACACAACCTATAAGCCGAACCTTACCAAAACGAGTTAAACTAGTAAGTTAAGCCTGAAAGAGCAGGCAAGGGATCACCTTCTACAAGTAAAAGGGTAACATTTATATTAATTTAGCCATTAAAACGTTTTTAGTACAGATATGTATGTACCTATGTATTTTATTGAATAAAAAAAAAATCGAAGGGCTTATTGTTGGCATAACATGTACAATTCCACTTTTGTATATTTGTTTACTAACGTGTTCTATTCCTAATAATCATGATGGTAACAAGTTTCTTCTTGAATTTCATAAAATGCATGTATGAAAATCCATCCACAAAATATTCAATTTTAATGTTTTGAACAATTCCATACCAAGTAGTAGATATTTAAAATCATAACTGCTAACTTAGAAGCACTTTAGGAGGCAGCATTATTTTCTATACGCCCAAAGCCTTAACTTGGATTTAATGAGCTAGTAAACAATTTATTCTCAATCTGCCTGCTGGAACAACTGATAACGAAAGTTCTTCCCTATTCTTCTGTTCCTTCTAAAAATAAAAGCCAAAAATGGTGTGGTTTATAAAGTTATTTCAGTAAGCCTTTTGAGCCATCAAGAAATTTTGTGAATGTTTATTATCAAGTCAAAATCTTAAATCTGATAAGAGTTAATTTTGGAGTTGTTACAGAGAAAATCCGCATTAGTATACGTTCTTGCAAGCAGCTATGGGTCTTTTTTTCTTCTAAGCTAAGAGCATGAGTCATTTAGTTTAAAACTTTATTTCATTAAAAAAGATTTGCTTAATTCTAGACCAATAATGTAGCTGCGCCTGTCGACTTACCTGCAGTACTGTTTAAAGCACCTGGAATTGACTTGGTAGAAAAATAGATAAGTTCTTTATTTTCGATCTAATTTGGTATGTATAACATTTTCAATTAAGTATACGGACATGTTAATTCTGCCGTCTGGATAAGAAATAAATTTGGAGGCGCGACAGTTCATGGAGGGGCTAGTAATTTTATTTGCTTAGATATACTTGTTCTAAATCCAGAATTTTTGTATTTGGTAACTCTAAACTTCTGAAATTTCATTCGATATTACTTTCTCTACAAAAAAATAAGTATTTCAGCTGGTTAGGCATGACCATCCATGACGATAAACGACACGACAATTTTTTTTTTTATAAAAATAGAAAATCATTTTCATAAAAAGTTATACCTACATATATACCTACACATTTATGTAATTTTAAGAGCTCAACAAAATAAATGCTTGCCCTAACTTTGAGAAAAGATGAAAAAACTTTTTCAAAAGCGCAATATGATAAAGAAAGTGATTTGTATGTAATGCTTGCTTCTTAAAATTATTTATTTTTATTAAAAACACAGAAAATAATAAAAGCCTCTGTTTACTTTTCTAATTTATATTTGGGCTTTTTTGGTCAATTTAAATTTCTATGCAATTAACATTTTCTGTTTACATTTTTCACAAGAGAAAAAAAACAAAACAAGAGAAAGTTTCTGGAAAAGTACAATTTGTTGGATTTTAATTTCATTTTTGTTCTAAAAAGTTATACGAATTCAGCTTTAAATTTGAATCGAAACAACTTTCGAATTGAATTGACCGTTAAAAATCAAATATGTAAATAAGATAATTTCACTTTCTATAATGTCGCCTCTAATCATTAACATAAATGTTTGTGCCTACATTGGCATTTTTATAATCGAAGTTTCATTCATTCCCAGTAGAAGCGGCATGTATTGATTTGGCTGCTGGTGTATAGTTTTTTTGATTGGCAATGTAGAAGCATTCGGAATGCGTGTAAAAACGCTTCTGAAAATGTTCTATTGCCATTCAGACCGACAGTTATCTTCTTGGCTTTATATGATTTATATGCTTTATATGATTTTAAGAAAGTTTTCCTGTTACTCAATTTATTTGTCTATTTTCTTGATAAACAATATCATCTCGTTCATATTTCTGAGCGCCACGTTTACAAAAAATGTAAAAAAAAAACTATTTGAACATTGGACGCATGCTACGCTTCAAATATGTGTGTACCTTGCTACAAAAGCATCAGTATCAAATATTGGATGTGTTTTATATTCGATTTATTGGTGTTCCGGATCGGAGAGTTCAATCTTAACGGTCATTCATTTCTTTTTCATAATCGACTTTCCTTGAAAATGTAAAAAACAAAAACAGAAAGAGAATAAAATTTTAATTTGATTATTAATTTACTTAGGCCTTCTGCACACGACACGTCACGTCATAGACGTGTACAAGATTCGTCATGCAGCGACGACTTCTCTACGCCCAATCTTCTGCACACGAAGCGTATCGTCATCGTCAAATAATATTTTATGCAAAAATCTATTTGATTTTGCATTTTATATCATTTGTATTAAAAATATCAATCTTTTTATTTATTAAATCCCATGCTTTTTCTTTCAAGTCTCTTCTGGAGTATTCTTGCCATGTATTATTGTACAAACACTCACTCTCCACCAATAACACAAATTTTTCGATGAATCTGATATTTAAACAAATTGTCCATGCACATAATGAAACATTTACGACCGGCGTCATCGAAGATACTGACACTGCTGTACGACAAGCGATTTGCTGCTTGTGTGCTGTGACGAATTTGTTTTGCGTACGCCTCGTGTGCAGTTATTCATTGAAATCAATGTGCGCTGCACACAATCTACAAATAATCTGCATACAAGTGCAGTACGCGTCTATGACGAGACGCGGCGTGGGCAGATGGCCTAAGAAAGTTTAAAAAATGAGCATATCGTACAATATTATACATATCATTTTTGTTGTAAATCTGTACCTTTATACCTAAATAAATAATAGTCTTAAACAAAATTTGTGGTACCATTTTCTCAAAAAAAAATTCAACCCATTTCGATATTTTTTATATATGTTTGGAAAGCCAAGTGTGGGTCCATTTTAGTTGAGAAACATTTAACACTGCCGATCACTGCATATTCAAAAAAAATTTAAACCTAAAAATATGATTTTTTGTTTCAAATTTCAATTATTTTCTATCTTGAGCTAAAAATAGATTTTGTGGTTACGTGCCTAGGATTCAATATTTACTGCTATTTTTATAACTATGTATCTAGTTATTCCGATGTAGATTAAATTTTGTGTATATTCATTTGCTTTAATTAAACAAAATTGTAGTTTCATTAATTTTAAGCCAATCTTTATTTTTTGTCAAGCCAGAAATTCGAACAACTTGTCAGATGGCAAATGAAGGCTATTTTCTTTTTCCTTGAAACAAAATGGTATTAAAAAAGTATTGAAGGTTTGAGAGAAACTGTGATACTTTTCTTATAACACCCCTGTTCATTCGTAGAAACGCCAAACCAAAACGTCTAGTTTTTGCTGTTGACAGAAACATCAAAAAATCAATTAAAAATATAAATCAGAAATCAGCCAGCGGAATGCATAATGCTAAAAGAAAACTAAAAATATTTGTACAACAATTGCTTAAATGAGTGATTCGGATGATACAGATATTCTGTTATTAATACCACCAGATTTTTTCCTTTCAACAACGCTATCCGATAACCGGCTGAATGATTGTTTCCCTGAAGAGTACATCACCAGTAACATGTCCTCCTCTAAATGGGAACCAATTCAATCCACATCAGCCATTCCATCTGGAGCGGCTAACTTTCATCAGTTTCTTCCAACAACTCAGCAAATCGAGTTGGACAATATCAATGCTCGTTTGACAAACATTGAAACGAATTTTTCTCCACATTCCGACTTGTCCACAATATCGAATAGCACCCATCACAATGGAGGTGAAAGACGTAATATTCCACGAACAAATACACTGGTCCATTCAACTCCAAAGGATCATTTGAATGAAAATCTACGAGGTGGTGAAGAATACAATGGAGTTCTTAAAGAAATCGATCATTTCTTGGAAGACAGAAAATACCACTCGTTGTGGAATGCTAATGGCATCCGTGATCATCATCGTGTTGAAGAACAAACAGCATCCTTGCCAAATGTTATCAATCGGCCTTTCGAAGAAGATGTTCCAACTCCTTCAGCTGTCCGACAAAACCTTGTTAGCTTAAGTGAAATGTGGAGTAAAAACGCACCAGGAAACTTGACGCTTAAGGAAGAGCAATATCGTCGGTTGCATTTAGAGAAAACCATTAGTAATTTACAGAGTAAGTTACTGGAGTATCAACAAAAAATCTCAGTGGCATTGGAAGTAGATAAAGCTAAGGATAAGGCACTGAGAAGCGCTGAGATGGAAAGTGATAAGTAAGATTTTGTACATACATAATCATTTTTCCAGGCAAACATTAATAATTTCTCTTGCAGATTACATCTAGAAGTAAACAGACTGAGGGACACTCTGAGTAAGATAGAAAATGATCATCAAAGTTTGGCTGAAAAATATGAAATGATCCAGAAAGAATTAGCGCAGGCATTAGGTCTAGCAGCAAAATTTCAGGACAAAAATGAAAAGCTCGAGAGTGAACTACAAAACTGTCATAGGTATGTTAGAGAAATAAAATTCACTTGTTAGCTCTTATATAAAAAAACGAGTGTTTTTAGTTTAATTTATCCATTTTTTATTCGTTCATTAAAATTTCTAGAAAAACTACGGAAAACAGCAATTTTCAGAAAAAGAAGATTGAAGAACTAGAAATTCTGTTGCGTTCCTGTAAAAAATCTGAAGAGTACTCTACAAATGAATTAACTAAAATGAAGGATCGTCTCACTAAGTCTGAATATCGAGCAGATAAGGTACAAATTAACCCAAATTTGTTTTTCTTATATATATTAAATATTTTATTCATGTCTTCTTAAAGGCTTCCAACCGTTGTGAAGAAATGGAAACTCAATTAGAAACTCTTAAGAACTTCAAAGAGCAAGCGCAGGAATTGATGCAGAAGCATAAAAACCGTGCAGATAGTTTAGAAGACCAGAAAAAATCACTAAACGAAAAACTTTGTTCATTAACAGAAAAAGAAGTAAAACTATATTCAAAAATAAAATTGAGCTATATTTTAAATTAATGACTTTTTTTTTTATTTTAGGGAATATTACAGAAAAAACTCGAAAGTCAGCGTCAAGGCTTGAAGCTCCATTACCAACAACAACTTGAAACTGTTGTTGCACAAAAGCTAAAAGAATTTCAAGGACAATTGGATAAAGTTGAAGAATCTCTGAAGCAGGAGGGACGTGATCGAGAACGTTTGATTGCCGAACGAGCTATGAAGCAAATGGAACTAATCAATGAAAAAAACGAACAAGAATTGAATTTATTGCAAGAGAAACACGAAGAAGAAGTGGAACTCTATCGAATTCAACTAGCAAATGCATCGAAAAAAATCGCTGAGCTAGAATCAAAGCTTAGTTCCTATAAGACTAAAAGGTATTTTTCAGTCTTTCATATTGTTTTTATTAAATAACTTGTTTTATATAGAGCTGATATTGCTGAGAAATTACATAGCGTAATGGAGGTACAATGGCAGAAAGCATTAGAAATTTTAACAAGCCCAAACACACAAGCAATTGAAAAACCAGTTTCAACAGAAAATGTTCAAAGTACAGCTGAAAATGAACAATTTGAAACACCAAAATCAAGCCGACAAAATCGAGCAACAGAAGATCCTACAAATATAGATCGGTTACAAGCATATATTGAATTGGTAAAATATTTAATGTAAATATTGATTACATAAGAATATAAAAATGTTTTTAATTTAGCTTTTGAGTAAATCACCGGAAGATATTGAAAACCTTAATGAACTTTTATCGAAAACAAAATTGACTACTAGTGGAAATAAAAATAAAAATCAGCAACGTTTAATCAACAACGGTAAACCTCCTTGGAAAGGCTAGATACAAATATTATTAAAGTGCATAATTTTGCAGAAGCAATCAGTTTAAATTTAAGAAAAACAAGTAATAAACAATTATTTTTATATTTATATAAGTTGTCGCCAACTAATTGAAAGACCTGGGTAACTGTATATTTTGCATTTTTAATAATGCGAGTGAGAACAATGGACATTTTGATGGTTCTTCTTACAAACAAAAATGTTTTTGTTAAGATTATCTCAAAAATAAAAAATCGAGTTACCCAGTTCTTGCAAATAATAAAGGTAGCGATGCTGATGCATTATAGGAATTTTGGTTCCTAAGACTGAATTTTTGATAAAATATACATATATTTTTGTATTTATAATTAATTTATGTGTTTAAATTTTTCTATGTCAACGATAATAATATTATACCGAGGTCTGTTAGTTAACAAAGAAGCTTTGAGAAAGGAAAAAAACAGCTACGACAACAGCAAATTTGAAGTAAGTGGGAACGAAGTATACAAACCAAGTGTGGATGGAAACCGAAAAGACAATAGCATGAAGGTAGGTGCGCTTTATAAATCGAAAATCTTTTTGGCTAAAATTTAACCTAACGAAAATAAATAGATTTTTGTTTGTAAAAATTGCCATTTCTCTCAAATTTTGTAAACAGGTACTAGTTGCCAAATAAATATTAGAAACCAAGGTTTTTTTTAATTACTATTCAATTCAACTATTAACACACTTTTTCTTACTTACCAAAAGCTTACATCTTCAATACTGAACCCCATTTGTTTGTGCTATTCAGCACTCTTTCCTAACAATCCATTTTCTTGGCCAACCAAAAGCTTATGAACATCTTCAATTCTTGAACCATAAGATTCAAGTTCGTTGGATTCTGGACTTTTTCACATAGGGGCTTCTTGTATGGATCCAATCTTAGTTGAGCCACGTTCGCAATCGATGTCTTATCTCGACTTATCTGTTCCATAATGTCCCTAAGAAAAGCTCAGGATCATTTTCTCAACTTCCAATGTGTCAGTCTCTAAGATCTTCCTAAACTTTCTATTCGTTTTTTTTTTATACAAGTTTGCAATTAATTTTGACTATAGATACACTTTTCCCTGTAGCATTGGGTTAACAGTACACGCACACATGTACACATACATATTCAAGGTAGTCAAGTCAGCCCTATCATCCTATACGATCGTAATAAAAGTGATTTTCGATTTGTATGAAATGTAAGAATTTCGCATGATTGAAAACTTTTCGATCGATACTCGTGACTTTTTTGTTATTAATCTTAAATAAAGGGTTCGGGCATTGATGATTCTTCTACGTCAATGCCTATAAAAACCCATAGATCTGCGAGGACATCATGCTGAAAGTCGAAATGTTACAGAAACATTTAACAAAATAAAACTCTCAAAAATGGTATTGAAAATAAATAGGTATTTACTTTATTGAACCATTCAATTAGTTTTATATATTTTATATATAAGCCCTCATTTGAAGCACCGTAATACCGAACAAAATATAATATTTTTCGTGTAGTTTGATTGTTTTATTTATTTATTCAAATCTATTTTATGTCTTAAAACTAAATCTATTTCTTTTTAAAATAAAACAAAATACAAAATACGAATTTTCTTTACAGTTATTAAAATTATTAAAAAAAAAACGAAAAAAATAAAATATTTTTGTGTATAAAAAGACAATAAACATTAAGTTCGTGTATACCTCGTGCAAGTTTAGTAAAAAAAAATCATAAATACATATATACTGTTTTTTGTTAACACAATAGTGCTTCTATCTATTTTGGAATTCTACATTGTTCTTCGTAGTTTTAATGTTTGTTTGTTTTTTTTTTGTCTATAAAATTTGAATAAATTATAAATTTAACAAAACTAATATGTTCTTACAAAAATGTGTTTTGTTTTTAATCATATTTCTCTTTTTTATAAACTTAGATGTCTTAAACTTAAACGCTTTGAACTGATATTAATGATAACTAGACAAACAAAAGCGAAATCACATTCAACATTATTTAACACAACCGAGTAAAAAAATATATAAAAAAAAAATAAAATATTTTGCTCTAAATCGAAAAAAAAAACTATTTATGTATGTGGAGAAAGATAGAATAGATAAATAGAGAGAACGATAAGTTTTAAAAATCACAGTTTAAAGTGATAAATCGAATGGAAAGTTTTAAATTGTAGATAAATAGAGATATAGTATTATTATTAAGGAATAGGATTGAAAGAGATCATATGTATTTAAAATATTTCATCATTACCAGGAAGTCCTAATCGAGCATATATCACACTGGAAAACTATTGATATACTTAAGAATGATTTCTTTCAGTAAACTAATTATTCTTTATATGTAGATTGACCAAGGAATGGAACAATTACATCAATCATATTTGGGTAAACTAGATATTTGTTGACTTCATCGCAAAGTTTGCTTTCAATTACTTTTGTTATGACACTCCAATCGAATGTGTGATCGCCCACAGTTGGGGTCGCAGAAATCCATAGTCTCGGTGGTCCACGGAAGCTAAACAAAATAATATTCGTATTTGTTTTTAGGAAACATCAAAAATATTTTCTTTTTAACGTAATAACTTACGAAAGCCAAATTCGATCTGAAGGAGGCGGTGGAATGTTAATTGTAACTCTTCCAACCAGGCCTTTCAAATCCACGCGTAAGGTAATATTTGTGCTCATGTTTTCCATAGCTTTTTGGACGTATGACAATTCAGTGGCATACTGGAAGAGATTGGAAGCAGCAATACGATCCACAATTTTAAATAAACGCTTTGCGTTGCCCGGCGAAGAATTGAAAAATTGAGTGCTGAAAATAGAAACAAAAAAATATTATGAATAAGTAAAACAAAGTCTCCAAGTCGTTCATACTCCGAGGAAGTATTTTCCAATGATCCCACAGTAGGACTGCCAGTTTCAGAGCTCGAGGCACCGCTACTTTCAGCATCACTGTCATAGATAGCACAATTGGTTAAAACTTCATCAATTAGCTGATCGGTATTACTAGCAGCCATCTCAGCTTCGGAAAGTGTTGGGGGCGGTGTACTGCCCATTGATGGGGCTCCATTTAGTAGCGACAATCCAGCGGGATCAGAAACAACAACTTTTGTATGCTGTCGCTTTAAACGCAGCAAATTAAGTTTGGTTGTTATTGTCATGTGCATCAGGCCTTCGTATGTTAAATCGGCATCGATCCAAGTTCCACGTTCATCAATTACGGCCTGAGAAACACGATGTATCAACGGTGGTGTATCACCCAAGAAAATTTGAGTTATCGATACATCTTCCATAAATCCAGGTAACTGGAATTGATATGATAATTAAAAGACCATTTGAAAAAAATAAATTGCCTTAAGCTATTTTTTTACCTTGATGGAACTTAATTTCTTTTGAAGAAAGTCTTGAATTTTGCTTAAAAGAATTGGGTCATTTAAGCAACTGAAAAGAACACGTCCAACAAGAACATTAGCCCATACTACACTTCCGCATGGGCCCAGGAACAAAGATTGATCAATTCCTTTCCATAGTTCATCTTCTTGGCGTTTTTCACGGCGATTCTGTGTGCAAATTAAGAATATAAAAAACCAATTATATGATGACTATGTTTAATAGAAAAGAAGGGTTGGGTTTTGAGTCCAAGGTGATTACACTTCTTAAAATAAAATGCACGACTGGATCGCACGTATTTGCTCTTATGTGAAAGTTGCTTGGAATTTAAGAACTTTTAAAATATGCAAGTCATTATAGAAAAATTTATAAATAATATAAAAAATATAGAAAAATACATAAAAAGTATTTAAATTATTCTTTAAATTGTATAGTAAAATAGCTTAGCGCTCAAAATCAAGTATGCCATTTTATTATTTGAAAAAATAGGAATACATATGTATATGCAAAAAATTAAAAATCGTTGGAGCCGTTTTCTTAAAAACTATTTTTTTATATATAAAATATTGGTTATATTTTTAAAACAAAATTTTGGGATGCCAGTTTTGAATATTTATTAATATACATTAAAAATTCATTTTCAAAAAAATTCATCAACCCGTTTTCAAAATATTGAATTAAAAAAAAAAAAATTTAATATTTTAAAAAAAATCCAAAATTTACTTTTTTTAAATTTTTGAAATTTTTGTACACCAAAAAGTACACCATTATATACATACAATAACACACTGATTTTTTTATCGTTGGAGCCGTTTTCGAGACAAATAAGCTTTTTCTTTACGGTTGTATGGCAAGTACCGCCATTTTTGGAGCTAAACAAAATTCAATTTTCCCTCTGGAGTTACAAAAAAAACCTTAAATTCAAAATTTGAAGAAGGTAGGTTGAGGTACAGACAGACAGAATTTTGACACCCATTTTTTTGGTGTTCTCTATCATCGCACGAATCCAAAACTAGCCCTATAGTACCTACATACATAATGTATATCGCAAGTAAAAATGAAATATGGCGAAAGATTAACGCAAATCTCAATTCTTGTTTCCTGTTCATAGTTACGGATCCAGGTACTATATAGAATAGCAAAATAAAAACAGCTAAATATGAAAAATGTTCTTCATTCTGAATACTTTTCAATCGGATTTATCGAAAATATGTATATATAAATATTTTATTAAACAAGAAAAAAACTGAGGAAGTTTTATTCTTCATTCTTCAAATAAATCGAACCTTTTTCCTACAAACTTTCGTTGATATAAACAAAAATATAATAATAAAATATAAAATACATTATTAATTAAATATTATTAAAAAACTAAAATTAAATTATAATAATAAATTAAAAAAACCTACTTTTGTTGGAGTTTTTTTGTTCTTCAAATTTGGAGCTTTAAAAACTGGAATGCGGGTTTGATTACAAGCGTTCTACAAAATATTTCAACAGAAAATATAATAAAAAAATAAAACAAACAAATATAAAAAAATATTAAACATATTTGCTGGCGTTATTATGACCAAACAAATTATGTATTACCTGATAACGTGACATAAAGCGGATATATTCAATGGGATTACGAGCTGCACATGTACTTATTAATAAACCTTCATAAGTATCATCCCCACAAGATTCTGGCGATTCATTAGGTATTTTTTCCCAATCTGTGGATTCAGCATCAGTTGATTCGGCTTTGTCTGTGGGAGCTGAGTTTCGCTTCTTTGGTTTATCAGAATGATTGAACTTCTCAGACTTAATGAAGTTTTCGCAAGAATTTGATTCGTCTATAACTGATGCGTCTTCTTTGCTCTAAACATGATAAAATCGAAACAAAAGTCAAAGCTTTAAATTTAAATATGAGTCAAAACTTTGTGAGTAACTTAGATAAAATGCTAAACGCAAGATTTGCACAGCAAACACTTGCAAGGCAGATATAACAACACAAAATACGTAAATGCAAGTGAATTGCGCAGGAAAAGAAATTCAAAGAAAAAATAACCTTAGAAATTTCTGGTAATATTGACGCTGCTTTAGCTGCAGCTTTTATATCTGACTCGGATACCATTATAACATTGGGTAAATGAAGGTCTTGATCATTAATGTCACCAACACTGGCTGCAACAAAACGTCTATACCTGCAAACATTCAGAACAATATTCGATAAATTGTAAGGGTTTAGAATCTCATGTGCCATGTTACCAATCTTCTTTTTCACGATCTCCTCGAGCAAAGAGTAAAATGCGTGTTTCGTCACCGCAAGGCACTGTAACTTCGGTCAAGTCTAGATCTGGGATATTCTCTTGAAGGCCCTGTAACTGCGTAAGGCGAAAAATGAGCATATTCACCAAGTAAGTTAGTTGACAAAGGACTTACATCAGCATTAAGGACTGTAGCTGCAAAATCTAGGTCATTTTCAGGTTCAGTTTGGCCATTGCGCTCCGAACGATCATCAATGGATTCTATGGAGTTTTGATGTGGAATTGAAAGAGGTGCCAAAGTGCTTTCCTTGCTATCAGTACTCTTATTTGATTTATTATCCAAGAGTTTCTCATCCAAACTCTTACTACTTGAAGGGCGTTTCAGTGGCTTTTCTTCTTTGTTATTTACAAAAGTAAATGTATCTTCTGATGATTGTCCATCGGTATTCTTTATTATCAACTGCATTGGATATTTACGACTAAAATATCTAGAGATTTTTGGAAATAACATGTTAAGATGATTTTTAGCAACAGAAAACGGCAAGGGATTTTGTTAAAAATACCGGTCTGTTCAAAATACAAACTATTCAAATGCCATTTAACTTACCTCTTCCTTGCTAAGCCTCGTGGCAACATTTCAACACGGCAACCAAGTAAATTGAAAGTTCGATGGCGGGTGAATGTAATGGTCTTTCTATCAATAACCGACTCATTCCACATTTGACGTTTTGAAACGTGCGCTGTTGTATTCGAAATTCTAAGCATGGATCCTTATAAAATAAATAAGCAATATAAATTTTCTATTTTTTTTTTTTGTCTATGTGTGTTATTTCTAAGCTTACCATCAAGCTTCACATACACCGATTTGGTCATGGAAACATGATAATTACTCGGATCATAGCTATGAATCTCATTCATCCAACCGGTGTAGGTTTTCACAGTCTTGTGCTCTTCCACGGCAGGAATTTCACATATTGGCATTTTTTTGAAGTCAGGAATTTCAAATTTAGACATTTCAGGACCATGTGCAGAGACACGTGCTACAATAAGTTGTTGGGCATAGTCAAAAGCTGAGCTAAAAATCACCATTACTAAGAGACACGAAAAGACACCACGAGCAAAGTCCGGAATTGATGGAATGCATAGAACAATTAAGAGTATCAAAAACGACAAAAATGGAATACTCTTTAAGCAAACATAGATAATGTTGAGGTGGGACTCTGGCCTTTGCACATCCAATTCTAATGAACTGTTTCCTTTAACTAACTGTGTTCCATCTGCCTCAGACGATATTGAGGTAGAACTCATTTTGCCTTCTCCGGATTTTTTAATATTCTCTTTTGAAAGTTCCATCGAGCGTTTCTCATCAGATTTATCTAGATCAGCTTTCATAGTTGGTTGAGTTGAAGAGTTTGATGGAATTACGGGAGGCACCATATCCTCTAACATTTCTACACCTGATTCAATTTCAACTTCTTTCTTCCCAGCAATTATGCCCTTCTTTTCTGTTGGTGTTGTGACTGATGATGTGGCAGTTGCAGCTACTGCTGCCTCAGCACCTTCAACTACAGGCTTCTTTCGTTTTCTTAAAAATGTACTCCGAAGAGATTGACTGGCAGATGCTGCCGGGGTCCCACGATTTGGACTGGGATCTTTTTTGATACTGCTGATGCTGCTAGCACTGCCACTGTTACTGCTATTTATTGTTAATGAAGCTTTGTTTGCAGAAATGGGACCTGGTTGTGTTCGCGATTTTACTTTAGACTTTATGTGATCAAATGACCGCTGTATGCGAGATCTTTCGACATCTCCTTCAAGCAGGATATCCGGTTCAATATCTGAATCTGAATCACACTTGAAAGCTTCCAATGAAAGCTCATCGCTAATTGAACTGTTAATTGTGATATTCTCTTGATCTGAATCTGCATCGTCTGCTAAAAAGTAAGAACATTTTATTTCATTTCTTAAACTGATCCTGAAAGCTAGTAACTAGAGCAAAATCTTACCTTTGCCTAAAAGAGGATTAGTATTTTTGGATGATTTTATATCTTCCATAGCCTGAGATACCTTTCCTTTGATCAATTTCCATGTTCCCACTGAGTTTGATTCGCTGGACGATAAAGTATTCAACACAGTTGCAGCAGTACTGTTTGGTCCTTCTATACTCCCAGATCTATGTTTGCAAAATAACAACCATTTAAGAAACATAATACCAGCATATATTTTGTAGATGCTATCAAAGTCAGAGGACAAAACAAAATAACATAAAAAGTGCTCGTCAGAGTCGCGTCTAAGTACTTGCTTTATTTCTAGTTCCACCGTACTGGAATATTTGTAGGTATATCGGAAATCGAAAAAAAAACTTTTTGTTGATAAAATCTAACTTAGTTGGAAATTAAGAAAGTCCAAGTTAGAAAAAATACTGATAAACTTTAATTTACCTAATGAGCATAGGGTGGGTCAGATAAAATCAATTTTTTTCTTATTTATTTAAATCGTGAAAGCGCCTGCTTGGGGCCTTAAGAAAAATCTATATAATTATGAGACCTTTTAAGTGTGCCTTACAGCCGATGTCTTCACAGAGTACTAACGTTAGTACCGGTTCTAGTCCTAATGTTGATACTCAAATCAATATCTCTCATTTATTCATACTTGTGTGTATGAAGAAAAAAGAAATACTGATTTGTGTACTAACTTTAGGACTAATACCGGTACTAACGTTAGGACTCTGTGAAGAAATTGGCCGTTAGAGCTCCTTTATCGATATTTTGTTACAAATTATATCGGAAGAATAATTTAAACTTTTAAATTTTTCAAATTGCTTACCGTTGTGCCCAACACAAAATTCGTTTGTATATTTTTTTAAGAAAAATAAAATTTTAAGTTGAAATTTCAATTATGTGTATATTTTGAAAATCTAAAATGATTTTTCTTATATGAAAAAAAAGTTGAAGTTAACTGACCCACCCTTATGTTTTCCCTTTTTTCGATGTGGTCCAAAATTATTAGTCATAACTCATGGTTATAAGAAATCTAAACTTAATCATAATTAACTTAATTTCCAACAATTTCCTGGCGTTCAATGTCTGCAACATCATGTAAAAATATGAAATGAAATCAGCAAGTTGATATGTACCTTTTTTTTTTGTTTTTTACACGTTTAATATAGTTTGGTTCGGAGCTGTAAAGTAATTAAGTATATTGGTACTTCAGTACAATTTAAGTACAAATACCTTGTACTTAAAATTTTTAAGTACCAGTACAATTCCTTGGTACTTGTACTTAAAAATTTCAAGTACCAGTACCGGTACTTGTACTGGTACTTTAATTCCACAAAAGTACTTGAAATTTTTGTATTGATTACATTTGTACTTTTGAGATGTACTTAAATACTTTTCAATTCCTTTTTAATTCCAAAAGTACTTTAATTCCTTTTAATTACTTTTAATTCCTTTTCGAAAAAAATACTAGAACTAATATATGTCTTAATAGTACCTACAGGTAAAATAGGATAAATTAAACAAAAAAATTAGTACCATCATGAAACTTGGTGAAAACGTTTCATGTACTATGAGAATGAAAAATCAATAGAGTCTATAAAATATTTCACATGGAAGGGTGTTTTTTTAGGGGGAGAGGGGGGAAGTTGTGGTGTATCAAAGAGAAAAATTAACTTTGATGCAACATATTCATATGACACATGTTTTTAAGGTAGTTTTAAATGCTGAATCAAATGAAACCAAAATCAAGTCGATACGGCCTCCGTGAAAAATGTTATTGTCATTTTTATGTAAGGATGACTATATATTCAATATAAAAGGCTTGTTCACGCCAGCTCATCAGCTCTCTCGTTTCCCTGTACATCACTGACCGGGAACCCAGCAGAGTCTAATGTTATGCTGCATGCCAAGAACCCTAAGCTCTTCACGACAGCAAGCCACAAGCTTCGAATATCAGTTGCAGAAATTGCTTTTATTGCTGCTTGGCTATCAATAAAGAGGGTGATATCAGCTCGTGGTATCGCCATCATTGATATTTGCGTAGCTTCTTTTATCACTGCCAAAACCTCGGCTTGGAAGACACTGCAATAGTCTGGAAGTCTGAAGGAGCTAGCTAGTCCCAGATTTTCCGAGAAAATTCCTGCACCAACTCCAGTGCCCATCTTCGAACCATCAGTGAAGATAGTTATCGTAGATTCATTACTGAAAGGTTGGTTGTTTTCCCACTCCTCTCTATTAGGAAAAGAGGTAGGGAAGGGTCTGTTGAAGTTTAAATGGGGTGTTGTATAGTCTGTGCAAACATTATTTCCCACATATCTCTGCAGAATCTTAGTATGACCCGATGTGCTTGCTTCCAGCATTAAGTCTGACTTAGCCGCAGGGCACTGTATGCTGCAGATTCTTGCACGAATAGATCTAGGGGTCTCAAGTTGAGTATCGCTTCCAGTCCCGCTGTGGAAGTGGTTTACAACGCCCCCGTAATAACTACGCATGCTAATCTTTGAACTTTCGTCAAGGTTTTCAGGTTTGTTGCTTTCTCAGTTGCGTTCCACCAAACTTAATTACCGTAGGTAAGTATCGGTCTAACTACTGCCGTGTACATCCACCTGATAATTTTTGGATTGAGTCCCCAGGATATTCCAAAGATCTTGTTGCAGGAATAGAACGCAACGATAGCTTTCTTTGCTCTTTCTTTAGTGTTGAGACTCCAGTTCAGTTTCTTATCAAGGATCATACCCAAGTATATGGCCTGATCCGAGGTGAGGGTACTATTTTAGCCACAGGTTTTATGGTACTAATCGCAGCATAACCCCAACCCTAAAAAAAAAAACCGTTTAACCACAGATATTTTTATAGACTCTTCTTATTATTGATTTTCATGACAAATGAACCATTGTTGACAAATTTGTTTGTTGATTTTGGTTTCATTTGATTCAGCATTTAAAACTACCTTAAAAACATGTGTCATATGAATATGTTGCATCAAAGTTAATTTTTCTGTTTGATACACCACAACTTCCCCCCTCTCCCCCTAAAAAAACACCCTTCCATGTGAAATATTTTATAGACTCTTTTGATTTTTCATTCTCATAGTACATGAAACGTTTTCACCAAGTTTCATGATGGTACTAATTTGTTTGTTTAATTTATCCTATTTTACCTGTACTATTAAGACATATATTAGTTCTAGTATTTTTTTCGAAAAGGAATTAAAAGTAATTAAAAGGAATTAAAGTACTTTTGGAATTAAAAAGGAATTGAAAAGTATTTAAGTACATCTCAAAAGTACAAATGTAATCAATACAAAAATTTCAAGTACTTTTGTGGAATTAAAGTACCAGTACAAGTACCGGTACTGGTACTTGAAATTTTTAAGTACAAGTACCAAGGAATTGTACTGGTACTTAAAAAATTTTAAGTACAAGGTAATTGTACTGGTACTTGTACTTATGCTTTAAGTACACAGGTCTGGCTTTGGTTTTTGTTATTGAACTCAAGTCTCAATTACATTTTATCATGAGCTGTGATCCAATTAATGGAATATATTAGAAGATTAAGGTGTTTTTGTTTGGTTATGTGAAGAAAATTAACTGGGTAAAAATAGATTGATGACTTAAGATTTTTTATCGCTGTGCAATAAAATATTCCTCACAATTGCAGTCCAAGTACTTGCTTAACTATATGTACATTAGGGCGGTCCTTAAAATTATCATCTTTTTACTATATAATGTGCCTCCTTATTTCTCACAAATACATAGAAAAAAATTCCTGTAATTCTTATAGACTAAGAGCCCACAGCAGATTTTGGGTGTGATCGATAGCAAAAAAAGAAGTATAGGCATCGAAAGCTTCATTAAAGGCTATTCAAAAAATCAAGGTCTTGCAGTCCACAACTGGGGCAACTTCGAGAATAATCGTGTTAGCCGAAATTGGTTTTCACCCCTCCCTAGATAAGCTCCGCGGATCCCATATCACGGAATCAGAGATCATTTGAGTGTTTAATTCGCCCTACTGTTTAAGAAAAATCGTTTTTCACTTAGAATTTTGAATTTTTTAAATGGTCCGGTAGAGCGAATTATACACTCAAAAGGTCTCAGATTCTGTGATATGTGATCCGAGGAGCTTATCTAGGGAGGAGTGAAAACCAATTTCGATGCACTGTTTTGATTTTTTGAATAGCCTTTAATGAAGCTTTCGACGCCTATACTTCTTTTTTTGCTATCGATCACAGCCAAAATCTGCTGTGGGCTCTCGGTCTATTAACCTTGGTTCTAAAAGAGCCAATGCCCCTTTTCTACAATATTTAGCCAGTTTATATTTCTGAGATCTCAGAGGGCTCAGAAATATAAACACGATTCCTCACAAAAATTCCTTACTTTTCCCTTTAAAAACTAAGACTGAATTTTTTTTGGATTCGCTTGCTCAACTATTTTTGTCGCAGTAAATTACATAAAAGGAAAAGAAAAAGAGAGCTGTTTTGAGGAATTCTGTTTATATTTTATTCTGCTGCTCTGTCAAAAAACGGAGGAAAATTACTGAGTGCTCAAGAAATATAAAGTGGCTAATTGACTTACAAGTTGACTCAGCGAAAGATGCTCTACGACTGTAATAAGAGCCAATGTGCTTCTTTAAAAGATACCGGTGATTATAGAAAGTGTCATTGTCAAAAGTAATAAGCATTTTCAGAAATTAAAAAGCAACATTTTCGGTTCACCAAAAATTAACAAATTGGACATTGGCCCTTTTAGAACCAAGGTACAGAATTATTACCAAAGTTATAAAAATTCAGATTTTGATTAAATGTTTAACATGGGTTTTCCCATATAAAATATGTATATGTACATAGCATACATACATACATATATTAGCCCTGTTTTTTAGTGCATTTTTATCTTCGCTTAGAAAAAAGTAGCTTGATAATTACAACAACAAACTGGTATAATTCCGTATTGTTGTTGTATTTAACATGCTACTTTTTTCGAAGCGAAGATAGAAGTGCACTAAAAAACAGGGCTATTATATCCGCTAACTTAGAGGAATTGTTGTTGTATTTAACATTCAAATTATTTTTTAAGCGGAGATACGCGTTCACAAAACCGCTAATATAAGATTTTTTTGTTCATCTAAACGAGTAAAATAAAACAACTGTTGTAAAGTTATTTCAGAAAAAAATTTATTTAAGTTTAAGATATTTTTTCAATTCTTCTTTTTTTTTGGTATAAGTAAATGTTACAAAGTTTATTTTTTTTTTTTGCATTTTAATATTTATTTTTTTTTTAATATAATTTTGTTAAGTATGTCATTTTTTCTTAGTTAAAAAAACTTTTTTTTTATTTATTGATCTTTTTTGAAAAGTTTATTTAACAGAATATCTATTGAGGAATCGATTTGGTTTTCCTCGAAACGAATTCATATTTTTTTTTATAATTTTCTTTTATATCCTACGAGCTATTTCGTAACTTTTTTAATAAATAACGACTAAACAAAACAAAAAAAGAGAAATACAAAGAATGTTTTACATAATTTGTTTCTTGTTGAGACTATAGTTAAATATAAAAATGAATAGTATCATAAATTATTGAATTGTTTACATTTTTTTTTATAATATATATTTATTTTATGTATCGTATAAAATATTAAAATATTTTACTATTAAATATTTTGCTAAAAAAAGGAAATTTAAGGAAGAGGTATCTTAAGACCGGGAGAGGCTAACGACAGGGATTTTGACAACTAAAAGAAATAATAAGCAAATACGAATGTAATCAAGATGCTAAGCTGTTTGATTTCAAATTTTGTCAAGCGCTGGGTTTTTGGAGTCTAATTGAATATATGTATTTTGTATGTATATATACATTACGCAAATAAGGTTAGCTTTTTTTGAGGAATTTGATTTAAAAACCTTATTTTGCTTATTTTTATTATATAAGGATATCATATTAATTTTTAACTTTTTTCTCGCATTGCGTCATAAGAGCGACAAATAGATTATAAACGTATATTAGCACCAGACGCATTTTGTATTCTTTTATTTAATTTATGATGTATTTTTAGGGATAATACAAAACTTTAGTGTTTTTTTTTTTCAATACAAAATTCAGCTCAAAAATATTTGAATGTTTTTTTTTTTGTTTGAACGTCAAAAACTTATTAGTTTTCGACTTTCGTTCACCCATCACGGCGCCCTCTCCTTCCTTTTAATTTAAGATTTTCTTATTTTTTGTTTTTTAATTAATTTTAGTTTTTGTTTTCATCTTTTTTGTTATATCAATTTGACTAATAAAAATTACTTTAAAAAAGAACACTACCTACTTTAATGGTTTTCTCTTTTTGCTTAAAAATTTTATTTTCCATTTCAATTTTTGTTTATTTTAAAAAATTTGTACACTAACAGTCGCTAATAATGACGCAAATAAAAAAATGCGTACATTTGAAAATTTCTTTAAGGAAATAAATTATTTTTTGTTTTATTTAAAAGAAAATTAAAATTGACTTAAAAAATATTGTAACAAAAATATTTGTATGACAATAAAAATGTGTGTTGTACCAATTGGAAATTTTGTTCATATTTTTTTTTTTATTCAATTAAGTGACGTTTTAATTTTTTTTAATTTAATTTTTGTAGGGAGGAAGATTTGTTTATTAAAAAATTCTTTTTGTTTAGTTTATTTTTATTGAATTTTATTTAAAGAGATGGAGGATATTGGCTAGGTGAGCTAATTGTTATTTTCATTTTTGCTACGATTTAAATGTGTATTCATTTTTAATATTTTTTTAAATATATATTTATATAAATAGACTATTAAGGCAAGTATTCCACTAAAGTCAATTAATTATATGTATTATTCTTTTTGTTTTGCTTACATTCTGTATTTTTTTAACCCTTTCTGGACGGTAGCCGTATCTGTGTGTTGTACAAAACAGAAATGTCTGTCATTATGGGCCGGGATGATTTTATTCAAAAATTTTTCATGTAAACCAGTTGTTTTACTTTTTATTTTTTTATTTAATAAACTTGCTTGATCTTGGGTTGGCATGTGGAGATTTCAGTATTTGTCCACCCGTCTTGAAAGGATTAACGATTAAATATAAATTAAGACCTAACAAATCACAATAATAAAAGAATTTAGAATTGATGAGGGTGTCGGGTTTTAAATTAAAAGATCTGACTAAAAACAATATTTTTGTAGGTTGTGCCAACTATTCATTTGCTCTGATTAAGTTATTCTGAACTATTGATTATTATAAATGGATAGGTGTCAATGGATTACGGAATTACCAGCAACTAAAGTATGCATAATCAATAGCTATGAAACTAGAAGCGAAGCGTTTTCAATTCGACATAAATAGCCACTTATTTTAAAAGTAGCGTAATTTATTGGCTCAAAAATCATTCCCATGTTTCCCGAAAAAACTCATCGATGTATACGCAATGTTAAATGGGAAAAGAGAAATACTTGGGACTCGAAGCAAAATGAGCAATTCTGCCAAAAGATAAATACGCTCTCAAACACCATTCATCTCGAATTTCATAATTAGAGTTAATTTGTAAGTAGGTTTATCGTTCTTTTTGTTTGATTTATTTCAAAGTCTTCTTGCAACACATTGGCCCAAATACGACCCTCCACGCTTCTTGGACTATGCCTACAAGTGTCGTAATTTACTTAAGTTTTAGGGCGGATGCATGTCTTTTAAATTGTCGGCAAATCAAGAGTTCACAATTCCTTGCGACGCAACGTCGAGTATGTCCTGATCTTTTGTCAATAAGTCATCAGTGGAAAAGATACCAGAAATTGTTTTTTTGGTTTCCACGACCAAAATTTCACTCAGATGAAAACAATGGGATAAAGTTCTTCTTGCGACCGCTTTGGTTATTTGAAGCATTACCCAGTTGTTGTTTCCTCAAATTAGACAATGCTCACTAAACGTTGCCGATGCAGTTTCAAATCTGAAGAGTGGGTGAGTCTGGAAAACAATATGATACTTAGAATGCTGCGGGCATGCTAGCATGCTTGACCGGATCCTGTTCATCGGTGGATTGCGGGAACTTGATCCTTTCCGAACTATGCACGCAAGTCATGCTTGCCTTAATGCTGTTAGGTGTTAATTCTGCACTCGAAACTTTGTTACTCTCAGATTTTGGCCGTCTTAACGGTTCAACCGCCACCGCTTACCTCCTTAACATTAGTCCTCACTTTCCATCATCATCCATTCACTCTCATTTTTTAAATTAAAATCCACTATAATTCTGCTGTCACATTCAAGTTTATTTAATTAGTGTTTGCATCTTCCAATCTAACAATAGTCTTGTTTTTTAGTGCATTTTTATCTTCGCTTAAAAACAAGTAGCATGTTTAATCAATGCATCAATACGGAATTATATAAAATTGTTGTTGTATTTAACATGCTATTTGTTTTAAGCGGAGATAAAAATGCACTTAAAAACACGACTAATGCAAACAAAACGAAGTGTTTTAGAAGTATTGAGAGAGTGCGAAGATAAGACTAAGTGCTGTGTTTTTTGGGGAGCTTCCGATTTTTCATAGGGCCGAATCCAAAAGTAGTTTCTAATTGATCGAAGCAGATATTTTTTTCCAAAGCAAATTCGCATTTTTTTTATTAAATGTTTCGATAACACTGGAAAGCCTGGGCCCTACTATGTAACTTTATTCTACTTTCGAATCCATTCGAAAGTTGTTTTCAATGTTTATTATAAGTGGTAATGTGTATGAACGTGAGATAAAATTTTAGTGCTTCCGTCATTGGGCCATAGAATCTTCAATTAGCGCTGTTTCATTTCCGTTTATAAGCACTTGCTTAAGAATTAGCGAGCTGAGATTTTGTGAATTCGAACGTTTTTATTGTATAATCGAGTTACATAGTTGGGCCCCTGGTACTTGTATTTGTAAAACAAGATTGTTACGAAGTGTGGAATATTTAACAATAAACACGAATATTCAAAACACACAGATGCAAAAATTGCATATCCATACGAATTACACAGATTCAAAACAAGTTTTTTATAACAACACGTTAGAACGAAGATCTAGTAAGGACGTTGGTGCCATTGGTCGATTATTAGAGGGGAAGGCGAAGGTATTCAACTTACATTTTTCTTGAATATCTCAAAACAGCAGTGATACCAAAACTTATCATTACTATGAATGTTTTGTTAGTTATTGAAATTTTTCATTAACTGAAGCTCAAATTTCAAACAAAACTTATAATGATGTATCGAGTGTATACACAAATGTGGTTAAATCAATATCGAAATAATTGATTTTTAACTAGTTTCCACTTGAATTATTGGCCAAATTCCTTAACACAAGATTTGCAAAGCAAAACACATACAAAGCAGATTAAAAACAGACAAAGCAAACGCAAGTGAATTGCGCAAAATAAGTGTAAATTCACAAACGCATCGTTGCAGCAATGATGCATAATCGTTTCCGCCAAACATTCATAAATGCATCAAACTCGCATCACTTTTTGTGTAGCATGTTCATTAATGCAAACTTGCATCAAGTGATGCGCAAACTTCAAATAAATTAGAATCAAGAAAATTCTTGATGCGTTGTTGCTGATGCATTTGTATCAGTATCAGCTGCGTTGCGCATCAGCATCGCAAAAAAGCAGTGATGCGGAAACATTTGACGTTTATGAATTTACACTAATTTTAAACGTTTGCACAAAAATAAAAGAATCCCGTGCATTTTGGGACAGTCTGCTTAGCAGGGATTGTTATAATTGCATTTGGTTAGCATATTTTGCGCAAGATATGCGTATATGAATTCGGCCATTCACTTCAACACTTAATAATTATTATGACGCAAGAAAAGGAAGGAAGGAAAGGAAAGGATTTTTAGTGTTGTCGAACTTTAACACTAATGAAGTCAACCTATTTTTCTTACCTAATCGAAAGCGAATTTGATTTACCGTTACTTTTCAAAAATATGATCAATTTGGCTGTTATTGAAAATGGGAAGTCAAGTTGATATTATGAATTGAGAATCCAAAACATCAGATAAAATAAAAAAAATATCATTTCAAAAAAGGTTCCTTGTTTTTATTAAAATAAAAAAAAATCAATAATGCATAGTTTAAGGTTCATTCAATTATCTTTGAATAATTTATTTGTTTGCTTTTTGAAAGCATTGCACTAGTTAAATATTATTCTGACACAACCTACTTCATTAAAAATAAAGGTGGTGTGCTCGATAACTAAATAATAAAAAAAAAACAAATACATACGTATGTATGAAAACAAAATAAAAACTGACACTCAAATCGTCTATTTAAAAAAAATCTGTTTATATAGTACTAAAATTTAAAAATAAAAAGCTATTCTATAATATAATAATAACAAGTAAACAAAATCTTATTTTATTTATTCTTGATCATGTTTTTTTTGGTTTGTTGATTTTTTTTCTCATGTTTTTAATACAAATTACAAAATTTTTTCTAATTTAATTTCATTAATATAACTACAGTTTCCATTTTTTTTTTAATATAATATTCTTTATATTTTAAATATATTCATAAAAAAAAACAAGTAAATTACTTAATTACGTTTTTATTTGTTTTTCTTTAATTTATTGACAGGTGAAAAAAACGCTATATCATATTTTTCATAATTTTTATTGCACATACATTTATTAAAACAATATTTGATTTTGTTTTTTCATTAATGTTTTTCTTTTATGATGACATATTTTTATATTATTTTTTTGCGTTTAATTTTTTAAAAATCAATACAAAAATGTCTTTATATATATATAAAAAGTTGTCTAGTGTTTATTTTTATTTTTTGGTTGCAATAGTTTACATTTATATTATGTATAGAAAAATAATAATAAACAATGTGTAAAAAATGATTAAAATTCTTTTTTTTTTTTTTTAATAAGAATGGTTTTCTTATAGAATTGTATGTTTTAAATAATTAGGAGAACAATAATAATAATTAGCTAATACTGAACACAAGCAGTAGGTAATTAGGGCTAATAAATTATTATTTTTTTTAGATATAATTCTATATGAGTAAAAAAAACATTATACATTATTGAATCATTCAAGCATTTATGTTAATGGGGAGAGAAATAGATTGTGAGTTTTTTTCTGATGGGTAATAAATACGAACTAAATTAAACCTAGTAAAAGAATAATAAAACCAACATCTAGCACCAACTGCTAATTGAACTAAATAAAACAGTAATAAGTTAAATAATCAAATTATTCAATAACAAATATTAAAAAAAAAATAATAATAAATCAACTGACAAGATTGCACGTTGTTAGTTTTTATTCTTTGGCTCTGCGAGATATGCTATAGAGTGGATCTTTGATTAAAGTTATAATAGGGGCACATGGAACCTATCGAGCAGAGGGTCTGAGGTCATACATTATGAAGACAACAATGAGAAGACTCATAGAATGGCATATTCTTAAAGCAATCACTTACATGATCCAAATATAATTCACTTTGCCTGAGTTCAACTGAGACATGTCGAAACTATTCAAGTGAAAATTGACAATTGGAATACTATTATGATCCACTAACATTTCTCAATATACTAATTGAGTTTCATTTAAAAAATGTTGAGATCCTCACCCCTCTTCTATGAGCCCTAAAAGGTACTTATGGAGCCTAGGTTTGATTCATTTGCGAGGGTTTCTCTCTTACAAATACAATTTTCATTTGTATTAATTGCACATATAAGTTAATAAAAAAAAAAAACTATACTAAAATATTTATATCTATAATGGGATATAATAATAAATTAAAAGAATTAAACAATAAGAAGTTCTCACAATCCACAAACTCGGTTATTCTCAGATGCTATGCTCTGGCACTAGCTTGGTAGGTGTAATAATTGCTGTTTACATTTTTTTGTTTTTGTTTATATATATCTACTATAAGAGATTTTTACTGTTTTTGTAATTTTGGAATTTGATTAAGTTTTGGTGTATGATGTGTGTATATGTGTGTGTTGTTGTTTGGTTGTGTTTTATTTTTTGTTTCTATAAATGTATGACTATTTAAATATTTTTTGTTTAATGGTTATTGCGCTGTTAATTAATTCGTTTCTTGGTTGGTAAATGGTAACTCTTGCTTGGTATTTTGTCTGTAGATATTTATGTATACATATATACGTGTATACATATTTAAAATATAATTATTATCATGTTGAGAAGAGCGGATATTAAGCTAAAAAAATGTTTTCTTTCTTGTTTATTTGCATCTTTCTACGTATATCTGCCTCTCGGGGGAAGCTAGCGTTAACACCAGCGAAAGGGCACAGCTCGGGGCCTATCGGCGCCTTCTTTGACTAGAGGTTTATGATATTCGCGATTAGGGCGTGAGTGAATGGCACCCCAACACTGTTCGCAATAGTACTGCAGACAAGTGACGTTGGCACAAAAGAATGGGGCGAACTTTCCACCACATCGTTGTCCCTCGCACTCATCACACATTTGATCGTCCAGAACGTATGGTTTGACCTCTACTCGTTTGTCAATGTCTCCATGTTGCAGCTGCACAAAACGTGCCGATATCGCAGAGATGTAGCTCTGTTGGTTAGAAAAGGCCACACGTCCGGCACCTTTGGGATACTTGAGCTCAGGATCGGTGTCTATGCCAGCATAACAAACACCGCCGTACAGATGATCCATGATCATAGCCAATTCGTAAGCTTTAAGGGGACGTGGTACCCCTCCGACAAACACAGTTTTTCGTGGATCCAACGACATGGTAGCGTCAAGAACATAATCAGCGTCTGCCAAACGCCAAGGGCGTATTTGCACTGCTTTGTCTTTAATCGTGGGCGAAGATACGCAGAGATATAGTTTCTCATCGTCAGTGATGCATGACTCAATCAACTGTTGCACACTGTTTTCATCCTGAAACAACAGAAATGCATATCCCTTTGGTGGAAAGTATGATTTCGATTCTGCTTTGTGTGGCCAATCCACAACCAACGGGCCAAATCTCCGAAACGACGTAGTTATTTCATCTTCATCAATATCAGGAGGTAATCCTCCAACAAAGACCTTTCTTGAATATCGGGCAGTTACTTCGGAGCCTTGGGAATGGGGCGATGATCTTGAGGGTGAATTCAGTTTAAGATTTCCTCCGCCGTCGATGAAATTTCCAGCCTCGTCAGACAAATGATCACTAGTTACACTCAATGTCTTCCCACGTAATCGATCAGCAACTGATCCAGCATCACCACCAGGGCCAACACTGCCACCACTTGCTGCCGCCACTCCTAAATTTCGCATCATATCATTCAGACTGTGCATATCGATTCCATTACCAATTTGACAGCGGTCTTGATAGCCATGGTAGACATTATCCCCACCAGCGCCACCGCCACCAGCACCGTTGCCCACCATACCTGGTGGTACAACATCAAGTGAATAACCTGGAGTAGGCGATGATCCTTTGCCGGGAAATGAGATGCTGCGGCGATATTTATTAGGCGAAATGCTATTCGATATGCCAGGCTGAGATCCATTGAAGGGGGAATTTTCTGGTGGGCATGGATGATTTGGTGAAAGCTGCTGTTGTTTAGCCGTTGGCGGCTGTGAAGGTCCTTGTTGTTGTTGCTGTTGTTGTGGTGGTGGCATTGCACTAAGATCAAAAAAGTGTTATTTATTGTTAAATTATATTTTTTTTTTATAGAATCTAAAGTATTAATACAAAAAAAAAACCTTGAAAATATGTTTGTAGTTTAGTGCATAGGGCTACGTTAGTTAAAATTTGAGTTCATAAAACAAGAGACCTATAAAGCGCGCAATTGGCCAGAAATGGTGCATCAAATAAAAAACTTAGGAAGGGCAAGCGTGATAACATTCAGCTTTAGCTTTAGGGCCGACCGAACAGTATTTCACCTCAATAATTTTGGATGGAATTTTGTTCGGGTGAAATTCCTAGTCAACCTAATTAAGAACAAAGTAGATTGATTTCAATTTTAAGTATGTTAAAAAAATAATTTTCTAATTGACTAAAAAGCTCACTTAAAGCGCCCCAAACAAAACGCAGGTTTCAATACCACTTTTTTTCAACGGCTCAATGCTTAAAATTTACCCTTTTGTAAATCAAATAAATCCTTTTGCAAATGGATATCACCTTTTTGCAAATAGATTTCATCCTTTTGCAAGTGAGGAGTTTAGGAACAAGCATTTTGACTTTTTTTTACTTTTTTTAATCGGGTTCAAAACCCTGAATTCTCTCGATTGACAGGGAGATTTAGTCAAGAATCATCAATTAAAATTCAACTTGAAAAAGAACCTTCCGAACAAAAGGTGATATTTTTCATTCAATTATGTAAATTCAAATTCCTTTTTTCTCAATTTCTGAAAAAAAAGTGAAAATGTCACCTTTTGTTCCTAAACTCCTAAATTTACCTTTTGCATATAGAATTCACCTGCTGCAAATCAAATCAAGAAGTTTTTTTAATTGTTTCAATTTGTTTCGAAAGTGTTGTTTAAAATATTAATGGTCATTTTGTGCGAGGATAAAAACGCTTTAATAAATTCATTTGGAAGTTTTGATGCGATTCTATGATTAAAATATTAGATTTCTTACATTGTAATTAATAAATTTTTATGTTTTTTTTTTTTTTTTATAAATGTAGACTTTTGAAACTACTATGATTTGAAGAGAACAAATATTGACATCTTTTTATAGTTTTTTTCTGTATAATTCTATGAATAAACAGAAATCATTAGGTAGATAACTTCTGAAAACATAATACAAAATTTAACTATAAACGTTCGTTAACCAGGATGTCTCAGTAATCTTCCTTTTCATACAGCGCGTCTGCAAAATTGTCTTTTTTTGCACAATTTTTCAAAATATTGGCAATTAACAAATTGATAATTGATAAATTTTTAAATTCTATCTTAAAAACCCCTACTGATAAAAGTTTTGATCGCGAATCACAAGAAAATAAAAAATTATAAAAGAATACCTAGTTGATCAGTTTCTTGATAAATTGATTTTAAAAATCCAAATTTCAAGGTTTGTCAATTTGACAATCGTAATATAGGTGGTAGAAAAAAAATATTTTTGTTGGGTCTTCTTAGAAATATACAACAGAAAACGGTTTAAATATTTCGACGCACCAAAATCCAAATACCACAAAAAGGTATTCATTTTTCAAAAAAAAAAAAAGAAGTTCATCAACACTTTTAGGAACTACAAACATTTTAATGACCCTTCATATTTTTCCAGCATCTTAGGTAATTTAGACAAAACATAAAAAAAAACACAAGAACTACAACCATATTTTCATTTCAGAATTATTTAATAGATTTCAAATTTAACCCGCTTCCGCCCAGCGTCACAAATATGCAACGGTGGAGGTTTTGAGAATTTTTCTATTTTTAATATATTTCCGAGAAAAGTTATATATATTTTTTAATAATTTGTTCAAAAAAAAAAAAAAAGTTTGCACTTTCCAAAATATAAAAGAAAGAAAATTTCTTATAGTTAGATCGTAAAGTAGAAAAAAGAGGACAGCATTACATATATGTTACACCGGGCGTGATCGCAGTTAAGTTTTTAAGTAGATATGTTTTAAACATTAAATAAAAAAAATAAATATAACATTATACACTTTTTTGTCCTAGAGGCTCTCGGGTGGTGGCGTTGGTTTATTATTCTCCATGTAAGTTGAGTAGTTGTTTTTTGTTGTTGTAGTAGTGAATGTGTTGAAACTGTTTTTTTTAAATACATTTTTTGGTTCATACTTTTAAGTTAAGCTAGTCACTGACGGATAACCATAATTTACGTGTTAATCTTGTTGTGCGTTATAACTTTTTATTATGACAATAGTTGTTCACATGTAACAATAGAAACACAACACATAAACAACACCAACAAAATTGGCACCTAATGTTATACTATATAATTTATTCCGCGACACAAGTAATATGAGCAATTTTGCTTTAACTAATTCTATATTAACTACCGGATGTAATTTGTTTTGTATCTTTGTTTTGTTTAAAAAAAAGAAGCTTTATCAAAAGGAAGCAACATAAAGAACTTACTTTAAACTGTATTGCGATTGCGACTGCCCAGCGTAACAAATTAGGTAACGCAATAACATACACTCCACCTCGTAAGTAAGGTGAAATATCGCTAAGGAAACATTTTGGTTTCTCTCTTTCTCTCTCTTTCACGGTCACACTTTTGAAAATTTTTTCTCTTTCACACACACTGACTTTTGCACAAATATAAGAAAAATATACGAATGAAAATAAATTTTTTAAAAGTATATATTTAAAAATGTAAATACTGTTCCAATTTTGGGCGTTTTCGGGTTAGTTAAATTTAATCAGCCTTGTCACGTTCCATCGCTATCGGAAAGTTATACGAAACCCGAAAAAAAACTATCACAGAATCCATCGTAGCGAAAAATCTCATACAAATTGCCATTACGCACGGATTTGGTGATAGCTTTTTTCGGGATTCGTAAAAGTTTTCGATTACGATGGAATTCATGATAGGGCTGAAGAATTTGTTTTCAACTAGGTTAAAGCAATTCGGCAACTTTTTTTTATAAACCAAAGAAGAGGCAATGCGTCTTGTTGTTGTTGTTGTCGCTTGTAAATTTCGATGATTTACTCTTATCATAAATAAATATTTCAGTGAGAAGAAAATATACGAAAAATATTTACTTTTGCAATATGAAAGAATTACGATTTGTGTCGTTTATTGTAATATTGAATTATCTCCACCAAAAAATTTGCCAAGATAAATACATTTATGAAGCTTTGTATTTCAAAATAAGAAAAAATTCTGAAAGACATTTTATGCTGTTTAAGCTTGAAAAACACATTTCAAGCAAAAATGGAACAATGTCAATGCTTGCAAAAAAAAAAAATGATAATTTTGTTTGTCTAAATTTGAAAATATGTACATAAGTAGGTACTATACTCCGAGTTTGAACAAAGATCTTTGGAAGGATTTTAATAACAATGGAGTGACGATTTGTCATTTTATTGATGAATATTATCATTGGGAGTGTCATTGTTTTGGATTACTTATCAGTTAGTGTATTACGCATGTAAATACAAAACAATTAATTATTTTTATAGGTACACCGAAGTTCTTTGTTGAAAAAAGAAAAACTTGAGTTGATTACAAAATTTCTTCAATAATTTGAAAAAATAATAGAAATCATGAGGTATGTATATAGCATCGAAGATTTACTTTCAAGACACATACGAGAACCCCAGTTTTGTTTGCCCTCACCTTTTTTTGAACTAACTCCAGAGATTCATCTTATTTCAATCCAATGATAGGTATAAATCGAAAAAAAAACGTCTATTTAAAATTTAAAATGGGGCAATATTGGGTTAGCACTTGCAGAGGAATAATAAATTTGGTTTTAAAGCATTTGGTTTTAAAGCTATTGTCCCTGAGTAAGAGATCCGAATCTAGCCTAAAGTCGACTTTAACAAAAACGTCCGTAGAAATAAAACACAAATTTCACCACTAAATGCTTAGAAGCACCTCAAGCTAAGTTTAAAATTATCTACTCTAAGCATTTAGAAGTGAAATTTGTGTTTTATTTCTACGGATGCTTTTGTTAAAGTCGACTTTAGCTAGATTCGGATCTATTACTCAAGGCCATTGATTCCATTATACGTGAAATTTCTTGTAAATTTTCACAATTTGCTGTCGGAAACCATAGGCGAAAAAATCTAAATTTGGGAAACATGGTGACAATTTCACGTTACCAAACAGGCATAAAATTTCACTGAGCGTTTACTGTCAATTTAACGGAGGCGGAATCGTTTCGTGTGACAAGATTCTCTGATCAGTTAAAAACGCTTTTACTTATAATTCTCGTATTGGTCGCTCAGAGATTTTTGTCGGTGGAACACGCCAAGTATTTAAGGTTCTCAAAACCATACATATGTATGTACATACTTTTGGTCAGCATTAAAATTCTCGCAAAAGGCAGTAGGTACCCGTAAAAAAATAACATTTTTGTTTTTAGGTGGCAATGTCTAGGATTCGATCTCCATACCTCCGGCGTGATAGTTCAAAGGTCTAATGGTACATAACTTTTTTGAAAATATGTAGATATAAATAACGAACTTAATCATTATCATTACCTTAGGTCTTAAAAGCTTAAAGTTAAAATTATTATTATTATTATCTGCGAGATCACTTTTTTCTCATTCAAAAATTTAGGAATTTTTATTTTTAATTGAATTTTTATCGAAATATGCAGGCATGAACTTTTGTGATTGCGATTCTGAGCACAATAAAAAAAGAAAGAAATTTGCGTCATGTACACGAACTACAAAAAAAAAACTTTTGATATCAAAAGTACAATGTGTACATATGTATGTATGTACATAATATGCATGTACAACTTTTCAAATTAAAGTTAAAATTTAAGTCGAAATTTGAATGATATCACCACACAGAAAAACAACTTTTTATCTATTCAAAGCCATTTAGTCATCATTGAATAATAAAAAGTGGTGAGAAAACACAACATAAATTAAATCGCAGTTGAAATTCAAGGGTGACAATGGTACAGTGGATATGTGGATATAATGCTTGATTGTGATTCTGAGCCCCTTCTCTTCTTTCTATCCTAACTAGACCTATGTTGCACTTAAAAGATCAGTCTTACATGCATATACATAGTTAAAATGATTATTATTTTGATTTGATAACGCTTATTGAAGAGAATACTTCTAATAAAATAGATTCATATAATTAAAACGTATTTAATTAGGTCCTTTTCTTTATGATGTATTTTATATATGTATATTAGTGAAACATTATGTATGTGCATATGTCAAAATTTATCAAATCCACTAATAAGATAAAATTGTCAACAAAAAAAAAGATACACTTAGTTTCACAAAAGAAAGTGCAGCTCTTTGAACAAAAATGATGATTTGTAAAAATCAAATCACAAAACCTCGATAGCACAAGCCAAGAAATCCCATTTTTATCCAAAATAGGTATCTGAGCAAAAGAAACAAAAGTGAAAAAGAAAAGCACGCTCTCATCATGAGTGTCGTTGCTTTTTATGACCAAAAGGATGTTTTCATGCTGCACTTATTTTTCTGTGTTGGCATGTACACAAATAATGGAAGTAGACAAAAATGCACTGCATCAAGTGCAAACATGCAATTACATCAAGTGAGTGTTGTCGTCTCGGTAACTATGTGCCTACGAACGTCGTACCTACACTGCTTACAGTACATGACCACCGAAAGAAGATGGTTATGAAAGGAAGAAAATGCATCATCTAGCTCCTTGTATACACAAAACATAAAATTTGAATAGAAGGAAAAAATAGTGGAAGGTGGATTATTTTTTTCTTATTATTACTCAATCAACGTTGGTGGTGGTGGAAGGCAAAGAGGCACAAGGCACCCGGAAGTGGGTTTTACTTAAACACCATTCCCTTTTCCACCCACCTTCTCCACTTCCATCGCCTCCCTCCTGTTTTCGTCTACTTTGTATCCGATTTGCATGAAAGTATTTTTATTCATATTTTGTTTGATTTAAGGATGAAAACTGGAAAAACGACATAAAAAACGCGAATGGAGCGAATAGAATAATAAAAAAAAAATCGTTTAATTCGACATACACATGTGACATGCGCCCGTTTGGCTCCCCCGCAGCAACAACAACAACATTATCAACGATGAATATAAAAATAATTAAGAAAAAATACATATATATGAATTTGTGATAACAAAACGAAATAAATAGAAATATATGAAAAAGTTTTGGGTACCTTTTGCGATTGAAGAAGTTTCCTTGGAGGAAGTTGTTTCGTGAGTTCACTTCATCTGGCTGCAGAGAGATGTGAATGTGAGTGGCAATGAGATTTAGATTCAGTTAAAACTGAGCAAACTCTGGGACTTACATTCTGTTGTTGGGGGCTGCTTGATAGGGAATCCCCAGTCCCACCTCCGCCACCGCCACTAGCACTGTTGTGAAACGATTGAAATATGTCATCGAGGCTTTCCTCACCAGCATTGAATCGCACTGTAATCGGGACACTACCAGACGGTGGTTTACTCGAGCCTCCTTTATTTTTTTGCGTTTTGATTTTTGTTTGAAAGAAAAGAAAAACGATGCCCAAGTTGAGCAAGGGAACCTCGCAGTTTATCTCATCACACACGTACCTTTTGGAATTTTAAGTGAATCCATTTTTGCAATGTCACTTGGTGAAGTCTTTTTCATTTCAAAAACAATTTCTGCCCTAAATTTAGATATTGTCGTTGTTGTATCGAAACCAAACCAGCGCAGCCATCAAATTGATTCATTTATCCGCACCGCGACAGCAAGCAGCATCAGCGATGAAATACCGACGAACGACGTTGTCAGAGCATTTAGCAAACACCAGCAACAGAAAGGGGTCAGCGACGAATTCAAAGATAGAAAAAAAAAAAATAACAAAAAGAAAATTAGAAACCAAAAGCAAAATTAAATTTATTTAAAAATGATTTTCCTATTTTTCTTTCTAATTAGGGATAAGCACCAAACACACATGTACGCATTTGCTTTTCAGGGCAGCAAGAGAGTAAGGTGCTTCAGTGGGGGGATGATAATGGTTGTGTGGAAAGAGATTTTGGCAAAGGGGGAGGATACGTTCCACTTTTCTTTTGATTTTTTTCTTTTCAACACAGGAATTTACCTCGGGATTTTCTCTGAACTGAAATTTCTCGTACACAATTTTTTTTTATCTTTTCTTAAATAATTTTTTTTAGCACATTTACAAAAAATACGTTTTCAAAATTCGGGTTTAGTTAATTTTCTTCTCCATTTTTGTCACACCATTTTCTTTTTGGGGAGCTCCGTTTTTTTTTTTTGTTTCTAGTGTTTTTGCGACATTACAGATTATTTTTCTCTTTTTTGTTTGTGATTTTCGATTAAGCAAAATGTATGTTTTTTATTGTTGGTGGAGGGTGAAATTGGTTTTATTTTTATAATATTTTTAAAGGAAATTTTTAACCAACAATCACCACACACAACTTAAACTTTTTGGACGTACACGACGATTCGAACGAAAATTTTTTGTAGCCCAAGAAAAATCAATCTTTTTCTTCGTCTCGGTCGTCTGTTCCGTTTTCCAACTGGAAGAATTTTTATCGAGAGTAACATCTCTGGTTTTGGGACAGAATTTGACAGTTTATTTAAGATGGGTACAAATAAAAGGTACTGCCAGGCAAGATATATTGGCAGCGGTGCGTTCTTTTATGTTATTAATGTGTCAAAAAGAAGAGTTGCAAGGTCATAGTTAAAAAAGTTACTTTGAGTTACTTTTCATTTAGGAACGACCATAGTTAGAAATGGTTGATCTGTCAAACAAAATGGATGAAAAAAAATCGAAATAGATTTGGAATTAAAAATCAAGAACAAATTGTGATTTATCAGATTTATTGAATAGAGCACTTTGAAAATACATATTTTTTTTCAAATTAAATTTCATTTGGCTTCATTCAAGAACAAAATGGAATATTTTAGCAAAATACCTGCAATTATTTGCACTTTTTTTCATTCATCACAAGCACAAATTAATTATCAATAATCGATCAATAAAAATGTCTCAAAACGTAAAAAACAACTTCAAAACTCATTATCGATGATCGAATCAATTAAATTAAAAATATTTATTAGAAAAATGAAATCAATTCCAAACCGAACGATCGAGAAGCAAACAAAAAATAAATCAAAATGAAAACATTGTGATTTCAGCTGCTTTTGACAGATTAATTCTTTCAACTCATTTCAAGATGAGTTGGAAAAAGTTACTCAAAGTTACTTTTTGACACTTTAACTTTGAATTTAGGAACGACTCAATGACGTCATAAAGTTAATAAAGTAGCTTTTTTGAATTAAAGGAACGATGAAAGTTAACTATAGTCAACTTTGGTTAGAAAAAGAACGTACCACAGCTAGTTAGGTAATTAAAAAAAAAATGAAAGTTTTATCCTAAATGAAAAGAAGACAAATAGAGGATAGACACTTGTACCCTTCTATCAAGTTTACAAAAATACAAGTTAAAACACTTTCTCAAAATTAATTTTATATTTTTGTTTGATTCAAAAATATGCACAGCTTAAAAAAGTATACACAAAACTGAGAATTATCTAAATATCTGTCCAACTTTATTTAAAACTGATTCTAAGATTTTGTTTGGAAACCATTGAATAAGGGCCAGTTTTTAAAAGAAATTAATAAATAGGATTTTTAAAAGATTTATAACTTATAGAAACGAAATTGAAAACAAAGAGAATTATATGAGAATCATACTTTTAATTTTTGTATTAGAGGCTGTTACACAAAGACCGAGCATTCTGAAGAAGCTTTTTGTTGTAGTTCGGGCAAGACCCTGGTTAAATTGGAGATTGGGTCCAAATCATCGCAGTTCGATGGCAAAATAAGTGGTGGGTCAGGTATGTCATGAGGCACGAAGAAAACATAAACGCCTTACTTATGAGTCTCATTTTTTGTTGTTTCAATGTGCTAACAAATTGAAGTTGTTGTTGTTTCAATGTGATTTGAGGCGCCTCAAATATTCTAATGTAGACACGATAACACTCGGGAGTGGGTCAGGTCAGGTTAGATAGTTTCTCAAAATATATATGCTTTATTTAATTTATTAAAATGTCAATTACTTAACTATCAAGGCTTAGATAACCGATTCCGTATTCTAAGTTAGACAAAGTTATACATTATCAGCAGTATTAATAAAAAACTGGTATCCGCTCCCTAACACACGTGTTAACTGGCACATGGATAGACCACTTGTCCGCTTGATAACTTTTCTTATTAAAAAAGATATGATATCTTTCCAGTATTTATCACTTCACCAAATTCACCACTTCATCAAATTATGGTGATTTTCTAATACATGTGTCACATGCATGCACTGCCTTACGAAGTGTATACTGGTAGTAGTAAACAGTGCTATCATACGCGTGCGTGGATGTGTTAAGAAGTTATCCGTCCATTATACGTGGAATCTGGCTAGCTAAAGTTATCCGTACGTTAACACACGTCACAGACTACTACGCATTTGTTAATAAGAATTACTAGTTAACAGATGTATAAACGCTAGCACGTTGTTATCCGCCGTTTATTAATATGGGGGTATGTATTTTGATAGCGAACTTGAGCTAAAATTAAAAAGTTTTATATACCTATATCTCTAATACGAGAAAGACGATTATTTTTGGCCAGTTTAAAATTCTGAATCTGCAGAAGCATTTCTGACACTATTTTCTCTGCTTCGTATTTAATTTATTGCGATAGAAAATAATTAAGTAACGAATCTAACAAATCTAATATCACTACTTGACAGAAAAAGCGAGTAATTGTTTTTATATTTCTGAGAAGACCACGCCCTCCCTTGAAATATATAAACGCCAAATTATGGACGATAATGCAATGAGAGCACACAAATAAACTTTTTCAATTGTGGGAATTATTAACCATACTATACTTCCTAACATCGATTTTCAAAGCCAAATTTAAAAAAATTTCGAAACACACCCGAAAATAAAAAAAAAAAACTTTGCTGGCAGTGCTGCAACGAAAATTCCCTCAACTCTTGCGATCTGTTTTTAGCAAAATAGAAATATAAACCCTGGAACGAATGGGAAGATAAAGAAGGAATAAGAAAGAACGAAATCTTTTCTTTTTTTGTTGCGAAATATTTGGAATGTGGGTTAGTTGGATATTATGCGTTTACTTATGGCTAAATTTCTTTTAAAAATAACAGAATTTATTTACCCCAAATATTTATAACTTTTATTTTGGCAAAAACTTTATTTAATTTTAGTTAAAACAACTAATTTGTCACTTTTTTTCTACACAACGGAAATTATTTCTTTCCACTTATGACGTTCTTTCCGTGTGTGATTTGGATAACTGCACAAGTCAGCTGATTGCCGTTTTGTGCATGTAGAGCAATGGAAATGGAAACGTTGGAACAATTTTGGGACGGATATTTTTGACAGTCGAATTGAAATGAATGCATTCAATGCAAGATTAATGCAAATTTAAAAAAATCTTTATTATAAACTTACCCCATTATGAAACCAAAATGCGTTATTTTAAGGTTGGTTTTTATAATTAGAAATGATTTTGTTTGTCTTTGAAGTTATTAAAACGAGTTACATACGTAATTGAGGAGAAAATATTTTTTTGTTAATGAACTTTTGTATGTTCATGGAAGTTAAAAATACAATTCCTATATTCCGTTCAAACTAATTGAAAACAAATTATTTTTGAATGATTTTTAACGATTTGCTATGAAATTAATTTTGTTTTCTACTAAGTTGGAGATATGTTCAAATTTTAAAAGAGTAAACAAAAGAACTATTGGATCACAGTACACAAATGTGTACTGTGCTATTGGATAGCTTGTTAACACAAATAGAGGACATTCAATCAAAATTAAGTGTTTTTAAACCACGTGCTCAAAATTAAATTCGTAGAAATTCGTAGTTTTGGGAAGTATGCAAATATTTGAGCTCTTACTTATTTAGTAATGATTTATTGAGCTCTCACGCTAAAACACATCTCTAGTAGAAAATGAAACGCATTTTACTCAAAGATGAGATGGGATCAATAAAGTGTCTTTCGAATTGCGAATGGCAGTGCGTTTTGACATTTCTTTCACATGAGTGGTCGCCGACAGACGCGAATTGTCATCCATTAAAATGGGTGCTAAAAAAATTTGAGGTTAAAGTGCCTTTCACATGAGCTGCACAAGTGAATAAATTTGTTAAGGCAATTCCAAGCGCAAATATCAACAAATTCGTGTTTTACCTTTTCGACAAGGTGAATAAACGACCCTATCTACAATTTTAAAAAGAAGACATGAACAAAAATTAGTTTAAATTGTTAAATTAAGCATTTTTATATATTCTACGCGACCACCAAGATATTAACGGCGAACTGCCAAACACTTTTATTCGCCATCCACAACATCAGAAAGCATTCCACAAATTTGCGAATGAAAAATTCGCTCGAATTTAACCTCAAATTTTTGTTAGCGCCCATTTTACTGGTTTATTTTTTATGACAATTCGCGTCTGTCGGCGACCACTCATGTGACACAAATGTCAAAACTCACGAATCACGACCATTCGCAATTCGCAGTTCGCTATTCGCAGCTCATATGAAAGGCACTTTAAATTCGATCGAGTTTTTCTTCGCAGATTTGTGGAATGCGTCCTGATGTTGTGGATTGCATAAGTATTTGAAAGTTCGCAGAAAATATCTCGTTGGTCGCGTAGAAAATATAGAAACAGATATAACAGATTTAAACAATTTAAACTAATTTTGGTTCGTGTTAAAACATGAATTTGTTGATATTTGCGCTTGGAATAACCTAAACAAATTTATTCGCATTAGCAGTTCGCAGCTCATGTGAAAGGCACTTAACAATTTCAACGGGCTTAAAATTAATTAATACCTATTCTACCCTCATAAGGAAAAGGGCGTATCTCCACTCTAATAGCCTGAAGATAAATGCATTTTAATGATTTTGCTTTTCTCGCCTTCAAATAAAACAATTTTGAAAATTTTTATAAACGATTTCTTATAAAAAAAATTATTAAGTGATGGGGTTTGGGTGTAAATGCAAATCCACACAAGAGCAGTTCATGCTGCGAATTATACATCAATTTATATTGAATAATTTTGAATGAACAACAATAACTTGTGTGTGTTATGAAAAAAAACCCTGGTATTTTACTATGCGCATAAATTATTGTAATTTTGGTGGTAAGTTTGAAAAATGAACTTTCAACCTTTAAGCTTAGAATAGGTAAATAAGCAACCTGCCTGAAACCTCCAATGAAATTTGCGTTTATGATTTTTAGCAATTTGTAGTTGGAAATATGAGTTTAAAGCTTTCAGGAAAGTTAACTATTTTACCGTTCCAATTATGGTACTAACTAATTTTGGCGTTTACGCTCTTTTACTTAGGACGGCAGTATAAGTTTACTTTGTATTTTTAAAGAATCATATTTAAATATAGATGATGTGTAGTACAAAATCTTAGTTTTTTTGAAAATTGTCTTGATTGTTTCACTGTGTGCCACCAGAAATGAGAACTGTGAACAAACGGGTGGTATACAAGGAATCAACAGTGTTTATTTATTATATTTATACATATTTTTCAAAAGTAGACAAAAATAAAAAGAAAACAAAAAAAATCAAACGAAGAAAATAATATTAAATAATAATATTTCAAATGCAAATACCAACAACAACGCAAGTTAACTTCACATTTGAACTTCACTAGTTCTATTGCTGAATGTGGAACGTATCTTAATATTCACATTATAATAAGGAGGTCAACAAAGAAAGCCTAATGGGAACATTAAAGGCTTCACGCTAAACCAAATTTTCATATGCAAATTTCAAAAAAAAAAAAACTAGTTATCTGCACACTTGAACTTGAAGTAAAGTGCCTTTCACTTGAGCTGTGAACTGCGAATGCGAATAAATTTGTTTAGGCAATTCCAAGCGCAAATATGAAAAAATTCATGTTGTAACTTTTCGACAAAGTGAACATGAACAAAAATTAGTTTGAATTGTTAAATTTTGCATTTTTATATTTTCTACGCGAATAACGAGATATTTTCTGCGTTCTGCCAAACACTTATTCGCAGTCCACAACATCTGGACGCATTCCACAAATCTACAAATGAAAAATTCGCTCAATTTAACCAATAATTTTGCTAGCACCCATTTTGCTGTTTCTTTGTGACAGTTCGCGTCTGTTGGTGACCACTTATGTGAATGAAATGTCAAAACTCGCGAACATTCCAAATTCACAGTTTGCTATTCGCAGCTCATATGAAAGGCACTTAACTCTATGGCTGAATGCGGAACGTATCTTAATATCACCATATCGACAGCAAAACAATTTTGTGGATTAGAATAGAAGTTTCAGACAAGAGGTCATTGATGAATATGAGAAAGAGAGTACCTATTAATTATGAAAATAAATGATTTTGAATAATAAAATGCTAGTATGTTGTATGTCATTCAACATATGTACATATGTGTAATAAATAAATAAATAAATTTCGTTTCGCATCAGCACCGTAGGTACTAGGCTTAAATTTAATAGCACAAAGGTGAAACAAATATAAATTATACTCTTGACTTTTAACAAGTAGGTACCCTATGTCACTATTTAATTTAGTGACCCTCACGACCTTGATTCAATTTGGTGTTCTTTTACCCGAAATACAATTGGTTGGTTATTTTGTTTAACTGTATGTATCTATTTCTTTAGCGCTCGACTGAATTCTAGCTTAAATACCACAATTAAGTTTTTTTATGAAATTTTCAGTAAAGATATAATTAATGATCAGCTTCAATGCATTTCATCTAAAGTTCAACTTTATTATCGAATATTTATGACAGTAGCATCAAAACAGTGAATGTAATTGGAACTTAAATTAATTTCTTTAAAATCAATTAAATGACAAAAATATCCAGTATTAAAAAAGAGGATTCGTCTTGGGCAAGTTATGAAATAATGTCAGACAAGCGGACCAAAGGTTGGTTTCTGGTTGACTCACCAAAAGATGTCGCCTTGATCGTTTCTTTGTATCTTTTAATGGTTTACTTGGGACCAAAGGTTATGAAAAAGTAAAGATGTGGATTTAAGATTATAAGAAAAAAGAAAACATATTTATGTAAAAACTTTTGTTTTGTAATCAGGAAAAAAGCATTTAAAATGAAAGGAGTACTTATTGTTTATAACTTCATAATGATGCTGGTAAATTTTTTGATTCTCAAGGACATCTTCGTAGGAAGTTCAAAACTTAATTATCAATATCTCTGCCATCGCAGTAAGTTCGAGTTCCATCCGGAAGAAGTTAGGGTAATTTTGACAAATCATGCTATTGAAGGAAAATACTTAAATATTTTGTTTTTGTTTTCATTTATATTGTATATAGGTCATGAATGCAATGTGGTGGTTCTATATTTCAAAATCCTTGGAGTTCACTGATTCGCTGTTCTTTATTTTGAGGAAAAAAAATGATCAATTGAGCTTGTTGCATGTCTATCATCATAGCACAATGTTTCTTATTTGTTGGACCTCAATCAAATGGTATCCAAGCGGTGCAGGTTAGTACCAACTATAAAGCTATACACTTCCTTTCTCACTATTAAAAAGTTAGCACTTAAATAGAAAATGAGGTATATTCATAGATGTTGTTTAAGTTTTGCCTAACAGAAAAATTAAACAGTGTCTATGAATATGTCCCATTAAGTGCTTTGTCTTATTTTCAGCTGTTCGGTTACCTATGCTGAATTGTGCTGTTCACGTGATTATGTACTTCTATTACGGACTAAGTGCTATTGGGCCAAGTGTCAAAAAAATGTTATGGTGGAAAAAATACTTAACACTTCTTCAGTTGGTAGGTTAATGCAGGTAAAAATAGTCTATGTTTGAAAAATAAAATTTGGATTATATTTTTAGATACAATTTGTTATATCCTTATCTTGGTCTTTGCACTCACTTATAAAAGGCTGCAATCATCCAGTCTGGATTGATGTTACAAATATTTTGTATATGTGTTCATTTTTATTTTTATTTGGTAGATTTTATTTTTATAATTATTCTTGCAACGGAAAATTAAAATTAAAATAAATATATTTTAAAATGATATTTTAAGAGTCAAGAAATAAACGAATTTATACTGAAATGGTCTAATTAAGTTTCTACGTTTTTTTTTTCTTTTCAATATTTAGCTATATTACCTTAAATTTAGGTTTGGATGCTTACCACATACATACATATGTAGTTGAAGTGGTAGAAATGGCATTTTTGTCTAGTGAAGTTTTTTCTATAATGGTAATGGCATTGCTAAGTCGGCATTTACACCACCCGATTTTTCCTCAGACGATCTTTTGTTCATAGATGAAGGGAGTAGAAAGTGAGGGGTAAGGACCAAATCGTCCGTTCCTGGCAAACTCACACAATTTTTCCAGTATGTTTGCGTTCTCTTTTATACTTTTCCCAGAGTCTTGTGTGTACAGCGTTGCCACTAATCGGAGAATTTTCCGAAGCTGATCCAAAAAGAAAATGCAGTAACTAGATTTATTTTTTTTCGCAGTAGATATGCATTTCCAAATTTATATTTGTATTTTCGAAGAAGAAATTAATAATACATATAAGTGATTGAAAATACATACATAGTTTGCTACACAGCACATATGCAAGGCACTTAAAGGTTGGGTTTCAGGAGAAAAAACAACAACAATGATGATGAAATTATTTGTGGGTTTAATTTTGTTGAATTAAATTTTTTTTTTCGTAAAAGTATTTGATTGCCAGTAGATGTGTTTTACGAAAAAAAAAATGCAATAGGCAACGCTGGTCCTAATATGCCATCTACCTCTGAATGCAAAATGAAAGAGACAGCAATAAAGTATGAAGAGGACAGGAATAGAAATCTGACTAGAAAAATCGTTTCATATCGTTTCATGTAAACATTTCACACGATCTTGGGAAAAATCGTACTGGAAAAATCGGGTAATGTAAATGCCGACTAAGCCCCTACATAATTCGTTAGTTGGCTGTGTCAAACAGGTGTAAAATTTAACGTAAGTTTTTACAACGATTTATTTCAATGCCAATTGATCGGAGGTAAAAAGTGTGCATTCAAGAAATATTTAGCTTGCAATTTTGAACAATTTTTGCTATAGGTCCATCTCTCTATAGTGAGTCACTAAGAAGATATAGAGCTACGAAGTTTCCAAACATCAATTGTTTACCTGAGTGTTTTTTTGGAAATTTTGCAGCTTTCTATCTTTTAAGGGACAAACAACAGAGAGTTTGCCTATGACAACAATTGTTCAAAATTGCAAACTAAATATTTCTTGCATGCACACATTTTATCCCTCCAACCAATAGGAATTCAAATAAATCGATGTAAAAAATTTACGTCAAGTTTTACGCCTGTTCAACACGTGTTTAGGTAGGCAGACAAACGGTTATTGGTTTGACACCTTACAGGCTATTGACTGATAGTAAAATCTTTCAATGGTTCGTCTAATTAAATACCTATACGTCAATGATAGACGATATTGTCATACGCGAAAGAGCACAGCGTGATGAAAGTGAAAAGTAAGGAGCTTTGGAGCGATGAACACGGGCTTAGCGGTCTTAAACAGAATGTTTCCGTTTTGTCTTTGAGGAAATAAGAGATCCCACAACGATCCATCGAGCACTGAGATCAAAGCATGAATACTTTTTGCTAATCACTGCCTATTTGGCCTTAGAATGCAATTGAGTATATTTAATCAAGTCCTCTCTTGAGCAAGTTATATGTCCCTTTGTAATGATATCGCCGTTCTGCTCTGTAGTGCAGAGGCATGTACTACCTATTCAAAGGTCGATTCGACAACGAACTGTTGTTGTACTGTGGGCTGTACAACATCACTGATCTAACGACTGAGGTGGCTGGAGGAGGTCAAGTACAATGCCTCAGCGGAGAAAATTTTCAAGCCACTCGCGCAGCATGGCACAATAGAGGAAAATCGAGCTTCAGATGGCGCACGCAAGTGAAATAAGAACTCAACCAAGCATTATCAAACCTGAGTTTCACGCGTGTTGGATATCAAACCTGCGTTAAAAGTTTCGCGTACACACTTATCAGTTATGTTGGGCGTCAGGCAAGGAAATTCCACTACTCTCAGAAAATTGTTTCTTTTTATTTTGAGGCTATTTCCGCAACGAATTGTGTTGATTCCTTTTTTACATGACACACACACGAGCTTTTTCTTATTTTGTTTGCACTTTTTCCACTGATTCGCTATAAAAATTCTTGTTTTGTTCCGTGAATGACGGCTCATGAATGAAATTGTGTACACATCATCGAGCAACCACCCAACAAACCGAGGGTTGTCACGCAGTATCAAAAAATTTTGTGAACAGGCAGTTCTGAGTGTCAAACCATCATTCAGCGTGTACACATTGTCAGTTCGGTTTGATATCCAACATGGCTGACACTCAGGTTTGATAATGTGTACCACGCTTTAGGGTTGGCTAGTTGGTTTAAGCCAAAGTCTACACCAACCTGTATGTGTGCCACCTTAAGGGCCAGTTTTTTAGTGCTTGGTTAATTCTCAGTTAAATGAAAATGGAAATTGCTGGAATCGACGGAAACAAGAAAGTAAACAACGGAAAACACCTTTTCCATATAGTGTAGCGCTTCGTAAAGATTTAGCACGTAGTTGTTCAAGAGCAATTTCAAAGGGCAATTTCATCCAAATCGTTAGAACCGTTTTCAAAAAACCAATTACAAGAATTGTTTGCTTGTAATATAATTATGTAATAATAATATTCTATCGATTACAAATGATACCACCGAGGGTCTCGGTAAATTTCGGTACAAAAAAATGGTATTATGGCTCGGTATCGCTTCGGATGCTCTGGAGGTGGTATCGTCTCGGTATCGTTTCGGTTTCCGATACCGATACCAAACAAGACCGAGACTTTTCTGGTATCATGTGCCAGCCCTTATGTTTAGTCAAATAGTAATTAATTTTGTATATAGATCTAGATCTAATGTAAAGTTTCGGGTTTTCTAAGGAAATTCAATTTTCCTCTGGCGTTGAATTATGGAACAACAAGTACTGACATAATTTGGGCTCAATGCTGCGTGAGAAAAACTTGTGTAAAATAAATATGTGGTTTTTGGAAACATAATTTTTCAATGATCATTTTCATAAATATTCCAAAAAAGAAAATACTCTGTTTACCCATAGGCTCTAGCTCGATGTAAAATGAACGTAAGAAATCAAATTTTAAAATGAAATTATTGTATTTCTACCAAGCACCATAGAAATTTAAAAGAGCTTTTCTGTATGTGTTTGAATGTGCTAAATATTTAATTTAATAGAAGTTCAAGGTCATCTCAAGCAGACTTTGTGTTAAGTTTTTTTTTTCATTTCTTTTAAATAAAGCCGCAAACCCACAACCATCACTGCAAGGCGAGGCCCCATTTAACATGGAAATTCCCCAGAGTATTGATGTTGAGTAAAGCTAAAAATATGTGCAGAAATTTAATGTAAAATCTTTATAATGTCTGATAATGCCACCCGCCATAGTTGGTAAGGTGATACATCTTCCCAGTTCTCATTCATGTACATGTACATAATATTGTAGGCAGTAAACTGTAGGTACATTGAACATATACTGAATTTTAGTTCCTGAAAATCAAAACGTGGTGGTATGCACATCTAAATACATACATACATTATTAACGCAAGGAATTGATTTCATTTTTTAGCTTGTGAAGGATGAGTTTATTTCTCGATTCGAGTGGAGTGGTGGTTTCATCCACATGAGCTGTGAGAATTTGGATTATGTAAATAATAAGGATATTCATGCAACGTCGTAAGTTTACAAATTGTGTAAAATGATAAGTTTAAGCCTAAGGCTAGTCGCGCACACGCAAATGCTACTGCAACAAAACAGTTTAGTCACAAGTTGCCCGATGAGCGCGCACATGGGCAACTCCACAATCAATCACGCTGAACTAAACCAACACACTGACAATATTTATTCAATGCTTCGCTATAATTTGGCGTTGGTTGGGCAGAGCCTTACTGGCTTAACAGAATAGAGTGCTGCAACAGGAACTCCAGCTGTAACTGGAAAATAGCTGTACATATTTCTGACATTGCAGTGTCGAGAATAAAAATAAAAACAAAAATAAAAATTGATAATGATGAAAAAGAAGCTGAAATTACTTTACGACTTTATAAGACTTTGAAAAGAGTTTGAAACTCACTTCAACCCCCTTGTAAATACTTGATTATGATCGGAATTTTGAAACGTCAAAAAAGCTGCAAGCAAAAGTTAAAAGTTGGCCAACTTGTCCAGCTGCGTCTGCAGCTCCGTCTGCAGCTGCCATGGTGTTCTGTTCGCATCATTGAATTTGTGTGTATTCAAAATTTTGACAGCTATTCCAGTTGCAGCTCCAGTTGCAGCTCCGTCTCCATTCTGTTCAGCCAGTTAATCGTTGAGTAAATGTAGATGTTCTTATTATTTTTTTTTGTATAAACTACGTTTTAATTCACAACTTTTATCACCAACTAATGGCAATGCGATAGTTACAGACCATATTCAAAGCTTTTTTAGTTCCCTGAGATATCATTTATATCATGTTTCTAAACATGCCTAGTTCTAAAAGTCACAAACACGCCAAATATTAACCAAATATTTGGTTAATTTTCCACAGCAAAATCCTTGGATAAGATTAACCAAATTGTGTAAGCCATTTTCCATACAAAATTTTACAGTTCATTAACCAAAAGATAAACTTAACCAAATCGTAAACTTATCTAGTGTTTTACGAAGTTGCATTAAAACCCCCAATATTTTTATTTGAGAATGTTAAAGTTTGTTCATGTTCTACAATACCATACATTTCTTGCTACATCTAGGCTAGGGCTTGCCAAAATAGCAAGCTGTATGTTTATTATTTTTGTACTTCCTAAACATTTTAGGATACGAGACTATCCCATGAGAAATCTCAACAACAGCTTACAACAAATCTGATTTCACAGCAAAATGTAACCTATCCGGTTTTTGTCTTTAAGGGCCAGGTTTTCTGTTCAGGGTTAACTCTGATTTAAATCAGAGTTAGCTAATCCTGTAAATAAATTAACCCCGAGTTAACTCAGGAACAGTTTTTCAATTGAGGTTTGAATGGCCTTGCTGCAACTCAAGTCATCACTAATTTCACGCTTGCCCTCAATTTGGTCCCTTAGGACCTGTTGTACAAACGTGGTTCAAATTTTGATCCGTGGTTCAAATATTATTAATGGCTGATTTCAGTGAAATTACTGAGGTTCAGCGATGGTTCAAGGTTCAAGTATATTATAATAGCCAATTAAATGCCTAAACCATCGTTGAACCTCAGTAAGTTCGCTGAAGTCAGTGAGTTATAATCGCTGAACCACGAGTTAAATATTTGTACAACTGGTCCTTAGTTAACTCATCAAATTAGGTGAGTTAACTCGGAATTAACTTAGGATTTCAATTGACTGAAAACATGCGTATGAATTTTCTTGGCTATCCTAAAAATATAGAACCCAAACTGGGTTTAGGATTGGGGATTTGAAATATTACAAATCTTATACATAGATCGAAAAGACAGCTTGAAGCTCACTCGGATCTGTATGAAAAGCAGTACCGAGTTGAAATGGACCTGGTGGACATAATTAATAGACGTCAAAATGGAGAATTCGTTAAAGCTAAAAACACACTGCACCAATCAAAACGTGTTCATTAAAATTTTCAATGTGAAATTTCCTACAATTTTTCGTTTTGCTACAAGGTTAGATAGATTAAAAGAAATAAAAAAAAATAAAACCTGTTTCGAAAAGCAAGTGTTTTTCCTGAAAATTACCATTACTGGTATTTTTTTATAATAAACTCTGAAGCACTGGTAGGCTATTGATTATGTCATATAATAAAGGAAGTAAGACGTTCATGGGATTTTATTGTAAAAATTATCAAAGGGGTGAAAGGTGCTATTAAATTGGAGGGTGCATTTCTTAGAGGGGGGGGGGGGTGCAAAAGCACCCCTTTTGGCTTCCTGTATACATATAACTCGAAAACGAAGCAAAATTTCGAGATAATTCTCAAGTAATAAAATTTACCATCAAAATGGATTTTTGAACAAAAATTTTAAAAAATTTTAGTTAGCTAAATTAAAAAAAATCATCACAAATCAAAAATGTGAAAAATGGCATTTTTCGTTTTTTTTTTTTTTTTTTACGTATTTGCTTATAACTTTTTTACCAGCAGAGATAGGTATAGGCATTGCTTTATATAAAAGAAAGATAATTAAATTTTCTTTAAAATTCATTTTTTAAAAAACGGTTTGGAGTAAAATCGACCGAGAAATAGTCGTTTAAACTAGGCTGATTTTAAGTTTTTAAAGCTTTATGAATGTCACTTTTGGCTATTTTGATGGACTTGTTAGATTATACGCTCAAACTGGGTGAATAAGTGAGCCATGACCAGTTAAGTCAAAAATAAAAATCAAATCTATTATTATTTTTCAAAATTTAGAATAATTGCCAAAATCAACACGCTTGTTCTTACAAAGTCGGGTTTTGAACACATATTAGCTTATACCTTCTCAAACATGAAAAAAATAGTTCCAGACAAGTTGTACGGTTGAAAGTCCTTGCCAGACGAGCTCAACATTTTCAAAGAATGTATTATAAGGAATTACTTTTTTTTAATTTCAAATAACTGTCAAACCTTGTTTTACAAAGGGTTTTCAATATATGTTATCCAATGTCTCCTTAGATAGAGACAAAATTGTGCCAGACGAGTTTGGCTGTCGAAAATGCATGCCAGACGGCCCTTAATGTTATAAAGTTGCTGATTTTTTTCCCTTTTGTTTTCTAATTTTGTAAATAGTTATCAAAACTAACAAATCTACTTTCACAACCAGGGTATTTGGTAGTTTATGCCTTTCGTTATATGGACAAAATAGTGCCAGGCGAGTTAGGTATTCCAAAAAAAAAAAAAAATTATTTCTTAAATACCTACTTAGCAAATGTTGAGCTGGTCTGGCAAGGAACTCCAACCGTAAAACTGGTCTAACACAATTTTTTTCATGTTCGAGAAGGTATACGCTAACATGTGCTCAAAACCCGGCTTTGTAAAAGCAAGTGTGTTGATTTTGACAATTATTCTAAATTGATGGTAAATATTATTCTCTATACAAAAAAGGTTTTGAGAATTATCTAAAAATTTTGCTTCGTTTTCGAGTTATATGTAAAAGGCCAAAAGGGGTGCTTTTGCACCCCCCCTAAGAAATGCACCCTCCAATTTAATAGCACTCCGCGGTTTTCTCATCTTCAATGACCCCTTTGATGATTTTTGCAAAAAAATCCCATGAACGTCTTACTTCCTTATTGCCCTGTTTTTTCAGACATAATCAATAGCCTATGGAAAATATTTTGAACATGAAAAAAGTTGCAGATGCCAAACGCGTGTTGGGAAAATAACGGTAGATGTCTTCAACGATACATCCATAGATATTTAGTAGACGCACCTTCGGGTAAAATCTCTATGTTGCCACTTTTCAGAAAAATACTTTTTTATGTCGAAGAATGGGACATGCACTTGTGGTAATTTGAAATATTTAAAACATGAGAAAATAACGGTTGATGTTCTTAAAGATAGGTGAAGAATAGACGCACTCTGTGGTAAAATGTGCTGTCACCTTTCAGGAACATACTTTATTTTATGTCAAAGGGTGGGACCCTCACTTTCTTGCTATTTTTTTTATATTTTGATTTTTGAACATGAAAAAAGTTACGGAAAAACCTCCAGATGCCAAACAATATTAAATTAAATTATTTAACTATTTCGTGGATATTTAATTAGAGTTTTTGTCATTTTCATTAAATTTCAACGGGCACGTTAGCCACGTTACTACCCACAAGTTTTTAATAATTATTATTTTTTAAATTAACAAATGTACACAAATGAATGAATAAATACTGATTATATCAGAAACTATTTAAAAGCTACATTTTCATTGGAATGAAATTGAAATAATGTATCAGAATCCAAGATCTTAGCCCAAAATGGGCTAGAACTAAAAAAGACTTTTTAAACATTTAATAAATCATTTTAACCTTAACTCATATAAATTTCTTTAAAAGAACTTTCTTCTCTTAAAAGTTACATTTAATGTTAATATTTTCATAAGGATATTTTCTCTTTTTACTCCGAAAAGGCTTGGATAAAATGGATAAAGCTATATATTAAAGCTTTAATTCAAGTTAAACGGAAAAGAGAAAATATCCCAACTATAAAATTGTAAGGGATGTTTTCTCTTTAAAATTACATATATTTTTTTTTTCATTTCTAATAAAAGCTTAAAACTTGAAGAAGTCGGTTTATTACCACAATCATAACCATAGACAACATCATGACTAAGCACAAAAATTAATTCACAATTTGGAAAAGGTGTTGAGTCCTTTAATTAAGTTGTTTGAAATTATTGAAGAAAGGAGGTTATGTGGAACTGAGTTTGGAGTTGAATATAATAAAGTTAAAAACCATCTGTTGACTGAAGCAGTTAAATAGTGGAAACAAAATATTTCCCATCATTCTATAGTCTTCCATCGCAATGTATAGCAAGGTATCATGGCGGGTAGAAATGTGTAGTGGTATTTTCTACAAAAACTAAGTTTTATTTAGAGTTTAGAATTTTGTACTGAAAATAATTGGAAAATATTTAAGTCTGGAGAGATTTCATTATTAAGAAATATAGGGAACTCGTAAATACATACCAGTGTATCCAGTGAGGCTTATTTGAACAACGACGATATGCTTATAACACTTTACTGCAGAAAAAATTATCACACATTTTTAAAATATTTAATTTTAAATTAAAAAAGTTTGCCGTTATACTTTGTACTAAAGCCTAGAACTATGCCGATGCAAATTAAAAACTCCTATAGAAAAATGACTAAACGAAATCATCATCAGCAGCGCCGTTCTAGGCTCAACAGTGACATAATGCAGTTTCATAAAATTCAATGTATTTTTGTAATATTTTATTAATTTTTTTAAATTATATTTTAAAGTAATGGTTTATTCCCTAATAAATGTATTTAAATATGTCAAATGTCACTATATGGAATATTCTACACATTAACCCTTGTACTCAATTCTTTGTATAACTTCACCACACTAGGGAAAACCTATGAAAATTAATTTTAGCATAAATCAATTCCTTTTATTCCTAATAATTAAACCTGATCATTTGGAATATAATCATCTTAATTTTCCACCAAATGAAATTATTTAACGGATATTTAGAATTTCACATTATATTATACGAGTAGCTATCTATATGTCTATCGGTCTTGGAGCCCTGTGGTTCATACACAAATTCCAACTTTATAATCTAATTATAAATCTGCATATGCTTTCAGTTCATAAATATGTAATATTCTGTCCATATGCATATGCACATAAATACTAACATCGTTTTGAAACGTAGATATGCATATTCAAATAAATTTCAAAGTACATACATATGTACATATAGACATGTTTCAATTTCAATTATCAATTTGTCGCTAATTTTCAAGCAGAATTTGGACAATAAGGCTTTATATGACATTGTGGTCGGTTGGTCCCTTTATGATAAACATATATTTATACGAGCATACTGTTACCTGGCCAACTATTAGAAAGTGGACGGAAGTATTTTATTTAAACTCGTTGTGCAGACATAAATTAAATGTATGCATGGAAATAAAGTGTAATTGGAATTCAGAATGGTATTTTGTTATGATGCAGCTAAACAGATGAAAGAGATATTAATATTCTTGGTTTTAATGATCTGAGGCATTCACAATGGAAAACAAAATTTGAACGCATGAAACTTTATTAAATTAAATTAAATTGGGTGGCGCAACAGCTCGTGGAGAACCAGGGCCTAGTGACTAACAACTCACAACCATTCCCCTGTGCGTGTTGTTGGCAGGAATGGAGGGGACCTACAGTTTTTTGCCGAGTCCGAACGGCTAAATGAGAAGCACTTTTTCCTGACAAGTATACTCTTGGAGAATTTTTCAGTTCCTCGCAAGAGGCAGTACCTCGGATAAAACATTTCTGTTTTTAGGTGGCACGGCTGGGAATCGAACCCACACCTTCGGCCTGACAGTCCTACGCACTAGCCATCAAGCCACGAGGTACTACGCATGAAAGTTTATACTGTGACCTTAAAAAATGAAGAGGCACCCATTATCTACAGGTCAAAGTCGGGTAGAACTCCATTACTACTTACCCCGAAATGAAAAGAGCGTTGCTATCAAAACGTTCTATTTGGTCTGTTGTCCCAGGACTTAGCCAGGACCTCATCTTCATTGTGTGTTATAAGCCCGTTTGGGGCATAGGGCGTCAACAAAACGTCTCTATCCTTCAAGGTCTACTGCATGGTATATTAACTGTGGCTACGTCTTTCTCTGGGATTGTTCTTTTGCTAAGAAAGTTGATTTCAATGTTGTTTTGGGTCTTCCAACCCACCGTGCACCCTGAAGATTCCATTCAAAGTGCTGCTTTGCAATTTCATCGTTTGGCTTCCACAGTATGTGATCAATCCATTGCCATTTACACTTTCTTGTGTCGACGTCCAGCCGCTCTTTTGACTTGTCCTGCGCTTCTATACCTCGTTTAATATAATTTGTGACCAGGGAATCAAAGCCTACAATTTCCTGGAAATGGCAGATGTGATTTTCCAGGTTTTGCAAGCATATAACAACACGGATTTGACATTGGATTCGAAGAATCTCAACTTAGTGCGTAAGGAGATATGACTGGATTTCGGAAATTGGGAACAGAGAACCGAAGCCAGCACGAGCCTTATTAATTCTACTTTTAACGTCCATATCCGTACAGCCATTTGCAGAAACAATACTGCCAAGGTAGTCAAACTGTTCGACTCTTTCCACGCTGCTGTATCGAGCGGCCTGTGAGGATTATTATTCTCTTTTTGCCTTTTATTCTTAGACCACTCGAATCTCACTTCACTTGCAGTATTTGACACATCCCGTTCCAGCTCACTGATGTTATTTGCCAGTAGACATATGTCATAGGCATAGTCTAAATGATTGAGCCTTTCGAAACGGTTTCCATTGAATGCTCCACTGTACAAAAACTGGCTGTCAATACGTTGTCCATCGCCAGCAGAAAAAGAATTGGAGATAGAACATCCCCTTGTCTCACGCCTGTTGCACTACGAAGGAGTCGGATAGCTGCTCACTGTTCAAGGACGATACGCAGGGTGTTGGTATGGTCAACACACGGTCAACCACTGTGGAAGCCAGCTTGATGCCTCATGAGTGTTTCTCAATAACATCTTTGGATATTTGGTACAGTTACCGGATCTCCTCTTCTTGCAGTGTTTTCCGAGTTATTTCCGAGTCCATCTAACCTCACCCTCCTTTCACGTTCCCACAGCGATAGTCCGTCTTATGTGCAAGACGATACTCGTTTCGCAATTCAGCCTTTCGTTGAACATCTGCTTCGACGAACCCAAAATTTACTACCTGCTTGTCCATGTTCAGGTAGATAAGCTTTCCTTACTTATTCCAGATGAAGATATATTCATCATTAAAAAAAATCCAAATACAGCCCAAATATTGTACCTACTATTTCCCATGAAAAGTTTGTCTGGAAACCATTTTTGAACTTTTGAATGACCTAAACTATTGTATAAATATAACTGATTTGATATGAAAATAGCTGTTACTATATTGTTAACATTTTGTTTATAGCTTTTTCACATGTGAACACGCAATTCTCAATAAGCGGCAATAAGACTTTCGATATTTGCATATTTATCATACATACAGTACATATACAGATACACATTCATACGTTAACAATCCTTGAAAAATCGATTATGTGCACGCAAACCGATTTTTATTATTATATGCTTTGCCATTTATGTGAAGTTTTATTTTTATTTACTCCTTTCTTTGTTTTTTTTTTGTGTAAATCCTTTCATTGCCAATAAAATCAATTTGATTGCTGTTAACTTCTGTCGTGCATACAGCCTTAATGGTCATAATGGCAACCAACAAATAAAAATGGCAATGGCAAAAAAGGGTTATTTTCCGTTTATGTGTTGTTATCAGGCTTTTGATGTTTCATTTCACATTTTTAAGTCTTTAAAAGATCAGTTTTAATTAAAGAACTGAAAGTAGGCACTCTGAAATAAATGAGGCATGAAATCAAAATATTTTGTCAATTCTATGAATTGAGTATGAAATACTTTTATAATTGTTTAAATAATGACAGTAAGAAGTTGAAGAAGGCTTTAAATAACTTTAATAACTTTTTCCCAAAGAACACGAAAAAAGAGTTAAACTATGAATAGGTACTTTTTTTTTGGTTCATAGACAAAACAAAGAAAAGGACAGTGGGAAAAAGTATCTTTTGTTTTTTTAATTTCTCAATTTTTGAATCTCGTTTTCAGTATTTGACTAAAAGTTGAGTATTGAATACTTAAAAGAAGTGGTTTTTAATTAAGCAGAGTAGGGAAACAAATACAAAAATTATCATTTGGCCACCATTTTGAAAAGGAGTTCTAAAAAGTTTTCCGTGAAACCAAAAAACGTCATTTAAAGGCTAAATGGCTTTTAAAATAATTAAAATCCTTACACGAAATTGGCTATTAGTCTTAGAAAATAAAAAGACTTTGGTACAAATTTGTAGACTATTTAATTTTCTTCAATTTATGTAAATACACTTTTGACCCTAAAGCTGTAAATAAAAAGTTATAGTCAAAAACATATGATTTTTTCAATTTATCCTAAAAACTCTTGTTTTATTTTTCAGTTGCCAGAAACTAACGATTTGCATTCACATAATTCTAATAGTTAACGTGGCGAATGTTCGCCAATATGTAAAAGCTCTCCCAAGCCAACGCGAAACATTCGAAGCGAAAACAAAACTTTTACTTGTATATGGTGATTTATGAGAGCAATGAGTGAAAGAAAATTTGAGTTAACTTAAGTTTTAGTCCTATTTTTCCAAATATGCTCCCAAATAGTACTGCCGAACCCTGTTACTGTGAGTAAACTTAAGTTAAATGGCAATTTCATAAACAAACACTAAAATTGCTTTTATCTAAACTCCCTCTAAATTTTATCAGACATTTAAAATTTTTCAGTTTCACCAATGTAGAAAAAGGATATTTAAGGGATATAAAGAAGTTTAAGTGAGCTCTACTCCATATATTGCGTTTCGCCCAGGTACAACAGTTGGGCTCATCAGTTAGATGCTGTTGTACCCTTCACTCACTTAAACTTCTTTATTTGAACTTAATTCATTCGCTCCACTAAACCAAAAGAATATTATTTTTAATTTTCTTTAAAATCATAATTATTTAAGGGATATTTTAATTCGACTGTTGCTAACATCCCTGGATTCAAAAAAAGTGATTGTTTCCGTCGCACATGCGAAGTCTATGAGAAAAGTGAAAAAGCATTATGGATGAGGGACAATTATTCTGACAGCAAAATATCAGCTGTTGTTGACTGGAATGGCTTAACAAAAAAGAGTCTTAAAATTTAATGAGACAAAAACGAGCTTTTAGTTTATAAGGACTTTTAAAATCTTCTTAAATATAAAAGCATTTGGTGAAACCAAAAAACATCATTTAAAGTCTAAAAGGCTTTTTAAATAATTAAAAGTCTTTCGGGAAATCGGCCATTAGTCTTTTTTTCCAAATATGCTTCCAAATAGCACTGCCAAACCCTGTTACTGGCTTCTCTCCTGGCTTCCCAACTGGCTAAGAAAAAAGTAAGCCAGTTGATGAGCCACTTGCTCAGGTTTATACATATGAATGTGTTAGTAAAAAAATTAAAGTGTATTGCGACTGGCTTGCCAGTACGGGCTCGTGTGGCCTAAGGGTTGAAGTAAGAAGTAAGCAAGTTCAGAAAAAATTGTATGTCAGAGATCTCAGTGCGAGCTCAGAAGTATGAACAGATTTCCTCAGCAAAATTTCACAGTGGGAACTTTCGTGGATAAAATTTCCCATGGAATTAATCCCATCTACTAAAATTGGAAATCCCAACAATTTTCCACTGTTACTTGCGGGTTCAAATTTGGTTGATCAAAATCGTAGCCCAGTGCCCTTGGAATATTTATTTTCGATGCCAATAAATTTCTACAGAAACTGTGACTACAATTCACGTTCCCAGTTTTCGACGATGGGAAAAATTCAGTGGGAAAGTTTTATTCGCGATAGCCCCCAGCATAACTGTCAAATACTTCTCCTCAACACCTATCTTTTAAGACATCAACCATTATTTTCCCAATATGTGTTTGGCATCTAAAGACGTTTCCGCAAACTTTTTTCATGTTTAAAATATTAAAAATGATTAAAAAAGTGGAGGATCCCCCCGTTGACATAAAGAAAAGTGGCAACACTAAAATTTTACCCGAAGTTGCATCTACTTAAAGCCTTTTTTTTAAGATATAAATCGTAATTTTGATTATGGCAATTTTCCAAGTAATTTACGATTTTCGTTTAATTTACCATTTTCCACAGATGGTGCCATTTTTGAAAATGATGACCAAGCAACAGGATTACAATAATGACTCCCAAGCTAAATTACATCCTGAGCTTGTCAAAAAAAGATACAAATATAAAAATAAGGTTCCCCCACGTTAAATGCAGGGATTTCGGTTTCATGACTGGATTACAGATTGGGCACCATTTTTCAAATTGGCCTCCAAGCGACAGGACTACAAAAATGACTCCCAAGCTAAATTTAATCCTAAATGTGTAAGAAAGAATTCCAGTCATACAAAATAGGTCCTTGCCAAAAAACGCACGGGATTCGGTTCCCTGACCGGACTATAAGGAAAATATTAAGCGGGAAAAAACTCCAAAGTGCCTTAAAAACCATAAGGATATAATTTGAAACCCTAAGTTATATTTTGAGAGTATTGCATTCAAAATTCTGAAAACGAAAATGATTGTTTTAAAAATGACTTGTGGTTTTCTATTCTGTTTCGATATTTTTCTATCTAAAGCCAACTACTGTCACTTTTACAATAATAATAAATACAAAAATGCTAATGTTCTTTTTTTACTCCCCCCCAGAAGAAGAAGTAATATCTAAACCAAGACTAAGCGCTTAAAGCCCATCAGACTGATGAAACCTCTCTCCATATTTGGAGTCTTGCTATAGATTTGGTATTTGTAGTTGAAATTAAATTTATTTTCAATGGCACTTGTCTGTCAAGGTCGAGTGTCTAAGGTTATGTATTCCCTTGAGTTGCTTTCGCAAGCAACTTCTTTAAACTTTTGAAAATAGGTTACTACCACACTAGTGATTTTATTTCTGACAAAATGCTGGCAAAAGTGTGCAAAAAAAAAGTAAAAGAAACTGAGAGGCTTATAGTTAAAGACTTCTTTAATCCATTCATGAATAATTTAAAATTCTTGGTTTAATATTACTCTCACAAAAAGTCTTTTCATCCAAATAAACATTTCGAGAATAAATTGTCTCATTAAAAAGAAAAACTTTCAAATTTTAAGTCCTCACTCTTTCAAATAACGAAGAAAATATATCCTTTTTCTAAATAAAAACATTTCACAATAATACCCGTTTTCTCATTAAGTTTTGATACCTTTCGAACAATCTCCCAGCCTCCTCCCAGCGTATAAATGAACATGAGTCGCTGTTTGGTTGGATTCTGGACTGCAAATATATAACATGGATTTTAGGTATGCACTCTCTCTCTTCTATACAAGACAAATTCCATTCCAATGCCAAATGCTTTTTTTAGTACAGCAAACCTGGAAGGAGATGTAGTGACACATGTGTGGTTATGCATTCGTATATCTATCTCAGTGATGCCAGATGAGATTTCTAGAATCCCACCAGATTCCAAAAAAAATCCCACCATTTTTGTACTGGAAGGAAAAAAAACCACCATAACCTTTTCTGCTACAGATACTTCCTAGATATAAAAAAAGAAGAATGTTCGCTCTGCATTCTTGGTACTTCATATTCGCAAGAAAAGAATGTCATCTAATCGGTCAGTAATAATTGGTGAAGAAAGTTAACTTGTCCTAGAAATTAGTCTGCCCTCCAAAAGTACTTGAGAGTGCTAGGACGCCATATGGCCCTAGGCTCAATGATAGGAAAATCCCTATGCACACCTCCGCGTGGTGGAGGGTGGGTAACGCTAACGTGCAGGGGGACCGAATGGATGCCGGGATAAGCAGACAACCCAGCTTTGCTGGTCAGGGCACAAACTTGTCCTTGGGATGGTTAAAAGCCCCCTTAAGACGGATGAACTGCAGGTGGCGGTCAACGGCATGATAGTCTGGTGGCGGAGGAGCGTTTTTGTTAAAAGGCCAACGGCAGCAGCAGGTAGCGTCTGTAACCCATATTGGGCGGCTACAATAGGCGTCTGTTTTCCCATAGTGGGCGGGCTCGAGCAGTTATGTGTTTGACCATACAAAAGGCGGGTGTGCCTGTCAAATCTGAGCTTATGTATGTTATTAATCGTATCTCGGAAAACACCATGGTGGAAGGATATATGCTATTACATGAAATATGACAACAATTGGAAATGAGTCCCCAAGAGGTAACCATTTTATGGAGAATCCTTCTGCAGCTTCGGCTGCTGTAAACCGCACATCGGATTTGGGGGTGCGGCATCTTTCGTGTACCAGCGTCAATCAAGACGCCATAACAATAAATGAATCGTTAACAAATAGAAGAAGTCTTTTAAGAAGAGCAAATGATACTTTTGGCTACCGCATACGTACGAAAATCGGAGCATGGAACGTTCGATCCTTGTACGGCGAAGGTAGATACGAGCAGGTTGAGCGTGAAATGCTTCACCTTAAGATCAGTATCCTGGGCATCAGTGAAACTAGGTGGAGAGGAAGAGCCGAATACAGAGCTGACTCTGGGCAAACGAGAATGCTGTATTCCGGGGAGGATGAAAGAGAGGGTGGCCAAAGGCTGCATGGTGTCGGAATTATGTTGAACGAAGAAGCAAGGCGTAGTCTTATATCCTGGGCGCCCATTTCTGCAAGAATAATGACAGCAAGATTCCGTTCAAAAATTCGCAACGTCACAATAATTCAGTGCTACGCCCCCACAAATGAAGCGACCGAGGAAGACAAAACCGCTTTCTACACTCATCTTAACTCAGTTTACAGTGGTGTTCCAAGAGCCGACATCATAATTGTCATGGGAGATCTCAATGCCCAAGTCGGATCAGACAACTACGGTCTGGAACGCGTCATGGGGAAAAATGGCTTGGGGTCACGAAATGAAAATGGTGATTTGCTGGTCGATTTTTGTAACGCTAATCGTCTTGTACTGGGTGGAACTGTGTTTAAACATAAGACTTGCAACAAAATCACCTGGGTACATCCGGATGGTCAAACTGAAAACCAAATTGACCACATCATGATTCAGCAGCGATGGAGGAAGTCAATGTGCGATGTTCGGAGCATAAGAAATGCCGACATTGGAAGCGACCATCATTTGGTTCTCATGAGTCTCAAGCTACGAACGGCAGCTGTACAACGTCAATCACAGGGTGCAGCAAGGAATTCGAAGTTCAATACAAATGCTTTAAGTGATCCCAACATATGTCGGAACTATGTCACCAACCTTAACGACAGAGCTTCGTCATTAAATGGAATACAACATTCAACAATTGATGAGATGTGGGGTGATATAAAAAGTGTTTTTATGGATGCTGGATCCGAAACTGTACCCAAGCAGTCGAGAGTTAGAGACTCTTGGATATCCCGAGACACCTGGGATAAAATCGAGCTTCGCAAATCGTTGAAGATGCAAATAAATGCCGAAGCAGATGCTCAACGAAAGGCTGAATTGCGAAGAGAGTATCGCTTAGCACATAAGATGGTCTATCGCTGTGTGAGACGAGACAAGAGGGTGAGGTTAGACGGTCTCGCAGAAAATGCGGAAAACGCTGCAAGAAGAGGAGACATGAGGGAATTGTACCAAATATCCAAGGAAGTTGTCGGGAAGAAAACCAACATCAATCATCCTGTAATGGATGTGGATGGTACACTTTTGGTATCAATCGAGGATCAGCTGCGCAGGTGGAAGGAGCACTTTTGTGCCTTGCTTAATGAGGATTCTGTCGAGCAGAGTGCTGAAGTGCCCCAGCTTAACGAGATGCGTAGATCATATAGGGGTATTGACATCGAGCCCCCTACAGTACTGGAAATTCAATCTTCGATAAATCTTCTCAAAAACAACAAAGCAGCTGGACTTGATGGTATACCAGCCGAGTTCCTGAAAGCTGACCCTGTCAGAACGGCTAGTATTCTACACCCGTTGATACAAGCTGTGTGGGAAAATGAAATCTATCCCAGCGACTGGAAGGATGGTGTAATTGTTAAGTTGCCAAAGAAAGGTGATCTTAAGAATTGCAACAATTGGCGAGGTATTACAGTTTTGTCCATTTTTCCAAAATTAATGGCAACCATCATTCTGGAGCGGATAAAGGTTAGAATCGAGTCTACACTCAAGAGGCATCAAGCTGGTTTCCGCAGTGGGTGGTCTTGTGTCGACCATATCAACACTCTGCGTATCGTTCTTGAGCAGTCTGCGGAGTTTCAATCACCGCCTTACCTCATGTTCGTGGATTTTGAGAAGGCCTTTGACCGAGTCAACCGTGAATGTATATGGAGATCACTTCTTGGTAGAGGAATTCCCCCAAAAATTGTTGCCATTATAAGGGAGTCCTATAACAACGCAAGATGCTTTGTTTTACACAATGGGCAGCTATCCGACTCTTTCGAAGTGCGGCAGGGTGTGAGACAGGGAGATGTTCTATCGCCAATTCTCTTTCTACTGGCGATTGACGATGTCTTGACGGCCAGCGTTGGAACATCAGAGAGGCAGGGCATTCAATGGAGACCGTTTGAAAGGCTTAGCCACTTAGACTATGCCGATGATATATGTCTCTTGGCAAATAACATCAGCGGGCTGAACGGGATGTGTCAAGCTCTGAAGTTAAAAGGAGAGGCGAGTGGTCTTAAAATAAATAGCAAAAAGACAAAAATAATGCTCACAGGCCGCTCCACACATCAGCGTATTTTAATACAGGAGACGCCAGTTGAAGAGGTTGAACAATTTAACTACCTTGGAAGTATTGTTTCAGCAAATGGTGGTACTGATCTGGACGTTCAAAGTAGAATAAATAAAGCTCGCGCAGCCTTCGGTTCTCTCCCCCAAATTTGGAACTCATGTCAAATCTCCTTGCGCACAAAGTTGAGATTCTTCGAATCCAATGTCAAATCCGTGCTGTTATATGCTTGCGAAACCTGGAAAGTCACGACTACCATCTCAAAGAAATTGCAGGCTTTTGTGAACCGTTGTCTACGCCATATTCTAAAAATTCGCTGGCCACAAATTATATCAAACGAGGAATTGTGGCGCAGGACAAGCCAGGAGCGGCTGGACGTTGACATAAGAAAGCGTAAATGGCAATGGATTGGTCACACACTGAGGAAACCAAACGATGAAATTGCAAAGCAGTCATTTGAATGGAATCCTCAGGGTGCACGGCGGGTTGGAAGACCAAGAACAACATGGAAATCAACAGTTCTAGCAGAAGCAGACTCCCAGAGAAAGACGTGGCCACAGTTAAAATATCTATCTGCAGACCGAGAAGGATGGAAACGATTTGTTGGCGCCCTATGCCCCAACCGGGGTTACAGGACTTGATGATGATGAGAAATTAGTCAGCCCTAGAAAACTATCAAGTCTTAAAGTTTCTTAAGGTCACGTACGATTTTTGCCACCTCATTTGTGGAATATTCACAAAAAATGTATACTGATCCGAAAGATCACTAGATCATGATAAGATCAACTATTTTCAATAATTGGTCAGCCAAAGTTTTTCTTTGAGATATTTTTTTATTTTTTCAAGGTCCGTGATTTTTGGTACCTCATTTGTGTGGTATTCAGAAAAAAAGTTATTTTTTAATGTTTCTGTTTTTTGTGCCAAATCATTATACATAGGTCATAAAATTGGAAGATAGGCAAGTATGGTGAATTGTGGTTTTTCCCACCAAAAAGGAGACCATTGAAATATTTTCCCACCATAAATCCCACTATGAATATTTTCCCACCATTTTTCCAACCAAAGGCATTTTTTCCAACCATTTTGGTTGGAAAAACCACCAATCTGGGAACACTGATCTATCTACACATAGGCCCTTCTTCGAAGCTGGTGTACGTACCAATACAAAATAAAATGAGAAAATTCTCTGCGAACTATTGTGCTGTTGTATCATTTCATGCAAGAGCTTATACTTCATAAGGAAGCACAGGAAATTTTATACCCTTTTGGCTTTTTATGTTCTTTATGTCTGTTATGCTCTAATGCGGTATATTTACACATCAGGGTCGGGCATATAGCCCGATGATTTATTGAGAACCAAGGTTCTTAAAAAAAATTAAATTGAAAAGTGTGGGTGCAGTCGAAATGGCAAAACAGTAACTCGAGGTTTCTATAAAAATTCAAGGAGGTTCCTCTGTTTTGTAGTTAATACAGGGTGTTCTAGATTTGTATAAGTTAGTAAGTCCCCTTTCAAATGAGGAAGCTGAGTTGCCAGTAGCTTTAAGTTCCATGACGAGAAGGGCAGGAGGAAAAAGAGGTGAACAAAATCTCCCCGGTCGACGACTTGAAGAGATTTTTTTGACATTTCCTTTCACATCTAGGTTAAGGTGTGTTCAACCAATAGACTTTCAAAGGAAACTTCAAAAATTTCCTGGTGTGAAACGTACAAGAGATTTTTAAGGAGATTAAAAGAAAACGTCAAAAAATCTCCCGCAAATTATTTCTTCGTGTAAAAGGGGTCTAAATATATCAAATGTCCATTAACAAAAATGTTGGCCGACTTGGGGGAGTTTTCAAATAAAAACACCTTCTTCGAGGTAATAATTTGAGGAGTTTTTATTTCCTAGAAGTTATAAATTTATCAAGATTGTTCATATTAAAATAGATTACATTTTCAGGCAAAATAAAGAAATACTTACACTTTTGTGTGTCCTCCCCTTTCAAGTGTCGTTCGTTTAATGAAGATGAAGAAAAAAGGCGAATAAAGTCAAAATTGACATTTAGGTCTGTTCAGATTTCAGTCTCTTTCGAATTCTCTGAACTGACGACACTTGAAAGGGTGCGTTCACACGCAGTGCTTACACTAGACTTTTTTAGAGGAAATATTTTTAACTTTCAGCAACAAAAAATGTATCCTTTTAAGCCCCACTTCATTTCATCTCCATAAAATTTTATTTCTGACTTAGTTAATCAACTTACAGTTTTTGTAGCAGGTTTTTTTCTTGCAATTTTTTACAAATATTTTCAAAATTCGCCGTTATTTTTAAAAGTTTCTAGTTACTTAACAGGCGTATTTGTCTCTCATCTTGAAAAAGTTTTTTTAATCTAGCTAAGGAAAGTTCTAACAATTCTATCCTGATACACACTGTTTTCATTCTGTTCAATATTCTCGCATAATGAATGGCACAAAAAGAAATACCAAAGACGTTGTTGATGTGGAAGCTTAGGCAACTTTTACTTCTCCCAATAAAGAATTTTCAAAAAAAATACCAGAATTATTTGCGGTCGTTGATGGGCTGCAAAAAGAACGAACGAGGAAGATGAGACTATATATTTCTGAAAACGTGTTCTTTCTATTACTCATTACTTGATTTTATGGACACCATGCTCTTAATTAACGTATACGAAGCGGAACCAATCTTTCTTTCAGAAAATGCTTGCAGAACACACCGACATCAAATCAATACGAGGGCTTTAAGACATATGAGACTATAAGGCATCGTAAAAGCAAAAATGATGGTTTTTTCCTGCCATTTTGTTGTAGCCATAAGTTCTCTATAGTTCTTTTGTTATAGATGCTTTTCATTCAGGACTCAAGAGTTCCTTTTTGCTTCTTTTACGTAGAGTGTGGTATGGGTACACTATACAGTATTATGTCGATTGAAATTGGAATGCAAATAGATCTGTGTTGTAACCATAAGATGAGGAAGGTAATATATCGTGATTGGTTTATATATAGTGAAAGATAGGGCAATGACATCAAGGAAATGTATTGATTTACAGTATAAAAGTACCTTGGGCAAGTTATTCGAGATTTATAGGACTTATTTTAATTGCACAAATTAACCACTTTTTTTTTATTTTTAATAGGAATGAAGTTTTTTTTAGAATCTATTCAAAACCATTTATTTTTATAGGTAGTCAAAAGAATATTAATTAAAAAAAAATTGAAATATATGTTTGTATGTATGAAAAACCATATAAAGAAAAACCAATAAATTTAATTCGAACAGTTGTTACTATAAACTACCAGCCGATTTCTTGTGTGCTGCATATAAAATAAATACGCGAGAGAAAAATGTGTTTTTGTCAGCAAATGATTTTGTAGCTTGCGCAATATTGTGATTGTGATTTTGTATGTTTTTCTATACATATTTGTGTGTAAAAACTATTAGGAAGTACTAAATGGAGATTTTTTGATAGGTGCTGCCTTAGCAGAAGTTCCTGATTTGGTGTTTTTGAGAGACTAAAAATATCAAAACCTTCATTTTCTTCGGTTTTATTTTCGGTACGGATCTGATTTTCATTAATATTTTTTAATTTATTCTCATTAATTATACTTGCACACCATCTTGGTCTTCCATGCTTTTTATATGGCTTCGTAAACTTTAATGCTTTTTTATTATTGTATTTTCAGAAAAAAAGTAACTTTTTACTTCTGCTCTTCAATATGTATTATCCTTGAAAGTTCCGCTCAATGTGTGTTCATGAATTGAAATACATAATTTCACATATATACATACTTATGTACATACATACAAGCATGCATAATAAATGTAACATTGTAAATATAATTCTTGTTTCTAGATTAATACAAATTTATTCGTTTCCATAGTAATATTTACCATCTAGAAGTTTATATTTAAGTATGGTTCAGTCACTTAAAATATTGATTCAGTTAATATTTACATTAAGTAGAACTTAACGGTATAGATCACTTGACTGTGAAAAAGTTGAATAATGTTTTAACATATATACATACATTTATATACATAAATGGAATGCGTGTAGATTATGCTCCTCTATTATTGCATTGATGTTCATGTTTTATATTTTTGATTTATAGTACGTATACGCCACAGTGTATCATTTTATCATTAAAAGCCGAATAGCTCTAGACATCAATAATTGTAGTAGACTTATAATCTAATAATAATAAGTATCTCTATTTAAAATAATTCGTCGGCTTAGAGTGTAAAGCGGCTAACTCCACATTTGTTTTTGTGATTATAGACCACTTCAAAAATTGCTTAAAAATACAAAAATCTTTCAAATATTTTCAATTTCAGCGAATTTAGCAAAAACGAGTGCTGAAAAATAATTAAAGTTATTTTGGTTTCATTCAAATAATGCGAACATTTTTATTTCAATAATTTTTTGTAAAAAATGCAAAGTAGGAGTTAGCTGCTTTTCACTCTAAGCCGACTATGCTAAAGAAAGGTAGGTCCAAGTTTTATTTGCATTTACAGTGAGACCAAAAGATGTATTCTGACAAAAAATATTATTATAAAGTGCAGAGAGCACCGGCAGAGTATCTCTTTCAACGCTATTTAAATATTATTATTAAAACAGATTGGCTTTCTCGTATTATTAGAGTCTTGTATCCTACCAATTGTTCCGAAGAGGTGTTGCTTAATGCTGGCAAGAACACTGCGAAAGCTTTCCTATCTGTCCTCTACAGGTCTCTTTCCGAGTGGATGGAAAACAGCTGTTGTCGAACCTGTCCCTAAAAAAGGCGCATCTTTTTATTCTTCCTTTGATGACACAGGTTTACAAATAACAGTTAACATATTGACACGACAAATAAAGCATACTTTTGGGCACTGAGCTTAAATCTGTCATCCATTTTTGCTAACAGCTCGGTTTTTCGAGATATTCCCGTTAGTTAAATAAAAAAAATAAAAAAATATCGTTTTTTGCTATTTTTGAGGTTATGTAATAATTCAACGTAATTTTTTTTAATAAAGTTTGTAATAATTCTTAAAAACTAGTCTTTTAACTAATCTTTTTCTTCAAAATTATGTTAAAGTCTTTTCAATATTTTTGTTACTCTCCGAGATATCCTTAGTAATATATAAGTCGTCCCTGCACTTTTTCACTATTTTAGAAGACATATAACCACTCTATGTAATTTCTTTGTCAACAAAATTTGTAAAGCTTCTTGAAAATACTAGTTCTGATCTTCCAAATTCAGTTTAAACCTCTCCTATATACATATATTTTGTATTCTCAAAGAAAATCCTTGCTAAAATCTATGGCCCTGAGTAATAGATTCAAATCTAACCTTAAGGCCGTGTGCCAATTGCGTTAAAATTCTGGTTAAATTTGATCCCAGTTAAATGTTATCCCTTTTTATAGGGGTGAGTAAAATTTAAGGTTTTTGCTGTGTCAATTGGATTAAATGGGATTTTTTTTTTTTACATTCACTTCCCATTAGTTTTGTTGTTGCATTTTTCTCAGTAATGATAGTTAGCAAACATATCAGTTTGCAAAATGAATGAATCATCTGAAAAAGTATTTTCAATAAATTTTATTGATTCTTTTACATTATCAAGGATTTATCTCAAGTTATTCAAACTTCTTCTTGAGTGCATACTTAAATTTATTATAAGTTCTTTGTCTATATTTCTTAATCCTTTCATTTAATTTTAGTTTTTTTTTCCATTTTTCATCTTTCCCGATAGGATTCATGACTTCTTGATAGCAAAATAAAATATTTATCTACATTCATCTCCCTCAGCTGTTTTTTTATAAGGGTTTACAACAACACAAACAAATCCGGATCGCTTAAGATACGCAGCCGAACGCGCCCATAGACATGTCAAAAATTAACCACCGACTGAAATTTTAACGAGCTCCTGAGCAGGTTAAATTTTGAAGTCTATATTCACCTCGGTAATGTCAAAATTTAGCCATGGGATCAAATTTAACCAGGATTTTAACGCAATTGGCACACGGCCTAAGTCGACTTTAAGGACATCCGTAGAAATAAAACAAAAGTTTCACCACTAAATGCTTAGAAACACCTCAAGCTAAGTTTAAATGAACCACCAGTTGGAAGAAGGGAATAAATTCCAAAATTTCCAAAAATGACTTTTTGATGCAAATGTCCTCTCTATACGTAGACACATCTGTTAGGTCTAAGAAAATAGTAAAAACTATTTTCATTGTAGAAATTTTGGGGGTTTTAAAAAGCATTAGTTGGAAGAAGGAAACAAATCCCTTCTTCCAACTGATTATTTTATTTTTTTTTAACATAACTCTTGAATTGGTTTATCTACTCAGTTTTATGTCGCCACAAGCAAATAAACAGTTATTGAATTGCTGGGTTACAAATCACGCTTTAGCACTTTTGAATTATTGAATCACAGATTGATGCTTCAGCGCATTTAACTTAGCTAGTTAACATAGATAAGACATCGTCCCCTCAGAAGCAAAGTGGCTTATCTCAAAATCTTAAGTGTTTAAGAAAAAAAAGTGAAGTGGTGTGGTAAAGTTTAAAAAAAAATAAAATGCCCGACTGGATCGCACGTTTTTGAAATATTGAATTTTCAAAAAAAAAAAATTAATATTTTTTTAAAAATCCAAAATTTATTTTTTCCATTATTTTGGTATGCAGTATTATTTATATTCTAACAAAGCTTTTGTGAAATTTTTTTATTGAAATCGGATGAGCGGGTAATGTGACAACCGAAAATCAAAAAAACCGTTATATGGCAGGTACCGTTAATAAATGTTTTTGGTAATTTTTTTTCCTACTTAAAAGTACACCATATCTACAATAATACACTAATTTTTGTTATCAAAATCGTTGGAGCCGTTTTTGAGATAAATAAGCTTTTCCTTAACAGTTGTATGGCAAGTACCGTTATTTTTTGAGCTAAAAAAATTTCAATTTCCCCTCTGGAGAGTTATAAAAAAAACCTTAAGTTCAAAATTTGAAGAAAATCGCTTCAGTGGTTTAGGCTATAGGTTGAGGTTCGGACAGACATACAGATAGATAGAATTGTGCCACCCACTTTTTTCGTGTTCTCTATCATCGTAATGTAATGTTTGATTCTCGAATTTTTTTTTTCACGAATCCAAAACTTGCCCTATAGTACCTAACCTACATATATCGCAAGTAAAAAACAATTTAAAAAAAGGGACACTTATATGTCGTTTGGCACGCAGATATTCAATAACTATTTTGTATTTTTTTTCTGTATACCTACTTAATCAATATCGTTATTTTCAGTACTATTGAAACATAAAACGATATGGTCAATCTTTGAATTAACAGACAAAAACTAATATATTATTGAACACACTATTTTGTTGAAGTTATTATTTATTTATTTTTATATTTTTAGCTTTATATTTGAAAAATAAAAACTTTTCTGTTAAATTTGTATTTTATTTTGAAGTTTAAATTTTCAGTTGGAAGAAGGAAATAAATCCAAGCTTTTTAACACGGTTTATCAAGCTACTAGGAAGCGATAGAAAAAGAAAATATATCTCATGCGAATCAAAACAAAGAGAACCTTATTTTATCTATACATGAAAAATCTGAGAACCGTCAAAGAAAGAAGTTATTCAGTTTTTTGCGTTTTCCCAACATTTAACTCTGATGGATTTATTCCCTTCTTCCAACTGGTGATAATGATCTAATCTAAGCATTTAGAAGTGAAATTTGTGTTTTATTTCTACGGATTTTGTTGTTAAAGTCGACTTTAGCTAGATTCGGATTTATTACTCAGGGCCTTGTGCTTAACATATTAGTAAAATAGTCCAAGAGCCGGGTACTTTTTGTCTGCAAATACTAACTAAACTGATTTTCTTAATGGAACATGTTTAGGGGTGTCCCCCGAATGTAAGTCCAAGTTGGCGGGACGGGGGGATGCGAGCGTCAGCCACCATCTTGGAAAACGCGTTTTATTAAATATCTCGTGAGCCGTGCAGACGGTTTCAAAACTGGTATTCAAAAAATAAATGCTGGTATGCCCCCGGGCACCGACTCTCTTCCTCATTTTCATCAATGATCTTTTGTCTGAAACTTCTAATCCATTAATCTGTTTTGCAGGTGACGCCACAGTAACCTCAGCTTTTCATATTCGTTTAAAGATTCACTTCCTTGTCGTGTCGGTCGTGAAACTTGAACGGCTGCGTATGAAAAGCTTTCTGAATTGTGTTCTTGACAGCATTGTCCAGTGGGGTATTACAAATCGTGTAGAATTTAATGCTTCAAAAATCCAATGCGGTCTACTGTCACTTAATCAAAACCAACCCCTATAATTGCCATTATCCGCGAGCGGAACTTGCATCGAAGAAACTGAATAACTTTCAGTTCTGGGTATGTGCATTACAGTTCACCATCTAGGGAATGACCGCATATTCAAAGTCGCCAAAAGTCGTGCTTAGTGCCTAGGTTTTCTTCGACAGTCTACGAAATTTTACTTCTCTTCTGATCTGGCTGTAATCTATAAAGCCTTCATCCGACGAAAGCTTGAGTATAGCTCTCACATCTGGGCAGGTGCCCCTGCAACTCACTTGAATCCTTTTGATAGAAAACAAAATTATGAAAAAAACTTAAGCCTCTGAAACACCGCCGCAGTTTTTCTTGTCTCACATTATTTCCGTGGCGGTCTTGAAGAACAAGGTAAGTCGATAGATACCTGAAGTGATTTTTTTTTTTTTATAATGAGCGCGCACTAAATAATTATTATTATATGAATTACTTGAAATAAATAGTAAACAACACTTATCGAAATTCTACCTTTGTATACTAATTTCCTAATACATCTGGAAATACATACCTTCTTAATTTTTAACAGCCAAATTAAAAAACGCGGAATAGCGAAGGGTTAGCCTTATTCCATGTATTTAGTGCAAAATGTTACTAATAAAACAAAATTTCATGTATGTGACGTTTACTATGCCAAACCACAAAAGCAGATGGTTTAGCGAAGGAATAAGCAGCAGAATCTTTTTTTTTTATTGGTGTTGGTATCAGAAGATTTACCTTTTCAATAACATTTTTTTTCTATGCACAATGATTTCACTATGTTTTGAAGAATATAAAACAAAAGGTTATTTATAAATGGTTTGGTTTATTTTTATGAGCTTACTTTGTCTTTGGTGCTCCAACTCTCACTTCTTTTTCTTTTTTAATGAAATTTACCAAAATACCTACTAATAATTTAGATATATGTACATAAACAAGAAAATTCTTAGGTGTGTTTGGTTACTTGAAATTTTAAGATGTCAAAAGCAAAACCCATACGGAAAAAACCCAAGCTTCCGAAACTTAGTACAAATTTCAAGATACTTAACAGGCCTTGTACGGTAAACGTCACTTTACTATTCCACGAATATAATTTTTTTTTAATGAGAAATTTTAACCCGTGGCCTAACTCTTATTCCGTGGTTTAGTAAAATCGTAGAATAAAGGTAGAATAAGCGTTTTTTATTAATAGCGCTGTAAGAGTTTGAATTACCTGGTTCATCACGACCGCCACGGATCTTATCGCTATTTTTATAACAGTGTTCTAGTGTTCTAGTCCCCTTAAAAAATTCAACCCTAATACTCGCGCTCTTCACATTACCCTTCAGCAAAACTTCGGACATACTGTCAGGTATAGAGATTCTTTTTTTAACCGCTTAAGGCTCCGGCCACGCAATGAGCGACGAGTGACTGAGCGACTGAGCGACGAGTCGCTGAGCGACGCAAAAAAATTAAAACACATGAAATCGTATGGAGGTGGCCACATAAACTCTGAGCGACTGAGCGATTTTTTATGCGACAGAGCGACGTCGCTCAGCAATCAAATCTGTTTTAATTTTTCAGTCGATCGCTGAGCGACGAAGTAATAAGATGGACAAAATAAATACAGAAAGTTTAATTTCAGCTGTCCAAAGCCGTCCAGTGCAAAACTTAAAAATAAAAATAAAGATTAAAAAAAAATAAAAAAAAAATAACCTTATAAACCAGCCGTTGCTCTGGACTAACTGCTTTCTTTTGTTTTGTTAATTTTGGTAGAACTTTTTCCAGCAGCAAATCTAAAGATGATACCAACACACGACAATATTGCCAAATCGATCTGGAGATCTGCGAAGATTTTGATATAAATGGTGAAAATCACCATAATTTGCCCTCTCACGATTTATGGAGTGTACACCAAATCTACGTATTCTCGATCTTATTATAGATCTATAAATATGAACGTGACTTTCAACTAATAAGCTACGACGAACCGCACTTGACGATGGCATTTTCCCAACTAATCGCTCAGCGACGTCGTTCAGTAAATGGCCACCCATCGCTCAGATTCGTCGCTCAGCCACTCGTCGCTCAGTCGCCTAGTCACTCCTCGCTCATTGCGTGGCCGAAGCCTAACACGAATGTGGAATGCTTTATCAAGCTTATTTTCCCCTCCAATTTTGATCTTCAGAATTTCAAAACCAATGTACATCGGTTTCTCCTTTTAAATCCATCCCTATTCTCCTGGGGGCCGATTCTGGTTCTGTGAAAAAGTGAATCGAATAAATCGTTTTCATATTCGCTGCCAAGTATTTCTTCCCTTTTTTCGATTCATTTGGCATAAATAAGCGACTTTGGTTCTGTGAATGAAAACTATATTATCGATGCTCGAACCACCTTACCATATCTCTTGAAAACAGCATCACTCTCTCAATTCTCTTACGTTTTCTAAGAGAACCATTGGCGTAGGAAGGATTTTTTTCTAAGGTGGGCAACCACTCCAAACCAAACTTAATCATTAAACATTTTTTTGGTGCAAATGATTCCTCAATAACTATGTAGTTATTTGGGCTTGAGCATTTAATTAATTCCCGAATTTGTTCAAAAGAGATCTAATGAATGAAGCCGACAACAACGTCAACAGTAAAGAAAATTACCAGTCATTAGAAGTGCCACCAAACTCAACTCTGCAATTATGTCTTACAATGCATCTATATTAAAAATGAATGGTTTTGGGTAAAATAAGTTCTCAGCCAAGTTTTTATCCGCCGCACTGCCGATAAGCTTCTTTCACAATTAGTGCAAATAACCGGAAGCGGTAATGCGGCCTTTTGCAGTTTGTATACACATTTGAAAATTTCCAATATGTTCTTTTTATTGTCAAGGTTTATTTCATAGCACTTTAATTCGAACACATTTTTTTATAATCTAGACTTCGGCACTCAGTGCTATAATGAATTCATTTTAAAACTTCTTTAAAGTTATTGATAAAATTTGTCTGCAGTACTCATATATAATTTGACGAAGGCGACTAATGAATGAGCCAATAGAATATTTTTTTCAAACCACCTTTTGAAGTTGACATAATATGTTATCCATCACCTTAGTCGAAAAAAGAGTTATACGGTCGTATTTATAAACTTTGATAGATGTCCTACTGCAAAAAGTTCTTAAAAAACTTTGTTCACTCTTGTCCTAAAGTTATCGTACATGGACAACGGCATCGGTTTTCTAATATTTGACGAACTTTGCATTTTATTTAATTAAACAAAGCATATTTCCAACTATCAAGAACTTTAAGAAACTGTCTAACTACTCAACCGTAAAATAAATTTAAATTCAGAGTATAAACATTATTCAATTTGATTTTTCTTTAACAGAGCTTTCTTTTGCGTCATTTATTGGAAAGAAAAATAAATTTTTCCACTAAAACTTTGATCGCATTTTGAAAAAAAACTTCAAAATATGAATTTAAATACTAGATCATTAAAAACAAATCAAAGCTGCATTAAAAAAAACTAAAAAAAAAACTATTCAAGACTCTTCGGTTTCGATATGGGATGCCAAATCAAGTGTAGTGCTTTCGCCACAACTGTTACTGGAAAGAAAATTTGTTTTTCCTGACGTCTCCTTTTTGATACTCGTATAGGTTTTAAATCTCATACTTTTGTGAAAATTTTTCTATTTCAAACCAAATGTTAAAATCATTCCTTAATGTTTCAAAGGTATGGACTGTACGTCTGTAGAGTGTATGTACTGGCACAGAAAAAGTTTATTTTGATCCAAATGTCACCCAATTGCTCTAAAATCATCTTTTTCCGGATCAGTAAAAACAAAAAAAATCTGATTTTGTTGAGGTTTTTTAATTCATCGACATTTTACTGTTTCGCAGGCATTAAGTAGAAGCAACTCGGTTTAGATCGTTTTATAAAATTCCAATTATTTGGTTTGATTCGTCTGTCACTGAGCAAATAACGTGTGTGAAGTTGGCATAACATTTTTGAGCTAGACCAATGGGACCATGGCAGGAATTTGTAATTTTTTTTGCATTTTTTATGCATTTTTCCGGATTTTGCAGTTCACCAAATAGTGGGTGTAATCGACTGTATACTGCTAACTTCACTGTGAAGTTAGCAGTGCCTATGCTTTTCTCAGCAACCGGGCTAGCTAGGAATCTGAAATAAGGCTCTGAATTTGCAGATTAATTTGCAGTTCCAGAAAAGGAAAAAACCAATTTTCTAAATCCTTACATAAAAAAAATTTCATACTGTACTGCTAACTTCTCTGTGAAGTTAGCATTAAAGTCATTTTTTCAGCAACGGTGATACTTAGAAATTTGCAACTAGCCAAACCCATTAAACCCGTTCACGCTACGCTAAAATTTAATTTAATTTAATAATAATAATAATAATAATAAATATATAATATAGAATATATATTATTATTATTTATTATTATTATAATATATAAAATAATATATTATATATATAATAAATATATAATATATATAATATATAAAAGTATATTAATATATAATATATAAATATATAATATATAATATATAAATATATAATATATAATATAATAATATATAATATATAATTAATAATAAATAAATAAAGTAGTCATCTTTTCACTAAAAATCTTGTTGCACCTCTAATAATAATTTAGTCTTCTTATGTATCATTATTATAATTGTTATTAATGTAATCCTTGTTTTAATATCTTTCATTTGATACCTCATTTGTGAAGATCCTTAAAAAATTACCAAAGTTATAGCCAATTTACGGAAAGCTTATAAATGCTGTAAATTTGCAGAATTTCACGTTGATGAATGTTTAAAAATCAATATAAAATCATGTGGTTGGAGTAGAAATATGATTGATATACCAAATTAACCGGTTATTTGTCAAAAAAATTATAAAATTAGAAAATTAAAAATCGTGTGAAAAATGAGAACATAATTGCATAAAGAGTAAAAAACTTACTTTTTATCCTTTCGAAGCCTTGCAGCTACTCAAATTTTATGTTGATAAAATTATAAAACGCTATAAAATTTTGTGACAAATGTATCTTTCTATAGACACCTTATTTTTGAAAATCAAAGCAGTATTTCTCGAGTTATAGACAATTTAATGCAGCTGAATTGAGGTTTTTAGATTTTATTTGGCTTCTACCTTGGAAAATTATAGCATTTGAATTTTATAACAATTAATTAATACATTGAAAATTAATTGTGAAGCTTGTGAACATCGTACAAAAATGTTTTATATATGAAATTGTTCGTTACAATCTGTAGAATTGAATTTTAAAAATTTCAATACATTTAGTGGGCGTGGTGAAAAGATATGAGTTGTATAATTTGGCAAATAAAGTAGTTTTTTAGTGTAAGACTATTTTAAAAACACTTTTCTTATAATTTATTTTCAATTGAGCTTAATAATTTATTTCTGATATCTTGATAAATACACTAAACCATAATTAAAATATATTTTAGTTCTTAAATATTCAAGTTTTTTATCAATTTTTCAGGTAAATGTGCTTGAAAAGTATATATTTTGATCTTTTCTTAATGCCTCTTTGCCCCTCTAAGAGTTGTTTCGATTTATAATAATATTTTGTTTAGCTAAAACAAATTTATATTATTATAATCTTTTATTTGACACCTCATTTAAAAATAATAAAATAAATTTAGAAATTTTATTAGCCATTTACTGAACTTTTTCAGTTATTGTTGTATGCAAAAATTAAAAGTAATTTTTTTTTGAACAACTTTTTCTTACCTTTTTCATGGCCTACAACAATGTATGATACATGAAAATAAAGGTATTTTTAATTATAAATTCAAAAATAGTTGAATTATTAAAATCCGTTGGAAATTAAAAAAGTTATTAATGTTTAAGTAATTCAAGAACATAGTAAAAAAAAACATGTTTAAAATTTATGCAATTAACATATTAATTAATTCTGGCTTTTGTGTTGGATAAACAACTTTATGATTACCTACATTTATTTAGGCTATATATCTAATAAAAATACTTGATTAAAAGTTTTTCCATATCTTCAATATTTATATGGTTTTTTTAATTATTAAAGCCATTGAGTAGGTGCAAAAAAACAGTAATTCAAATTGTTTTTACATTTTTTTCAGTGTTCTCATGTAAAAGTTTGTAATTTTTTTACATGTTTCTATAGGTTGTCTTAATAAAAGTATTTTAAGATCTTAATTTTAATGATCCATGCAGTATTTCTTGAGTTATGAATTTTTTAATGAAGCCATCTCGATCAAATTTTTGATTAAAATTCAATTTATTAGCAAAAAATTCATTAAAAAATTCGTAGCACCTCTATTATAGGTTTTATGATAAAACATGATATGACATAATTTTAGAAGAGGGATAAACCAACAAATGTGCATTTTTAGTTTTTCAAAATAATAAAATTTTTCATCAACATTTGAATTTAGAATAAAATAAATGGAACTAAAGAGGGCTTTATTCACCCCTTTAGTATGAAAAATTTTGCCCCTCCTCAATGATTTTTGTACACAATGTAGCCTGTTGTTTCAGCTTTCTATAAAGACCTTAACCTTGAAGATCCGATCAGTAGAACGGGAGCTATGAATTTTTAAAGAAATTTATATCAAATTTTAATTAAAATATTCGATGTAGATAACGGGATCATTCACGCTGGTGGATGGTCGTGGCCAATGACCCAAGCAGGTAATTTTAATGAAATTTTGCGAATTTTTAATTGATTTCAATAATTAATTGTGAAGCTTGTATAAGTTGTAGAATAATGATTGAGATATCAAAATAATGGAAATTTAATTGACTATTGGATTAAAGAAAAACCAAAGTTCTACATGCATGTGTTGAGAAGTTATAAGCATATCTTCATAGCAACCTTTAAATTACCGTTATTTCCGTTCAGTTGCACCTAGAGATGTAATTTTTTTTTAATTAACATTTATGTTAAATATACCAATAATTTAAGACATTAACCAACTTCCTAACTCAAACCATAAAAAAGTTATTAACAAAAAACTCTCAAAAACACTGTTCAAAAATGTTTTTAATTTTGCCCATATTCCAATATCTTCTTCAAATGACGTCCAAATAATTTGAAATTCACACTTAATATTTAAATCAAATATTCCTATCCAATCCTAGAATTTCAAATTTTTCGAACCATTTTTGAAAAAGCTAATAATAAAAAACCGTCAAAAAAATGCCAAAAAAAACTACTCATTTTCAAAAATTCCCAGCACTCAAAATACGATGATATATAAAAATTCCTTAAACATGGATAACTTTTTTTTTTATTAACTTTTCAAAAATGTAAATTTCAATTCTCTACTACACTCTCCTGATTTATAATGAATTATTTTTGAAACATCCATTTTCCCATTTTTCACTTTCAAACAACGATAAGTTGAAAACGGTAATTTTGAAAATTTTTTAGTCCACATTGCCATTATTAGAATTTAAAATACTAAAAATTTTATAAGGTAGAATTTTTTTAAACCTCTCCGTTTAGAAAATAGAAATCCGATTTTCCCCTACATTTACCCATATTTACCCTATTAAATATTAAAATTTTTAAAAATCCTTTCTTAGTGGAACCCTACATTAATGTACCTTTTCAAAAAAATTTTTATTATATATATATATATAATAATATAAGCTGTACGTTGATACCAAAAAAAAGATGAATGAGTGAGTGAGTGAGTGAGTCAATCAACATTTACATTTATATAATAAAATATATATAAATATAAATATAATATAATAATAATAATAATAATAATTAGGCTCCAAATTTGCAGTTTAATTTGCAGTTCAATAAAAATTAATGTCCAAATTTGTAAGTCCAAATTTGAAAAAAAATCGAATAAATTCATTTTTCACTGTTAACGTCAGTGTGAAGTTAGCAGTACATACCCTTTTCTCAGCAACTGTGCTAGGTATAAAATTGCAGGTAGGGTCCAAATTTGCAGTTTTTCATTTACTTCACGAAAAAATGCAGTTCAAATTTTGTAGTCAAGGCATTAAAATCGAAAAATTCACTTTGCACTGTTAACGTCAGTGTGAAGTTAGTTACCCTTTTCTCAAGAACTGAGCCAGCTAGAAAATTGCAATTAAGGTCCAAATTTGCAGTTTTTTATGCACTTCAAGAAAAAACAAAGTTCAAATTTTGAAGTCCAAATTTGACAAAAAAATCGAAAAATTCACTTTGCACTTTGTTAACGTCACTGTGAAGTTAGCAGCACATATCCTTTTCTCAGGAACTGAGCAAGCTAGAAAATTGCAATTAGAGTCCAAATTTGCAGTTTAATTTGTAGTTCAAGAAAAATTAATGTCCAAATTTGGAAAAAAAATCGAAATGCATAATAAATGCAAAAAAACTGCAAATTCCTGCCATGGTCCCATTGGTCTAGCTCAAAAATGTTATGCTAACTTCACACACGTGAGCAAATACTATGGTAAGTCTGAGTCGATGACAAACGAGTTGATACATACCGAAACAGAACCGTTAGCTTTAATTTTAAATACTACGTTAAGTCTGAGTCGATGACAAACGAATTGATACATACCGAAACATAAACGTTAGCTTTAATTTTAAACAAACCAAATCAAATTACGTTTCGGTTCATGTTCCAAATTTGTCAGATGAAGCGATTTATCGCCAAACAGACGGTTTGAAATTTCATTTGGTGGCATGAAAATCGATTTGGCGACGGCGACGTACACAAAACAGGAAATATTTTTAACTATTGGTGATTTTAATTTTTTGAATTCAAATCTTTTTATTTTTTCCAAGTTTTTACTTAAACTTAACATTAGTTTTATAATTTAATATTTTGCTGGATGGAGCCATCGCAACTAAATCTGAACGCACTCCAAATATCTTACATAACTGGCTGAACAGAATGCAAGACGCAACTGGAAAAGATGTCAAAAAAGCTGCAGTAGATGTCAAAAATGCTGCAGTAAAAGTTAAAAATTGTTCAACTTTTGCAGCTCCGGCTGCAGCATTTTTGACATCTATTCCAGCTCCGTTTTGCATTCTGTTCAGCCAGTAAAGATTCCGCTTTTTAAACATCAAAACCTACTCATCTTCAAGGTTCAAGCTAACTCGGTTTGAGACAAATTTAAACCGGTTCAACTAGGTTTGTGCGTGTTAAGGCTTCCCAAATAGTGTAAACACAAACAAAATTAAGGTGGACAAAAATTGTTTTTATGTGTCGACCAACTGTAACTGTACGCAAAATTTTAATTTTCGTGTCTGAAATTTCATTCACAGTTGTTCAATATTGCTTCTTGGGTGGGTTGTAGATCCAGAAAAGTTTAAATGTCAATTTTTCTAAGGTGGGCAGTTCATTTTTTAAGGTGGGCACTGCCCACCTCCGCTCCCCCCTTCCTACGCCTATGAAGAGAACAGAAAATTGCATGAGATAGAAACACTTTTTTCTTTATGGATTTGACAGAGACAGAGATACAATTGAATCTGTCATTTGCATTTCTATTCACGTTTTCATTTTGGATATTCACACCTAAAGACGGCATGAAAGAAAATTATTCATATGAAAGTTTTAGATATTTGGTTTCACATTTTCATAGAACGGGAAGTGAAATTAGTGTGAAAGTGTGAAAAGTTTTTCGAGTGACTTTCTCACAGAACCAGTATTGGCCCCTGATCGCTAGCACTGTGTTTCACATTTATACAAAAAATGGGTTGAGTCAACCTATAGTTTGACTCAGCCCGGTTTGAGTTAAACAAGTTTGAGTCAACCCGGTTTGAGTCAACCCGATTTAAGTCAACAAATTTTGAGTCAACCTGGTTTGATTCAACCCATTTTGAGCCATCTCGGTTTAAGTCAACCCGACTTGAGTCAACATGGTTTCAGTCAACCCGGTTTGATTCGACTTTGTTGAGCTTACCCCGTTTGAGTTTCATTACTTAGACCCATTTTCCATATAATTTACTGTTAATCTTCACTTTTTATTTTAAATAAATAAATAATAATAAAACGTTCATACATCGCAAAACAAATTTTTATAATCTGCTCTCAAATAAACAATAAGTTGACATTGATTATTCTACAAACATTTGATAAGAACTTCGATTAAAAAAAGACAACAAAAACGATTTTAACTGACATTTTTTTCAATTATTGTTTGTAAATAAAATCTAAAGCAAAACAAATAACTTAAATCATTCAATTTCGATTGTTGATACAGACAGTATGCATAGGTTATATAAAGGTAAAAATATAATATAAGAAAATGAAATCCCAAAGGTGACGCTAATGTTTTATTCAAAAGCTATGTTGAGAGATATATAGAAGCCCATCAGTGCAAGTGATCTTCAGACTGCTCTACGAAACAAACCAGCTAGTTTACCTAAACCTATACACATACTCTTCAACTATATATTCTCAGCTCATTGCAAATGCAAAGAAAAATTTTACAACTCATGAATTTTCAGTGAAGTTTTCTAGTTTTTTTTTCTCTTTTTTTATATATTATTTTCTTTTCAAATCGAATTTTCTCGCGGTATGCAGAAATCCTGCAGCTTGCTGCACCGCAAAGAATAACACATACATATATCTATGTTCTTTTCTTCGCAAGGCATGAAAGAACTTTCGCACTCACCTACTGCGCGACAAAAATATTTATTGCATCAAAACCTCATATGAGGCAGGATGAGAAGAATGGATATTCTGAAGGGATATACATACATGCAATAAATCCTAGATATCCTCCGTTGGTTGCTGGGTTACATCAAAACACCACAACTCCCGCGACAAAATCTATTTCAAAAGTTGGCCATACTCTTGGGCCGCGGGGTTACTAGTAGTTGCGTTGCGAATAAAAAAAAAGGTGAACAAAAAAATGAACGACAAAGTAAGAATGTGAATTAGAAAAATAAATGGTACAGGTGGATTGGTGATGGTTGCTTGGGGGTGATGGAAACAGGTGGAAAAGGGTGTCAAAAGGAATCAAACGCTATTTCCCTCTGTTTTATTCGAGTCCTGCAATAAATGTGTGTGTAGTGTGTTAGCAACGAATATATGAATTTCCTGAATCGGAAATGTGACAAAGTCACACCGCTAGCGTTGAGAAAGTTTTTACGCGGAGTTTTATTTTTGCTTTTTGGATGGCATGTACGATGAACTACAAAATGAAGAATTTATTTCGTATCCTTTGTACGTACATATGTACATATCCTTGATGTTATTTCCCTCATATAAAGAATGGGAAAAGCAACAAACTTTCGGTCTATCGTTTGGCAAGTTCCTGACCTGTTATATGTACAAAAGTAGGTATGTGCATATTGTGAACACATTGGATGGCTTTATGGCTTTGTTGCAGTCTATGTCAAAAAGGATTTTCTATTTTCGCTTTACGCTGTTGGTTGAAGCCGATACGGTGAGTTAACTTATAAGGACCCAGCCTAATGTGCTTTGAGAATGGTATACCAACCAACGCGATGGGAGTATGGGTTACTTAATAGGCAATTGACTCTACGATGTCATAAATTAAGTTGTATGTAGCACCACATTGTCGTCCTTTTGCGTCAACAGCAATATCCTTTAAAGCAATAAATTAATCCCCACAAGCTGTTCACACTATATGTATAATAGAAGCACAAAATTGTTACGTTGTTGACCAATGCAATGGTCCATGAATGTATAAACACAAGGAAAAGCACTTAAAATACATGAAAAAAAGGAAACGCAACGAGAAGAACAGGATGAGATGCTGCCACAAAATGTCATCCACACGAAGCGAAGCAAGTACCTGCACAAACATTTTCACAATGTTGCTCTGTGTTTATATTTTTTATTTTTCATTTTTTAATTCAACTAGTGAGGGGTAATAGGTTAAATCTGTCCACTCGGTGATTTACTGTTTTATTCACATAAGAAATGAAATTATATTTACGATGTTCTTTTAAAATATGGCCTCATAAAATAAAACTATATCACTACGTGTTTTGAGTCTTTAAATTTTTATTAGAGCTAAAAAAACTAACTAAAAAAATACTAAACAAAACAAATCTTTAAAATTGATGCATTTTTAAAGATATTTTGGGTGTAGAGGTGTGTACTTTTGGACTTTTATGGGAAGTACGTAATATGGGAGTTTGTTAGCTTCAATTTTAAAATTAAAGCTCAACTAAATGAACGTCATATGCTACTTTTTATTTAGCATAATCCATCACTGTCATACATACATTGTAAGTGCTTATTTGAAACTGAAATTTTTAGGATTTGTTTCAGCAAATATACTAGTTTTTCGGTGCTGAGTATACATTGTACACTTAGCTACATAGTTTATACTGCAAATAAATTGAATAGAAGCTAAACCTAAAAGCAGTATTTTTGTTTTATTCTAATTATCTAGGTATTGAACTCGAGGAAAAAACAATGGAAACTGGACCAGGTTTTAAGTATTTTCGTTTTAGACTTTTTACTTTTAAGAATCACAAGCTCATCATCAGCATGAAGAAACATTAAATCCAATTGAGAGTTTGAAAAAATGCCATTTTTATGGTTTCGTTTCATAGTAAAATGTAAAATAAAAACAAAAATTTTCAATATTTTCCCAGTAAAACCCTCTTGTTTATGATGAACAAAATAATATTGATTCCTCTTATCAAACATAAAAAAAACACAAGCATTGAGGTTCTTTTCATTTATGACCAAACGTAAAGTTAACCCACATTTTTGCACCACATTTCGACTAAAAAACTACAAACATATAGTACCTAGAGGAGCAGAAAACATTTTCATACAAAACATTTTACTAAAAAAAAGATGAAAGGACGAACTCTGTCACAAATTCCACTTCTCTTTTCGTGTACAAAATCCAACTTATAATCGCAGGGGGTTTTTCAACTTTATTGCCAATCGAAATGTGATTTTTGATTTTTCATTTCAGAGATATGCACAATAACTGCCATCACGAACTCTTCTCAAGGATACACATACAAATACACACATAACACCACAAAATATTGGATTTAAAAAGGAATCTTAAATGTGAAATAAAACTGCAGTCTATACATATAGAGGGTAAGACATAAACAGACAGGTACGTAGGCATTTTTATTGTTGTATTATTGTACTATATTGTCACTGCAGGTGACATAAACATAAAGCAAATATAATCGAAAGGAAATGATTCTTATTTCAAATAAGTATCCATACTTATATATGTAGGTAAATTGAAAATTCAATAACTCATGTGTAGGATGAGTGTTCACTTAATTTTGTCTGTTTGGAAAAAGAAATATCTACCTAAATAATAATATGGATCGTGAATTTTAATAAAATTTTATTTATGTATTAGTTTGTATTGAAAATATGTTTTAGTTCTTTCATAACAAGCACTGAATTTTCATAATAATTCATGTTTTGACTCCATGAAATTAGTCCCAAAGAAAAAAAGGAAATAAGGTCCCACCCCGAATTGGAGTAATTTTTTAAAGTATGCCTCAATGAAATAATATAAAAATAATTTAAACAAATCCTCAACTTATGTATGTATATGTTTTGTCTTTTTTTTTTAAATGGAACGATACCCGAACGAGAATGCAATTTCTCTTGTAAAATTGCACTTTCATTCAGCAATTATGTATTTTTCAACACGATCCTTATATGAACATCATCTGAAGATAAGCTACAGCGTTTTATCGCTGTTTCCGAGGTTATGTTAAAACGTTTTAACATAACTTTGGAATCAGCGAAAAAAAGTATTTTTTTTCAATTTTCAAACAGAAATATCTCAAAAACATGACGTGGTAGAATACTTCTGGCTTCGGACTTGAGCTCAGCACGCTTTAAACCTTTGGAAAAGTATAATTTTGGTTTCTGGTACGAAAACCTTGCCCAGTTCAATTAGGGAATGTTAGGGAATTTGAATGTAATTTCCCATTTGAAAATTCGGAAAATTCATTTCGAAAGCGACTATTTATTGTATTATTACTCACAAACAAGTGAGTAAATACAAAGTGCGTAAATACAAATATGATATCTGGAGTTACAGAAATTAAAAAAAAAAAAAAAAAATTGCATCCCAATAACAAAAAAACAAAAGGCTTTATTAATAGCAATTAATAAAAACAAAAATATTTAAAATAAAACTAATACACTTTTTCCTTATAAAAACTAAACATACCCCATATTTAACGCGTTTATTTTTTGGTTAAAGTCCCATGTAACTCCAGGAATCATTATGGGTGATTAATCACTTTTGACACTCACTGACGTCCATACATACATGTCTTCACAGGTACGTCAAAAACACGTTATTTTACATCGCATCCATTTCCTGGTTTGAAAAGAACATAGGCCATATTAAGATTAAAGCTTACTTAACCTCATTACTCCTTTGTCTAAGGTGTTTCTATGCAAATATTCTCGCATGTCAAAAATAATTGAGGTGAAATGCAACATTAAAAAAACATTGCTATCATGGAATATCATGCAAAACAATGAACCGGCAAATGGTTTTGCATGCTACAAAAAGTGTGGTGGATACATTTTTTTTTTCGATGGTCTGTTTTTGATTTTGCATGCAAATAGTTTTTGCATCCAAAAATAATTCTTTTCCATTTTTAAGGCCTTTTATTTTTAATACAGGGTAAATTAATGAATCAATGGGAGGCTTAGGGCAAGGCAAACGTTTTTTGCCTTGAATATTATTCAATTTTGATTTTGTTTTCACATGGGAACTGTAATCTGTAAACTATGCTTAAAGCAACAATTATTGGACTCAAAATGCATCCTTGGGGAACACTTACACTTGATTAAAAACAATTTAAAACATCTTACCTATCACATATAGAAGTACCTATGTACTATAAGGTATGACACACGAAAGTTGAAATGCGTCAACAGGACCTTCTGCAAGTTGTTGAAGGCTTCTTACTTTGCCGAAGGTAAACTTGTAAGGGCGAATATATGGTCCATTGTTTTCAGCCACCTCTCTGAGAGCATTCACCACACCTTGATTATATCCACCAAGATCATGACCATTACACCTAAATGCCTCAGAGTCTTTACAGTTAACTATACATAGTTTCTTTGGGAGTCGGACAGAGTTCTGGAACCCAAAATCCAGAAACTTCAAAATCCTGAAAACCTGAAATCCAGAATTCCTAAAATCTAGAAAACCTATAATTCCAAAAACTAAAAATTCTAAAAAACCAATATCTCCTAAACTCAAAATCCAGAAAACCCCAAAAATCTCGGAAACCCAAAATTCTGGAAATCCAAGTTCCCGAAAGCCCAAAATCCCGAAAGGCCAAAATCCAGACTAAAAAATAGCTAGGAAAATGATTTTTGAGCTTATCTCTAAAACATTCCTTTCAAAAAAAAAAATAAAATTATATTTTCTTTTTCGTGTTCATCGACCTAAATTTAATCTAGAAAATATGTTTTGAAAAAGAAATAAGTATACAAATATACAAATAACACAGATTTTTAAAATTCGGCTTTATTTCGCTTTGCTAAAGTGAAATAACGCTGAATCTTAGCGCTTTGACAAAGTGAAATAATGTCGATTCGGTGTTATTTCACTTTCTATAAGAACTTACCACTTACCTACGTATTTGTGTAGTTAAAAAATAAAAAGTTCCTTTGCATAAAGTAAAGATAAAACATCGAATTGGTAGGTGCGTTGGACCGCGGCCCGACTTCAGATCCCAGAGTATTCAAGCTAAAAGGAAAAATCTGTTCAAGGGGTACTGGCTCTTGCAATGGAGTACCAACCAATTTAGTTATTTGGAGTTGGCAGAAAATTGTTGGTTCCATCTAAAAAAGAAATACAAGTTGTCATTAAATCTTGAAAGTTTTAAGAAGAAGTAATTTAAATCTCCTGCGAAATGAAAGTTACTTCTTCTGAAAATTTTCAAAAACCAAACTGCCGCAAAAATTAAGTTATTTCTTAAAATTTAAATAAAGCTTTTGGAAATTTTAAGAAGCAGTTACGTATTTTTTGCGGTAGGTAATTGGAAGCGGTTGTTTGATTTTTGAAAATTTTAAGAAGAAGTAACTTAAATTTCGTGCCAAATTTAAGTTACTTTTTCTTAAAATTTTCAAAAACCAAACTACCGCAAAATTTAACTTAATTCTTCTTAAAGTTTCAAAAACCGAACTAGCTTTAAAAAAAGATATCTAATTTTTTTAAATGTTATGAAGAAGAATAGCTTAAACTTCGGACAAAGTTACTTAAAATTTGTAAAGTTCACAAGCTAACTGAAGAACTCTACTTGTATCGTTATCATCGTTAATGGGAAACTCCGTCTTGTTTTCTTTGACCCACTGTTTCAGTGCAAAACCATTTGAATTGCGCAGTTAAAAACCGAGGTTGCCCTTCAAACTTGGTGAGTTCAATAGACGTTAACCTTAATCTTGTTAAAAAAAACTGGATTTTAGAAGTGCAGTAGTTGGTACAATCATTGATTAGGAAATGAATAATGAAACTATTCAAGAATTCGGTTTTATTGAATTAAAGCCGAATTTCGAATTTGTTGGGATCGGCATAATTTCTCAGCTAACGTTCGGCTTTATTTCACTTTAATAAAGCAAAATAAAGCCGAATTACAAAATTCAGCGTTATTTCACGGCACCTTAGGAAACATATTTAGGAAACGCCTTTAACGTTCCGATATACTTTAGCATTCTTCTTTGTCTCGTTACATTTTACTTAATGAATGTGCTTCAAACCAAATTATTTTTAAGCTTTTCGGGATTATGGATTCGAGAAAATGTTTTTCGGGATTTTGGTTTCTCCGGATTCTGTGTTTTCAGAATTTTGGGGTTTCAGCATTTTGGATTTTCGTGATTATGGTTTTCGAGATTCTGACCCCTACCCAGTTTCTTTGCTAAATTTTTAAGGTAGTCAAATTTTTCAGTTGTTTTGTGTTAAAAGGACAATTTCCTAGAGTGTTCGCATCGCCTTGGTTTTATTATTCAATCCAGCATTAAAAATAAAATGCACGACTGGGTCGCACGTACTTGCTCTTATGTTCAAGACACTGCGAGTTTAAAAAAATTGTATATACAAACATGGAAATTATGAGAGAAAAATGTAGAGAAGCATGAAATACGACACTTAAATTAGCTAAAACAACTCTTTTGACAGTTTGAGGTGAAAAAAAAGTATGCCATCTTAATTCATGATGGAATATGATTGTATGGGAAAAAAAATTTTAAAATCGTTGGAGCGTTTTTTTTTTAATAATTTTTTTATATATAAAATTCTTAAAACATTTTTAAGAACAAATTTTGGTATGCAGATTTAAATTATATATTTATGTGTATATAAAAACAAAATTTGAAAAAAAATTGTCAACCCGTTTTTGAGATATCGAATTTTAAAAATCCAAAAACTTATTTTTTGAAAATTTTGATATGCAATATTATTTAATCTTATCTGAAATTTGTATACGGCCATTCCAACAATTTCGAAACCAAGCAACTCAGTTTCAAATTAAGGAAAAAAATATATTTAAATATGCCAATATTAACAATATATATTAGAGTTAACGAAAAAATTGTAAATATAAAATTTTACTTGTTGTTGTAAAATAGGCAAGTGATCAAAAAAGCCCATATTTTATCTTTCGTACTTGGGCATTTTTCGGCATTTTTGCCGCTATCAGTTCTCTATAAATTGTGATGCAACTGGCGATGTGCAGTTATGTTTTTATAAGTGTTTTCAATACACTACTTAAATTCGGAATTATTTTTCTGATAGGAGTGCTGTAAAAATAGTATTACGCCTCAAAATGACTGAACATTTCATGTCTTCTCCGTTACCGAAAAATGACTAAAGTTGGTATAAATGGTAAACTATATTAGTGTTTGTAAAATTATTCCGCATACAAAGCATGACTTGAAAAAGGATTGTGGAGCATTTTTTATAGATTTTTAAATCATGTCTTACTGTCTAAAGGAGGGTAACGGAGAAGACAAAATTGCACTTTCTCATCCAAATTTCAACGACTCACAGGCACTTTTTTTTTATGTCTGAATTTCTTTGATCCCGTTGCTTAAAATGGATCAAGGTAACTAAAAAAAAAATATGTAGTTAAATTTCATTGAAATCGGTTGACGTTTACACTTGCTAGTGAGCACTTGAAGTTTTTCATATAAAAACATGGTGTTTTGACAGTCTTTTACTCAAAGGGCCCGTAAAAGTGTAAACGTTGATGGAAAAACTTTAAACTTGGCAAATATGCTAAATACCATAAGGAGTATACAAATATATTTTTTTATTTTTGTAAACAACAGTTACTCCATTGAAAATAGCAACAAATGCACAAAAACAACGATTTTTAATCATAATTTTTGATGGGGTTAGTATTATGCAAAACTATTGAAAATATTTTTTTTTGAGACTCCTAACAGTAGTTAATTTATGTGCTAAGTTTAAAGATTTTCCATCAACTTTTACAATTTTGCTGATATTTTGAGTAAAAACTGTGAAAACCCCATGTGTTTTGAATGAAAAATTTCAAGTGCTCGGTAGCACGTTTTAACGTTAACCGATTTCAATGAAATTTTACACACATTTTTTAAATTGCCTGAATCACTTTTATCATTGATGAGAATAATTTAAAAATACGAATTTCAATATAACTGAACAAAAAAGAAATCTTTAATCGTACGTGTCTTCTCCGTTACCATTAGCTGTCTTCTCCGTTACCATCTTTCATATTTTTTTCTGTTAGTAAAATGAAACTTGGCATTAAACCAAGGATGGTTTTTGATAAATGTTGGATTTATGAAAGTGTACAAAAAAAATCAACTTCATATCTTAATGTACGGCGCAGAATTTTAAACTTCAAGGCAATGGTCCGAAATCTCTAAATCGTACGTGTCTTCTCCGTTACCGTCAATTTTTTTGAATAAACTTACTAAATTTCATAATTTTTTGGTGAAACTTCTGTGTCGTGTACTTTGTGATGAATTCTTAAAAACCACTGAGTTTCATAAAAATATATTAATTTCTTAACTAGAAAAACCTTACTACAAGCGTCCGATTGTCTTCTCCGTTACTTTGGAATGGCCGTATATAAAAGAATTCATTTTAATCCGTTAAGCTGATAACGAGAAAACTCAAAATAAAAAAATACGTTCTATGACAGGTACTACTAATAGTGTGTAAAATTTTATAATTTTTGATGGTAGATCGTACTAATTTTAGTATATGAAAAAAGTTTAATCAAAATCGTAGGAGTCATTTTCAAGCAAAAAAATATTTTCCTTTGCGGTTTTTTCACTTTTGTATGGAAGGTACCGTTATTTTTTCATAAATGTAAAATTTTTTCTAAAAATATTTTGGAGAGTACTAAAAAAGTCTTAAATATCGAGTTTCAAAAAAATCTATGATGCCGTTTTCGAAATATTTGATTTTCCAAAAAAAAATTTGAAATATTTTTTAAAAATCCAAAAAATATTTTTTCAAAAATGTTGGTACACAAAACTATTAACATTTTTTGGAAGCTTCTGTATAAAAAAAAATTGAAATCGGTCATACCATTTTGAAGAAAATCAAAAATTAAAAAAATGTTTCCTTGGGAGGTACCATTAATAACCATTTTTGAAAAATGGTTTTCCACCCAAAGAAAGCCTTTACTAAAATAAATTTACTGAATTTTTTTTAAGAAAAGTTGTCGAGCCGTTTTTGAGAAAAATACGATTATGTAAATTTGCCAAAAAAAAAATGTATAACAGGTACCGTTATTTTTGGTTAAAAAAAAAAATGAAAAAAATGTGTCGGCAGAATCACCAAAAACCACTAAGTACCAAGTTTGAAGAAAATCGATTGAGCCGTTTAGGCTGTAGACGAACAGACAGACAGACAGACAGACAGACAAACAGACAGACAGAATTTTGCCACCCACTTTTTTGGTGTTCTCTATCATCGTAATATCATGTTTGATTGTTATCTCAAAATTTTTTTTTTGCACGAATCCAAAACTTGCCTTATAGTACCTATAATCGCAAGTAAAAAATACCTATTGATATCATGTGTCATTATGTTCTACACCTAACTAAAATAAATGTTTCAGCTTAATACACCTTCATCCAACTACTTTCTCTCTTAAAAAAAACATCCTTCCACAGACCAAACAAAATAATTTTATTATAATAAAGCAGCCTCATGCGTTTTAAAATTTTTAATCACAGTACACGTATAAATAATAATAAAAACTTAATCAACAATAAATTAACAGTTTAACCTACTATAAAACATAATTACGTATATTCTTATTTAAAACAATAAACTTGAACAAGATAATTTTATCTCTAGAAGATGAATACGACTTCTTTCATAAATAACACCTCACACTTTTGAATACAATTTACATATAACACTTGCTTCACCTTATGTCATGCTCAAGACTCAAAAAAGGACGAACGTAAGCAAAAGGTAGGTATATAAAAATTTATACATAAATTCAAATTAATATGCTTACAAATTAATTCCTATATTCTTCAAATCTTAAAAAGGTGAAATTTTGCGCAATCATGCGTTCCTTTCTAAATAATGACATTCAAATTTCATGAAACAGAAAGTATCTTTTTCAGCAATATTTTTATTTTTATAAGGGTATGTATAGATAAAACCAACGCACCTAAAGAGTATATTGTGTAAGATTCTGCATAATAAAGGTGGCTTTTATAGTAGAAGAGAATTTTGTTGAAAACTAATTGAAAATATTAAAAACGTTGACATTTTTCTCGTATGAATAAACTTTTCCCAGCCGTATATGATGGAATGGTTAATTAAATTTTAGAAGATGAAGAATTTTTGAGCTTATTTTGATCTTTTAAACATTAACTACTTTTGATTATGAAATTAAGAAATTAGCAAATTTCAGCAGATAAGTTTTATCTTAGTTAAAAGGATTATTTGGGATGAAACCTTTCTCATAGTTTATAATACATTTTTGGTATGATCCATATTTATAGTGATAGAAAGTTTTGAGATTGCATTTCGAAAATTTTTGAAGGAATCTTTTAGGTGAATATATGAACATAGACATATACAATAAATGGAATACGTAAAATTGAATTAAAAGTGCGCAAATGTTAATTAAGTTTTCAAACAAAGTTCCAAACCACTTCATATGCAAATAATACGTTGCGTTACTTACATAGGTGTACCAATTGGTTTTGATCTTTTGAAAACTGAAATGGGAAGACTCAGGTAAAGCATTTCACATTCATGTAGTGCGGCTGAGGTAAGAATCTTAGAATTTCACATCAGAAATGTGGTTAAGGGCAGAGTGATGGATGTTCTTAAAAGCTCGAGTGTTGATTTTTTTTAATCAAAATCAAACAAAAATAACAAGAGATATGATAAATGAAAAATCAGTTTTTGGGAAACACAAATGTACCGGCCAAATGTTCGGAAAAGACCTGTTGAAAAGAGCATATTAAAAAGTTGTTGCAGAAGCTTTTTGTCAGTGTGAAAAAATGGGTTGGGTACCCGAGCCCCAAATCCAAAAGCCCCAAACCAAAATCTACAATCTAAAATCCACAAACTAAAATCCTCAAAAACAAAATCCTTAAAACCAAAATCTTCAAACCGAAATCCACAAATCAAAATCCACGAACTAAAATTCACATTAGTTGATTCGGGTGATTGACGGTTCGCACTAGCTTCTTCGCCGAATTTGCTAGGTATTTGTCCAGCGGTATAATCTTTGCTTCTCTGTAGAGATTCTCGTTCCTGTAATGCTTTCTTTGCTGCCACTAGAAATGGAGCCCAGTGCAGATTCTAAGCATCTTCCTCTCGAAGACTTGGAGATCCTTCATCGCTGATTTTGTAATTGTGAACCAGACTGGGAAACAGTAGCTGATGACTGGTCGCAGGAGTTACTTGTAAACAAGTATCTTCGTCTGTTGGCTTAGTCCTGATCTTCTCCTCATAAAAGGGTGTAGTCGGTGGAATGCCCAGTTCGCTTTTTTGAGTACACTTTTTGAGTGTGGATTGAACCTTAGCAACTCGTTCAAGTTGATCCCCAGGAATTTGGTGTTCCTTTTGGCGGCAATGATGGATCCATCAGGAAGATTTAGAACTAAGTTTTTGCAAGTGGCTGCTGAGCGACTTCTGCCGTCACGGGGTCTTCTGAAGCAAACAAGCTCCGATTTTGCTGAGTTGATTTTGATGCCCCATTTCTTGTAGAAATCGAACAGTCTGTATATGTGAGCCTCTACTATCCGGACTGCGACGAGTGGTGACATTGAGGTAGCGTATGTGAGTGAGTCATCTGCAAACAGCAGGTTTTCACAGCCAGTTGGGACGGGTTGGTCTGATGTCATCAGGCTGTAGAGGAAGGGGCCAAGCTTCGAACCTTGTGCGACTCCGGCTTTCATGTTCTTCACAGCTGATGAGCAGTTTCCCAATTGCACAAGGAAGTTCCTGGAAGAAAGAAAGGAAAAAAGAATTTTTATTAGTGGCGGGGGTAAACGTAGCAGATGTATGTAGTTTGTGTATTAGAGCATCTATCCAGACGCTATCGAATGCTTTCTCGACATCCAGAAAGCATCCGACGGTGACACGATGACTGTTGAAGGCTATGGTGATGTCATGCTGGAACTTCTGGAGTGGGTGTAGTGTTGACTGCTTCTCCCTAAAGCCAAACTGCATATCAGGAATAACGTTGTTGTCGCTGCAAAAATTCTTCAGTTTCCTTAGTATCAGCTCTTCTAAGAGCTTGCTTAGGTTGCTGAGGAGTGATATTGGCCTATAGTTAGATATCATGTTCGTGACACCTTTCTTCGGGATCGCCACGATTTTCGCTGTTTTCCATTTTTGGGGGAAGTAGTTGTTTTTGACACAGTTGTTCAGGATGATGGTAAGAAGGATCAAAACTATCTCTGGTAGCCTCTTTATGATGAAGTTGGATATTCCATCTGGTCCTGTTGACTTCTTTGGCCTGCAGCTGCTGATTATTTCAACTATTTCTTCTTGGTTGCTCAGGTTTCGGCTGTAAACTGGGTCACTCGCTGGATTGGTGTCGCTGAATATTGCTCTGTCCATGTTAGGTTGCAGGGTTAGTTGGATGGAATCCTTCACTTCATCAAGGAAGACTGGATCAGTGGATGGGTTGGGGGTGAAGTTTCCTTCAAAATATTCAGCAAATGCCTCAGTTTTGTACTGTGTCGTTGTAATTTCTCCATTGTTGGTGATAATGGATTAATGTTTTTGAAGGCGTCAGGTCCAGGTTTGATGGCTTGCAGTCTCTTGTTGAATTGGTTATTGTTATGGTGTTGTTGAATAGAGATCCGCAACATAATGTTGATACACTTTAGGTCGCTCCATACTGTCTGGTAGTTGCTGTTTGTTGTGTTCAGTTCGCGCTGGTGGACATACGATCCCTAAGGGGGTCATCCTGTTACATGATTGGATATGAGATTTCCGTGGGCTTCATTTTGCTCTCTCACTCCGTATATGGCATGAAGTTTCCATGGAACGTCGCGATCCGCTCATGATACCAGATTTATTCCTTGGTTTACATTGAAACGGATGTAAAGTATGCTTGTATAGTATCAAAGGCGACTGATTTGTGTATTTTGAAAAAAAAAACTTTGAATTTCAGTTTATTTATAGTTATTTTTCAAGTAACTTCTAGTATTTATGTTTCACTATCCATTTACGCTTAAATGAACTTTACTTGCACTAGCCCACTATTTCAATTAACTTCCTTTTCTAACTTAACAACAACAAAAAAAAAACAGGCATAAATCTTGACAATTTAAATTGCCAATGCATTATCCACTTCATTTCCACGCCAGCTTCAATACAAAACTTTACCAGAAGAAGTGTATATAAATTCTCTCCAAGAGTTGCTCAAGACCAATAAATAGATTAACAGTATTGTGTTGGTAGGAAAAGAAATACTAACTTAACAAAACAAAAAAAACTAAAACTTTCCTATAGTACCAACGACGACGACGACGTTAGAATCAGCTAAAGAATTTTGCTTCACTCTTAGACGCGAACGCGAGGCAGAGCTATAAATTTTATATTCTTTACCCTTAAATAAGTAGCTATACCTCTACTACACTCAGGAATCTGGCCAAAGATATAGGTACTTGGTGGTACATACATTACCTTTGATCCATGTGCACCACCAGTAAAATTCCAAAGATTCTACGTATATTTTTGCCAAAATGATAAACAGGGGCGAATTTATTATCAAATTGAACTATTTATTATTATTTTTAGAGCTTAGCCTGAATTTGAGATAAAACTAAAGTCGTGAAATGAAAGAAAAAAACTATCAGCCTTTTTTAAAACAAAACCTGGATTTCCAGCTTTGAAGCGAAATTGGAAAATTCACCATCGTAAAACTCTTTTTCTTTTCTCACAAAATAACTCAAAACTTGTAGTACCTCGTGGCATAATGGTAAATACGTTGGACTGTCATGTCAAGCCGAAGTTCTGAGTTCGATTCCCAACCGCTGCCACCTAAAAACAGATATGTCTTTTCCCGAGGTACTGCCTCTTGCGAGGAAGTGACAAATCCTCCAAGAGTCATGAATAAGTGCTTCTCATCAAACCGTTCGGACTCGGCAAAAAATTGAGGGTTCCCTCCATTCCTGCCAACAACACGTACACAGGAGACAGGAATGGTTGAAAGTTATAAGTCACTAGGCCCTGCTTCTCCACGCACTGTTGCCCCACTAAATTTCTCCTTTTTTTAACTCAAAACTTAAGGCGTCGAAAGCATACGTAAATATTTAATAGTAATACAAAATATCGAAAAAACTTTGGGACTTCTTTTCCAAAAATACCAAACGAAATAAATTTTCTGAGTTCCTAAAGTTTTTGGAGTTTTCGAGACCTGAAATTTTCGCTTCAAATTTTTGAAACACTACATTAGTTTCACCAATATCTTGGTGGATTTCTAGAAATGAGTGAAAATATTGCTTCTTTAAAAATTTTTAAACTACTGCATTCAGGCCTCAAAAATTGAAAATTCCTGCTCTGTTATCGAGTGTTATCATTATTTCCTGTTGCTCCACGTAACCTTTCACGTAAAAAATAACTTGATAGTATAGGTATATCCAAGAAGTTCACTTTGGGAACAAAACTCCCTTAAGGCAGTAGGTATCTTGTGGAAGTTACTTATGTGGTTTTCCTTTCGACCAAAAAAGTCGACTTTTTTCCGATTTTTTCGACCTGTGATCAACTTTTGCTTTCCATTCAACCAAAAAAATCGATTTTTTTTTCGACCTCAGGTCGATTCTTCAAATCTCAATTTTTAGCAAGATTTACACGCATTTGCACACACACCAAAATAAACTGACATAAATCTGAACGTATTAGTTTGCATTTGGCATTTCGCAGTGTTGTTTACTTTCGATAAGAAGGTGGTGTTTGTTGGACAAATTCATCAATAGAAAAATAGTTACTAACACAATTACAAAAGCAAATCAAATCTCATTTTGTGTTCTATTTACCACTAAAAAATTATGATCTGACCACCAAATCTGAAATGGTTGAATGGAAAACCACATTAACTTCTACTTCTTCTTCACTCTAGGTCCAGAGGCTGGAAGAAAGAAGTAAAGGGCCAATTCCTTGTTTGCTACAATCACAACAGTTGGCCGGAGAATGCTGTTATTGGAGAATAAGAAGAAGAATAAAAGTAGTATAGCTGTAAAATAGTAGAATGCCCGTGGAACACTTTTTTTTGGCGTTATTTACACTTCAAGTCCAACTTTTCGATCAAATGGGAAAAGTTTTGCGCACATAGTTTTCATTTGAAAAAGGAAATCAATGATGGTATAATGCTAGGTTTGAAGTAAGGACGGAAGTGAATAACCAACGAACAACAGATACAATATAACTATATGTATGTATATGAGAAGAATTCTGATGGTCGATGTTCCAAAACAAACAATTTCTTCCTTATCTATGCAATTGTATTTAAGAACAACAAAAGCAGAAGTTCAACTAGACAAACACAAACCCTTTAAAAAGGTGAAGGAGGAGTGGTGCAAAGTTGAGAAGACTATACGATTTGTCCTTTGAATCTTTTTGTGACGAAGTTTCTTGAAAGCTAGATTTTATCTTGTTAAGTAAACTTAGGCTTAGAGAGTGCATATTGAATATTGATACGTATATGTCTTCCTTTTCTTAAGTTTGATATACGTTATTTTAAACAATGACTACATCGAGAAATTAAAATTGGCCTTTAGAAGTTTTAACAAGTAAAGGAAGGAGTTTTAAACAACTAGTTATGTAGGTATAAAATGTAATGGATTTCCTTCTTGATTCTTAAAAATTTTGGAGATTAAGAAATTCAACACATTTCAGTTATGAAATATTAGGTGTGCATTTATTTCCATCGTAGCAAGCACTCGATTTCCACACCACCTCAATATACACAAAGTCGGTCTCCGGATCAACGAACCGTCAACCAGATTGATAATGTTACGATAGACGCCAGAGATGCTTCCAGAAGTCCGAACGCTCCAAGGTGCCACATAGACTTGGATCAATAATTCGTGGTAGCTCAAGTACGAATGTGGATATCCATGACGCCACAACGAAGCGGATGATGTGAAAAGATAACGTCGCGAAGTTTAAATCGCAAGAGATTGCCAGGACTTATGCAGATCATGTCTCTCTTAATCTCTCAGCAAGCCCACCACCAGCATCATCTGCAGAGGACCAGTGTAAACACTGCTTACATGCCATCAGGAGTGCCTCCACTGATATTCTGGGTTTCACAAGGCCACCACAACGAAACCCCTTGTTCAATGAAGAATGCCAGCTGGCGCATGCAGCAAAGAATAAAGCTTACCGATCAATGCTGCAGAGTAGAACCAGAGCTGCTGAGAGAGTAGTTAACGAGCAAACACGAAGGGAGGATTGCTGACTTCTCAGGAGAAAATAGAGAGAGCATACGAAGCGGACGGTCGAGTCTATTAAGGAATGTGGTGGCAGGGAGGGGGGGGGGATTTTCGAAACTTTTACCGAAAGCTGAGGCAATCTACCCAGTACCTACGTTCTGTAACTCTCGCATCGATAAAATCAGTCGAGAAACGTTGAAAAATGGAACAAAACTCAAGCATTTTGTTTCAATTTTCATCGTTCCTCGACCAGTTTTCTTGATGCGAGAGTTACAGAACGTAGGCATAGGGCTATAAGGCCAGAACGGAGGCCTGCCGAGATGAGAGTGGGAGTATGGTGGTAGAATAAGGACAACGAACTTTGGATCTGCACGTGAAATGTTCTGTCTCTCTATAAACCACATGCAGCCGAACATTGAGCGGAAGCCCTAGGCTGCTACAAAGCAAACATCACCGCCATCCAAGAAGTGCGATAGGATGGCCCGGGCAGAAGAAAACTGAAAGACTGTGACATCTACCACGGTGACTGTTACCGAAAACAAGAGCAGGAAGACTTAGGCAAGAAGTCTTGTGTTGTGTTTCAACTATGTGAACGCATCAAGGTTGAATTCACCAACATAAGCCACAGAGGAGAAAGATGACCACAACAAGGACGAGTTCTATGACATTATAGTGTTCTGGGGGATTTTAATGCCAAACTAGGAAAAGAAGACGCTTTTGGTGGCACAATCAGAAAATATATCCTGCACGCCACCACCTCCGATAACGGACTCAGGTAAATCGACTTTGCTGCGGGGCGAGACATTGTGGTTAGCTAGTACGCAGTTCCCGCATCTCGATATACACAAGGGAACATGGTGAATTCCTGGTCAATCAACCGCCAACGAGATCAACCACATTGCGATCGACGCAAGGCACTCCTCCAGTATCAAGGAGGTCCAAAAGTTCCGAGGAGCCAATGTTGACTCGGACCACTACCTCGATGTAGCCAAGGAAATGCTACGGATATCCAGACCAAAGCTTAAACAGGGAATACTGGAAGCTTTACCAGGAAGTAAAATGAACCCCTCAGAGTTACAAGGCCCGACCCGAATGTGCGTGAAGTTAGCACCGCCATTTTGGATTTTCAAAAAAAAAGTTGTGCTATATTGTACTCAACTTGTGCTGGCTTGTGCCGTAAATATTTTTGAAAAATAAAAAAAAAATTTGCCTAATTTCAAAATTACTTAAGAAAAAAATTGTGCTATTATGGCCAAAACCAAACTTTGCGAAGGGCTGTAGCATGTAGTAAGCACGACCATTTTCGATTTTCAAAAATATTTACAGCACCAGCCAGCACAATGCAGCACAACTTTTTTTTGTTGTCTTCATAATATCACCTACAAGATCTTCTCTGCCGCACTTTGTGAACGCTTGGAGCCATTCGTCAAAATAACCTGATAGGTCCATATCAGTGTGGCTTTAGGCCAGGGAAGTCCACCTCGACCAAATATTCACACTTCGGCAGATCTTGGAAAAAACCTAGGAGTTTTAAACCGATACCCACCACCTTTTCATCGATTTCAAGGCCGCGTATGACAGCATCTATAGAGACGAGCTATATAGAGCAATATCTAGTTTTGACGATGGAGATTCAGGCAAGGCGACGCGCTATCATTTGAATTCTTCAACATCATTCTTAAAAGAATAGTGCAAAACTCTCACGTCAACACTAGAGGGACAATATTTCAAAAGTACGTCCAATTATTTGACAACATTGACATAATCGGACGAACTAAGTGAGAGGTCAGTGGTGCTATCGTGAGTATTGAGAAGGAAGCCAAAATGATGGGGTGATTGAAAAAAAAAAAACAAAATATATTATGCTGACAACAAGAAAGTGACGTCTCGGACAGAACGTCACTATAGACAGCTATAATTTTGAGGTAATCAGAGACTTTGTCTACCTAGGATCCGCTATAAACTCAGGGCACGATACCAGTAGTGAGATCAAACGAAGAATTACTCTTACCAATCGGTGTTTCTTTGGGCTAAGAAGGCAATTGAGAAGCAAAAGCCCTCTCTGGAGTAACTAAACTGTCCCTGCATAAGATGCTTATCATATCCCGGTCCTGATGTATGGTGCAGAGTCATGGACACTGTTAACGGTGGACGAAAACACGTCAGCTGTTTTGAGAGGAAAATTCTCCGGGCGATTTTTGGTCCTGTCTGCATAGTTGGGGAATGGAGAAGAAGATACAACAAGGAACAGTACGGGTGACACCCACTTAACCACAAAAGTGAAAAGCCAACTAACGAGAGCGAATGGACATCGATGCTCCGGCCCGGAAAGTTTTTGAATCCAACCCCGTGGGACCAGGTGCGGATCCAGGATTTCGTTCAGGGGGGGGCAATTTTCGTAAGTTTCCAAAATCTTGTGATCTACAGGAAATTTTAGTACACTTCATACCGCTCTACTGCTTGGTCATACAAAGCAATGTGAGTTGATGAGTGTGAAATTTGAAGAAAGCAATTAACTCTTTCATAACTGCCACAGTGTCTCGAACAGCGGGTACTTTGAACTTTGTGAAATGAAGTTTTGCAGTTAGTACCTATAGCATGATGTCTTTTCAGCGCTTTTGAGCTCCCTCTGGATCTGCGTAACTCCACAATTATGCTCGGAAAACACAATGGCACAGTGGTATGTTCCTATTCAGACACATGACGTTCGAGTTCGAGTGAAATTTCTAGCCTCTTCTTTAGCTGGGACAACCTATCCTAACCTTGCCAGTAAAAGGTCGTTCTCGAGAACGTCATCAGCATCAAAAATGCATTTTGCAGAATGTTCTCAAAAGTAAACTGCAAATACAAGTTTTACTGCATAAGCCTTGTGTTCGATAATGCAGTTTGCTAAGGTCACATGTTCGAAAACATGATGTGTCGTGCAATTCTGCAGTAAAAGAATCGAGTTGGTAACAAAAATATTGAGAAGCCGGAGAACGTGTTCATAAACGTCAAATGCGTTTGCAAGAAAATTGAAAGACGTTGATAAAAAAGATTTTTTGAAAACAAAACAATTGTATTAATTTGACAATAGGTATATTTTAGCTTAACTAAAATTATAGATCAAAACCAAGATGAACCTCGTCCATCGATACAAAACCAAACTTTCCGACATTGAAATAAAACACAAACCATCGTTTGCCGAGTTGCCAGACTCATGCAGTTCGATACAATCGAATTGACGTTGACTTGACGTTTTCAAAAACGCCCAAAAATAACTATCCTTAGGTGTAAGAGTTCCATCCAACTTCTCTTCGGCAGTGACTGCTGTAGGCGTTTCCTGGTTTCTCTCCAATCTTCTTCGTTGGATTCGTACTCTTGCCCAGTTTAATATATGGAGCACGGAGGTTCCTGAAACGCATCCACGAAAGTGACAAAATCAGCAGCAGTGACAAATCAGCAGCACGTCTGCACGCATAGCTGCCGGCAGCACCGAACTCGAAACACATGCGCATACTCTTAAGGTGCGTATCCATTTCAGAGTAAAAAGACGGCGAGCAGCTCTGAAGAAGTTCTCGTGAGTAAAACTCGAAAGTGGACACAGAGTACTCCCTCAATGGAAACATACATTTAAATATTTATCATAAAAAGAACTCTATCATCTTTTTAGTACGAATTTGTTTGGTATTTCTCAATAACTTTTTTACACAAATAAAGGTTATTATTTTAACTTTAATTCTCTATATCCTGTAGATCTAAGCAATTGAAGCAAAGTTGAAAAATGTTTGAAGCTAATACAATCGACGTATTTTAAAGATTTAATTTTTTTTAACTTTAAGGTTGAACATTTTTATAAGTGCCCCTGCCGTTTCCCCGTTACATTTAACTATTAAAACCCACTAAACAAATTTTTAGAGTAGAGTTGGAGGTGGAGCAATAACTTTTTAAAACATTATTCTTCAAATCGTGAAATTTTTCATTCACAACATTTTGAAAACTGAAAATCAAATCGATTTGGGATTCACCCAAGACCATAACGTTAAAGATCGGAAATCTAAAACCGAAGTTATAAGCTTTCCACTCGGTCGATTTTAAAGGTTATTTGTGCATAGCGGAACTTTTAACTTAATTTGGTCAGTAATCGGCCAACGCACAACCACTCATTGCTGCAACGCTGCGCTGCCAAGAAAAATTTTTATAAACGTATAACGAAATAACCTTTTTTAAATTACATTTTATTAAATTCATATTTTATTCGTTCGTTCTTGCCCAGGGGGGGGGGCAATTGCACCCATTGCCCTCCCCCTGTATCCGCGCCTGCGTGGGACAGCGCTGTAGAGGTGGACAGCTTAAAAGTTGGCGCATGCAAGTGGAGGAGGACCTCAAACAACTTGGCGTGCGAAACTGGAAACAGCTAGCTAGAAACCGAGCCGGCTGGAAGAAGCTTGTTGGTTGAGGCCCTTGTCCACCCAAGACTGCGCTACACTTTTGTAAGTAAGTAAATATACAAAAACTATCAGAGCTACAAACCTACGCGTTTTTTTTTTTTTAATTAAGTTTTATACAAAGAGTCTAAAGAGTTAAGTTCCACAAAAATTTTTCTTCAACAAAGTAGGGATGCGTGGTGTGGGCTTTATTAAATTTCCGAATCTTTGGAATATTGACTTGAATATTAAGTTTTAAATTCGCATAAATCTAATCTCAGAAGAAGATAATCTATTCACCACTTCAACACTTTCAATTTATTTAATATAGCAAAAATAAAATACAAATAAATCAAAAATATTCTCTTCTCCAAAGTAGATACGTTAAATTAAATTTTTTCATTTAAAAAACAAAAATAAATTAAATAATAGAACGATTGTTTGTGTTATCACATATCAATATAATGCCTTTTTTATTAATTAGAATCAAGCTTTACCCTAGGCTATGGAGACTTATTTAATATCTTATCTTTTTTTTATTACTCCAGAGAGATAACAATGTGATCAAATAGACAAATCAATATTAAAATATAAAGTTATCAGTTACTATTTAGCAATCGATCTCGATATATGATTTCCTTTGAAGTAACAAAACAATTTTTGAAAAAGTCAGTTCTCAGTTGCGTTTAGAATTTTGTGCAGTGTTGACAATCAAAATATTTATAAATACATATTATATTTTTAATAAAATAAAACAATGCCTAACTATGGAGGTGTTCATCGATCTTGGATTCAAAGGCACAATCAATATAAGACCCAGTGCAATTCTTTGTCTGCTGGTAATAATAAATTAATTTCAATAAAATGTTTCGGAAACATTTGCAAAAAAAAGGTGTTTCCTTCGATAATATTTTTCACCAAATTAGCTTATCAGTGATGTTGTTGACAAACAGAAATAGATACTTATTGAAAAGTAAACAATTTTTAAAAACCTCTTAGTTCTTTCAATAGATCGGCGCCGGTTAAGTATTTCAGACTTCAGACTTCTGGGCGTAAACGATTTATAGACAAATTAAAAACAAAAACTGAAAAAGGTTTGATAAAGTTCAGTAGAAATAAGTTAATGCGGTGGTTTCCGAATAAAATAAGTTTTTTAAGGCAATAAATGCGCCAAATAAGATTTATTATATCTGTAAGGCTAATTATTTTAATATGTGTGTATGTTTGTATTTTTATTTTGAGAACGTTATCAATTCTATTATTTATCAAATCTGAAATTGAACTTCCTAAACTTTATCGAATAATAATAATTGCTTAACCTTTGTATATTACAAAGGCATCAAAATGAAAATAACTTTTTTATTAAGAAGGGACTATTTAGCTATTTATGAAAAAACTATCAAGGCCTAGTGGAGTGGTTAATAAAGTGATAATTATTTTCAAATATTCCTGTGTGCTTTGTTAATCACCAGGAATTAAACTCTGTCAATTCCAAATGTATAGGATGGAAGCCATTTTCTCATGTCAAGAGATACTCTTTGTCATTTCCAAGAAGCAGTGCCCATTAAAAAAATTATTATAGTTTTAGGTGGCTACGAGTCCAACGCATTTACCTAAACTATGAGTAACCTACACGTTTATATTCAATCAAATTTGTTGCTATTTTGAGTATTTTTTTAAGTTTACCTGTGTCTGTATAATACTTTTACTTGGAATAATATTTTAGTCTCAATTACAATTATGCCTTCCTATAATCAAAATTGAACTCAAAATTATATAAGATATTACAATTAAAATGAAAAAGTTCGTCTCGCAATAATTCTATATTCGTAAGGGGAGATCAAAAAAGATGCAGAATCGGAGAAAAGGGGGTTTAAAATTAACATATTTTCACTATTCTTTTTCAACATATTCTCTCTTAAGTCAAATACATTTTTCACATCGGTCAATCAGTTTATCTACACAACCGTTAACAAAAAATGTTGTGTCAAGTACTTCCAAATAGGCAGAGATTTCCAAATTCATTTGTTCACTGTTGGTAAATTCTTCTTTCGGTTTTTATTATTTTTAATTTTGGAAATTGATAATAATCAGAGGGGGACAGATCTGGGCTTATATTTCTGTAAAGCAGTCGTAGAAACTTGGCTTTTGAGAACTGGAGCGTTGTTACCTTCTTTTAATTTATGAACACCTTTTTATTTATAATCGATTTGCAAAATCACCTACAAATCCCAAAAAATTGTTGCCATATTTTTTCCAGTTGAACAATGTGAGACCTTTAATTCCTTAGAGGGTCCTTCGCATTTTTTAATCCACTGCATTGACTCATCTGCTTGGACTCAGGTTCAAAATGATGAGCCCAAGTTTCATCTCCAGTCAGAATTCAGCCCATAATTTGTATTTCTGCTCTGCTCCTGATGAAGACAGCTAAAGTATCACGTGAGCACTCTACTCGCTGGCATCTTGCGCTGACCTTAGACATACCAAGGTGATCGTGCAGAACATTCAAAATGGTTATAGGTGATACTCCATCAATTTTTGCAAGTGGTTTATTCTTTAACCGAGAATCTTTCAGAACAAGTTTCTCTAATCTCTCAACGGTATCAGAGAAAGTTACGTCAATCGGCCAGCCCAAGTGGGGATAATCTTCAATTGACTCTTTGCCTGTTTAAAAAGGCCGCGTTAAAACTCGGAACTAAAGTGATCTGGATAGGTTTGTGATGTTGATATCCCTTGTTAAAACACAGCTGATGACGAAACAGATGTTGGCAGAAAGAGATCCCAAGCTATCCTACAAAATTTAGGATACGAAGCTATCATATGAGAAATGTCAACAACAGCTGACTTACGTTCAGAAACATACATGGATACAAAGCTATCCTAGATAGGCTTTCTATTAAAATTTGAACGCGGCCATAGGCAATGCCACTTATAAATCATTGGCCCTGAGTAATAGATCCGAATTTAGCCTAAAGTCGACTTTAACACCACCAAATGCTTAGAAGCACCTCAAGCTATATGTTTAAAAGTATCTAATCTAAGCATTTAAAAGTGAAATTTGTGTTTTATTTCTACGGAGTTTTTGTTAAAGTCGACTTTAGCTAGATTCGGATCTATTACTCAAGGCCATTGATTTTCTAGGACAAGAGTCCCCGTAAACAGATGACATCTCTGCCAACATTTTTATTTGCGGCATTTTTCTTTGCTTAATCAAAAATTCTATCACCGCAGGAAGCTAAATTGTGGTTTGTTTGCGGTTGGCTTATTTCCCCAACGAAAACTCTAATGAGACCCAATTTTAACAAAACTTTGTATATCGTCACCTCAGTATTTAAGTGATCTAAACAACAAAAACCTAGTTTCGAGAAAACGACGTTTGAAGTTTTAATACTATTAAATACGAATAAAAGAAAAACCTTCCGTGCAATAACCATAAACTAAATTTAATAAAATATTGACAACTGTGTTCTACTTACACAATTGTTTTTGCTTCGATCAGTCCATTGTATTTTTTCTTATATCAAATCAAAAACAAATTATTGCATTTTATAAATCAATATTTAAAAAGAATTGTATGATATAGATCATTTATGCACTGAAATTGGTCTTTGCAAATAAGTTCAATTGTACGTATAAGTCATTTAACACATTTAAAAAATTTTAAAAAGATCATACAAAATTATGCCCTTATCATACAAAATGTTTATGTGGTAGACAAATACTGACTTTTTATTCATAAAATGCGCTTAGATCATATTTGTTTCACTAATATCTTTTGCAATAATAGATATAGGACAGATTTAATTACACTAATAGAAAGATCTCCTTTTTGTTAATAATGGAACGTTCCTAACTAAAAAATGCTACTAAAAGTACTGCGTCGAATTTTTTGTATGTTTCTTACAAAGTTTACAACTTCGTAATTCAGTCAATTTCCTGGAAAAGATATTCAAAATGAAAACAGATTGTTTATAAACAATGGCAAAACTTACACCTTAAAAAAGTCAAACAAAAACATTGCTCTACGTTCAATAAGGAGGCGAGAAAATCAAATTTAGGTCTTTCAATTTTTTTTTCAAAATGGCGGACAACGCAACACAAAAGAAAAAAAGACAGTTAGAAATTTTAATTTTTATATTATGAAAAAATACTTAATGGTCGTATTCATTAGAATTCGCTAAAACACCTCTCAACGGGTGGATTGTTATGCAGTGTAAAAGACTTATTATGGCTGTAAACAACGTTGTTTAGATTCTTATACATAAAAATTGTATTTCACCTCAATAATTTTTGACATCTGAAAATATTTGCATGATTTGTTTTCTGCATGGGAAGTGTAAACTAGGCTTTAAGTATTAAAAAGAAAAAATCTATTACGCTTAGTAGATGTTAAGTGTCATACCACTATTCAACCTCTAAATAGACTTAGCGTAAAATGAATCCATTCAGCGACGCATAACTTTTATGAATAATGTTTTATGTGTTTAGAGGAATTGTAACTTTATGCAGCCTCTAAAATAAGTTTATGAATACCGCTGTTTTTTTTCTATCTTAATGTAATATATAATATTTTTTGAATGAGCCAAGAAATAACGAAGGATATACGGAAAAGGAAGATTGTACTTTTACTTCGAAAGAAATGAAAGATGAAAATATTATCCCCCATATTAATAAACAGCGGATAACAACGTGCTAGCATTTATACATCTGTTAACTTGTAATTCTTATTAACAAATGTGTAATAGTCTGTGACGTGTGTTAACGTACGGATAACTTTAACTCGCCAAATTCCGCGTATAGTGAAGGGATAACTTCTTTACACATACACGCACAAGTGGGATAAGACCGTTTACTACTACCAGTATACACTTCGCAAGGCAGTGCATGCATGTGAAACATGTATTAGAAAATCAACATAATTTGATGAAGTGGTGAATTTGGTGAAGTGATATATGAGCCGTTGTTTTTGAAAGTGGAATAAGTCCATTTTTTCATGTTTCGAGATATTTAAGGTTTTGCGTTTCAATGTGTATACATATTTTGGCAAAAGTTAATAAATTCATGTGACGCATTTTAGGCTATAAAAATCTTGAGTTTTGAAAAGCAAAAATATTTATTAAAATTCTCCAAAAAATTTAACGGGACCTGTGCCCTAAATGGACTTATTCCATTTTCAATAATAACAAATTATAAAAAATAAAAATCAAGAAAATTTAAGTCCATATTTTTATATAGGCATTTTTGAACTGAATTGTTATTTTACAGTTAAAAGTAATATAGAATTAAGAAAAACTTAATTACGTGAATAATAAAATTTATGAGGAAATTATTAAGGTAGGTATGTAATATGAAAATTTAAAAAAATGGTAAACTAATTTTAATTACTATTTACTAAGTCAAAAAAAAATTCATCAGCTCGTTTTTTTATCAATTTAATTTTAAAACAGAAATTTTAGTGGCTTTTTAAAACTACAATTTTTGTAAATTTTGATATGTAGTATTACTAATCCGCATACAAAAACTAATTTAAATATGTATAGGAGCTGATGAGCAGATCGAAAGTAAAAATAAACGCAATTTGATGGGTCCTATCGTTTATGAGAGTTCTTGGTAAAAATAGCTTTTACCAATAAGTACACCATACCAACTCGAACTCACAGACTTATCAAAATCATTAGAGTCGTTTTTGAGATACTTAGATATGTAGGTATATACGTTTTTCTTAAACGATAGTGCCGTTATTTTCAGAGTTAAAAAATCAATTTAAATATCGGTTCAGTAATCTAAGCTTTAGATTGACATTCAGAGAGACAGACATATAGAATTGCGGCATTCACTTTTTGTGTTTTGTATTATGGGTTAATGTCAAGTTTGATTTTTTCTGCACGAATCGAAAACTTGCCCTCTTTATACGAACAATATTTCATATATGAACATATAGAGAATAAAGCAATATTTTCGTTACACTCTTAATAAACAGCTATGCTTGCAAAAGAAAACTAATCAAAATTAGTAAAATTACTTGTCATTCGAATTTCTAGAGCAAAAATACAGTTATCTTGTCTATGATGCTGTTCTTAGAGTCCAAACTGATTCCTATGAGGGGAAAGTGCACCCTGAAAATCGTTCCAATCAATAATAATCGTAATTATACATTTTCCAAAACCATGCTTATAACAAAAGAAGGACTTATTCCATTTTCAAAAAAAAAATATTTTCAATAAATTTTACTATTTTTTTTATTTGTTTAATTCAGGTAGAAATCGTGCTCTATTAAGTATAAGATTATTAATATAAAAAGAGGACACAATTATTTTATTGAATTCACCATTAACTAATTTTTTTCCAAAAGTGGACTTATTCCACTTTCAAAAAAAACGGCTCATATACTGGAAAGATATCATATCTTTTTAAATAAGAAAAGTTATCAAACGGACAAGTTGTCTATCCGTGTGGCAGTTAACACGTGTGTTACGGAGCGGATAGCAGGTTTTTATTAATACTGCTGTATACATATTTTATGTAGTTATAAAACCTCGACTTATTTGAAAAATTATTTGAAAATTTCACTCATCTCCTTTGATTTCCTGTTGTAAAATTGGTCCAATAAAGATAACAATGACAAACATACATAGCTGTCTCATGAAATGTGATTTTTAAATACATTTTCTCTCGCTTCGAAGTTAGTTACTCGTTACTTCGGTGAACTAGTTGATTAACGTGAATTAACTTTAAACTTGTTTTTCGAAGAAAAAAATTGCACTTCAGTTTTGTTGATTTGCATTTATTAATACGAGTCATATCTATATTTTCTAGTGTTTTAAGAAATCTTATTGACTTAAGTGTCTAACATCGATTGCGGCAAAAATGTTTTAAACTAACATATTGCAATAAAATTCAAAATCTTTTTTGAAAATACTTATTAATTTATATTTCAATTCAATTTTTAATCAATTTATCTCTAGCATGGATGATTTTCATTTCGGGTGGCATGAAAATTGCTTGGGCTATTTATGAACAACCTCTGATAAAAGCACACAATTCAATTTTTGGACAAATTCATACAACAATATCATGGTTCATTGGAGTTATCGTAGGAACAAAATTTGCAACGATGTTTGTGCAGCGATTTTCAAAAAACGTTGCTAATGTAAGTATTTTCTTTGTTTTCAAAAATATAAATTTATAAAATTTAACAATCTTTATATTTTTTAGTGTATCAGCGGATTTTTGGTAATTTTAAGCGGATCAGTGATTCTCTTCTATCGTGATCCCTGCCTCAGTGTAATAGTTGGACGTTATATAGATGGCTGTGCATTTGGAATAACCCTACTTCAAGCAATAGTCACTGGCGGAGAGGTTTCATCTAGCTACCTTCGGGGTACAGTTTTGTCAACCGAACGTGTTTTTCTGTGGGTTGGAATTTTCGGACAAATTTGTTTGAGTACGATCTATTTCGACAAAGCGAATCGCCAGAATGCTTTTATCACAGAAGATCAAATTCATGGTGCTGTGGCTATTGTTTTGGGCATTCTATCTCTATTATGTACTGCTGCATTTGCTGTTGAATCTCCCGTTTACTTGCACATTAACCATCGTGAATCGGAGTCCATAAATTCGTTAATGAAATTGCAGCAAAGCAATCACCCGACGAATGATATTTTCGAGATCTTCGAGGATAATAAGCGTTGGATCAGGGAAAATGCAGAACAAAGTTTCCAAGATGAAATTCAAAATGGAATACTGGTATTCATAAAGCTTACATTTTTACGTTCACTGGCATCTTTAGCTGTGTCCCTTCCGTTTCATTGGGCATTCCATTTGACTAGCAGAATGGCCTATGATTCGAATATGCTTCTGATTGCTTATGGATTTGCAGGTCTTTTTGGAAGTCTAATGAGTGTTTTATTCATGGATAACATAGGTCGCCGTATAACATCTTTATTTTCCTTGTGTGTCGGTGGAACTTTATTATTCGCTGTTGCCGGAATAATGTTAGAGTTCGAAGATAATCTTGGCCTAATACCAAAGATGGAGGTCGTAACAATATTGCTCTTGGTCTATCAAGGAATCAATGCTTTTGGATTTGCTCCAAGTACAACTGTTTATATGTCAGAAGCATTCGCCCTTCCATTGAAATCATTTTTTATTGCTGGAATAATTGTGATCGATAGCCTGATTCAGGTTATAACGTGCATTTTAGCTTTTACTGTAACAATTGATTATGCTGTGTTTTTCTTCACTGTCGGAGTGCTGAATTGTGTTGGATGTCTTGTGATCATGTTTTGGTTACCAGAGACTAAAAAATTAACTTTGAGAGAATGTTATCATCGTTTTTCCAAATCTGATGTGACTTGATTAACTATAAGTTTGGAACCGTTATATTTATAATAATTAAGAATCTTGAATGAATTTCTTCATTAAAAAATATGTGCCATTTATTTATATAAAACTAATTCATTAATAATAATTAACAAAATATATTTAAGAATTTCACAAGAAAGATGAATTGTGGTGTTAGATGAATACCAATGTGTCTACACACTTTATATGTTTTATATTTACTAATTTATGTATGTATGTACGTATATGTCTGTATTAATATATTAAAAAACAAACTATTGCAAAGTATTTGGAAGTTTCCTTTGTTTTAAAAAAAGCTTTCGCATCGTACACATATGTCAAGTATTTTTAAATGCGATAAATGAACTATTTTCTTACCGAACGAAAGTGCGCAATTTTGATATATTTGCCAAGTTGAATAATTTTCCACGCATTGTTGCAACTTCAAAATAAACCCTAAATTGCAATTAAATAGCGTACGAAATTGTATAAAGTAATCATCGAAAATGCAGTAATGATTACTTTTTTTCAATAATTGGTTTTGTCAATTACATTTTCAAAGCTTTTAAATAAATAAAACATGTAATGAATAATTATTCATGAAATCAATTGCCTACTTTGCAAAAACCCATTATCATTTTCTATTGCATGTGTACCTAATTGGGAAGTGAATTATTTTCAATTATAATTACAAGTACAGTCGACTCCCTCTAACTCGAATTTTCACGGGATATCAAAATCAGTTCGAGTTAAAGAGAGTTTTGCAAAAATTCGAGTTAGAGAGAAATATTGTATGGTTAAAAATTTGAGGGGAATAAAAATTAGGGCGAAAAAGTTCGAGTTAGAGGGAAATTCGACTTAGAGGGAGTTCGACTTAGACGGAGTCGACTGTAATGGAAAAGTATGTTTTCTTTTCAATTACAATTATATGTAATTGTAATGGAAAAAGTTCAATTAATAATTAAGTGTGATTGAAATGACAGTTGAAATAAATTACAAAAAGTTATCATTATTTCCCAGCTCTAGAAGGCTGTAAGACCAAATCATCTCAATTATAGTGAGGGCACTATGGGTAATTTAAAAATTGGGTCCTTGAAATTGAGGGATTTCAAGGTCAGTGGGACTGGGAACATGCTATGCAAAAATTCGTATGCCAACTATATAAATTGAACTGAACTTAATCGGACCAAATCAGCAAATCATCGATTATTACCTTCAATAACATAAAAATCGATAAACCTGTATGTGACAGTTTACCAAGCATATTGTCATTTAACGTTAGAATAACATGATGTGCATATGTGGTTTGAATTTTAATACATACATATATATGAACCACACAATCAGTTGGTGTCATTAAGCTGATGTAATAATCAGATAATCACGTACGGTGTGCTCTCTATTGCCATAACGTTAACTTGCATTTTGTTCTTTCTATATATACATATATATGTATGTATGTATGTAGGTCTCTTTATGCTCTCATAATGTCATTCTAGGTAAAAGTAGAAGCACACATACGACACGACATACAAACCTGACACCATCGTCTTTTCGTAAATGCATTAGTAAGAGATTTTCATTACCTTAATGTACCTTTATGGTTTTATTTTTTTCTTTTCTGTTAAGAGTCAAAGTTAGAGAGGTGCAATTTTTCCTACCATTTCTCCTTAAAATTCCAGATATAATCTTTTATATGTACACATACGAGCTAAAACAAAAAAAAATTGTTTTAAAATCCCTTTCACGAAAGGATATCTCATTATGGATGGTATGAAATGACGTGCATCAAAGTGAATCTAATAAGCAAAATGGAGGTTTCAGTTTTTTGTTTTGCTTTCTTATACATATTTTCATAGTGATGATGAACATTGTCGCCATAGCGAAACTTTCAAAAACATTGTTCACCTACTCTTTCATAGATTCTAACAGGTTCAGTTTTGGATTCGTCGAAAAATCGAACTGGAGATTTCAACCAAATAATGATATTACAATGACCACTTTTAATTCTCCACATGTCACAAGATCTGATTCGGACCAGGGGCCAAACTCCGCAGGTGTGAGTTTTTTTGTGTACCTACACAGAAAATCGTGTACACATCGATTTTTGCGTGAAAAAAGTGTGTACACTCACGCTCACGGAATTAGGTCCCAAACCATGATAAATAAAACAAACAGCGTCTTAAACTACGTTTTCACCAAAAGATAATCTGGGATTTAAGGAAAAAGATTTATGTGGTGTTTTCACCGGCTGAAAAGATTTAAAAGAAGATTAACTCTGAAAGCACACTTCAAAAGCAAAAGGGGCTTCATTTTTTCTTATGAAGTGGAAGTGAAATAGAATTTTTTTTTGTCAAACAATAGAGATTTGAATCCAGCCACTAATGAATCCTTTAGTGCCATATAAGAATATGTTAGTTTGATTTGTTCAACTATTTGTTCAAGGGAGATTTAACCAGCCAAATTAAAAAACGCGGAATAGCGAAAGGATTAAGTGCAAAATTTTTCTAATAAAACAAAATGTCTGTTATGTGACGTTTACTATGCTAAACCACCGAAGCAGATGATTTAGCGAAGGAATAAGTAGCAGACTCTTTTTTTGTATTGGTGCTGGTATCAAAAGATTTACATTTTCAATAACATTTTATTTCTATGCACGATTATTTCATTAGGTTCTGAAGAGTATAAGGCAAAAGGTTATTTATAAATGGTTTGGTTAATTTTTATGAACTTACTTTGTCTTTGGTGCTCCAGCTCTCGCTTCTATTCCTTTTTTTAATTAAATATATTAATTATAATAAATTAATAATAATTAGATAGACATAAACAAGAACATTCTTAGGTATGTTTGGTAACTTGAAATCTTAAAATGTCAAAACACATACGGAAAAAAACCCAAGCTTCCGAAACTTGGTACAAATTTCAAGATACTTAACAGGCCTCCTACGGTAAACGTCATTTTACTATTCCACGAACATACATTTTTTTTAACGAGAAACTTTAACCTGTGGCTTAACTCTTATTCCATGGTTTAGTAAAATCGTGGTATAAAGGTAGAATAAGCGTTTTGTATTAATAGCGCTGAACAAGATTAACGAAAACAATTCGTATGGTAAATCTTAGAAATTTAAAGGAGATTTGAGGTTAATATTATCTCGGTTTAGTGTTCGGTGGAAACGTAGTATAATGCTACATTTCCACCTAACGCTAATCTGAGATTTAATAAGATTTACCTCAAATCTTCTTTAAATCTCGAAGATTTACCATACAAATTTATTTCGTAAATCTTGAAGATAAAAGCCTTTTCACACCGAACCCAAAACGCGGTTTTCGTGAAAATATAGGTTTTGGAGAAAAACCTGATCGAAAACACAAGTTTTCTCTTACATTTTTTGTACCTTCAGGTTTTCGTAAAGCACAAGTTTTATATAAAACCAGTCGAAAACTTGTTGGGATTCAGAGAAGAACAAAACAAACATACCTTTTAATGAGTTCAGCGCCTTTGAAGTGTCAAAAAAGAAACTGATTGGATGCGTTCAAAAGAAATTGAAAACAGCTGACGACATTCTGTCGTATCAAATACAAAATTCAAATCTCAAAATAAATTAATTTATTTAAAATTGTTAAATAATTGTTTGTGTTAAGTCAAATTGTTCATATGGATCCTATTTATATAATACATCACCGTTTTTATTTCCAAAAAATGGAAGAAAATAAAGAAAATAGTGCGTGGTTTATGTAAAAAAAACTGGAATGTCAAACGAAAACGTGTAATGTTCAGTGTGAATGGCTTTCGAGTTTTTGAAAAGTTTTAGCTTTTAGGTTTTGGGGTTTGGTGCGAAAAGCTTATAAGAAATTAATCTTGTTAAATCTTCCTAGGACAAATACTTTAACAAATCGAACTAACCTATTCTTATAGGGCGCTGAAGGTTTCATTCATGGCTGAATTCAGTTAATCACAAATGAAACATTCTATCTCACTTCCTCTTCATAACAAAAAATGAACGCCATTTGCATTTTTTAAGGCTTTGTCAAAATTAATCTTTTTAAATCTTTTTGTGTGGTAGAAACACCAAATAGATTTATTAAATCTGAACTGGGATAAACCTTTGATGGAAACATATAGCAATAGTGATAGAAGTGTTATACCCGTCTGTTTTTCCTCACATTTTTCTACCTATCTTTTATCCTACTGAGATCATTTCACAATAGCACATTTCTTTTGCTTTCTGTCAAACCTCGTAGGTCCTTATATGACATTTTAATATGTTTTCCTCAAAAATATCACTGAATTCAAACATAAATGCCCGCAACAGTTTCCGTTTCTTTTTAATCTATTTAAAAATTCCATTTTATTAATTTTTGAAGCGGGTTTTTGTCACTGCTTAACGATTTTTGGACTTAAGAGGTCCTACTCAGCACAGTTGTTGTTTTTTGCAATCATGCGTTAAAAATTGATGCAGATCAGATCAAGTGGATACAAAAATGAGGCAAATACTACAATTTAAAAAAAAACTAATCTGAGATTTAATGGGACTTAACTTTAAATCTTCAAATCTCGAAGATTAACCATATAAATCTATTTTGTAAATCTTGAAGATGAGAAATTAATCTATATATAAATAGCCTTAAATAAATTTTGTGGTACCATTTTTTCAAAAGGTCTTTGACTGATTTGGATAAATTTTATGTAACTGGAAAGCCATAGTCAGGGGGGGGGGGGGGGGGTGTGCGAGAATCAAAATTTTTGCTTCAATTTTAAAATATTTTATAGCTACGAGTATCTACATAGCTTTCATTTTTTGAGTGGTGTCGAATTTCGACACGCGATGAGGACGAAACTAGTCTTGTTAAATCTTCATAGGACAAATATTTTTACAAATCAAACTAATCTATCCTTATACATGCATATATGAAACATTCTATCTCACTTCCACTTCATAAGAAAAAATATAGCGCCATTTTTGCATTTTAAAAGGTTCTGTCAAAATAAATCTTCTTAAAATCTTTTTGTGTGGTGGAAACACCAAATAGATTTACCATTTACTAAATCGGAACTGAGATAAACCATAAATTATAAAGAAAATGGAAAGAACTAGATTTCGCAATTCTGTACCTAAACCTACAGCCTTAGCGCTTAGCCGCTAAAGCACTTGAAGTTTTTAGGTTACTCCCTCTAAGGATAAAGATTGAAATTTTTATTGTTAGCATTATTTACAGTTCCCATGCAAAAATCATATATTTTGAAGACAATTTTTCACCTATTCTGTGCATAATAATGGCCTAAGCAACCCATTGAGTCATTAATTTACCCTTAAGATAGGTACACAGTTCCTCAACGAAAAAAACTAGATGTACTTATTTCTTATTGTAGCGATTTTTGCTGAATTTTTTTTGACGCTTAAATTTTTGTATCGAACTGTAAAGTACCCAAGAAAAACAAGCTTTATGTTCACCATGAATTTTTTTTCGCACAAAACAATGTTACTGACATTCTTTTGCGGAAAAAATTGCGTTTGTCATTTGTTTTTGCTTTTCCATAGAACAGTCTCATTTTGATTTTTTTTTGGAAACTGTAAGCTGACAACGAATTAAAACAAATTTTGTACACCACGGATATTTTTTCTTTATTGAAATTTTTTTTCTGACCTCGAAGTATTTTTTTACTGTATACTGAACTGTATACTTATCTTTAATTAATACACTTAAGGCCAAAAAATGGAAAACAAATATTTTTGGATGCAAAAACCATTTGCATGCAAATAATGCTATGATGTGAATATAATTTGTTTTGGAAGTTTAAACCAACCAAACAAAAAATTTTTTTTTATTTACCATACTATTTCTGGCATACAAAACAATTGCCGCTCAATTGACATTCCATGACAGTAATGGGTTTTTGTTTTTGCATGAAACTGTAAACAATAATTATGCATTTCACCTCAATAATTTTTGACATTCGAAAATACCTGCATAGAATTATAATTTGTACGGGAACTGTAAGCTAGGATATAGCTGAAAAAATAATATCGCTCATTTAATAGAATATCGTCATAACTCAAAAATTGACAGTTTTGAACTGAGTATAACATTGTATGCTTAATCTTTTTATCTTTACTTTTGTGAACAAATTACATCGATATCTCATCTCCATTTGCCATACGAACGTTTTGTTTGTTGCACTACAGTCGTTTTTTCATATATTTTTCACAAAAACGAAACTTTCAATCGCATTTATCTCAAAACAGCAAATTTTGAGATATGACGGTATTTTTTTAAATGAGCGATATGCTTCTTTACATTTTTTTCTAATTATGTGCTTGCATATTTTTATAATGTTAACCGTTTAAAATTCAAAGCAAAATCTACTATGTAAAATGTAACGGCAACCAGTCGTGCATATTAGTTCACATTATTAGTGGAAAGTATTGAAATGGATGGGTGGTAGAAGTCTTAGCTTAAGTTTAGGTCACAGTTCCCATGCGAAAAAAATATGTAAACACCATTTGCATGCAAATAGTGCCTTGAGCTGAATATTTATTTTTTTAAGTGTAAGCCGACCATTCAAAAAAAATTGTATCCACGACACTTTTTTTTCGCATGCAAAACAATTGCCGGTTCATTGTTTTGCATGAAATTGTAAACTAATCATGCAAAAAATAATTTTGTATATCACCTCAATCATTTTTGACATGCGAAAATCTTTGCATATACAAAAATAAACTCTGCGAAATTTGTAGGATTAGCTTAAGCCCCCGATTTTCAAAAAAAAAAAAATAAAAATGTTGTTGTATCATGTCCAACTTGTGTTGTAAATATTAAAAACAATTATTGCGAATTTGATAACCTTACGAATTAATTTTTCACATTTCTTAAAAAGGAAAGTTTTGCTGTTTTGTGCTCCTATGCGCCGCGGATTTTCAAATATGCAAATTTATGTTGTAGCGTGAAGTTAGCACCGCTATTTCCAATACAAAAAAATGTGCTCTATTTTGTCCAATTTGTGCTGCCTTGTGCGGTAAATATTATAAAATCACAAATTTGCAAATTTAACGAATGGTATATTAAGGGTATTGATGCAACAGCGTAAGGTCGTCGTAAGCATAAAATAGTTTTAAACTTCGTAATTCTGCCACAATTTGAATGGAAAATTTGATAGATTAACGCAGTTTACATTTTTACTACGTTTACGACGACTTAACACTGTTGCATGAATACCCTTATTATTTTTAATTTTCACATTTCTTTAAAAGGAAAGATGTGCTGTGTTCCCTTGTGCCATAAATAGTAAAAAATCACAGATTTATGAATGAATTTTGTTTTTGAAATTTTAATAACCGAAAGTTCTACTACTTTGTGCTCAGTATGTGCTACCATGCGCAGAAAAGATTACAAAAAATTCAGATAGTTACACTGTAACTTTTTCGATAGAAAAGAACACTTTTATTTGTTGTTCCAAGATAAACTGGGATAAGCTAGCACTGAAAAACTGTCCGTAGGAAAAACAAAATCTGTAATGAAAGCATCGGTGAATGAAAAATCATACAATTTTTGGGTTCATACAATATAAAAATACTAATTTGGTTTAATTTTTCACTTTATTTTGATTAAAATTGTGTATACATAATATGTATGAGAAAAAAGTTTTAAAGTCATACAGAATAGTCTTATACAACGATGATTCATAAAACACTTGAAAAAAGTTAACAAATACAAATCATTTTTACATTATAGGTGTATTTTTATGTATATTGTATATAGGATATAGGTACTTTAATATAATTATGTCATATTGAACATATAAGTATATCAACACTTTTGTTGTTGATTTAAACATTTCCAAGATTAATATAGACTGTCTTCTTGAATTTATCCAAGGCCTCTCGCAAAGTTGTTTGCTTAGTTTCAGGCATTGTGAAGAAGAAAACAAATGCATAGATAAATTGAATAGCACCTAGAACATAAGCAAAGTTGGAAGTAGAATCAATTGATGCTTGAGTACAAACAATAATGATCTGAATTATGTTTTCAACAATAATTGAAATCAAAATGAAATATGGCTTTACAGATGGCGAGAAAGCTTCACCCAAGTAACAGGTACTTGCAGGTGCTACAAGTCCAGCTAAAATCTGATGAATAAACAAAAATGCGAGAGTTATATACAAGGTGCCTTGTGATGTTTCTGGAGAGCTTGAAAACAACGTTCCAATCCCCAACAAGAAAATACTGCCAATCAAAAGTGCAATTGCACTAGTCTTTCTTCGTCCAAGGCTGTCTATAGTCAAAACTGAACATGTTACACCAATCAACCTCATTAAAATATAAACGAAGAAATTTGGAACAGTTCCTTTATCATTATTCGGTGTAGAAGCTACAATAAAGCCCCAAGTAAGTGGAAGTGATAATGACAACGATACTAGAGTTCGAAGTACAGTAATCTTGACCATGGGCTTCCAGCTATTGGAAATATTTTCGACTCTTCCCCTGGTTAAATCCTCCTCCAAGAGAGCCTTATTTTCATTTAATAGTGCATAAGTTTCATTAGTGACAGTCCTTGGCTTTTGTAGTTGACGAAGTACATTAATAGCTTCGGTTTCATTATTTTTTTGCAAATGGAACATAGGAGATTCAATTGTAAAAACAAAAGTAAACATCAAAGCGATGAATCCATAAATTGTACACGCAATCCCATGCACCAAATTTCTTTCCGATTCATCTGTCCAGCCAGTTGCGAAAAGTGATAGAAGCATAGCACCTGTAGTGAGACCACTTTGTTCAGCACTCAGAACCCCACCTCTGAACCTCTTAACAGATTGCTCGGAACCAGCTAAAATAGCTGGTATAATAACCAAACCAAACGCTATCCCATCACAATAGCGAGCAAAAACAATCCATGTTGGATTGCTATTAAGAGCAATGTAAATGATTCCTTCAATGATGACCAAAATAGATGCAGAAAGCTTTAATATAAAAAAAAAAACATTATAAAAAGAATCATAATTCAAGAATTTGGTTAGACAATACTTACATTGAATGCGCATTTTGTCACTTTATGAGCTAGAAGTGCAGATATGCAGGCACCTATAATGACGGCAATAAACCAGCAATATTGATAATAAGTTCCGTATTCAGTTATGAATCCGACACCTACACTCGATGCGAGGCTCATACCACCCGAGATAAATATTAAGGATGCTGAAAAAAAAATGGTTGAATGATTAAAAATAGTGCTCTAATAAAAATGGCAAATCTTATATTTGATTTTTTTAACTAAAAAAACAAATATGATCTAGGGAATGCCATATTGTACTAAAATGGATTCTTCATAGCAACAAGAATTGCATAAAGCATCAAAACCAATAAAAAATAGTGCAAATTCTGACTTCCTGTCATGATAATTAACTTTGTTTACATTATCTAAGATTCGATGCATACTTTTTGTGGTTGATCTACAACATACACTGCGGTTCCCATGAATAAAGGCAATTTTTTTGGATAAAAGTTACTGTAAAGTCCCGTTAATTGCATGCATTATCAAAATTCTTATGTGAAGTGTAAGGTTTCGGAACTTCTAAATTGAATGCACTCGAAAAAAAAACACTCTGCTGTACCAAGAATCACGATTTTCCCAAAGCGTCGTAAAATTAAGCAACGACATTTGGTTAATTTGAATTACGGCAGTTGTGAAATTACTTGCATTCGTCAATATTTCTTGAGAAAACTAGTGCAAACTTATGGTTCAGTAAAAATGTGAAGAACAAAAATTTTAAATACAGCCAAGAAGCCAAAAATAGACGTTTACCTCGCGGATGGTTAGTATTCAAACCGCCAAATTGCAAAAAAAAAACGTAGTACAATTTGTGTTGACAATAATTTAAAAGATTCTCTTTCCTATGGAAAACTATACAAAGGAAGGATATCTACTGTGATCTCAAAATCACAGACAGACGTAAAATCATTCAACATCAAAAATCAAATTCTAAGCAGTGGTAAATGCAAGCAAATCGACTGTTCGGCGTGTTCACTATTCTAGGTGCTGGACACCTGAAGAGGTTAAAGTTGACAAAAAGAACCCTGAATGCCGTGCGTAAGGGGCTTCGACTTAAGTTTGCGAAACATCATATGGCTTGGATTAAAGGCCATAGCCAAACTAAAAAGGAATGTTTGTCTTCACGGATGAAAAGAAGTTTAATTTAGATAGACCGGATGGCTACAAATTTTATTTTCATAATTTGTGTGAACGACGTATTGAAGTATTGGAATCAGCTCTTCCTAAGCTGCAGGACTTTTTTGGACATTTGCCATGGATCTTGCAACAGGGCAACGCACCAATCTATACTGATCGTATTGTAAAGTCGTATATTGCAAGCCAACAAGTTGGAGTAATGAATTTGCTGCCGTATTTACTTGACCTTGACATTATCGAAAATGTAACGCAAAGTATACGAAGGAGGGAGGCAGTAGGAAAATAAAGATGGATTTATTCATGGCATTAAGTCTGCTTGGGCCAAAATATTACTGAATTGTATAAAATCTTTGTATGACTCAGTTCCAGATCGGATTTTTGAATTAATTTAAAATAACGGTGGTCATACCCACTACTAAATTATTTGTTTTATTATTGCTTATAATAATTTCCACAAAAAAGAATCAATAAAATCAAGATGTTAAACTTTTCCAAAATGTTTGCCTTTATTCATGTGAACCGATTTTACTGCTTACTTTTTTCAGTATTTTTACTTACTTTGAAAATTTTCCATCACTTTAAAGAAGGAAATGTAAGTGAACTCCATGGAGAGATTAAAAACCTATGCTTACCACAACACATAAGTTTGTTATGGCCATAACACACCGTTTAGTACAATTTTATTTTTGCCTTTTCTCAAATGAACTTCAGTGTATATATGTTATTAGGTAGGTAGTACTCCACAAACTTTCGACGAGCCACTAACAAATCTGTACCAACAACATAATACGGTCTTAGTTCCAGTGAACGATGACAATTAGGCCTAGCTCACATGGCAATGCACTGCAAGTTGATTCGCAATACAGTGGCGTAGCGAGCACTTTGGGGGGCCCCGTATCAAACATTTCTTAGGGGCCCCCCATTTTCCAAACAAGAACTCAGCCTTTTCTTATTTGCATCATCATATTAGATGAGTTCAATTTGATATTTGATTTTGTACGGTTAAAGGGAAAGAAAACTGTTTTTATAAATATGTACCTCGAAAACGTGTTGAAAAGTTATCAATTGTAGTTTTGTAACGTTTGTGGAAGTTTTTCCCAAAATCTGTTGCTCTAACAAAATAGTGTAATAATCTTTCTTGTATAGAATTCTATGAAAAAAACTTAAACCAGCTAGATTTTTGAAAAAAAAAATAATAGTTTTCTAGATATGTATTTACAAAACTTTTTGTTTTGTCACTTTACGGTCAAAATCAAAGGTCAAATTTTGAAACGCTATAACTTTTAGAATTCATTAATAGCTCATTATTTAGATAAAAAGACTATATCTGAAAATTTTGGGCTCCTCAATTATTCGTTGTTAAATGAAATTCGAATGAGTTATTAGAAAACAAGTTCACAGCTCACACCTTTTTTTTTAAACGACCTTCGCCTTACCTTACACCCAAAAAATATATTTTTTAATAAGGAGATGAACTTGAATACAAATTATATAAGAAATGTTGTCCATAATAAATAAAGTTTTGATAAGTTTTTCAACTAAACTAGCCATGAAGGTAAAGTAAATAATAAATCATGGAAACTATTTCCTAATTTTACCATTTCTTCGTCTTATTCTCCAGGACTACTGGTACTTGATCCGATAAGAAAAAATTGGTTGCACGTTGCATTTGTGGTTCCGTTAGTTAGTAAGACTTAGATAGAGATAACTACACAAGAAGGAAAACTATCGAAAACACACATGTAAACAAAATTGGTAATAGGACATTTTGAACCATATGTAAATTGTCACTCCCAAAGCTTTTTTTTGAAAGCCCTGAACTCATGTGCGTGTTTTTTGGCACCTAGGGTCGCTGGGGCGAGTTGATGTAAAAAATAAATTGTCAAAGTGGCATGAGCTCCAAACCATTTTTGTGTGGAGTCACGTGCTGCAGGAAATTCTGTTTTTTTTTTCTTTAATACAAATTTAAGGAATACACATATTTACTTTGATAGTAACAAATAGAAATAGAAAATGGAAGCTGCGGTTTGTTTCTATTCATTTTTAAAGAAAATGTTGATTCTTGCTTATTTCACAATAACTTTAAGTGTTTTTTAAAACCTAAAAACACATTTTTTTTTTGACAATTCTTATGGTTGTCAAGAAAACCTATGTCAAATCTAGGTAAACTTCAACGAGCGAACCTATTAAAACTGTGTATCGAATGCATCTCAATGAAAATTTTCTTACACACGTCCAGTATTCTGAGTCTCGGGGCCCCTATATGTCGGGGGCCCCGTATCATTGATACGGCTGATACCGCGGTAGCTACGCTACTGTCACAATATATATTCGTGCGAATAAGCAGTGGCGTATACAACATTCTACATAAATGATTTTCACGACGCCGACGATTGTACGTTTGGCGTTTCGATCTATACTGTCGTTTTGATTTATACTGCAAAAAAACGTGCTTTGCATTGCCGTGTGAACTATGCCATAGCAAAATGGTGGTTATCACTCATACTGTCACATTAACATCCAGTTTTTTCACAGCTAATCATCTTTGATCAATGAATTTAGTGAATGGTAAATCCTCGAATGTGCTTTTTAACTAAAATTTTAGTCAATGAATCCATAGTTTTGAGTTTTTAATTATCAAAATCGCTAATCAGCCAATATTGGTTGATTAGCTCCATTTAATCAGTACTAGGTATTTTTTTACTTAGGACCATTTTGCTTACATTGGTCTGAATCTGAATAACAATTAAAAACATCATAAAAAAGTAAGTATTCGCCACAGTGCACAAATCTAATAATATTATGCAGGTTGTCAAAATAAAAAGTATCAGTAATTAAAAATGGCTATTTGAGAACCTCTCAAATAACACGTGATCACAACAACATAACCTTTTTAAATTTGACAGAGTAAACGGACCTCTGGATCTGCCATTTTTACCAATTTTGAATAAAAATTAAAATGCTTACATATGTGTACTGTGAGTATTCGCTACTTGAGCGATTTACCGTTGTTCATCGCTTTTTCATAACTACGAAAATAATTTTGCTATTTTGTGTAAATCGGTGACAGTTGATTCGTGGAACTATGAAGTAGTTATGTTTTTTAAACCGTCATAACCAGTATCGGCGATAGCTTTTAGGGCAATGTTTCACATGTAAGTTTTACTTTCGTAAGTTACTTACGGAAGCAACTTTTGATAAAATTACAAGTACAGCCGTAAATTTATCAACTTACGTAAGCTTTAAGTTGAAAGAAAAACTTACAAGTAGAAATGCGGTTTTTCTAACTTACGAAATTCTCACAGCTTACTCAAATGGCAGTAATAAGTTTTAAAACTTACGAAAGTATTTTTCACTGTAAGCTCATCTTTAATGAAAGGCATCTTGTAAGTTGCTTCTGTAAGACTTACATAAGTGGTAAGTAAAACATGTGTAATCTTGGCCTTACAGAAAGTATGTACATTATTTAATTTTTGGTATATATAAAGGATGCCCTTTCGATCCAAAAAACTCCTGTAAAAAACTTTGAAAATTTATATTTAAAAAAAATTGAAGTTGGTTTTTGAAATTGTTTTAATTTTTTTTGGAAAATTTAGTTTTTAAATTGTCAGAAACGTAATTGTATGTACCTAGTAAAAAAGTCAATTATCAAAACTATGGAGCACTTCCGGAGTCTTGAAATTTCGCATTACGGTAGATATTATACGTACAAAGGAAAAAATCGAAAATTTGAGATTGTCCATTAAGGGGATGGCGTATCCTCTCATTTTCGCTAAATTAGTATTAAATACACATACATATAGTACAGTCTTAGGGCTGAAGCTTACATTAAAAATTTGAAATTTGTGATTTTGTATTCAAAAGGCGTGGCATCCATCCATTTTCACAGAAAATTATCCTTGCAAAAAGGAGTGAAATCACATCGTAGAGATGTATGTATATAGAGATGTTGGAAAAAAATGTGTTCCTTTATTTTTTATTTGCGATATAGGTACTACAGGGCAAGTTTTGGATTTGTGCAAAAAAAAATTTTGAGATAACAATCAAACATGACATTACGTTGATAGAGAACACGAAAAAAAGTGGGTGACACAATTCTGTTTGTCTGTCTGTCTAACTGGTTGTACCTCAACCTACAGCCTAAACTACTGAAGGAGCATTCTATGAAAAAGAGGAACTCTCAGCTAATTTACAAACATTTGAATTTTTGATTTCAATGAACGTTGAACCGGTGAACTGATGTACTTCAAATTTGGTACAGTGCATTATTATGTAATACCCTACACGGAAAATTCGAAATTTTTTTTATAAGCTTTTAGGTTTATGTTTTAATTATAACGATGTGCTTTTTTGATTTTTTTTCTCTAATACCGATTTTGATTCATTCTTATAATTTGGTTCTAACACATTTGTGATCGATGATCCATACAAGATGCGGCAGGTTTCACTAAAATGGATACCAAAAGTAATGATGCAGATTTGTAGGAAATAGTCTAACGATTCTAACTTTGCAAACTAAAAAATCGTATTTGATCCGTTTTTTGAGATATACTCATATTTATATACGTGGGAAGGCATTTTGACTTTGAATGGGAAAAAAATTGCTAAAAATCTACGAATGTACACATTTAAATGTATTATATCTTCTAAGAAAGTTAAAATTCTGTTCTTAAACTGTATGTTTAGTTTAAGATGATTTTGGAGAAATTTAATTCCAAAATCAAAATTTTAGAGAAAAAAAAAAACAAAAAAATTCCAGTTTCTTTTTTTTTCTTCAAAATTTTGCAAAATAAGGTACATTTTTTTTTCCAAAACTCAATGCTCCAGTAAATTTTCAATCTATTAAAATAAATCACATGCCAAAAAATATCTTAGTTCTTTAGAATTTAAAAAAAGAGAGATACTTTTAGTTTTAAGTTTCATTTTTTCCTAAGGAAAAACTAGTATATTAGTCCAGTAAATAGGTAAAAATAGGGGGGTTACCCTACAAAAGGTCGGGTAGTTCTAAATTTTGTATATGTTATATGGTATGGTTGATAGATGAAAATTCCACAACCATTCCGCGGCCTTCAAAATCCTGGAAAGACTACAAAAAATTGGCCCCTTTTCAGTTTTTTGCTTATAACTTCTTTCCGGTATATTTTTACGGAAAAAAATGGTATAGAAATTTGTAGACAATAAAATTTCCTACAAATATAACTCTGCAAGTATTTTTGTACAACCACTACAAACGGCACTATGGAGCTCCCAAGCAAAGCTAAAATTTCGTATTTTGTAAGATTTTCAGTTTATTCCCTCTTTACAGCACAATAACTCCTTAACCGTCAAGCTTAGGGCTAAATTTTCTATAATCAATCTTGTAGATAATTTAATTGGCTACCAATTTTATGTAACTACAGACGGCAATCTCTAAGTCAAACTACCACTTAGTCGAATTTCCTTCTAACAAGAATTTTTGTCACCATGTTTGTTGTATACTCCTCTCAAATTTCTCTCTAAATCGAATTTTTGCCAAACTCTCTCTAACTCGAAATAATTTTGATATCCCCTGAGAGTTCGACTTAGAGGCAGTCGACTGTATTTTCATTTTGTGACCAATACAATCGGTAGATTTATGCTAATTTTGTCCACGTTGCTTGTGTACGGAGCAAATCTATCTTACTCTTTGGAATAAAAATTGTAGGTAGCTATGATAAAGGACATCACAACAAAAACATAAATGTTAAAAAAGGAGCCAAGTTCTTATTTGCATAAGAAACCTGTGCGTAAAAAGTCAGCCAAAAAAAGTAATGGGATCTTAAATATATGCCAAGTTTTAAGTTCATGAAGTTTAATATCAAATATCTTAAGAAGAGTACCTATTATCGAAACAATTCCAAATCATGACAGAAATTTGGTAATTAATGATTACTGATTAAAATTTGGTGGGTTCACTGGTCAAGTTTTCATACATTTTAAATTTGTGATTAAGTAAGTATTTAAGAGAAAACTTGCCAAGTAAACCCACCAAATTCTAATCAGTAATCATTAATTACCAAATTTCTGTCATGATTTGGAATTGTTTCGATAATAGGTACTCTTCTTAAGATATTTGATATTAAACTTCATGAACTTAAAACTTGGCATATATTTTAGATCTCATTACTTTTTTTGGCTGACTTTTTACGCACAGGTTTCTTATGCAAATAAGAACTTGGCTCCTTTTTTAACATTTATGTTTTTGTTGTGATTTCACTCCTTTTTGCAAAGACTAATTTTGCCAGGTGAAAGTCAAGCCCTACCGGTCTACAAAGTTTCATAACCGAACCGAAAATGCTCCATACAAATAATAGCAATTCTGATATAGTTGGTGGATGGCACCCCCCCCTGAATGGACAATTCCAAATTTTTGATTTTTTTCCTTTCTAAGTACCTACTTCAAGTCCTACCGACCTACCAATTTTCATCGTTCTACAACAATCGGAAGTGCTCCATATAATTTATAAGAATTTTTAAGAATGTGGGTGGATGCCACGCCCCCTAAATGCAAAATTCCAATTTTTCAATTTTTCTTTCTAAGTACTTTGAGCCCTACCGACCTACCAATTTTCATCGTTCTACAACAATCGGAAGTGCTTCATATAGTTAATAAGAATTTTTAAGAATGTGGTCCGATGCCACGCCCCCTGAACTGAAACTTCCAATTTTTCGATTTTTTTCTTCTAAGTACTTCAAGGCATACCAACCTACCAATTTTCATCGTTCTACAACAATCGGAAATGCTTCATATAATTCAAAAGAATTTTTGAGAATGTGGGTGGATGCCACGCCCCCTGGACTGAAACTTCCAATTTTTGATTTTTTTTCTTCTAAGTACTTCAAGGCCTACCGACCTACCAATTTTCATCGTTCTACAACAATCGGAAGTGCTCCATATAATTTATAAGAATTTTTAAGGATGTGGGTAGATACCACGCCCCCTGAATGCAAAATTCCAATTTTTCAAGTTTTTTCTTTCTAAGTACCTTAAGCCATACCGACCTACTAATTTTAATCGTTCTACAACAATCGGAAGTGCTCCATATAATTTATAAGAACTTTTAAGAATGTGGGTGGATGCCACGCCCCCTGTATGGAAAACTCCAATTTTTCAATTCTTTTCTTTCTAAGTACCTCAAACCCTACCAACTTACCAATTTTCATTGTTCTACAACAATCGGAAAAGCTCCATATAATTTATAGAATATTTAAGAAAGTGGGTGGATGCCACGCCCCCTGAATAGAAAATTGCAGATTTTCGATTTTTTCCTTTGTATGTACCACAGGGCCTACCGTTGTGCGAAATTTCAAGTTTCTACGATGTCGGGAAGTGCTCCATAATTTTGATGATCTGTCAGTGAGTCAGTGAGTCAGTGAGTCAGTGAGTCAGTGAATCAGTGAGTCAGTGAGTCAGTGAGTCAGTGAGTCAGTGAGTCAGTGAATCAGTCAGTCAGTTACGGTTTTTGCGATTTTTGAAGTCCTATATCTTGGGAACTACTAATGCTATAGAGTTGAAATTTGGTGAGCCACCTGTGTTTGATCAGTTCAGCAAATACTCCGAAATTGAAGTTTCTGACTTTATTGGTACGGAAGTTAGAGGGGGGTTGAAAATCGCCTGAGTTTGTTCCTGTAAAAAGGGTGTAGTGCCACGAACTTGGCTGGGCACTACCGTGCCCTTTGATTAAACCGAATGCCAGTAAGAGATCAAAAATCTTAACCCTGAGAAAAATTCTGGAAATGACCAATGAACTTCAAGTCGAGACACAAAGTTTTTGCACTGGCTCCAAGGCCGCTTGTGGAAGCATATTCATCGTCAATATAGTGTTGGGACTTAGGGAAAATGACAGAGCATGATTTCCTTTTTTTTTAAAGTAAATTGAAGTGTTCATGACACTACCATATAAATAGGAAACCAAGCGGGTTTTAAACCCCCACCCCACCAAAGGCTGAGAAAAAACCTGCCAGACTTTCATATTCAATATCACGATACATGTACCTATAATCCCTCATAGTCTGATTTTGGTTATACCTCCACTCCCAAAATTTGCTGTCGGCTCTTGGTCTAATAGCTCTATATGGCGATAACTGAGCTCGAGATCTCGAAATTCAGCTGTATCACGTGACATTATAAAACCCAAGAAGCAATATGGCAAATGCAGTGTGCAACTAGAGAATAGCTTCTCCAAACAGCTCAAAACATGTAGAGTACACTCGGCGAGGAAATGCGATAACATTTTTGTCTTTTTTAAACCCCTTCTGGAACAGATGGTGCATAGAGCAGCTGTTAACACAGAATGTCCTATCTTGTGTTCCATTCTGTCTTTATAGAGTTCTTCATGGTGATTAAAAAACAGTTCAAATATATTGGTTTTGAAGTAAACGCGTAAAAGTCCATCTTACTGCTGTCAAGAAAAAAGCATAGGTTTACAACCTAGCCAAAACATCTTTTATTAGCAGCAGCTTCGAAGTAGTTTAGAATTTCATTTACCTTGGAGTTAAAACTCGTATTTACTCCACGGATGACACCTATGTGTATATTCAAGGGAAAAATACTTTTGGAAACCACTGCTATTAATCAGTTTGTCAAACAATTAGGTTCAACACTCTTCTTACGCTTAAGACACTCCTACTGTCGGTAGGATGAAAATCAGAAATGAAAACTGATACTGGACTCTTTTGCAAGTAATACTGATATTATTCGACAGATTTTTGGAGAAGAAGGCACACACGTAAGCTCAATGAACTTCTCAAAGACAATGTAGTCCAAAAAGTCAAAATACGTCGGCTTGGCTAAGCTAGATTGTGCGAATGGGAAACAATGCTCCAGCCTTTTGAGTTTCTGAATACCAAAGTTGAAGACAATAAAGAAGATCGAGCCTCTGGTTTAGATGGGAAACAATGCTCCAGCCTTTTGAGTTTCTGAATACCAAAGTTGAAGACAATAAAGAAGATCGAGCCTCTGGTTTAGAGGGTAAGCCATAACCAGAGCACTTATGGTTTCGGCCCTTCATGTGTCATCTGAACAACATCATATCATCATCATCAAGTCCTGTAACTCCGGTTGGTGCATAGGGCGCCAACAAATCGTTTCCATACTTCACGGTCTGCAGATAGATATTTTAACTGTGGCCACGTCTTTCTCTGGGAGTCATGCTTCTGCTAGAACTGTTGATTTCCATGTTGTTCTTGGTCTTCCAACCCGCCGTGCACCCTGAGGATTCCATTCAAAGGACTGCTTTGCAATTTCATCGTTTGGTTTCCTCAGTGTGTGACCAATCCATTGCCATTTACGCTTTCTTATGTCAATGTCCAGCCGCTCTAGACTTGTCCTGCGCCACAATTCCTCGTTTGATATAATTTGTGGCCAGAGAATTTTTAGAATATGGCGTAGACAACGGTTCACAAAAGCCTGCAATTTCTTTGAGATGGTAGTCGTGACTTTCCAGGTTTCGCAAGCAACAGCACGGATTTGACATTGGATTCGAAGAATCTCAACTTCGTGTGCAAGCAGATTTGACAGGATTTCCAAATTTGGGAGAGAGAACCGAAGGCAACAACACCCGAATTTTTATAATTTTTTCCGAAAATATTATGTTTTAAAAAAGTAAGCGGCAGTGGGTGGAAATTAATTGTATTGGTTTTTCATAACATCAATTATTGGTCACAAAATGAAAATACAGTCGACTTCCCCTAAGTCGAACACTCACGGGATATCAAAATTATTTCGAGTTAGAGAGAGTTTGGCAAAAATTCGATTTAGAGAGAAATAAATAAGTTTGGAAATTTGAGAGGAGTATACAACAAACATGATGAAAAAATTCTAGGAAATTCGACTTAGTGGTAGTTCGACTTAGAGATTGTCAACTGTAGTTACATGAAATTGGTAGCCAATTAAATTATCTACAAGACTAATTGTAGAATATTTTGCCCTAAACTTGACGGTTAAGGAGTTATTGTGCTGTAAAGAGGGAATAAACTGAAAATCTTACAAAATACCGCCGTTTGTAGTGGTTGTTTAAAAATACTTTCAGAGTCATATTTGTAGGAAATTTTACTGTCTACAAATTTTATACTAAGGGTATTCATGCAACGTCGTAAGTTTACAAATTGTGTAAAATGATAAGTTTACGCAAAAGTTTGCATGAACGACCTTTTTATTAATTTGGTTAAATGCTGTGTAAATTAATCAGCTGTTCGTTAAACGTCAAATATTTGGGCGCGTTCGGCTTGGGTTGAGGAGTTGGTTTTACAGATAATGCATTATGGTCTGTTTATTTGCATGTGTGTGTACCTGTACAAATATTTATAGTTCTACATTAATAATTTACGAAAAGTAGCTTTCCTAAAAGCTCTCCCAAACCAACACGAAATTAAAGTGAATGATCTCAATACTAAAAACAACAAAAAACTGTCTTTGTGAATGCTTCGCTATAATTTCACGTTGGTTGGGCAGAGCCTTTAATCGTTGAGTAAATGTAGACCTTCTAATTATTTTTGTTTGTGTAAACTACGTTTTAATTCACAACTTTAATCACCGACTAATTGCAATGCAATAATTGCAGAACACATTCAGAACTTTTTTAGTTCTCCGAGATATTATCATTTATATCATGTTTCTAAACATGCCTAATTCTTAAAGTCACAAACACGCCTAATTCAATCTCTAAAAGTCACAATGACGTTTGGATAAGTTTAACCAAATATTTGGTTAATTTTCCGCAGCTAAATCCTTGGATAAAATTAGCCAAATTGTGTAAACCATTTCCCATACAAAATTTGACAGATCATTAACCAAAAGATAAAATTAACCAAATCGTAAACTTATCTAGTGTTTTACGGAGTTGCATGAATACCCCTAGTATTTTTTTTCCATAAAAATATACCGGAAAGAAGTTATAAGCAAAAAACTGAAAAAGGGCCGATTTTTTTTAGTTTTTTCCAGGATTTTGAAGGCCGCGGAGGGGGCGTGGTTGATAGATGAAAATTCCACAACATATACAAAATTTAGAACTACCCAACCTTTTGTAGGGTAACCCCACTATTTTTACCTCTATTTACTGGACTAATATACTAGTTTTTCCTTAGGAAAAAATGAAACTTAAAACTAAAAGTATCTCTTTTTTTTCAATTTCTAAAGATCGAAGATATTTTTTGGCATGTGGTTTTTTTTTAAATAGAATAGATTGAAAATTTATTGGAGCATTGAGTTTTGGAAAAAAATTTTACCCTATTATGCAAAATTTTGGAAAAAAAAAATGAATTTTTTTGTCTTTTTTTTTTCTAAAATTTTGATTTTGGAATTAAATTCCTCCAAAACTATTTACTCAATGAACTTAAACTATACATACAATTTAAGAACAGAATTTTAACTTTCTAAGAAGATATAGTACATTAGAGTGTGTACATTCGTTGATTTTTAACAATTTTTTTCTCATTCAAAGTCAAAATGCCTTCCCACGTATATAAATATGAGTATATCTCAAAAAACGGATCAAGTACGATTTTTGAGTTTGCAAATTTAGAATTGTGAGACTATTGTCTACAAATCTGCATCATTACTTTTGGGATCCATTTTAGTGAAACCTGCCCACCGTGCATAGTTTCGCTGGAATTTAAACATGGAACATTGTTATAGAACTGGGCCGTCCGTACGTGACAGCTCTTCATATTTTTTTTCTTAGACATTTAAAGAATACCTTCAGAATGTTTGCATATATTAAAAGACTTATGTAGAAACTGTTAAATAAAATTAATATATAACAAGTCTAAGGGCCTGTTTCACATAGTCTGATTAAAGTTCTGATTAGTTATTCGACACATAAATTCTGAGGCAGGGTCATATGTTCACAACTAAAAAATTAAAAATAGTTTGTGAATTTATAACCCATTCAGGTTGCTCAAAACATAAGACAATAATTGTGAATTTTTCTTCTGTGGACTTATTACCCTGTGCCAATATTTATGTGTCCGATATCTAATCAGAAGTTTACTGAGACATTGTGAAACAAGCCCTAAGTAACGTATCAAAAACTAGAAGTAAATGATAACATAAAACTAGTTTAATTTGTCCGTACGTGACCATGGAATGTTCTCGAAGCGATTTTCTTCAAATTTTTAACTTAATCCTTAATGTTTTTTAGTAAATTTGAAATTGAATGTTTTTAGCTCCAAAAATAACGGTACTTGCCATACAACCGTTACGAAAAAGCTAATTTATCTCGAAAACGGCTCCAACGATTTTGAAAAAACAATAGTGTATTATTATATATATGGTGTACTTTTTGGTATACAAAAAATTCCAAAAACTTTTATCAACTGTACCTGCCATATAACGGTTTTTATTATTTTCTATTTTCTCTTTAATGGCTCAACCAATTTCAATTATTTCTTGTATACAAAAGCTCCTTTAAAATGTCAATAATATTGCATATCAAAATTTTGAAAAAAGTAAATTTTGGATTTTTTAAAAAATATTAAAATTTTATTTTTGAAAATTCAATATTTTGAAAACGGGTTTATGAATTTTTTTGAAAATAATTTCGTAAATGTATATTAATAAATACTCAAAACTGGCTTCCCAAAATTTTGTTTTAAATTATAACTAAAATTTTATATATAAAAAATAGTTTTTAAGAAAACGGCTCCAAAGATGTTTAATTTGTTTTTGCATGTACATAGGTATTTCTATTTTTTCAAGTTACAAAATGGCATACTTGGTTTTGAGCGTTAAGCTATTTTACTTGTTGTTTATGCAATTAAAAGGACGATTTAAATGCTTTTTATATATTTTTCTATATTCTTTTTTATATAGTCGCGCATTTTATTTTACTAGTGTGTTTAATTTTCAATTTATATATATATATTTTATAAATAATTTTGTTTTTAATCCTTATAATTTTATTTGTGTTTTATTTATCTCTTCTTCAAGCTTCAATATTGAAATTTGATCAAAATCGGTATTTTTCCATCAAGCCATGTTGACAAACATGTTGTTCAATGTAAACCCGTACCGCTTGCTTCAAAGATCATAAAATAAAAAAGTACGGGAACGGGCCCGTCAATTATTCATTCATATGCATATACCTATACATTTAGAATGTTATATAGGTACATACTATCTGTTTTTGCCAAACAAAACAATTATTATTATTGTTGATTTGCAAAATAATGACTATACATGAGCAGAGATTTTTTATTTTTGTAGTTAATCAGCAACAATAAAAACAAAAATCCCCTTTTTCTAATCTAAACAAAGCAATATTTTCTTTTCAAACCTGCAGAAAGTGAAGTCGATTGTGGCTTATTCCTTCGAATATCTTCATACCAGCTGTAGTCTGGAGAAACATAAGGCGTTTCTATGGATCCATATTCCGAAGCCGGTTGAGATTGATAATCTGGTTGCGCCGGCGGTGATGTCGGCGGCAGTGGTGGTGGTGGCGGTGCTCCTCCACCTCCATTTAAACTTTCAGTTTCTTTTGGTTGACTCATACTCAAACCGTATAGGTATTAATCATACACTTGTTATATTCTTGATAAAAAAAATAAGATAGACAAAAAAACAAAACAAAAACAAAATAAAAATAAAAAAAGAATTAGGTAGGTATTCTAATTGCAATTTTAAATGTAATGGAAATGAAGAATATTTAAAATAAGATTACTCGAATTGTTGTTGGGATTAGTACAAAAATGGAAAAATAAAACTTAAATCGTTGACAACGTCTCGGAATGTTGAATGTCTTGCCGGCTAAAAGAAATTCAACTCACTGATCTATTAATTTTAGGAAGACATGCAAATTAATTTTAGTAAACAAAATCAAAATCAGTGTTGCCAGGGTTTTTTTTTTTTAAATACGACTTAGTAGGTGTATTAGATATGATATCAGCAGCAAAACGCTTTAGCTTCACAGCTCAGATCAATTAATAATCTTAATTGAAATCTATGTACAGTGACTGCCATTAATATTCGGTTTTCTATTTAATATTCTATGAAAATTCTTTGGGTGTCCATAAACGCATATATTTACCAACTTTCTCAGCTGAAATTGTTCACTGTATTTTAGTATAGCATTAAATCTACACGTTATTCCCAAAAAATATTTAGAAACCTTACCAAAAACCATTATAACACAAAGAAAGTTAAGAAATAAGCAAATAGAAATAGAAATAAACCCTCCATTAATATTCGGTTTTTTTTGTTGAGTTCTGATTTTAGTGGTTAAAAAGTGCATTACTATTTAATTGCGCATCTTCTGCTCACAGGAACATCAGATGAACGTTCTGGCGTGCTTGCTGCATTTTTGTTCATGTACTCTGGGTTAATTTTCTGTATTTCTTTGTGCAGCTTTACTTAAAATGCATTTTTTTGACGAAGCACGACTCTCCTGCACTTATCGGCCACGCCATCCCACAGGCTTCTTATGGGATAAAGACAGGACAATCTGAAGAAGTTGCGATTATTTTTGGGCAATTGTACGAAGGCTATTCGGGGATAGTATAGGCTTACAGTTTGGGATCATTATGTTGATAAAACGTGAAGACCCGCGAAATACCCAATGGATTAGCATTCTGTTTAAGATTTTCACTCAGGGGTCCTCAAATAATATTCTTGCTTCATTATCCCATCAAAAAACACCTGATTGCCAACATCTTTGGTCGATATGCAACCCCACATCATAATACGACCTCCTCCATGCCTAACTGGCAGCTTCAAATTATGGTTTTTTAGCTCTTTAATTGTATTTTGCGTCATAACACTACCCAGCCATCGAATCCAATAAGATTGAATTTGCTTTTAATTTCAACCGATATGGCAGGGTCATCATATTGCGTAAGGAAAAATTGCTAAAAAACAAAAATTTGAAACTTAAGCATGATGGAGGTCGCGTTTTGATGTGGGGTTGCATATCGACCAAAGATGTTGGCAATCAGGTGTTTTTTGATGGGATAATGAAGCAAGAATATTATTTGAGGACCCCTGAGTGAAAATCTTAAACAGAATGCTAATCCATTGGGTATTTCGCGGGTCTTCACGTTTTATCAACATAATGATCCAAAACTGTAAGCCTATACTATCCCCGAATAGCCTTCGTACAATTGCCCAAAAATAATCGCAACTTCTTCAGATTGTCCTGTCTTTATCCCATAAGAAGCCTGTGGGATGGCGTGGCCGATAAGTGCAGGAGAGTCGTGCTTCGTCAAAAAAATGCATTTTAAGTAAAGCTGCACAAAGAAATACAGAAAATTAACCCAGAGTACATGAACAAAAATGCAGCAAGCACGCCAGAACGTTCATCTGATGTTCCTGTGAGCAGAAGATGCGCAATTAAATAGTAATGCACTTTTTAACCACTAAAATCAGAACTCAACAAAAAAAACCGAATATTAATGGAGGGTTTATTTCTATTTCTATTTGCTTATTTCTTAACTTTCTTTGTGTTATAATGGTTTTTGGTAAGGTTTCTAAATTTTTTTGGGAATAATGTGTAGATTTAATGCTATACTAAAATACAATGAACAATTTCAGCTGGGAAAGTTGGTAAATATATGCGTTTAAGGACACCCAAAGAATTTTCATAGAATATTAAATAGAAAACCGAATATTAATGGCAGTCACTGTATGTAGTCATTGCTGACTATTAAGAAAACATTATATTTTAAGTCTATATATCAAGACAGTAAAATTCTATTACGGTTTGTACTACGTTAATTTTATTAATTTAATTGAAATTGAAGTAAGCTTCGTTGAACTCGATCCGATTCGAACACAGTACACATATTATAGGTAATATCATGTCTGTTCGCGTACCTTACCTCCCAAAACTACGAATTTCTACGAATTTAGCCCAAAGTTCTGTCAAAGCTCATATAAAAAAAATAAAATTGGTAGAAATTCGTAGTTTTGGGAAGTACGCGAACAGACATATTAGAATTTTGATATTTGTTTCTTCTGCGCATATATCAAAATTTGTGTCAAATGTCAGTATTTGTTGTTGTTTTTACGTGTATTTAAGTCAACACGCTCCCAGCCATTTTTATTTCTGAAAATTTCAATTTTAATTTGTTGTTGTTTTTACGTGTGTTTTCTTCCTCACACTGACAGCCATTTTTTATTTTCGACTGACAACCTGCGCAGTATAATACCTTAGATTTGTGTACTGTGCGATTCGAATACAAATTTATGAAAAAATCGGTGCATGAAAAATCATACAGTTCTCTAGTCCATATTCAATATTTAAAATACAAATTTGGTTTGTTTTTCAATTTATTTTGATTAAAAATGAAAAAAAAAGTTTTAAAGTTATACAAATTAGTCTTATACATTAATGATTCATATAAACACTTGAAAAAAGTTAACAAACAAATCATTTTTACATTATAGGTAGGTGTATTTTTTATGTGTATAGAATATAGGTACTTTAATATAATAATGTCATATTGACCATACATACTTATAGGTAGATATCATTACTATAATTGATTTAAACATTTCCAAGATTAATATAAACTGCCGTCTTGAATTTATCCAAGGCCTCTCGCAAAGTTGTTTGCTTAGTTTCAGGCATTGTGAAGAAGAAAACAAGTGCATAGATAAATTGAATAGCAGCTAGAACATAAGCAAAGTTGGAAGTAGAATCAATAGTTGCTTGAGTACAAACAATGATCTGAATTAGGTTTTCAACAATAATTGAAATCAAAATGAAATATGGCTTAACAGATGGCGAGAAAGCTTCACCCAAGTAACATGTACTAGCAGGCGCTACAAGTCCAGCTAAAATCTGATGAATAAGCAAAAATGCAAGGGTTGTATGCAAGGTGCTTTCTGATATTTCCGTAGAGCTTGAAGACAACGTTCCAATCCCCAACAAGAAAATACTGCCAATCAAAAGTGCAATGGTACTTATCGTTCTTCGTCCAAGGCAGTCTATAGTCAAAACTGAACATGTTACACCAATCAATCTCATTAATGTATAAGCGAAGAAATTTGGAATAGTGCCTGCATAATTAATTAGTTTTGAAGCTACTATAAAGCCCCAAGTAAGTGGAAGTGATAATGACAACGATACTAGAGTTCGAAGTATAGTTATCTTGACCATGGGCTTCCAGCTATTGTAAATATTTTCGACTCTTCCCCTGGTTAAATCCTCCTCCAAGAGGGCCTTATTTTCATTTAATAATGCATATGTCTCATTAGTGACAGTCCTTGGCCTTTGTAGTTGACGAAGGACATTAATAGCTTCGGTTTCATTATTTTTTTTCAAATGAAATAAAGGAGATTCAATTGTAGAAACAAAAGTTAACATCAAAGCGATGAATCCATAAATTGTGCACGCAATCCCATGCACCATATTTCTTTCCGACTCATCTGTCCAACTTATTGTGAAAAGCGAAAGAAGCATAGCACCTGCAGTGAGACCACTTTGTTCAGCACTCAGAACTCGACCTCTGAACTTCTTCACTGATTGCTCAGAACCAGCTAAAATAGCTGGTATAATAGTCAAACCAAACGCTATCCCATCACAATAGCGAGCAAAAACAATCCATGTTGTATTGCTCCCAAGAGCAATGTAAATGATTCCTTTAATGATTACCAAAATGGATGCAGAAAGCTTTAATATAAAAAAAAGCATTATATAGAGAATCATAATTCAAGAATTTGGTTAGACAACACTTACATTGAATGCGCATTTTGTCACTTTATGAGCTAGAAGTGCAGATATGCAGGCACCTATAATGACGGCAATAAACCAACAACATTGAGAATGAGTACCGTACTTAGTTATGGATCCAACACCTACACTCAACGCGAGGCTCATACCACCCGAGATAAATATAAAGGATGCTGAAAAAAAACAAAATGGTTGAATAATTAAAAATAGTGCTCTTAGAAAAGCAGCAGGACTTATAATTGATTTTTTAACTCAGTCTTTAGATTAAGAAAAAAAAATGTGAACTTGGGCATATCGTATTATACTAAAATGGATTCTTTATAACAACAAAAATGGCATAATGCATCATAACCAATAAAAAGCAGTGCAATATCTGACATCCCACCATGATAATTAACTTTGTTTACACTATCTAATATTCGACGCGTCTAAAAAGTGATACATACTTCTTGTCGTTGTGGTTGATCTATGTTTCTAATTAGGTAGGTGCCAGTGGCGGATCCAGGGGGGAGGTCATGGGGGTCATGACCCCTCCTAGAGTCCCAGCGAAAACAACAAACACGAGCAATCTTTACTGATTATTCAAAAAATTAGAGGACAGAGAAAAACTTTTTGGGTTATTCCATATTTGTTAGTAATCTACTATTTATACGAAAAACATGACCTTTTAATGGTTAGCTTCTATTTTCTTAACAAAGCCAAGCTTCTTAGTGAAATGGACAGCAAAGAAATATTGATCAAAAATCACAACTAGCCCTCAAGGAAACACTAAATTGTCTTGGATATCCATCCGACTTAAAATACTGTGGACTCTCTTAAATAATAACGGTTGCCCACAGTCACCATCATCGCAAAAAATAAGACTCTGCCGTTGTTTGACAAAGATTAAGCTATCTAAAGCAAATGGGAGCCTTAATCATAAAATCCGTTATCACTCGAAAGCAAAGCGAGAATGAGAAAAATACCTCTTAAGTTTTTCAGTAACCCATGGTTTTCATCTGCGATGGTAACTGTGTGATACCCTATATAGTAGTTTTGATAACAAGTTATCATAGCATTTTAAACATTATATTTGCTTAACTCTGTTTTATTTTCAATTGAAAAGAAAATAGTTTGGGTGTCACAGACATTTTGTTGCGGATGCACCGATCAAAAAAGGAAACATTCTTTTTTTGAAAATTTTATAGCAGAAGATCTATGTAAGTTGCTTATTTTAAATTTTCTTAAAATATTACTTGGATGTCTTCGTTTCTTAATGTGCTTGTGCGTGAAATTAGCACCGCCATTTTTGATTTTCGAGAGTAAAATTGTGCTGTATTGCGCTGATTTTGTGCTGCCTTGTGCCGTAATTATTAAAAAAAATCGCAAATTTTCAAATTTTGCGAATTCATTTTTTTTTTTAAATTTCAATATTTCTTAAAAAAGAAAATTGTGTTATTTTGTGCTATGATTATGCTGCTAGGTGCCAAAGACATACAAATAAAATTCGCAGAATCGCAACTTTAATGGACAAGAATAAAATGCGAAGGGCTGCACCGCCATTTTCGCTTTGCTGTATGGTGATCAACTTAGGCCGTAAATAAAAAAAAAATGCAAACATGCAAATTTTATGAATGATTTTTTTTTCTCGAAATTTCGCAATTTCTTAAAAGTGAAAGGTATGCTGTTTCGTCCTCAGTTTTTTTTAGGCCAAAAACTATTGCATACATAGGTATATGCCTTTTTGTATAAGTTTCACATTTTTATAAAAAAAAACTTTATTGTGCTATTTCGTGCTCAGTTTCTGCTACCATATGAATATACAAAAATTCGCATATTTGCAACTTTTACGGCAAAAAAACAACAAACATTTAAAAAAAATCTAATCCGTAAAATTTGAAAATTCTCGATTTTTTTTTAAAAATTACGGCACAAGGCACCACAAGTTGAGCAGAATACAGCATACAACTTTTTTTTTATCGAAAATGGTGGTGCTAACTTCATCCACAGCTTATCTTAACTAGCCTAATTCTTTGAAATCAAGTACAGTATTGAATTAATATGATCATATTATAGTTTTCGTAAATATTGTTAAAATGAAATATGTACATAATTATTTTTTTTTCGGGTTACAAGCTAGTTTTTTTTAATAATATTACATAATAGGAAAATACCCTCCTTTTTGCTTTGATAGCAGTTTTTACGGAATGGAATCCACCATATTTTTTGCAATTTTGTCTATCTGTTTCATCTCAAATTGACGCTTGATATTTGAATTACCCCTTTTGATTTTTTGTTGGTTTTTCATATGTACCTATATGTAATGTGTAATCCATTACTATCAATTATTCTTTGTAAATTGCTCAAAAGTTTTCAAAACAACGGTTTTCTCGTCAATTTCACTTCCAATCTTAAATGTTTATCTTATCCTCTTAATTGTCCTTAAAGTATGAAATGAAGCTAAATCTCGTTGATGAATACAGTTTCTAGCTCAAACTACATATAAGCGGGAGTCCGATTAAGTCTCAAGCTTCTCCCTGATCAAGCCTTCGACTGGAATTAAGCCATGATTAAGCTGGCCTTTTGCTAAGCAGTTCTTATTGATGTTAAAATTTCATGACCCCCCCAAACTGGATTCCTGGATCCGCGCCTGGTAGGTGCTCCACAAACTTTAAAGCCCTACACACGATCAATGTTCATTGTCAATATTCAACGAAAACGTCATTTTTTGCTGAGTATTGATGGTTCGAATGCTCTCCAATGTTATTGTCAATGAATATTGACGACATTGATGAGAACCAAAATCAATTTTCGATTTTTTTGGTTTTCTTCAATGTAACTGCCAAAGCTTTAGGCATTTGGTCATGTTGACATTTGAGTTTTGTAGTTGGTGGCAAAAATAAAAAAAAAAAATAGAAAAAGAAAAAGTGTATTTTTGGTTTAGTTCTCGTGAATTACAAAAAAATTTTTATTTAACATTAACTTAACTTGTTATTTCTTCTGTTAAGCAAATTCATACAATTTTACGTAAAATTATTTTCAATTTTGCATCAATGTTTTTTGACAGAAAGTATCTTCAATAATTATTGTCAATGAACGTATTGATCGTGTGTAGGGCCCTTTAGCCCCAGTGAATGACAACAATTAGGCCTAGTTCACACGGTAACTCACTGCACGTTTCTTCGCAGGATAAAAATCATACAAATGAATGAGTAGTGGCGTAAACATTCTACATAGAACGTTTCTCACGACGCGACGTTTGTACGTTTGGCGTTTCGATCTATAATGTCGTTTGGAAATAGCGTGCGGTGCATTGCCGTGTGATTTAAGGCCTTAATAAAACAAAAAAAACAAAATTCATAAGAATTCGAACAGATGTTCGTTAAGAAAAGTAAGTATTCGCCACAGTACAAATCTAGTAATATTATGCAGATGGTCAAAACTAAAAGTTTCAGTAATTAAAAATGCCTGTTTGAGAATACCTCAAAAAACAAGTGACATCACATTTTGACATTTGTTCAAGTAAACGGAAATTTAAATCTGCTATTTTTACCAATTTTGAATAAATAAACTAAAAAGATCAAATTATTTTTTCTGTGTTGTGCAATCGGTGACAGTTGATTCGTGGAATTATTGAGTAGTTATATTTTTTAAACCGTCATAAGAACCAGTCTCCACGATAGCTTTAAGAAAGTTATTTTTAAGTAATTTCATTTTTGGTACATAAAGTGGATTTCGATTCATATATGTTTTATTTTCATCAAAGCAGGGTTTTTTTGGGCCATCTCCCTTAAAAAAGTTATAAAATTTATATTTAAAAAAAAAAACAAAAATTTTGCTCATTCAAAATTATTCAATATAGGTATATTGATGTATAATGCGCAGCATGCACTGCACTTGTGTGGATTTCCATTTACACACTAACCCAACTTAAATTGTAAATTAATTCTTGATCAGTGTCAACTCTTTCAACTCACCCCCCCTCCCCCCCCCCCCCCCCCCCCCCTTGTATGACCAACGAACTGTTGGCATACGAATCGGTGCATGGGGAAAAAAGAAAGAAACCGACTGAACAATAGCAAGCTTGTGTGTGTTAATAAAAATGCTAGTCGCTGTTGCAATTGATAAACAACGAAACCTGCATTGGGATAGAGCTGAGAGAAAATAAAATAAATCCTTAAAAGTGTATAGACTTCTAACACAAATTTGTATGGGAAACATATGGCTTATAAGGGACAGGGGGTGGAAATCATCAAAACGGTGCGATATACGAAATTTTTACTTAAGTAATTTTTTGTAGAACGTAAAATTTTCTATCGATTTAATATAGTAACTTTTCCATGGACTAGAAATTTTGTGTGATATAATCATGAGAACGCAATACCATGTTTTTGTCCATACATTTTGTATGAAAAACAAAAAATTGCGATGCGCCACCTCTAAATATTAATATAAATGGTTCAAATTTTAAGAGGATTAATGTTTTTGGAGCCTCTACCGAAATTTTGAGACCAATCATGAAAAATCAAAATTTCGATTTTTTGGCACAGTCTAATGTACATATAAATAAGGGTGGTCGTATATGTGTTTTCTTGAGTTTTATATTTGGAGGGGCCTTAATCGACTCTAAATGAAGAAATAAAATTCCCTATTTTTTTAGATTACTATTTTCTTTCCCTATAGTCTATTCTGAATTTTTTTAGCAGATTTTACGCAAATTTCCTAGTATGCAAAACAAAAAAGGGGACATTTAATTTAGCCCTACAGCAACTATGGGGATGAAAATAAAAATCGGAAAAAATTAGGGGTTTTTTTTCTTCATTTAGACATTTTTTTATCGACCACCCTAATATAAACATATTCATCTGTTGTTTCATGTATACCCGTACCGCTTGCTTCAAAGTTCATAAAATAAAAAGTACGGGAACGGGCCTATCAATTATTCATTCATATGCATGTACCTATACATTTAGAATGTTATGCATACTATCTGTTTTTGCCAAACAAAATGATTATTATTGTTGTTTTGCTATATAAAATAATGACTACACATGAGCAGAGAGCTTTTTTTTCGTAGTTTATCAGCAAAAATAATAAAAACAAAAATCCCCTTTTTCTAATCTAAGCAAAGTAATATTTTCTTTTCAAACCTGCGGAAAGTGAATTTGATTGTGGCTTATTCCTTCGATAATCTTCATACCAGCTGTAGTTTGGAGTAACATAAGGCGTTTCTATGGATCCATATCCCAATGGCACCGAAGCCGGTTGAGATTGATAATCTGGTTGCGCCGGCGGTGATGTCGGTGGCATTGGTGGTGGTGGCGGTGCTCCTCCAGTTAATCTTTCAGTTTCTGATGGTTGACTCATACTCAAACCTTACTAATCATACACTTGTTATGTTCTTGATAAAAAAAAATAAGATAGACAAAAAAAACAAAAACAAAATAAAAATTGAAATAGAATTAGGTATTCTAATTGCAATATAAAATGTAATGGAAATGAAGATTATTTAAAATAAGATTACTCGAATTGTTGTTGGGATTAGTACAAAAATGGAAAAATAAAACTTAAATCGTTGAAAACGTCTCGGAATGTTGAATGTCTTGCCGGCTAAAAGAAATTCAACTCACTGATCTAGTAATTTTAGGCAGACATGCACTCTGCATAGCAAACAATTCAAATCAGTGTTGCCAGTTTTTTTTTTAAATACGACCTAGTAGGTGTAGTAGATACGGTATCAGCAGCAAAGCGCTTGTTTAGCTTCACAGCTCAGATCAAACAATAATCTTCATTAAAATCTATGTAAAGTTCTGAACAAATATTCATTGCGGACTATAAAGAAAACATCAAATTTTAAGTGTATTTTTAAATATCCGTGTTCCTAGCTCTTATTTAATTTCAAACAATGCAATAGGCAGTGGATGCAAAGAGAATAGATTGTTGATGGAAATATGGTATAGGTACAGATATATATCAGTAATACAAACTGAAAAATCCATTTTCTGCGTGTTCTCCACCAAAGTAATGTCATTCGTGTGCAAAACTTGCCATTATAAGGTACTTTAAAACCAAAAGTACTATGAAGCTGAAGCTATTTATTTAAATCATACAAAAATTACAAACACTCAAGAGTGGCAGAATATAGCAAGAAAACTTAAGTCATTACTTGTAAGTGATATCTTTAAAGACTATTGGTCCTGTGAATAGAAAAAAAACTAAAGCTTAAACTTGGTTTTTTTATTAAAAGCTTGGTTTTGCATGAATAAAACAAGCTTAAGCTAGCAACTTAAAGATGTCTTCTAGTAAAAGGTATTTTAAAATAGTCAAAGTTGAATTCATGTATTTTTAGCTTGTTTTTCCAGCTTAGGCTCTATTTTGTTGTGATTAAAGATAGTTTAAGCTAGAATATTTTAGTCAAAGCTTCACCAAGATTTATATTTTGGTCTTGTACTTGCCCCTTTTTAGGGCCTTTCAAATTTTTGAAAAAAAATGTATATTACAAAATGTATTTTCTTTTTTGAATATTTTGATATGCAATATTATTTGAACTTTTTGGATAAATAATTTAATCCTAACCCGTTTAGCCAATAATGATAAAATTAAAAAATTTCGAATTTCTTGTTAAAAATGATCCAAGATTTTCTTTAAAATTAAGGCACATAATTTTTGGAAAATTTAAAAGTTTTATTTATTTCCAAAAATTAAATAAATATTTAAAGGACTATGGCTTTTCGCTTTTCACTTTTCACTACGCCCGCCATGACGATGAGTTTATTAAGCAAGCTCGTCGCCATGGCGGGCGTAGTGAAAACTTGCAATCTAAACAGGCCCTATTTATTGTGACGTCACACAAAACATGAGATAGCTAGGTACATTGTAAAATGTACATACCTTATCCCTGCTTAAGGAAAAGAGCATGGACCGGTTCAGCTACATATACAACTATGTATGTATAGGTTTGTGTTGTTAAAATCTCTTGTGAAAAAACATCTGATACAAAAGCAATTCAAGGTATCAGAAATTTACTGAAATTTTCAAGGAAGCTACATAGCTTTGAAGATAGAATTAGAGAGGAATGGTTCTTTGATGCACATACTTTCTTATGAAACACCATTTTAGGCAAACAACAATCCACAATTTATCTGTCCATTTCATTGAGAAACAATATCAATCCCATGCATATTTGAGTTTGCTTTGAACTTTTTGATTTATCAATTACCTATAGGTTTTTATATTGGCAAATGCAAGAGGGGGCAAGCCATGATCATCGAAAGAAGATGTCAAGAAAATAGCTTCATATATTTTAAAAAGCATATCGAAAATAAGGATTTTCAGATATATATTCGGCCTGATCCAGAGGCAGAGTGGGGCAAACCATTAACCTCGCCAAAAAAGAAGAATTTGTTGAAATTCACACTAAAATCGAAAAAAAATATGCAAATGGCGTGATATTTCCCAGAGCCAGGGGGGCAAGTGACGGTAAGTTTGAGATTGAATGTTTTCTTATTCGCTCCTAAATTGGATGCTTTTTCAAGCGCCATTTACAAAAATTCATTTAGTCCGCTCAGTTCGGAGTTATAACGGTTAATCGCACTCGAAAATTTTGTACCTATTCAAATGAACGGGATTGTGTATACAGTGGGTGATCAAATTATTACGGCCACCTAACAAAAAATTTGCAGAATATGATCCAAATTTATGTAGTATAAGCCCACAGCAAAATATTTTTGTCATTGAATCTTAATTTGTGGTTCTTGAGCTTTGAAAATTAGAAAGTGAAAAAATTGAAAAAAAATTTATACAAAAAACCACAAGCTTTTTAGGGATGGACTCCATTTCTTTGTATGGAAACCCATTTTTATTTTCCGAGTTTTTGAAAGTTTATGTCGGGAAATTTTTGGTTTTGCACATTTTTAACAAGGTTTTAAGCAAAATAGTGAAATGTTCATTAATTTTGAATATATTTTTATACATAACTTTACCGTTTCCAATACATAAAGATACTTCAAAAGATATGGAAAGATGAAAATACCTTCCTCCAGCATAAAAAAAAAGACATTACGATATCGTAATCAATAACTGACTAATCTCAGAGGAAGACAGCATCACTGACATGAGTGTCAAAGTCTCCAGTGGATAAAATTTATAAAAAAAGAGTCGAAAATGCTAGCACATTGTCTATAAGAGTCAGAAAACCTGAACGAAAAATAGCAAGAGCGGTCCGGGATGAACGGAAAATAACGGAAAACTGTATAAAAAATAGAGAAAAAACTAAGAAGGACATTGACACTTTTGATACAGGAGCCCGGAATCAACATTCCAGATACGACGACAAGAAGACGACGCAACGTCACTTGAAAGAAATGGGGTTTCTTGCTACCGTCCATCAGGCAATAAGCTGATTCCTACAAAAATTATGTGGGAATAACGGTTCAAAAAGACTTAAACACATACAGCCAGTCTTCGGATATCCAGTCTTTATGTGCTTCAGCCCATTGAAACCGTTTTTCCTCCATAATTTTTGTAATAACAAATTATTGCTGATCGGTGGCAAGCAAAAACCATTTTTTTCAAATGACGTTGTATCGTCTTCGTGCTGTCGTATCTGAGATGTTGACTCCTGGATCAAAAGTGTCAATATCCTTCTTAGTTTTTTTTCTATTTTTTATACAGATTTCCGTTATTTTTCGTTTATTCCGTGCTGTTCTTGCCATTTTTCGTCCAGGTCTTCTGACTCTTATAGGAAATGTGCTAGCATTATCGACTCTTTTTTATAAATTTTATCGATTGGAGACTTTGACACTCTTGCCAGTGATGCTGTCTTCCTCTGAGATTGGTCAGTTATTGATTACGATATCGTAATGTCCTTTTTTTAGGCTGAAGAAAGGTATTTTCATATTTCCATATCTTTTGAAGTATCTTTAGCAAAATTTCTTAAACATGTATGGGAAACGGTAAAGCTATGCACAAAAATATATTCAAAATTAATAAACATTTCACTATTTTGCTAAACACCTTGTTAAAAATGTGCAAAACTAAAAATTTCGTGACAAAACTTTCTAAAACTCGGAAAATAAATATAGGCTTCCATACAAAGAAATGGAGTCCATCTCTAAAAAGCTTGCGGTTTTTTGTAAACATATTTTTAGAATTTGTTCACTTTCTAATTTTCAAAGCTCAATAACCACAAATTAAGATTCAATGACAAAAATAGGATGCTATAGGTTTATACTTCATTAATTTTGACCATATTCTGCAAATTAGTAATTTTTGTAATAATTTGATCACCCACTGTATTTTTGGAATCAGGAGGACGTGAGCGGTATTTGTAAAAAGACTGCACTTTCATACAATAACGCAGAAAAAAGGCAAAGTTAGCTTAATCCTATCGCTTTTTATAAAAAATAATTTTTTTAATATTTGAAAGTCTTGAAAAAAAATCTAACTTCGAGTGTCTGTCTTTACTTAATTTTCTTTAAGAGTGTTCCGGACTGAAATGGTGATTTCATTAAAAAGATTGTGAAGCGTGTACTTGTCCGATCAAAACAACTAAGGTGTTTATGGACAGATAAACTTGTTTTCTAGGACATCATTGGAAAAAAATTTTAATTATGTGCTCTCGTTTTTGGTAAAAGCCTTTCAGAAAACGAGAAAATGGCAAAAATGGCTGTTTCTCAAAGCAAATGTAGCATACACTATAGCAGTTTTTGCAAAACAATGTTAAATTACATAAAATTCCATATTTTTACTATGCCACTATTGGAGAAAATTTTTAATTTTTCACCTAATAAAAATTTTAATAATACAAAATTAAAATGCTTGTAAATTTTGAAAAAAAAAAAATGCATTGTGACAGTCAATTTAGTATACCTAACGGTATTTTTTTGACAAATTTTTTTGCAGTGGATATAAATTCAATTTATTTTCCACAACTTTCATTAATTATATAAACATAATCGTATCATCTGATATTGAAATTTTTAATTTTTAAAAGCCACTTTTCGACAGAAAATGTATGTAAGTTTGGAAGTTAAAATCCGTTACTTTTACAAAATGTTTTTTTTTAGTAAAATAATACGCCTACTAGTGACCAATTAGTAAAAATAAAAAGTTTTATAAGACAAAGTATCTGATGGAAATGAAAAAAAAACCGGTCTTATAAACGCAAAAAAAAAGTTAGGAAATGACTGGTTTTGTTCAGTTCGGAACACTCTTAACTTAAATGTTTTTAGTTTAGTTTAGTTTATTAAATTCAATGTATGGCTACACATTAAGAATATACTCTTTATCAATTAGTGTTAAGCTAATTATTTCAAGAAAGATTTGAAGAAAAATACTTTATAATATTTTTGGCATAAAATACAGGAAATAATTTCATTAATTACATATTTTTGAGAAAAATCAAAATCAAGAGAGAAAAAAAAATAAATAAATACACCTTTTACAAAGATCAAAAAGAAAAAAAAAAGTACAATACATCTCTATTGAATACAAAAAAAAAAACTTCACTAGGTCAAAGAAAAACAGAATTAATTTTGATGATAAGTACGTAGATCTCTACGAAACTGTGCTAAATTAAATATTTTTATTATATTTTGAAAATCAAATCAAAATATTAAGGGTATGCATACAACAGCGTAAAGTCGTCGTAAACGTTGTAAGCTTTACTTAAAAACTTCGTAGTTCTGTCAGAATTTGTATGGAAAATTTGACAGATTTACGAAGTTTATAACTCTAATACGATTACGACGACTTTATGCTAATGCTTGAATACCCTTATTATCAATTCTTTTTAACTTAATTTAAAAACTAATTTAAAATAAAACCTTAATTTGTATTATTCTATTTCCTTTTAATTAGTTGCGCATATACATATGTATGTTCTCTTAAGGTTTTCACATAATCTAAGTCCGATAACTATAATTGAACTTCTTAAGTGTTATCTTTCACTTCAGAATTTCACCCACAATTTCCTAATTTTTGTTCATTTACGCACTTTCGTTAATTGAAAATAAAAAAGTAGAAGGAACTTAATTGGAGTAATACTTCAAATTTTAATTACATACTTATCATATGTGCGATGAAAAAGAGTACTTCTACACGTGCTCAGAAGTGGGAATCCTTCGTTGTTTTTATATTGTGAACTTTGGAATTCACTATTACTGTGCCTGTTGTTTTGGCGTCCTATTTGCACGATTATGGTCAAATAAAACATTTTAATTGATTCGGTGTGTTTTCAGTCTTCATGATTTCTTATGATTTCCTTACAAAAAATTAAATGAGAGATTTTATTGACATCCCGCATCGAAAACGTTGCTGTAAAGGTAACAGTTGGAACGAATAATAGTTGTAGAATTATAATAAATAAATAAATAAGTACTCAAACTGACTTCGACTTATCATAAGAAAGTAAAGACTAACAAAAATTCAACATAAACAAATTTTTGTTACACAGTGTTATCTATGACCAATTTATTCTGCATACCAAAATAGTCATGGAGAATAACAATAAAAAGAAGTATTAAACATAATCATCAAGTACCTACATATTTTTTTAAAGTTTTAAAAATATATATTGACCATCTTCATTATTATGTTTAAATGTGTATGGCTTATGCTATGTTTCCACCAAAGGATTATCTCAGTTCAGATTAAATAAATCTATTTGGTGTTTCCACCACACAAAAAGATTTAAAAAAGATTTACTTTGACAGCCCCTTTTAAAATGTAAATGGTGTTTCTTTTGTTCTCATAAAGAGGAAGTGAGATAGAATGTTTCCTCTGTGAAGAACTGAATTCAGTCATAAATGAATCCTTCAGCGCCATACCGGAATAGGTTAGTTCGATTTGTAAAAGTATTTGTCCTAGGAAGATTTAACAAGATTAATTTCTAATCTTCAAGATTAACGAAATAAATTTGTATAGTAAATCTTCAAGATTTAAAGGAGATTTGCGGTAAATCTTATTAAATCTCAGATTAGCGTTAGGTGGAAATGTAGCATTAGTTGTAAGGCACGCGTTACTACGTGACTTTATTTGGATAAGATTTACCATCGATTCAAACAAGTTTTCTTTTCATATTTTGTTCCTATGGCATCACTTACTGAAGCAAACAGAAAATAAAAAAATAAAAAGACTTGCCCCTACCCCAATCACCAACCATCCCATGTGCCCATATGGGTGTCACCCGTTGTTATCAGACCAGAAAAAAAATGGTTATGCGCAGCATGGTGGGAACGGCAATGGAATTTTGAGATACCTATATGTAGTATTTTTTTTTTGTAAGAGTTTTTTTTCCTTATCTGTTCGTTTTTTTTTTATAAAATAATTTTTTTAAACAGGATAAATCTATTTTTAAAGAAGCAAATTAGACTTAATTGTAAATTCCTTGTTTCTTTTTGTATATGCAGTGCAAATTATTTATTAATAATAAAGAAAGGAGAATGGGCAAAATGGTTTATCCGCTCAACACAAATGTAGGTATCTTATATCTTTGAAAATCAGTAATACCGGTAATTCATTTTGCTATACGGTGGCGGGCGGTTGAGGTTTACATAGGTAGTGTGATTCGAGAGGTATTCATCACCAAAAATAGGAAAAAGTAAAAGAACAATAATTGTAAATGCATCATTGAAAAGTTAATTGCGTGTACTTCCTTTTGTTATATGGCCGTAAAATTGTAGACACAAAAATGGGGTTCGAGAGATATTTGGAATCAAAAAGGGTGAAATAGGTTACTAAGGTAATTCTCCATTGGGCGCTGGTCTATGTACCTACTCAACAGCAATGAGTTTATTCACTTGAAAGTTTGCTGCATATACTTTGTAGGTACATAAGGTTCAAGATGTTCCACAAAATATCCAAATGTGGAGTTGCATTATTGTTCTATTAGCTGTTTTTGATGCCGAATATCTCATATAATAAAATGAAGTAGGTACATGCAATGCAATAAACTTTTAAATGATGTACGAAAAATTAATATTGACTTGAAAGACAAGGTCCAACGACCAAATATTGAGTTGTATTTTTGTCCTTTTCGGTGTTTTGAGGCCGAATATCTTTGAAGCCCCATATTTAAAAGCTTAACGGCTATACAATGAAATGAAGTAAATGCAATACGCAACGATCTTTATAAGAACGTAGGTATGACACATTGGTGTTGAGTAGAAAGACCAGCTCCCCCACATTTTTTCCCATTTCCCTTAGTTTCTACAAGTGTTTTTAAATATTTTCATTTCTAGAATACTGACTTTGGGATTAATTAATACAAAAACATCAATTTCTACGAATATAAAGTTACAAAAGAAATTCTAACTCTGTGGTTTTGTTTAGTAATTTTCTAAGAAGGTTTTTTGCTTACTTTTTGCTGACGTTCAAACTATGGTAGAAATAATTATTCAATGCGTTTGTGTATACTTTCGCAAAGTTTCATTTCTCTCTAAGCGAATTGCATCTCTAATCCTTAAAATTTTACAGACTGCCGAATTTAGCATTTAGCCCAGAAAGGTCACGAACAAACTTAATAAGTACCTTACAGCAAGAAATGTGTGCTTTTATTAATTTCTATTCTTAGAGCATGACTTATATACCTATCATAAGTCATGACTCTGTTGTGACTTTTCAAAATGTCATAACAATGGTTTCGCCAACAAAACCATCATCATGGTGTAAAGTGAAAATTTTAATCAAAACAGAGACCATAAGCTTCGCGTAGTACTTGACTAAAGCCTAGTTTACAATTCCCATGCGAAAGAAAAATATAGGTATGCAAATACTTTCGCATGGCATAAACTATTGAGGTGAAAAACTAAATTATTTTTTGATTCAAAAAAGCTTTTTTGGCCTTTATTTTTGGTTTACAGTTTCATGCAAAAAAATTGCTGTCATGCAAAACAATGGACAGGAAGCTGTTTTGCATGCGAAAAAAAGTTTGGGAAATAAAGTATATATTTTTTGGATGGTTGATTTACACTTCAAAAAAAATATAAATTCACCTCAAGGTATTATTTGCATGCAAATTGTTTTTAATAATTGTTTTCCAATTTAAAGCCTATAGCTTATTTATTAAGGTTAAGTTAATGACTCAATGGTTGGGTCAAGCCAAGTAAAAGTCCTGCTATAACCAGTTTCAAGGTTATCCATTATTTACAGGACACCCTGTATAAACATATTTTATACATAAATTAAATAAACAATTTTTATTAAAAAAAAATAAAACGTTTTATTTATTATAAATATGTACAGTTCTGTTCTTAAATTTATTTTTAAAAATAATAATAACTACAATCTAAACTTGGGTTCCCTCTTCTTCTTCATCAGGTTCCGCCGTCCTTACAACAAATATCGTCTGGAACAATTTCAAAGCTTCTCGCAAAGTAGTTTGCATAGTTTCTGGCATGGTGAAAAAGTAAACTATTGCATATAGGACCTGCAAGCCTCCCAAAGCACACGCAAAGTTTGAAATAGAGCGATTTGATACCAAACAGCAGACGATAATTTGCAGAACATTTTCAGCGATGACGACAGCCAAAATGAAGTATCGCTTCACCGATACGGAAAATGCTTCACCTAAATAGCATGTACTGCTTGCAGCCATAATCCCAGAAAGTATCTGATAGATTAGCATTAAAAATACTACTGGTTGAATGTAAGCATTAGCCGTATTCCAAAAATTCGAAGCAAGCCACCCAACTGAGAAAAGGACTCCACCACCGACTAGTAATGAAAGTGCACTTGGTATTCGGCGTCCAATAGTGTCCAGGAAAAATGTTGAAAAAATGGTTCCAATCAATCTCATAAATAAGTAAATGTGGGGAGACATTTGAATTCCATTTCTTGAACTTAATGAAGTAGCAAGGAGGAATGTAAGTGTAAGTGGGAAAGATATTGACATTGAAACAAAGCAACGGAATAGAATCATCTTGACCATTGGTATTAAGCCGGTCGAAATGTTCTTGGAACTCCCCCTGTTCATGTCTTCTTGCAGCAGTGCCTTGTTCTCATTTAGCAAAGCGTATGTTTCGTGGGTGACAGTTTTTGGTCTTTGAAGTTTACATAAAGCAGTGACTGCTTCATCTTCGTAGTCTTTAAGCAAAAGGAATACAGGTGATTCAAGTGTGAACAAGAATGTACAAACTAAAGCTCCACCACCATAAATTAGAGCTATAATCCCATGTGTGGAATTTGCTTTGTGATTTTCCAAATTTCCCATAGAAATCAATTTTACTAAAGCACCAACTCCAAGGCCTATTTGTTCAACACTTAGGACAAACCCTCGGAATCTTTTAACAGATTGTTCAGATGCAGTTAGAATTGCTGGAATCAGTGTCAAGCCAAATGCAAAACCATCGCAATATCGAGCCGAAATAATTGCTGAAGTGCTTTGTGTTGCTGATATATAAAAAACTCCACTTATGATAACAAATACAGATGCAACAAGCTGGAAAATAGAAAATTTAAACATCAAAATTGAGATAAAATATTTGCTTAGCTTTGATAACTTACATTAAATATATGCATTGAGATCTTTTGTACCAATAATGTGGATATACAAGATCCAATGATGACAGCAATGAACCAGGAAAATTGTACATGTGTTCCGTATAAATTATGTGATCCGAAACCAACACTGGATGCCAAATTCATTCCACCTGAAGCAAAGATTAATGTTGCTGGAAATAAAGAATTTCATAAAATATTATTGAATGTTATAAATGAGTGTTATTATTTTTTTTTCTTTTAAAACAAATTAATGTTGTGAGTCTCAATTTATTCACTCTTAATTAGATTTAAATTCACCATTAAAAATAGAAATGGTATAATAATGACCTAAACTTGTATACGAATTTGTTTTTATTTGTTTGGAATAAGGGGGACGCATCATTCAAAATAAAGCAATGACCTTTCTTAGGACCATTTAATCACTATTACGAAATTTTTGATCAACATTTGAATTTAGAATGCCAAGATTCAAATTGAAATTCTTTGACACCACCAAAAATAATTTGTGACCTATACATAAAAATGTTGCATAGTGCTTGAACCAAATACTCCATTTAAAAGTCCTTAACATTAGATACCAATTATTACAACTAAGTTATATATGAGTCCCTTAATATGGTCATTGACAAGATTTTAATTTTGCTTAAAGCTAACGTCGATTTTATTATTGCTTTAGGTCCTATTAGACCATCAGCAATTGTTTTGAAGAGGCTTAGGGAAATTTTTTTTAGAAAGTTATTATTTTTCAAAGTTGTAGAATCTTTCATCAACTTAAGCATTATGAACTTTATCAACTTTAGCGTCTTCACACCTCCTTCTTATCATTTTACACTCAAATTTGAAGATAACTTGAAAGCCTTAGCCTTGAAGATGCGACAGTATTAGAACTCAAGGAGGAACGTAAAAGCAAAAATATTGATAGTTTTGGGAGATTACCACATAGTGTGTATGGGCTACGGGCTAACTGAAGCTCATTGTTGGCAACTAATCAAGCATAAATAATAATTATTTTCCACTTCGTTCGTTTTTATTTTTTAAACGCTTTGATAGGTATGAAATGGGAATTTATTTCCGCTACAGTACTTCCTTTCCCTGTCGGTTTTTCTGTTTCAACTCCTCTTCCATGAGCATGCATTTAGATGCTTCATTTTAAAATCAGTTTGCTATTTTGAGGAACCATACATGTTTTTCAATAATAATGGCCTGTTTTCATATATGCATGACAGTAAACTTCGATTTATTGATGAATAATAAAAAATAGAATAAATAATTTTTGCAACAAATGATATAACAAAACGTCTATTGACTCTCCACCCATAATATATCTACACATTTTATTTCAGAAAATAATATATGTATTATACTATGTATGTACCAGGCACGAGGCGTGACTTTTTCGGAAGCGGAAGCACACAACTTAAAACTCAAAAAATAAAAGTCCTTTAATTTAGAATTTATATCATACCGCTTTTTTGCGCCTAATAATATTATAAAGAGTTAAAAAATGTATTTCCTCTAGCCGAAATAATTAATTTGAAACACTCTTTGCTATGCATTTGCAGGTACTCATAAGCATTAAGCAAAACGCCAAAGCAATCACAAACAAAACAATTCGCCCAAAAAACTTAATCAAATCGAAAAAAAAAAACACCAATCACCCAGCGGGAAAAATTAAAAAATTCATTGAGGAAAAACCTGCTTTTTCCTTGAGGAATGGAAGCTGTACCTGCCACTTTTCAGCTTATTCCTTTGATGAATTTAACATGGGCGTGTCATTGGCGGGAAGCACATGCCACTTTTCCGATGAAAATTCACTAACGAATTCACTACTTCAATGGAAGTTGTTTATTCACCGACCCAGGTGATGAAAAACATGGTGATTGCTTAATCTGTGAATTCACTACATACGGGTATTTAGCTTATTCATCAGTTCAATAATTTCGATGAAAAATCGAATGAAAATTCAGTTATGAAATCACCAGGTTAGTGGTAGTTTCTTTTTCATCAATAAAATCCTCCCATTTGTATTGTTTACTAAATCCCATCGGTAATGCACCCTTTATTTTAAAATGAAAACAAACCAAAATGTTGTTTCCATTTCAAATCAAAAATATTTGGCGTTACGGCAAACGCAATTTCTATTGAATTCAGTTCGTGTTACATGGACTTTTTTAAAGAAAGTCACTGTGAACTGTATCCAACAAAATGAGAATTTATAGTTGCCAAAAAAATTTCCCGATATTTCCCGCTGGGTCAATGCATTTCTTATGGATGAAACACTATACGATTTGCATTCACACACACACAATCACAACACCGAAGATCCAAACCCAGCAGGAAATATCGTCCTCAATGAAATTTATTGCTGAAATAATCAATGAATTCACCTGCCAAATCATAAGAGAAACGACATGCAATGATTTAGTAGGTGAAGAGTAATGCAAAGTTTCCTCAGTTCGTAGCTTTGAATCCACTTACTGCTTTGTGTTTATGAAACGACCCTTTATTTCGGTGAATTTAAAAGGGAAAAGTATGTGATGAAAAATTTGAGGAAAAGTAATGTACAAGATCATCAGTTCATTGTTTGAATCCACTCATCTGCTTTGTAAAGTGTTCATGGCGAGAACAAAAAAAAAAAAAACAAATGTGAGTGAAACTCATGGTTAATTGTAATCGATGATTCCAACGATGAATAGTAATGCACAAAGTAGTTAATAATTTTTTGGCAACTATAAATTCTCATTTTGTTGGATACAGTTCACAGTGACTTTCTGTAAAAAAGTCCATGTAAGACGAACTGAAGTCAATAGAAATTGCGTTTGTCGAAACGCCAAACATTTTTGATTTGAAATGGAAACAACTTTTTGGTTTGTTTTCATTTTAAAATAAAGGGTGCATTACCGATGGGATTTAGTAAACAATGCAAATGGGAGGATTTAATTGATGAAAAAGAAACTACCACTAACCTGGTGATTTCATAACTGAATTTTCATTAGATTTTTCATCGAAATTATTGAACTGATGAATAAGCTAAATACCCGTATGTAGTGAATTCACAGATTCTGCAATCACCATGTTTTTCATCACCTGGGTCGGTGAATAAACAACTTCCATTGAAGTAGTGAATTCGTTAGTGAATTTTCATCGAGAAAGTGGCATGTGCTTCCCGCCAATGACACGCCCATGTTAAATTCATCGAAGGAATAAGCTGAAAAGTGGCAGGTACAGCTTCCATTCCTCAAGGAAAAAGCAGGTTTTTCCTCAATGATTTTTTTAATTTTTCCCGCTGGGAAAGTATAAAACTAAAACTACCCCTTTTTCAATAGGAATGTGCGGCAGGAAACGACTCAATACTTCTTTAGTTTTGCTATTGAATTTTCATAATGAATTCACTCAACTCATTCTTCACACGTTGGGCAAACAGAAAGAAATCATCAGATTTTACTTTGAATTTTGGACGGAATTTGAGTTAAGAAGGTAAAATCAGAGAATGCCAAGCTGTTGCTCGTATAGTATTTTATAATGGAGAATGGAGTGATGTTACGCATTCTCAAATGGCTTGGCGTATAATGGAAATTTGTGGGTTTGGTTAGATGATGTGCGGATTTAAGCGTTGTTCTCGTGAGTGATTTTATTAAAAGATAATAATCATTTCCCGTGATATGTAATACCTAATATTGGGAAATAATTAATTAATATAAGAGATAATTTATTAATATTAGATATCAAGAAAATATAAATCGTTGACATACTATAATAATAGGTCAATGATGTAAATGTATTTAATGTATCTACAATTTGAATTTTCGAATATTAAAATTCTTTGCTATGAGCATTTTGTGAACTGTCTTACGGAAGCACTCATTCCACTCAATATATGGACGCTTCGTCACTGGTATGTACCTACCTACAATTCAACAATTTCATCACCTTACTTAATGATGGAATACCGCATCGTAGTTTTAAGGTAAAGATTAAGAATAGAAACGTAAATAATTGAAAATTAATTATTTTTGTTTTTGTTTTTATGGACTCTTGAATTGAAAATCAAATTTAAAAGTTTTGCGACCTTTAGTCCAAATGCGTTTCGCCCAGGTACAACAAGTTCCATGGGATTTAAACCAACAAATAAACAAGTTAAATATAGTTTAAGTTTAGTTTTTATTAGGAAAAAAATACATTAAGAGCATTTATACAACGGTGGCGGCGGCGCGGCGTGAAGCCGTCGTATCGTAAACGTAGTACAATTTTAAAATTCGTAATTCTGTCACAATTTGTATGGAAAATTTGACATATTTACGCAGTTTATCCAAGATCCACCCCACACACGACCGATTCTGGATCGGCGCGGGGCCATTTGGTCCATGGCTCTATCGTGTATGGCCAGCTTAACAACTTTACAACGTTTTTACGCTGTTGCATGAATACCCTTATTAGTTTTATTTTGAAAATTTTTATTTTGATTTATTGCTATTGAATAAAGCTTTCGTTTTTTATTATTGGAGTGCAATTTATGTTTTGTTTAAATTTCTAACATTCCATTCCATGTATATGTGTGTTTAATCACTTTTGACGTTTACTGTACCTACATATATGTATGTACCTATAAACTTATATTAATAAGAAAATATTTTTGCTCCGTGAACTTTTCTTGGTGCATTAATTAACATAATATTAATAATGTCGGCAACTATACAAGAGGCAAAGAATAAAACAATAATTTGAGCTTCAGAAAATGTGTCATCTTTTCACATTAATGATCAATATCAGGTCATTGTTCTACTTTTCTTACAGTGAACAAATAATATAGCTATAGGTATGCATATATAGTGCACGGAAGTGTGTAGTATGTAGAATTGTAAATGTACACATGTAGGTAGTCACATAAAGTTGACTTGAAACCATGATGCTAAGTTCAAATTATTTTTTTGTGAACTTAATTAAATTAAATTTATCCATCAAATAGGTATTAACGTTTAACTAAACTTTAACTTTGAATGAATATGCATATTCGAAACAACTCCAAATTATGACAGAAATTGATATTTAATAATGAGTAATTAAAATTTGGTGGGTTTACTGGTCAAGTTTCTATATATTTTAAGCTTGTGATTAAGTAAGTAATTGATAGAAAACTTGCCAATTTCTGTCATAATTTGGAGTTGTTTCGATATTATTCAAATTCAGATATTGATATTGATATTGTGCCTACAATCCCTCATACTCCGATTTTGGTTATACCTCCACTCCCAAAATTTGCTGTCGGCTCTTAGACTATTAAAGAAAGTAGAAAGTTACTTAAGTTGCTTCTTGTTACGAGACAAAAGAAAAAAAGATAAGGCCAAAAATGACGGTGCCTAAACTACATATTGCCATACAAGAGTTAATTTTTGAGTGCAATACCATGAATTTTGAAGAACGTGACCTCCCCTGGGCAAAATTCTGGATTCGACCCCCTCTAGCTTGAGTGCATACCTATAAAGTCAGAAACTTCACATTCCCAGTATTTGCTGAGCTAGTCAAAAAAATTTGGCTCACCAAATTTCATCTCTAAGGAATAAGTAATTCCTGAGATATATGATTCCAAAAATCACTAAACCCGTAACTGATTGACTGACTCACTCACTCACTGATTTGCTGACTGATCATCAAAGTTATGAAGCACTTCTCGACACCGTACAACCTTGAACTTTCATACAACGGTATATCTTGTGGTCCATACAAAGGAAAAATCGAAAATCTGCAATTTTCCATTGAGGGGATGTGGCATCCACCCACTTTCTTAAAAATTCATATCGTTCTATGGAGCACTTCCGATCTTTGTAGAGCGATGAACATTTTAAGAGCAGTAGGATTTGAAGTCCAGACAAAGAAAAAAAACAAAAATTTAAAACTTTTCATTCAAAGGGCGTCGCATTGTCACACTTTCTTAAAAATTCTTATAAATTTTATGAGGCACTTCTGACTGCTGTAGAAAGATAGGCGGTATGGCTTGAATATAAGGAAAAACTCTAAAATCTGGAATTTTCTGTTCAGAGGGCGTAATCCACCCACTTTCTCAAAAATTCTTATAAATTTAATGGAGCACTTTCGACTGTCGTCGAACAATAAAAATTGATGATCGGTGGGGTTTAAAGTACATACTAGTATAAAAGTCAAACATTTATAATTTTCCGCTCAATAAGGGTCGTTGCATCTACCCAATTTCTTAAAATTGTTATCAATTATGTAGTGCACTTGCGGTTGTCGTAGAATGGAGAGAATTGGTAGAGAGGGCTTGATGTACATACAAAAAGAAAAATCAAACAATTTATGATTTTCTGCTCAGGGGGCGTGGCATCCACCAACTTCTTTAAAATTGTTATCAATTATTATATAGCGCACATTCAATTTTTGTAGAGCGATGAAAATTGGTAAAACGATAGAACTTGAAGAGCATATTAAGGAAAATTAAAAAAATTTGAGATTTTCTATTCAAGAAGGCGTGTCATCCACTTTCTTTCTCAGAATTTCTACTATTTATATGGAGCAATCTTGGTTGTTGTAGAATGACGAAATTTGGTAGTGTGGTAGGGCTTTATTTGGCAAGTTTTCTCTTAATTGCTTGGTTACTCACAATTCAAAATGTATGAAAACCACCAATTTTCTATCAGTACCTAATCATTAAATACCACATTTCTGTCATAATTTGGAGCTGTTTCGATATTACTCTATTTAAGATATTTGATATTAAACTTCATGAACTTAGAATATTGGAATATTAAATTTTAGATCTCATAACTTTTTATGGCTGACTTTTTATGTTTTTGTTATGATCTTAATTTTTCGGAAGACTATCCAATCGCTGTACTACCTGATACCAACAAAATTTTCAAACAAACTGCAAGCAAATGCGGCTTTTGATTTGTTCAATTTATTTCGGTTGTGAGAATTGTGTTAAAAACTGAACAAAATTATCTCTTATCTCCTTCTCTAAGGAAGCAATTACAAATGAATCGGCAATTTTATATTTCTTGGGTGAAAATTTTTATTGGGAAAATTGGCAAGGAATTTAATAAGCACCTACATATGTACATACTTAATTCACCAAATAGGTTAATTCTTTCATGGAATTATAAGTGCAAGTACCAAGGAAATACTCAAACATTTTTAAGTACAAGTAAATGTACTTGTACTAAAGCTTTAATCAATAAAAGTCTGCTCTATAGTACCTACATACATAACGCATAGGTACATATAGCGCAAGTAAAAATGAAGAATCATTTTGAATTGATAGCACATCATTTTAGAGAGACCTTTTTCTAGATTTTCTAGATTTTTGTAGAACTTTATATGCATATACATATGTTCATACAACGTACTTGTAATTATTTGTCCCTAGATTTATTTCAGTCATTTGCCAACACCCGAACTTTATAAGCAAATACACAAGACACCCTGCGTCGTCCAATTTATATTGATTTTATCTTTTGTGCACAAAAACAAGAAAAACTGTGTCTCATCCGAGAGAACAAAAAAAAATCACAAAACAATTAAATACAAAATATATGTCAGTAGAAAGGAAAATCAGCTTGACTTTATTCTAACCATATTCAAGCCGTTAACTTCTCATTAGGTGTGATGAATTTACGATATATTTTCAATATACATATAGGTACAATACATACATACATAAATACATTCAGTATTTCATAAGTTAATTTTTACCTGCAGCCAAAGAAAGCAATTGTGGGCTATTCCTTTGTGCATCCTCACACCACCCAAGACGTCGTCGGCGTGTTGCACTTGGTCTTCGTGAAGATCCATAAACTGCTTCGTATCCTGTTTCAGGTGATTTCGGTTTATATTCCAACTTTGTTTCAGGAAGTCTTCCTGATATTTTGTCAGCATTAAATGCTGATTCTTTCGATTGACTCATACTTTATGTTACAATAAGCTTTGGTATAGATTTTGTGGGTAAAACTTTGTTTTTAAAAGAAAATAGAAAAGGTAATTTATAACTATGCACTATTAGGTACGTAGTTATATTTTATATCACAGTTTGACTATTTATTTGTGTATATTTTGTTTTGAATACACATTTTTTTGTTGTAAAAATATAAATTATATAAAAAAAATACGAAATAGAGAACAATGTAGAACCTTTCGAAGCAAATGAATGAAATATACTAGCCTGAGCCTCAGCCTGAGCCTCTACTCTACCGCCAAGAGATTGATTTTATTGGCTTCTATCTCCAACTTGAATACCAGAGTTGCTACTTAATAGTTCATAAACGATCGTTCAAAAAATTCAAAAGAAGTTCTGTATTTAGAGTTTTATGTATGTAGGATTGTAGGTTTCTAAACCAATCTGTTAAAATTTCAATTACAATAAAATGTCATAAAATAAAAAAAAGTGACTAGAGAAAAGCCAATTTATATCAATTATAACAGTTTTTCGACACTTAAAGTTTCCTTGTATCAGCGCATTTCACATGGTTTGAAAAGATCTCTAGGTGCACGAAGTACATACACATGTGATCTGATCATTCGGGACCGTACAAACATTACCTTTATAAACAGAAATGTTTTGAATGGGCATATGTCACAACTCTCGAGTCACCTACAACAATAATAGCACTTTTTAATGAAATCTGAAAGATTCTAAAACAAAATCGAGCTTTGTTCTTTCCAATAAACACATTTGTATTACGATGGCCCAAAATGTTATCCATGCTCTTACGATAAATTCTTGCATTCCACGTTGGGCGCCATTTAACAAAATAAACGTAGGAAAAAATGATATAGGTAGATTTTTCGCATGAAAATACAGAAACTTAAATCAGGTAGATGTGAGTTCAAAGGAAACAAATAAGTTTTATAGATAAACTAAGAATTTTAAATCCATTCAAAATATTTGCATTAGTACAGTACATATGCGTCTCTGAATGTTTATATTAAAAATCAAAAATCACAAATCTTATAACTTCTTCTACGAAAAAATTAAAGTGGCATCACTTGTTTTAAAAATTAAATGAATACATTTGAATACATTAATTATTTTAACTAACAAGACAAATTTCCCCAATCCCCACAATTCCGTCTTTATGACTCTTTCTTATACCCTGTACAATATCATTGCCGGCGCAAACCAATGCGTGCTTTGTGTATTTGGGGTTTGCTTGCATACCTAACCTACTCCTTTGTCATGTTTTCACATTCAAAGGCCCCGACCCATAGAATCCGTTGCGTCCGTTTTGGCGACGCATTCAACTGACAGCTCTATAAAATACATGTTTTCTTATGGGAACTGGCCCAATAGCAACGCAAGCGTCGGACGCAACGGACAGAGTTGCTGAACTTTTAACTTTTTCTCTCCGGCAGATGCGTTGACAGGAACTTTTTTTGTGTGTGTTTGAATTGTCAGTGGTTGTTATGTGTGTGTGTTTGAATTTCAAGCGGTTGTTATGTGTGTATGTTTGAATTTCAAGTGGTTATGTCTGTGTGTTTGAATTTCAACTGGTTATTATGTGAACGTCAACGCATTCATTGGGCTACCTCAATCCGTCGCATCCCGCAACATCAATGGCTCCGTCGCCGCAACGGACGCAACGGATTCTATGGGATGGGCCCTTACTCTCAGAGCGAGAACAAATTCTTGTTGTTTACAAAAATGCATCTATGACATCATCAGCAAAACGTATTTTGAAAATGAATAGGTACCTACGAAAGGCCAAAGAATGATTCATATTGGGAATTAAATACATACAAGTTATTAGGAAGAATGTTAAGTAGATATCAATTTAAGATGAATTTTACAAAATGCTAATTATGCTAAGCTACCAAGAACGCAAGGTAAGAGAATAGTTTATTATTTTGATTGAGATAAAGTAGTGAACAGACTCTTTTAACAATACAAGAATACCAAACATTCTCTTAAGACGTCCCAACAAGTTGTTGAATATTGAATACTTCTACTGATCTTGTAGAAGGGCTTTCGTTTAGTATTCAACTTCTATTTCTGTTAGGAATTTCTTCATCAAACGTATTGGAGTTTCAAACCATTTAGGAGATGTTTTTTGTGATTTACATTTTTTCTTGGAAAATCGCATTAGGTGTGTACCTACTTAAATTAAATAATTCCTTTCTTTATGATGCTCACCACAATCTTAGAGAATATGAGTTAAAAAATGTCGACTAATAAAATATGAAGTTTACTTATGGTTAATTTAAAAGAAAATTAATTTAAGAAGTGAAGAAATAATTAGTTGTAAACAACTTGCGTTTTTTATAAGCAGTACTTCATTCGTTTTTTTACATTAACAATGATTACACTAGTTTTTATTGAACGGAAATTAATATTTACAATTGGTTCTTAATTCTATTCTTATATTATTATTACATTGACATTTTAATTTGTTTTGGCGCATAAGGGACCGCACCAAACAAAAGGCACTTATAGGCGTGTTTTTTTATCATCGGGATCTGGATCTAGATTAACTTTTAAAACGTGTTACAAAAACAATTTTGAAAATTTCCCATATTTTGTTTTTGTTTTACGTGTAAAAGTTTATCCAGATCCAGATCCCGATGATAAAATAAAACACGCGTTATCCTTTTTTTGTTTGGAACTGATGAAAACAGTGCTAGCGCAAGCATACCTACTTAGGTTTTTTTTTATTCTAAGTGGTTAGAATAACAGATAATTATTTTCGGATTAGCCGCGTTATTATATTTTAGAGAGTGCACTTTGGTAATTATCACGATCGTTTCGCATAAAATTGCATTGAGCGGGGTCACCAGCCCAAAATGAAGGTGTCTTCAAACTCAAAGAATCGCGTAGGTACCTAAAATCTATTTTAGAATTCGAATTACAAACAGAAAGTTCATTCCTTTTGATCACATTCCGTCTAACATTGAAGAACAGAATACACCCATTCATAAGTAGGTCGAGTTCGTACATGTAAAAGTTTGGTAACACGAAATATTCTGGTTCCATTTCTGGATTTAATTTTCATTTTTAATTGTATGTAGAGCGTAAATAAATAGTAGGTACTATTTCTTAACATTTTTTAGCAGAGATGCAGTATATTAACATTTACGAACTCGAGGATACTCAGCTCCAATTCTTCTTTTCAGACTTTTTTTAACCTTAACTAATAAAAAGAAAGAAATTTTGATTGGTTTATTTATATTTTATTATTTTGCATTACAATAATTAAAAAAAAAGACGAATATAACTAAACAGCTAGAGCGTCATTTTGTGTTTCATGACTAAGTTGTGTCTGCAAGTTGGAAAGCTTATTCTTCAGCACCTGCACGCCCATAATAACAATATTTTCTGGCTTTAGAGCACCAGCTGCTTCTACGTTGTAGAAGAATTTATTTGGCTTTATCTTCCAATTGTAAGGGGCTTCATATTGATCATCATCCAACTCAGTGTGTTCACTTTTTGGCCACTCGTCTGGCTTCGGGTACAGTGTATGACGCATGGCGTTATCTGGATCATATTCAAAACAAACGCCACAAGTGGGATTCCATTTGGCATGTTCTTTACCAAATCCTTTTTTAGCATAAGCCCTCAACTTCAGTTCTTGCCCTTTACGCAATTTAATAAGCAAAATTTCATCTGTGTTCTCTCCATACTCGTTATCTTCGTCGTTCTGTAGACGGGATGTCACCGGTAGTACCTTTTGATTGCTCGACTTCAAATCCGCTGTTGTTACGTGACGTGTTTGTTCTTCGGCACACTTAACATCCAGAGTAAACTCGACACTGCATTCTGGACAGAAATCCAAGCAAACGCACTCACGAGTGTATTGAAGGCGTTCGACAACTTCATCGGAAATCAATGGAATTAGTCCTATGCGATGGGCTAGAAATTCATCGGATAAAACTGTTGAGTTAGCTTCCAATTGAACCCAATCTATGGCTAGAGTTGGAGTTTCAGCGATGAATACACGTCGCAGACTATTGGCCACGCTCAAGTCGGTGTCTTCGACGACAAATTTCACATTGTCGTCAGTCAATTCAGTGATGGTCACTGATGGAGTGTTTGCGTAAGGCATACTGTTTTTTCTTTAACAAAACTTATTTACTGTTTTAAATATTTAAAATGATAATTACTTTTAAATAAGTCAACTTTCCTTTTATAACAATAAAAAATAAAATTAAACAGAAATTTCGCGGCTTCTAGTTTTGTTCGTATATTTTTCGTGCGAGCTGTCAAAATCAGAAACGTCAAAGCGGGTTTTTGTTGGAAGAATTCAGTGAAACATAGCATGATGAAACTATTCAGCAAGAATTTATTAAAATCTAGCAGCCATTCATAAACGCATCATAGCTTGTGCATAGTGCTATGTACTCGTTATAATGCATCTGAACGCAAAAACCTTATTCATAAAACTTATGCAACGTTACATATACCCCTATTACACGCCAGCATCGAAACACCTTACCGACAAAGCAACTCGATTCTGTATGGGCATTTACACACCCATTGTGTCGATATGGGGCTGTCAAAACACTCATTTCTGAATGATCCTAGATACATCTATCAGTTTCTACTACAATGCATTATCCTTTAATATCACTTAAATAAATAAAAAAAACTCATTTCAAAATAATCCAGCAACAGGCAAACTAAAAAAAACAACAAACCGCATCGGTAAACCATTCCGTTCCTTTTTACATGCCACGTCGTCAGCATCGGCTTACTATACCGGTGCAATACTACTCGAAATACTGTGTCGGTATATCTCCTTTTTACACGACCAAAAAACTTTATCGACACTATGCATCGACACAGTGTTTCGCGGCGTGTAATAGGGGTAATAGACTCATTATAAGCTAAACGAGTTTGGAGGTTGAATAGTGGCAACATAAGGATATTTTAGTATCAAAATGTCACTAACACACACAAAAGTGAAATATTTTGATATGCGCACATATACATATCTATACCTATTCTTCCCAATAAAAAATGTGAGCAAAGAAATAATGAAATAAAACAACAAAACAGATTATTTTCTCAAAAAAAACTAATTTTCTTTTATTTATGCACATATGTAAATGCGTATCTACTATAAACAATAGATAACACAATGAAAATAGAATAGAAAAACAAAAATAGAGAAACTAAAAACAATCCAACCGGTGCGGTGGCGGCAGCGCAGCAGGAAAACTGGAGGTTGTTTTTTTTTTTTATATAAAAATTCACTGAGAGTAAATGGAATGGAATTGCTATAAGATTTTATCGAAACTTTCATTTATTTTTGCTAAAAATGAGTAATGACACAAGAAAACTACAAAATTATAATATTATAGACACAGAAATTGAAAAGACCGAACTGGAAGCATTTTTCTTTTATTGATTTTTCACAAACAGCTGATGTTTGTTTATGTGAAGTTGAAGTAAAACGTAATAGATTTCCTCTTTGTGGTACTTTATTTGACACAAGCGTTGCATAACTAAAATGGATGGGGAAATTTTTTATGAATAAGGATTTATGTAACGTTACATAGTGGCTACATAAATCCTTATGCAGTGCATAACTATTCATCTGTTTAGCGCATTCTAATGAATAAAGCGTGAAACAGATTAAACCAGCACCAGCAACAGCACCAGCAACAGCGGCGGCCATTGTTTTAGAACCAATGTGTTTAAATCGTTCAGCACAGATTAGAACAGCACCAGCAACGTCAACAGCGTCGTTAGACCTAAGTCCTAAATTTGCTGTTGCTGGTGCATTGCTGACAACTTTTCCGCAAAAAAATTCAGGAGAGCCACACTGCAAAAAATAAAATTCCTTGGACATGGAACTTGTTGTTTCTGTTTTTACTTTTGTTTCTATGTGAAATGTCATGCACATGAAATTACGGTGCTGGTGGCAATGTGTTTGAAAAATATTTGCTGGCCAGCGTGCTGTTCTCTGTTGACGGTGCTGGTGCTGGTGCTGGGTTAATCTGTTTCGCGCATAAGGCTGTAGATCTATACGATGATATTTTTGTTTTCAAAAAATTGTCTTTCATATATGAGCTACGAATAGCGAACTGCGTATTGCGAATGACATATAAAAATGAAGAAAGAGACATTTTAACGACGAGTTGGTCATTTAAAATGATAATCCTTGTGACGAATATTTCGTCCGTTCAATTTTGAAGGAAGTTAGATTGTAACATATGGCCTTTTCTATTGGCAATTCAGAAGAACTCTCCGATCCGGAACGCCAATAAAACAAACAGGCAGCTTGATTCTGAAATTTCCGTTTCCCGTATTTGTGCAACTTCACATGCGGATGCCGAAATAGCTCTTAACATTTGGAATCCTGGCGGACACAAATATGAACGAGTATGATAATTTTCAATAAAGAAAATGGGAAAATATCTAAACTGAAAGTAATTATTCTTAGAAACTGTAAAATGTGTGAAATTTACTTATTTTTAGCTAAAAATTTACTTGTTGTGATATTTGACAACTATGTGTTTGAATGGGTGAATAGTTCTGGTTTCGATTCTGAAATGAAATCCAGAATCGTTTTCTGTTCTTTTCAGGCCATTACTTTTTGAAGCTGACAAGCCACATTCCGCAATTTTTTAAATAAAGTTCCCGGGCTACTTTCAATGTCTTTATAAAACTTATGCAAAAAAAGCCTTTTGGATTAAAAAAATGCATTTCATTAAATGAGGTTGAACATTTTTTCTGCACTTAAGGGCCATTTACCAACGAACGACGAGTAAACGAACAAAACAGGATCTAACACCTTTACCAAAATTCTTCAAAAAAATAGACAAAATGATAGAAATTTAACTAACGTTAATATTAAGTTACTAAAGTTTGCATTTTAATTGCAATTAAAATGCAAATTTTAGTAAATCTATTTTGACGTTAATTATAGATTTCTACCATTTTGTGTAGTTTTTTCGAAGAATTTTGGTATATGAACATGTTTAATCCCGTTTTGTTCGTCGATCGCTCTCATGTGAATGGTTCTTTTGGGGTTTTACCTTTGGGCCGACGATTTCAGATCTTTGGAAATCATTTTATAAATTTTGTTCACCGTTGTCCTAAAAAAGTCTAACTTGAACAAAGGAATCGGTTGCCTAAAATTGGACTTACTTAAAATTTATATGCATAATTAAATTTGCGCTTGGGGTATAACTATTCAAGGACTAACCGATTGGAAATACCATTTTAAAAAAGTTGTTCTAATATTCAAAAATTAAATTTGGTATTAACTCAATATGTATAAACACTGAAAAAATTTATTAAATTTTATCAATCTCTTTTTTGAATTTGAATTGCATTTAAAGAAAATAAAAATTGTTTTTTTTTTGAAAAATTTTAAATACAAAATTATCAAAGAATTGAAAGAGATTTTATTTATCAGTTTTGATTGAAATCGGCTCAGCCATCAACGTAGTAAAATTGAAAACTAATAAAATGGTTCAATTGTAGATCTGGTTAGAAATTTTTACCAATACCTGAAAGTAAAAATACTAACAACAGTACAGATTTTCTTTTATCAAAATCGTAACGGTAATTTTTCAGATAGATAAGCATTTTCCTAAGTGTTATATTGCAGGTACCGTAATTTTTTGAGCCTTACAAAATTTAAAACTTCCCCTCAATGGAGTCTCCTTAAAACTCTTAAGCCAAAAAGAAAAACACCAATTGTTAGCGGTACCAAAACTTTGGAGGTTCGAGTCTATAAACGGTGCCTTAGCTTACAAGGTATCAAGGTTCAAAAACCAGGCAATCCCAAAAACAAATGTATTTATTTTATAATGCAAAATTAACTTTTTTTTTATTAATGGAGCTTCTTTAGCTTTTTCAAATATGTGGAGTTGCACCGCAAGCTTCAACTCTATTTATTTTGCATACCTACCTACTGCTTTCATACTTCAAGAATTTTCTTAGCTTAAACATTTAATTCATATAGAGAACCATCGGTGAAATTAAAACATCCATTCCTGTTATTATTTTCCTTCATTAAATTTTAAAATTAAATAATGTATAAAGGTAATGTATGTTTTGTGTGCTGTGCATTAACTTAAAGTAAAAAAAGATTTATTTTTGTATTTTAAATACTTGAGAGTAATTCTAATTATCTCTTTCGGTGGAGCTTATGAAATTGTCCAGACCCATTGGATCTAGACTTCCAAACTCTCTGCGTTTTTTCTTTTCGGCAAGGGTCGGTTGGGGAATGATTTGACCTGTTTTCTTCTCTATGTTCTCATGGAGCTTCTTGGTGTCTGCATCTCCTTGCGTGGTATTTGCCATGTTTATGAGGCTCTATGGAATAAACAAAAAATAAACACAACAGGGAATGTATTGTACGAAGACTTACCTCAAATTCCTGGCCGAGGTATTCTTTTGATTCTGTATTCAACTCAGGAGTTGGATTGCCTAGCATCACGTCGCCGAGGAATCGGTAAATCTTCCTAAACAAACCGAATATATAATTCTTGCAAAATATATAATCCAGAAATACACTTACTGAAAGTCAACCCCACCGTTGTCTTTGGGATTTGGATGGTGTTCCATATCCGCAATAGCAATCATAATGAGGGCACTCTCATATTTTGCCTCGTGGTTGAAATTTTTTGATTTGTAATACTCTAGCCAACTATTAATGTTTTTGTAACAAACAGAGTTGCATTCTTCGTGAACATGATCTTGGGCTGCTTTGGTCTTTTCGTTTACAAACTCTTCGAAATAAAAAAAGTACAATAAGCGTCCCTAAATAACCACAGCTATATCTTAATAATACTTACTTGCAGCTTCTTCAGGACATATTTTCGTATTCTTAATTGCATTGGCACAGCTTTTGGGATCACATCCATTGTCCTTCAAATGATTCATTATTAATTTTCGATTGTACTGGCTAACAACCTTGCGATCTGGAGAATTGCGGGTTTTTTTCTTTGAAGAGCCCGGCTTTTCATTCGGTTTATCAGTATCTCCAACATTTTCTTCATTAGGAATTATCGTTGATTCGGGTAAATCAGACATTTGTGCGGCTAATAATTTGTTTTTATAGAATTTCTGCACAAAAATTGAATTTTTGTTATTTTCCTTGTTTGATGTTTTATGGGTGATGCGAGAGGGTCGTTTGTTGTTTTATTTGACGTGAATTGGAGCTGTCAAGTTTTTACTTCAAAATAGGTTTGTTCAGTAAAAAGAAAACGGATCAAACAGAACATTGAGGTAGAGCCAGAGATTACAGTTTCGTTAGTTCTGTTCGTTACCTTTATTTTTAGTGCATTTTTTTTCTTCGCTTAAGCCTAGTACGCAGATCGAGCTAAAATTTCGCTCCCACATTTCTCTCCAAACACCAGCTAATTGGGCCTATTCAGCGTGGTCTTTTATTCTGCTATTCTGTTATTCTGCTATGAATTTCTATACAAAACTTTAAGCTGTCAAAAATTCTTTTATGAATTATGATTTTGGTATTTGGCTTGCTTCATCTGTTATTAAATCTGCTAAGAAATCTGTTATGAGCTGCCAAACTTTCGAACTCATAACAGAATCTTTTACAAATCGCATTTTTTGTATTCAGCATGTCAAAATCTGTTATAAAATCTGCTATAAATCATAAAAGAATAAAAGACAAACTTCTTTGACTTTTATCATAAAAGATTTCAATGAGAACACAGTTGTATCAAGTAAAAATGGATAATTCGTCAACGAAATTTTCTTAAAAGGAGAAAAATGTAAGAAAATATATTAAAAAATAGTTTAATAAACAAATTTGCAAATTAAAATAAAACTATCTTTGTAGAAGAAAGCGCAGAACACAGGAAAGCTCGCTGCATTAGATCAACAAGCTCCGTCGGCTAAGAGGAGTCTGTTGAATGTCCCTAACAGCCCCAGCGTGTTTAGCTATTACACGAAAACGCCGTTCAAATCACCTTACAGAAAGAAAAGAGTGCTTGCGACTACTCGCAGAAAATCAGCATGACAAAGTGGAAGCGCCCAGAAACGACGATCGTCATCACAACAGCCCTAAGCCACACTCAAAAACAACATAATTAAATATATTTCTATTTTATTTATTTAAGCTACAACAAAGCACTGAATAAAACACTATACAACTCAGAATTATTCTTGCAAGATCACTTCTCTGGGAGTTGTATTCCATCAACGAAATTGGATCCACTCCAACGGCAACATCATCCAACCTTATCTCCTGGCCTGTTAGTGGTATCTCCTAATCTTGAGATTTCTACGGTGTTAAGGATAAGACTCTTTTTAGCTGCAACACAGAAAAAATAAATGAAAATATATTTGCCCATTTTCTTTTTCAACGAAATTCATAACATGCTGGCTCCACCTGCCATGAACGATGTCAAGACTATGAACATGTTTAATAAAAATCCAATGGAGCCTGAAAAATCCATGTCTTGTCGACGACATGTCGAAGAAAACAAACTTTTGAACAAGACATGAACGCTGTTCAAAGCCTGCCATGAGATTTGTCGTTTCACGTGTGTGTGAGTTTTTTTCTGGTTTTCCTTGTATCTAGAGGTAGCTGGATATTTAAAAAGGTCTTTCTACTTTTATCTGGAGTCTAAAGGCCGTTTATTATTGCAAAAAATAGAAGTAGTGGTGAGAGGGAAATGAAACGACATGACATGAATTGCCCAGCGAGAAAAAATCTGCTGTTTGTTGATTGGATTGTGGTTGCGATGTTGGGCATCTGAATGCCCTGTGGAGTCGGGGTGTAACAGAACAGCCGATTATGACAACAGATTTTAGGTCTGTTCGTTAACTGATTTCGTTTTCGAAGTTCTATAACAGAGTTTTATAAAAGTTCGAACACCTGAATAGGAATCATAAAAGATCTTTTATGCGGAAAATCTTTTATGATTCATAACAGAAAATTCATAGCAGAATAACAGATGTGGCAGAATAGGCCTATCCAAGCTAAATTTTGACACACGATTTTTGTGGAGATTACATCACAGAAAACAGCTGTTCTCTGAAAAGAAATTTTATTCATTAATTTCATAAAATTTTATTTCAATATTTCAAGTGAATCTAATCAAATAACATAGATTTTTTCCTTTGGCATTGATAAATCGTTTGTCCTTGAATATTTCTCGTTCTCAATTTTGATTTCCACAAAATAAAATTCACACAAATCTAACAAAAAAAAGAACCTGTCACAATTTTAGCTCGAAAATTAATGTGCCGAACAATTATTTCACGCGCTAAATTTTGACAGATGAGAGCTGTACAGTAAGAAATGAAAATTGGATTTTTTAGCTGGAGCTGCGCACCTCTCGGCTAAAATGCTTGGCTAAATTTTAACTTGGCTAAATTTTGGAGAGAATTTTGTATGGGAGCGAAATTTTAGCTCGATCTGCGTACTATGCTTTAAAAAAGAGTAGCATGTTATATTATACAACAACAATTTGGTTAATTCCGTATTGTTGTTGTATTTTAAATACTACTTTTTTTAAAGCTAAGGCATTGTATATAAGTTCTATAGTATTCTCATGAAGAAAAAAAGCTCGTGGCCATCTATGCGTCCAAATGTAATACTTATTTTTGTTAAGGGATCTCGGTAAGGCGATCACAGTGAACCTATCGACCAAATGTCTACCTACAAAATCGTGTTTCATGAGAATACTATAGATTGGATATACAATGGCTAAGGTAAAAACGCACTAAAAACAGGGCTAATGCTATGTTTCCACCAAAGGTTTATCATAGTTCAGATTTAATAAATCTGTTGGTGTTTCCACCGCAAAAAAAGTTTAAAAAAAGATTTATTTTGACATCACCTTTAAAAATGCAAATGGTGTTTCATTTTTTCTTATGAAGAGGAAGTGAGATTATATGGGTATTCATGCAAGAGCGTAAAGTCGTCGTAAACGTTGTAAAGTTTAAAATTTCGTAGTTCTGTCATAAATTGTATGGAAAATTTGACAGATTTACGAAGTTAACAACATGAATACCCTAGATATGTTTCATTTGTGAAGAACTGAATTCAACCATGAATGAATCCTTGAGCACCATATAAGAAAAGGTTAGTTTGATTTGTAAAAGTTTTCGTCCTAGGAAGATTTGAAAAGATTTAATCTTCAAGATTTACGAAATAAATTTGAATGGTAAATCTTCGAGATATAAAGAAGATTTGAGGTAAACCTTATTAAATCTCAGATTAGCGTTAGGTGGAAATGTAACATAAACTGGTATAAAGCACAATGGCCATATGTTTTTTAGCGTATTCATCATCGCTTAAAAAAAGTAGCATGTTAAACACAACAACAATTTGGTGTAGGTAACTCCGTATTGTTGTTGTATTCAACATGCTACTTCTTTTAGCGAAGATAAAAATGCACTAAAACCCAGGGCTATTATTTCATGAAAATTGAGGTGATTTTAAAATTGCCTCAATAAGCCAGTTTTTATTTATGAGGCGTTTTGACCCTGTTTAAATTGTGTATTTTCACTACAGCATGACCACAGATCTTCAGTGAAATCGGTGAGTTCAGAAGGGATGGGTTAGTAAAAGAAGGAAATATAAAAATTTGAGTGAGCAGTCACGTTTCATTCCAGTTTGCCCATTTACAGCCTTATTCATTAGAATGTTTTTTTTTTTTAAATATAATACAGTTTTTTTGTTTATATATTAAGGGTATTCATGCAACAGCGTAAACTCGTCGTAATCGTTGTAAAGTTTTAAACTTCGTAAATCTGTCAAATTTTCCATACAAATTGTGACAGAATTACGAAGTTTTAAACTTTACAACGATTACGACAAGTTTACGCTGTTGCATGAATACTCATATTATTTAACAAAAATTGCAACAGCATAAAGTCGTCGTAAACGTTGTAAAGTTTTAAACTTCGTAAATCTGTCAAATTTTCCATACAAATTGTGACAGAATCATGACTTTTAAACCATACTACGTTTATGACGACTTTACGCTGTTGCATGAATACCCATAATGTTTGTCCAGCGACGAAATAATTAAAAAGAAATACAGTTTATGAAATATTTCTTAGTAATTTTAAATACATAATAAGGGTATTACACCTTCGTTCTTCACTCCGTGAACGTTGTTCCAAAAAAAAAAAAACGAGTAAAGTTCATCCAAAATTCAAAACGGCTTTGAATTTCTTCGTTGTTCGTGTTCGGTGTTATTATTTCCCCTTCGTTGTTTCGCGTACGGGTAAAAACGAACAACGTACACGGACGATAACAGCGAAGATATAAATCCAGCTTTACGCTGTTGCATAAATACCCATAATATTTCTGAAATAAAGTAAAAAATTTCTTCTGCAGCTGGGGGTGTCTAACGGAAATAGCAAATTTTGTTGTATTTTGAAAAAGTTGTCGTTAGCTGCGTTTTTTTGTATGTCCATATGGAGTTTGGCGAAAAAAACGACATCGGGACATTTCAACATTTGCCTTGGTCTGCCATTTTGTTCTGAACTATCTTACCAACAAACATTTGACATTTCTATACAAATTATCGATAAAACAACGACAATGGTAGTCTGGCAATACCGTTTTATCGGGACAAAAGTTAACTCCAGCTAATTATCTGGACTTAGCTAACTCTATATGGACATAGTTGTTATTGTATTTAACATGTAAATTGTTTTGCTTTGTTGTCGTTTTGTTCACACAATTTTATCTGGACATGTAAAAAAACACAGCTTTTGTTTTTGGGTTATTGCCATAGGTGTGTTTTATTGGTAGTTATAGCTAGCACAGCAATGCAAGCACCAATTAAACGCTATATTCACTTTCATATTCAATCAAAGTCCAGCGCCACCTTAGTTTAAACTAAACGAAACCTTATCTCAACTTTTATATTCACTTTTACACTGACTTATTTATCCACACTTTTGCGTTTGTTGTTGTTTACCGACGGACATTTTACTGTGATAGCTGTAGTTCTTTCCAATAAAACAATTTCCAATTTTGCAAACATAGGTTAGTTAGGTTCAAGTACAAATAATTTTGCATTCTAAAATCTTAGAAACCAATTTTTTAAACATCTTAATTCCTAAGCACGTTATAGAGCCTTCAATCCTAAGATCAAGGTCACACATTAACGCATTTCAAAATTTAGCCAGTTTATATTTCTGAGATCTCAGAGGACTCAGAAATATAAATAGGACTCCTCACAAATTTCCTCACTTTTCCCCTTTTAAACTGAGATAAAGGGCGCGTATTCATCAAGCACTCATAAACGGCTCTTAAGTTTATGAGGCTCTTTACTAAAATTATATTTGTGCTATTCATCACCAACCACTCTAAGCTCTTTTTAGAAGAATTTTATTCTCCTGCTTTGTCAAAAGACGGAGAAAAATTAAGAGAACCCAATGTACAGGGTGTCCCGGACCTAAGTGAAAGTATTTTAGGGTGTGGTTCTTGGGGTTATTCTAAGAAAAAAAAATGTATGAAGGGAAAGTCAGGGAGGGGGCAGTTTCTGAAACATTGACCTTCAATGCAAAAAAAAAACATTAAAAATCAACGAAAAACACATCTAATAATGTGCTATAGTTTTATTGAAAGCTCATATGTAGATGTAACAGAGTTTATTTTCCCAAAAGTTTTTTGTTATCTGTGATTATTTTTGAGATCCCTATGATTGCTATCAAGTATAATTGTAAGATGCTGCCTGCAAGGCCAGGAACAGATCCAAAGCAAAAGATTAGGACATGTTGATGCCAATAAAAACAAAGCAAATAATAATCAAAACTCTTTAAATCACAGCATGGAACAGAAATTGATTTTTTCAATTGCAGCTGATCCATTTGGTTGATAGTTGACACCCTTTAAAGTAGTCTGCTCTGAGGTTATATATTGCCCGATAAAATTTAAAGTGCAATGATCCTTTTAATTTATCTATGTATGTATGTGCATAAGTAGGCGTATAATTTCATAATGCCTGTAAGATCTTAGGTCTTTTTAAATGTAACCTGAATTACATGGCACTAGTTTGAAAGAGTAAGAAGATAGAAAAGATCTGGCATAGTGGATTGAGATATGTACATACGTCACATTGCGTTACTTTCAACTTTTATACGTCATTAAGATACTGGGGAATTCCAGCTTTTATGGTTATAGTTGATTCGAAAATCAAGTTTGCTGTTCTCTTTTTACTTACTTTATCTGGATACATATACACATGTACCTAATAACCACAATGTTTACAACAACTTTTTAATCAGCGTGACCGCAAAACGCAGAAATCAATGGAGATTTACTTACATTGAATCCATTTATATTAACTGCAAATGTATAGTACAAGGCCATATCAGAATTTAGCTCATTGGTCACTTGCCTATTTCCATACCAAAAGGGGCAAAGTATGGTTGTTTGTTGATGGGATCTAGACTGTTGAGGACCTTGTGGGTAATGGACCAAATATGGAAATTTGGATATAGTATAAGTCTTATAAATTATATGATATTCAGGCCAAAGAAATATGTCTACCAAAAACAAAATTTTTCGGTCTGTAAATTCTTTGACACAATCGACATAAGACCCCTAAGTGAAAAAAGGCACACCCAATGTTCTGGTCAAAGAAGGACAAATGTTTGGAATCTTAGATATTTTTTCAAGTGAAAGTAATCACATACTTCTGTGGTGTTTAGTAGAAACATGATAACTCCTTAATTGATTTGCGTTTTTATTTCCACTGACCGTCAAGCTTCAAATTTATTTACGAACATTTTCTTAAAGGAACTTTAAAGGCTCCCCCAAACCAACGCGAAATCATAGCGAATCATTCGCAGAGTCAGTTTTTTGTTGTTGTTTTGTATTATATATCTTTCATATTTTGTGTTATTGTGAATGATTTCGCCTCGTCGGCGAATGATTCGCGTTGGTTTGGGAGAGCCTTAATCCGAATAAAAAAAAAAAAAATTGGCTTGCCTATTTTGAATCTAGATCGATGTGCAATGAACGTTAAGGCACAAATTAATTTTTTTGAGTTATCATATTTCTACCAAGCACTACAAAGGAGAATGGGCAAATTGGTCTACCTACTCAACAGAGATGTGTCATACATCAATGAAAAGGTCATTGCAAATACTTCATTTTATTTATGGCCGTTAAGTTGTAAACCATGGGGTTCAAAAGATATTCGGCTTTAAAGCACCAAAAACAATAATAATGCATTTCTTAATTGGTACTTGGATGACCTGCTCAACATTTATGTGTTATATATCGTTGGAAAGGTTATTGCATGTACTAAGTTTTTGTATGTGGCCGTTAAGCCGTAGACGTATGACACATTTCTGTTGAGTTGGTAGACCAAGTGCCAATCAAGAACTGCATTATTGTTATATTTGGAGTTTTTCATGTCCATGTAGCTCTTGAACCCCGGGGTCTACGGCTTAACGGCCACATACAAAAACGTAGTACATGCAATAACCTTTCCAACGATATATAACACATAAATGTTGAGCAGGTCATCCAAGTACCAATTAAGAAATGCATTATTATTGTTTTTGGTGCTTTAAAGCCGAATATCTTTTGAATCCCATGGTTTACAACTTAACGGCTATATAATAAAATAAAGTATTTGCAATGACCTTTTCATTGATGTATGACACATCTCTGTTGAGTAGGTAGACCAGATCCCATACATTTTTGCCCATTCTCCTTTGTTTGTATTCCTATTTCACCAAATATCAGTTTAATTTCAGTTGGGTGTGGTTGACTAGTGCTCCTCAAAAACTTAAGCAAAACTGAACGAAACTAGACGAAAAAATCCAAACCGAAATTGTAGGCGTGTCATATGATTTCAATTAATTCGATTGTTTTCGTAGGATTACATTTTTAATTTTAGTTCTTCTACCTTTATTTAAAGTTAGTAATAAGTAATGATCTCACGTTTGAGATAAAAGTAAGGTTTATTTATTACGAAAATATTTTTGGTAAAGGGACCTACCTATTCTAATTTTCTAAGCAACAAGAAATTTAAATGATATAAATCAGATTTTAAATAAAATGAAAAAGCTTTGCAAAGGTCATTTCCTGTATATTTACACCTGTAAAATCACAGACATCTTTAATTTCGTTAAAGCTCGTTTCGTCACATAAATGTATGGTGATCATTTAACCATATTTAAAATGTCTATAAATATTCACAAGTTCACACCCAATTATAAGATATTCGCATCAACTGAATTCCAAGAAAAAACCCTGCCACTTACAATTCCTAAGAATTTGCTTGTCGTGCTTCGACCTAATCCAAGTCATTTCTCCGTATCAATGCCTGTTATACACTCTTCAGAAGTATATGCACTTTCATTTATCTTAACTCTGCTCACAAGTCATACTACCCAACTCGTCAAAGCTCCATGCGTTGCGTTGTCGAATAAAAACTGATCGGGCAAAGTATATTTCCAGCTGGTTGTGGAATTCCCCATAAAGTTGGTCATATAGCTTATTCCACTAGATATTCTCAGTGTGTATCGAAATCGATATCAAGACGGACGACATTTTATTACTCCTCTGGTGAAGAATTCACTAGAACTTCACCTGTGAAGACGCGTTCAAAAAAAAAAATATTAAAATCAAAATAAAATTTAAAATGTACGATCAGACAATGCATCCAATGTCATCGGCGGCAAGCAATGCCTTGATGAGTCTTCAAAATCGTGGTGCAACAAACTCAGCAAATACCTCAGCAGGATCAGCAAATAATGCTGGAAATGTTGCCGCACAGAGCATCTTTGCAAATCCTGCCATTCCGCCGTCAAGTGTTATCAATTTGTCTAATTCAAGTGACGTTGTGATCGGGCCAATGACCCAATATCAAGGACCTGTTACCATCTATCAGTATATGGACGCCACAGTGGAGGCCAGATCAATGCAGGCAAATGGTGCTGGTGGTGGGTATACGAAGATTGAAGTGTTTATTCTGCATCATGCATGAACTAAATTTAGAATTGGAAACTTATTGATCGGAAGAATTAAAGTTGTTTACTTTTTTGATCATTTGTTTGCACATGTGAAGTAACTACGCAGCTCATCTTTTGAGTTATTAGATTTAATGGAAGGTTGACCTTGGATAATTCAAGGCGAAATATTTTAACACAGTGATTCATGATAAAATTAGAATTTAATTACATGTGTAGTATATTTTGTATCTAAACATTGACCATTCCAAAGTGCATCGCATAGATTATAGTATATATATTTATACATACATAGGTGTTATATAATATTATCTAGTTTTAATGGAATACATAGGTGATAACAACACTTTTTTTTTATCAAATGAAGGTAATAATTTACTTCAATTCCACAGAAAAATAACAAGAAAACAGCTTTTAACACTTGTATCTTAAAAGCTTTTAAATGTTTTAAGCTTAAGCTTCAGATTAAATTATCTTACCATCCGCGCTTAGCTTACTACAGTCAAGTTAATATATTTTTTTTCTTTTCAAATATTATTTGTATTCTCTTTTGTAATATCATTTACATTTTAATGGAATGCTTTTAATTACATATTATTTCTCTTAAAGTTCAACAGGTTTTCAGTTTTTAATCGAAGTTTTATCTTTTTGAAACTTTTAATTATTGTATATGCATTACATGTTTTTCTATTCTGTAAATAGTTAATAGTAAATGTAGTTTTAATAATAATCAATATATGTAATTAAAACTTAAATAGAACACTATTCAAATGTTTCAAATAATTAAGAAATTTCAACATTACCTACTTTCAAAAGTAATGTTGAGTTGAAACTTAATTTTCTCCAAAGATTTTGGAAAAATGTCTGTGTACTCTACTTACTGCATCAATGGTTTTCCATTTTTTATTTTTTTTTCCAAAAAGCATACATAGTTTACAGTTCCCATGCGAAAAAAAATCAAAATTTTCAAAACAATTTTCCACCTATTCTGCGCACCAGGTTGTATAATATTCAAGGCAAGAAACGTTGTACTTGGCCTAAGCCACCCATTGAGTAATTAATTTACCCTTAATTAACAAACTACAGGCCTAAAAATGGAAAATAATTATTTTTGGATGCGAAAAACATTTGCACGCAGATAATGCCTTGAGGTGAATATATTTATTTTTGGAGGTGTAAACCGACCATAAAAAAAAATATTTTATTCACCACACTTTTTTTCATGCAAATCAATTGCCGGTCCATTGTTTTGGCATGACATTCCACGACAGCATTGTTTTTTTTTTGCATGAAACTGTAAACCAATCATGCAAACAATTAATTTTACATTTCACTTTAATTATTTTTGACATGCGAGAATATTTGCATAGATTTATTTTTGCGCACGAGAACTGTAAACTAGACTAAAACTGTTAAAAATATGACACTGTAGTGGTGACACGAACATAACTTGCTTTGTTTCTGAACAAATTGCACCAAATGTTGTTCACAAACAACAACAGCAAACCTTGAAACAAGCCTTTGCCTTTGCGATTAACAGTGCATTGAAAAAAAAAAAAATATGAATGCAACTTCGAAGGTAATCGTGTTAGCCGAAATTGGATTTCACCCCTCCCTAGATAACCTCCGCGGATCCCATATCACGGAATCTGAGATTATTTGAGTGTTTAATTAGCCCTGCTAGACTGTTTAAAAAATCCTTTTTTTCACTTAGAATTTTGAATTTCTTAAACGGTCTGGTAGAGCGTACTATACACTCAAATGGTTTCAGATTTCGTGATATGTGACCAGAGGAACTTATCTAGGGAGAGGTGAAAACCAATTTTGGTTAACACGATTACCTTCGAAGTTGCATTTAATTTTTTTTTCAATGCACTGTTAATCGCAAAGGCCCCAGTTGCGGACTGCAAGACTTTGATTTTTTGAATAGCCCTTAATGAAGCTTTCGACGCCTATCCTTCTTTTTTTGCTATCACTCAAACCCAAAATCTGCTGTGGGCTCTCGGTCTATTATCCTTTCTTTCCCCATTTTCCTAATAAGTTCAAAATGGTGATATCGAAATTTAGAGCTCGGTATCAATCGTTATAATTTTTCAACTGTTTCATTTCGAAATGCTGAGTTATTTTAAATATATGTCAACAAAGGCACCCCACGCTTTTAGAACAGTGACATCTATTATCTCGTCAGTAATTTTATTCTCATGCTAAGAATAAATTTTTACTTTTTAGTTTGATTAACTCTAAAAGGGTGTTTTCAGTTTTTTAAACTATAGTTTATTTTTCAATTTTTAGTTCAGTCTTTAATATGTACAAATGTGTTAACAGTTGCATCTCGATTTAGAAAGTCCTTACTCAGTTTTGCTTAGCCAAGTTCCCGAACAAAAAAGTAAGTCTGGAGCTGCACGCATGCGTAACTTCTCATACTCTCATCCAAAGGATCCTGAAAGAAATTTATGATTTCTGGCGAGCCAAATCAGGATAATCGGATATATTTATCGAAATATTGTATTGTCATTGGGCAGCGACAAGTGTGCAAAGTTTGAATCGAATCTGACCGTTTGAAGTGGGTCATAATCACGTCCAAAGATTCCGTTAAATACATAACGTATATATGTACATACATACATACAGCCGAAACTAATAAAAGCGTGTTAATGTTAAAAAAAAGCCCCCAACACACGTATTTAAAAAAAATCCAATGATCATTCTGAAATTTGTTGGTTATCAAAACGCAATATGTTGATACTTTTATTCTAGTTGAAAGAGGAAAATATTTGCACAGATACTATAAAAACGACTAAATTATTGAAAGCATTTTCAGAACCAGAAGTTGAATTGCTACTGTGTCCTTTTGGATATTTTTGCACATTTAAATCAACTCAACTGATAATAGGAACCGACGGAAAAATATTGAATGACTCGGCAAAAATGTTCATTTTTGAAAAAAAAAGTTGATCTACAGACACCTACACAACTATTTTTCAACATTCGGAATAGCTTTGCATAATACGAAGAAAACATTGCATCAAGCATTTAACAATCAAAGCCGAATTCGAACGCTACCTTCCGGAATTAAGCCAAGCAAAGTCTGGTTGCGCTCGCCAAGGGAGTCTAAGCCCTTTCAAAACGACTGAAATATTCGATGAAATTCAAGAAAAACTAATCGAGGTTCAAAATAATCGTGCAAGTAAAGAATGTTATGAGTCCGGAATCTGTCTTGAACAATTTTGGTGCAAGAAAGTGAAGGCATATCCTAATCTTTGAAAAAATGTTATAAAATATATCGTTACTTTCTTTATTTTTTGAACATTTTGCTAATTGAAGGCAAAAACGAAAGACAAGTCAATCTGAGTTTGGAACCACTGGCGTAGATTAAGAAACTTAAATAAGATCTACTCGTATGTCGTTTTCCCTCCGTTAGCAAATAAAATTGTGCAAGTGAAAAGTTTTTTTAACTACGAGGCCCCACATGCAAGCACTGTCAGGCAAGTTGGCTTCATACATTGCCTGTTAAATTTCTAACATGAATTCCACTTGCCAGGCAAGTTGCTTGTCTCCTAACTTGCTTCACTACTGGCTTCAAAAATTCCATGCCAGTTGATGAGCACGTTGCTTGGGTTTGTATTTGTTGGGAGAACAAATGTGTATGTATTGTAACTTGCTTGCCAGTACTTCCCGTGTGGCCTCTCTGGATAAACTTAATATTCTATGTTTAAACTTTTCAGTTCGAAATTTTTTTTCAAATAGTTTAATAAGCTTATAGACTAAGAGCCCATATCAGATTTTGGGTGTGATTGATAGCAAAAAAAGAAGTATAGTCGTCGAAAGCTTCATTAAAGGCTATTCAAAAATTCAAAGTCCTGTTTAAAAAAACCGTTTTTCAATTAGAATTTTGTATTTTTCAAACGGTCCCGGAGAGCGAACTATACACTCAAATGGTCTCAGACTCCGTGATATGTGATCCGAGGATTTTATCTAGGAAAGAGTGAAAACCAATTTCGGCTAACACGATTATCCTCCAAGTTGCATGCATATATTTTTTTTCGATGCACTGTTTCTCGCAAAGGCCCCAGTTGTGGACTGCAAGACTTAGATTTTTTGAATAGCCTTTAATAAAGCTTTCGACGCCTATACTTCTTTTTTTGCTATCACTCACACTCAAAATCTGCTGTGGGATCTCGGTCTATAACTTTATTTATTAAATTCTCTTAAAATGTTTCTTAGAGCTATTTACTGAAACAAAAGGAGAATGGGCATAATTGTATAAGTAGCGTCCCATCGTTGTAACACTTAATGACCTATACCATTGAAAAGGTCTCTATGTGTAAAATTTTTTTTGGGAGGGCAAAGTCTGTATCTCGTGCAGGGAAAGTTTTACAGTCCAATAACTGTTGCACTGTACAATTACTCTTCCCCTGCACATACTGAGTCACAATTATGGTAACACTTTCTGACCTATATCATTGGAAAGGTCATAATGATTGCTATTTGTTGTTGTATGGGCATGAGCCTGTACCTCGGACAGGGATAGTGTAATTGCCCATAACACTGTACTATATCTCTTTCACTGCACAAGTTGCATCCATAACGTTGTGAAGGTGTAAAGGCATATAATAACTGTTGCACTGCAGTATAACTCTTTCATTGTACAAGTTGCATATCAAGAGTTGTAACACATTCTGACCAATATCATTGGAAAGATCTAAAAAAATGTTTTTTCACTGTGATAAGTGCAACTCTGTATCTCGTGCAGGGAAAGTGTTATGGCCCAGTAAATGTTATATGTGTTATAGCGCACTGCAACAGTTAACAACTTCCTTGCACGAGATACAGACTTATGCCCATACAAAAAATAATATCACTTATTGAGACCTTTCCAATGATATATGTAAGTCAAAATGTGTTGCAACACATGGGACGAAACGCTCGTTCTCCTTTAAATATTTATGGAAAACAGCAAAAGTCTTCTGATCAGAAACGCAAATACGAAAAATTTATGTCATTTGAGGCGCAACTCTCAGACGACAAAAATATTGATAAGGAAGAGAGCTTTTTCGTAAATTTCAAATGCGTTTGCAAGAAAATTGACTGATATTGATCCATTTAGTTTTCAGCAAGCAGTAAGATTGCATATTTGAAAATTTGACTTTCAAATTGACGTTGAATATTGACGTTTTTGAAAACGACCTATGTTTAATTTAACCGCTTTATGCTCTAATTTTTCCTCATCGTAAAACTTCGTACAATATTATATTGAACTTAAATATTTGAGCTTTTTAAATATGAAAACAGCTTGATGTTATATTTAATTTAACTTTAACAGTCACTTGGGCGTATACTTACTTTTTTGATAACTAACATTTTTAGAATATTTTTTTTATTAAATTCAATCAATAGCAGTATTTTATTTTCCTCCAGATCTGATCTGGATTGGATTTGCATACGAAAATACATGTATTACAAAAACAACACCAAATCCAACTTTGATTTGGATTTCGATTTACAAATCCATTCTGACCACACACCCTTAGCATTTTCTTACAAAAAATAGTTTTTTTCTCTGACGTGTAGGTGGATTTTTTGTATTGAAAATAGGGAGAAAATACAGAATAGAGTAGAGAAAAAATACAGAAGCAAAAGGATAAACAGAGATAGGTTCAGAACACTCTCGTCGCACTGGGATCCTGTTTGTTTTATTATGATAATCAAATCCAGATTAGATTTGGGGGATAATAAAAAGCAGCTAATATGTTTGTGAGATTTGGAGTTTTTGGTAATACAAATATTTGTTGGGATATTGAATAAAGCAAACAGGTTCCGAAGAATATCTTCGGAACCTGTTTGCACACCCAAACAAAACTTAAAGTTCTTAGATATATTTCATCTTTGAATGTATTAAAAAAAAAAACAATTTTAGGCAAACGCTATAGTTAAAACTGTACAGATGTATTTTGTGAGGTAGCAAAAATATCATTTAAATCTTAATTCCTGAATGACGTAGCATGTCCTTAAAATTAACAGGAAATACAAATAAATGGCGATTTGACTTAAAGTGTCGGAAATTAAAAATGGCTGTGAACGTGATGATAAAAACATACGTAAAAAATAACAAAAAATTAAAATTGAGATTGTCAGAAATAAAAATTGCTGTGAATGTGATGACTTAAATACACGTAAAAGCAACAACAAATATTGAGATTTAACACAAATTTTGATATACATATGCGGAGAACTGAACAAAAATAAAAACTCTTATGATATTACCTTTAATGTGTGTATTGTGGGTACATACATACCTACGTTTTGATTTTTAAGCTTCATTTTCATTTACATTTTTAAGTATTTTTTTGAAACTCTGTAATATACTTTGTGTAAAAAAGCTGTGTTCCAAATTTAGTCAGGCATTCGAGCTGCGATGGTAGCATTGTATTTTTTTCTGAAAATGAAATTGTTTATTTACCCATTTAGAAGCGAAATATTAAATCAAATAAACAAATAATAAAAATACATTACTTTTTAAAACACATGCAGAATTCAATATTTTTTGAACATGTACATTTTTGTATTACATTTGTACTTCCAATTGATTATAAACTCAATCATGACTACCTATTTGTTCAAGGAGATATTCTCAAGAAAAGTTCAGCAACCTTTTTTCACTGTCACATATTTCTCTCTTCAATTTTCTTTCTTGTCATGTAGTATAAGTCTTATCAAATCCCTTTGTGTATTCGTACAGTATACTAAATTGATCTTAAGTGTACATATCCGGAAAAAAAAAACAATGAACGCGTACAAATGGGACACTACGCTTCCTATTTCCAGCACACGTTACTGTTTGAATTAATAATTAGGTATAATAATAATAGTGCTGAGAATGAGTGAGGCTTAATGTTTAGGTATGTCTGGATTTATTTTCTGTACTAGCTAAAAATAAACCATCAGCTATTTTTAAATAGAGATATCACTCAATCAGTCACAATTGAGTAATTTAATATTTTTTTAACTTTAAATGATTTGACCTAACAATTAAATTACTTTGTTGTAAAAAATATTGATGACTAGTAGATATTTATTTCAGAAAGAGAAGATATTGATTTCAGTTCTATGTTATCATTTGTCTGAACTTCAATAGAGGCATTGGGAAATTATAGAAAATTGTCACATAAGTTATCTACAGAGATAAAGAAGTTTTGATATATATACAATATGTACCTGTGCATGCATATATGTACATGTACAAGTACATATATCTAGGTATGTGCTATTTGGAAGGCATAATAGAAGAGCCAATTTATGACCAAATTGAGAATCATCATTTTTGCTGTATTTTTATAAGCTCTTGTATTTTCAGAAACTCACACGTTCCATTTAACTTCATTTTATCGAAAGGAAAATAAAAAATATGTATTATTCCAAGTTTAAAAAAACTCCTAAGATAAAATACCACTTTGGTCAATATTTTTCCCATATAATTAACGAAATTGCCACTACTATGGGTCAAAATTTCTGTTACACATTCTGCATATTAAACTTTTAATGTTAGTGTTATCTGCAAAACATTTAAAAACTTACGTCTGAGGCCTTGATTTTTAACAATCAAAACGCCCATGTATCAAGTTTAAAGATCTTCGACACACTTTTTAATAGTTTCAGCTTACGCCATTGTGCTCCACAATATGGGCCAGTGTTTATGCGAATGCCTTAGTCTTAAAAGTCTATAAAATTCGGTCATGATTTTTTTCAAAAATCGGGCAGTCGAAAATGTTAATAGCAAGTTTCTCTTCCTCCAGAATGTTGATGACTTTTTCGTCCGTATCACGATGATAAAAGTGTGTAATGGAAACATTTCGATTATTGTCTCCTCATTCTAGGTCAAATCAAGTCTGAAATCAGAAGCGAAAGTCTATTAAACTTTCAATAAGGGGCGGCAACACTCAAGCAAAATTTGTGGTGTGCCAGACTTGCTGATTCAAAGTTAGCAAGAAACCATCACCAAAATACTCTTATTAAAATATTCTTATAATCAAGTTAGTCACGAAAAACACTACGATCTCTCATAGTCTAGTGCAAAAATCAATTAATCGAATTTCAGAGTACCTATGAATTTTCAGAAATCAATTAATATTTTACACCCAAGTCACGTAACCAACAAAAATGTCGTCACTGTCACAATTCGTGGATCATTAAGCTCGTCAAACAGATTAAGTTCTACTCCCTCCTTGTTCACTCAAAAAAAAAAAAAATGAAAAAAAAAGTATATTGTACTCAACCACTATTCACCGTATTTACGATTGCACAGTATACGACTACGAATCGAGCTAATATGGCATACATATCGTTGTGCGCTGCGCGATCACATTATAACTAATCATTGCCATTAAAAAATAACTAAGTTTTGAGCTCGTGGAGTTCCTTTGAATCAGTATTTTTGAGTAAACATGTTCTTTTTTGGAATAAAGTGACCAAACATTTTGGACTTGAGCTTCCGAATTTTTTAACGAGAGTCCAAAAAATTTAAGAAGTGCGTCGGATAATGACGTAAATTAAAGAACAAGTGAGCTCTGTGAGTTATTAAAGTGTCTGAATTAATGTTTAACCGCAACAGTGTAGCTCAGATCTTTAGCGAGTTTATTATTTTTTTTGAGTCGACAGTTAATTAATTAATAAGACTGTTTTTGTTTGAGTTGGATAACAAGTTTTTCTTGCTTATCCGCTGATTAAACAATTAACAATTGTTGAAAAAAAAACTTGCAAAGGTGTTTTGTATTGGCATTTTGCAAAGGCGTATTGTTTTCTTAGATCTAATTCTAAAAATAATAAATACAAAAAACAAAGATAATCTCGTGCTGTGTATTTTAATTTTATAATTCAAAACTGTGAAAGACACTTACTGAGATGAAGCTTTTACTAAAAGTCAATTCGGAGAAAAGGCGAACCAGTCAACGCAATAGGAGTCCACAGCCTCCACCAAGAGAACGTATGTACATATATTTGAAAAAAATATTCTTAAATTTTTTGAAAATGAGTGAGATAAAGCTACTTCAATTATAAATCCATTAAGATACTTCAAATCAATTGAATTGGGACTTATTTGGAAATATCTAAGTCTGGCTACTTTTAGCCAAGGGTGATTTTCTTAAATTTAAAGGGTAAACCGGGGATAAACAAAAAACTACAGATAAATAGATACATATATCTAATGTTCTAATTATCTGTCAATATATTATTTATAAATTGTGAATCACTCATAAATGTATTCAAAATCTTCCTGATGCATCATAGACATCGATATATTGCAGAAAAAAAATGAAAAGTCAATTCTGCGATACCAGTAGATAAAAAAATCTGACATTGATAAACTTTTAAAGAAGATTATTTTTTATATGATTCATGTCAACACACCCAAGAAACAGAATTTGTTTTCATATTTGTGTGTATAAAAAGGGGACCCAATCTAGTCCGGTATTGAGTCTTTGTGGTTTCATATACGGTTGTCTGTGGTTTTAATATTTTTGTTTTGACTCGTCAGCACAAATTTTTGTATATTTACTTTGTGATATGGAATAGTTGTTCTTGTAGGTTTTACCAAGAAAGTTTTCTAATAAAGTATGTACAAATATTTATAATAAACCTTTCTCTATTTTTAACTTGGATTTGTAATTTATTAGAATCTAATTTAATTGTTTTTGATACATGCCTCAATCTAGGATTTTGCTCAGAAGGGAGAAATTTGTATAAGCAACAAATTTCAAATAACGTTTTTCAACCACTTTTGACTAGGAAATTATTTTTTGTAAGGGTACCTTTAGGTGTCCAACCGTGCAAACACTTGTATTTAATATACTCGTACACAGCTTTTCAGAGTGTATAAGTTCTGTTCGTTTTCTTCCTTATTTTAGTTTACTTTTAGTTCAATTCCATTTTTTGATAGCAATTTATATTTCCAATATATCAATCAACCAACCATTAAAAGATTAAGTTACCGTTATTTCCTGCCGGTCTTCGTGGTGCGTTCAGAGACTGTTCGCTAACTATTTTTTTATTTATAAAATATTGACAACATTTTGGTTGGTTCTTCCCAAAGAAAAATTTCCTATGCCCCATCAAAATAGGGCATATTCCAATGAAATGGTAGATATTTCCCAGGACGCGCAGGTTGCATAAGGTGCAGATATCAACCGAGTCATTTCTATACGGCACGTGGATCATTTTATTTAGCTCTCCTATAGCTTTGAAAATAGTGCCTATAATTTTATTGGAGAAATCTTCTTGGAAATAGTTTCTTTTATACAAATTGTAGTTGACTGAAGCGTTGAAAGTTCTTTCGCTTGAGGACCTACCTTGTTCAATGAAAATGTATCTTTCATTTTCGTCGATATTTTATATGACCTCGTAAAGCACCTTTTGCCATTATTGGATAGCATTTGAAAGGTTAAAAATAAACCCACATTCCGCTGCAAAATCAATCCAATCTTTTCTTCGAAAAGCATCCATCAATATAATCTTATGCTATGTTTCCACCTAAGGTTTATCTCAGTTTAGATTAAATAAATCTTTTTGGTGTTTCCACCGCACAAAAAGATTTAAAAAAGATTAAATCTGACAACACTTTCAAAAATGCAAATGGCGCTTCAATTCTTCTTAAGAAGTGCGAAAGAGACAGAATGTTTTATTCGTATCAAACCATGTTAAAATAGGTTAGTTCGATTTGTAAAATTTTTTGTCCTAGAAAGATTTAATAAGATTAATTTCTAATCTCCAAGATTAACGAAATATATTTGTATGGTAACTCTTCAAGATTTAAAGAAGATTTGAGGTAAATCTTATTAAATCTCAGGTTAGCGTTGGGTAGAAATGTAGCATTAGACAGTCGACAATCCTGCATATCTCTTACTCTCACCAAAAAATCAGCACTAAGCCCAAGCGTAGAAACATAGAGGGTGGACAGTCCCGTCTCTAAATGGTACATATATTTTGGTGAATTTGCTGGTAATAAAAAATATATTGTCAGGAAAAAGCGCAGGATTTAGCATTCACTGAAATAAGCTTATTTTTGAAAATTTTCTTTCAGTTTGAATATATGGCAGGTATGAACATGTACATATATTCTTTGACCACCTTTCGCCATACTTCCTCTGCTCTACTCGCGAAGTTTTACCTAAACCATTTTGCAAAATCATTACCCTTGATTTTTCAGTATTAACTTCAAAGCCCTATTGTACACAATAGTCCAATAACCTATTTATCATTAATTATAGAGAAGCCGGGGTATCCTCTAATATAACAATATCATACGCATACACTATGACCTTTATCTTTCGATTACTATACTCCACGCCACCGCAGGGAAGTTATTTGGCCAAGTCGTCGATAGATAGTGCAAAAAGCAATGGACTAAGATTGCAGCCCTGTCGTACTACACGATTTATTTCAATACTAGAAGATGTTTTAGTGCCAGTTTTGATCATTCTGTTTGTTTGTTCATATATTTTTCTAATGCACTTCCAAATTTAGATGATATACCAAGGATATTTATATAACTTATAGAACAGGGCTTTTCTTGGTTTATTGTACCGAACGGTGCCTTTAAGTTCACGTAAAATGCGTACAATTTATTAGTTTGGCATAATTTTGACTGTGCTAAGCATCCGAGAACAAATATGCTATCCAGTGTTGAATATCTTTTGCGAGACCCGTTCACAGTAAGTACCGCTCTCGTATTCCATTTTCTCTCCTACTACTCCAAAAGCCTACGATTGGTTCTTGCGAGTTATGTGACGAAGCTAAACCACCGAAGAAGATGGTTTAGCGAAGCAACAACAAACAGATTCTTTTTTTTTTGTAATTTTTTCCACAGTAATTTCAGTAAATTCTGAAGAATATAAGGCAAAATGTTATTTATAAATTATAAATGGTTTGGTTTATTTTTAAAAACTTTCTTTGTTGTTGGAGCCCCAATTTTCACGTTTTTCTTTTTTTTTTTTTAAATTGAATTTTCCATAACAATAAAAATTAATGTTGGTAGACATAAACAACAGAATTCTTGAAGTTTTAATCCGTCGAAACTCATTCGAAAAAACCCAAGCTTGCGAAACTTGGTGATAATTTCAAAATACGAACCGCGATTTTGCGTAAACGTCACTCAACTATTCCACGATTTCATTTTGTGGTTAATGGGAAATTCGAGCCAATGGCTTAGCTCTTATCCGGTGATATAAATAAATCTTGGAATAAGCGTTTTTTATTGATAGCGGTGATAGCGATTATTTGTGATATTTCTCACAAATTTTGAAATAATGTGACTTGGGAATTTTTCTGACCGATAAGCAGTAGTTTGGAAGGATAATGCAAGTTATTTGAAAACTATGCAGATGATAGTTTTTTTGGCAAAAACAAAAAAACGGGGTAGTGTAGTGATAAAAGCAGCATTAACCGCACCCATACACCGTATTCTCTATATGGGCCTATACTCTGCAGCTTGTCCCAATTAATGACCAATAACTGACTCTAGATAACATAGTGACCTTTCAAATGACACATATTTCTTTTTTTTTAAACTACTCAAATGAGGTGCCAAAAACTTTAATAATTTATCAAAAAACATCTATGGAACATCAATTTCAGAAACTTTTTCACTTGTTTTTTTTTGTGATATCTTCATACATATATTTCATTTCCTTCAAAGTTAAACAAAAAAAAAAGAAAATAAGACAAAATGCACAAACGCTACATTAATTGAAATAAATAAATTTCTAACTTTGCATTATAAATAATTCTACTCCGTCAGCCACAAGGCTGATTTGATGCGGTTCATCAGCTTCGACGTCTTTCAGAGCATTTCTATATTCGGCCTTAAAGGCGTTCTTTGGATCTGGTGGCATAGCCATGGCAGCTCCAGACATTTGATTCTGAGTTGTTGGCTTAGTTGTTCTCACCCAAGACTAGCGAATAGATGCTCCTCAAGCCAAAGACATTCAAGAAATACCACGAAGCCGATGAGACCAAAGCTGCATCCAAAGAAGCCAACCACGCTGCAACATCGGTTTGAAGCGCAGTGTCAAGGGAAATTGTACTTTGGTCGTGACGAAGCCAGAGAACATCCAATTGATCCAACCTCCGATTATGACCATAGGCAGCACGTTTGTAAAATTTTATTTTAACCATTTCCGAGAACATTGCTGTGGGATTTGTTGGATTTGCTGCCACACTGGTTTGGGTGCTTTAAAATAACCATATTCCTCGTGATTGAAGAATAAGAGTTTCATGGCATAGAAATGTTCGGTTAGGTATTTGCCATTTTCCCGAAGCAAACGGGCTCGGATCATCGCTTGACTGTCTTGAATTTGACTCAGTTCAACTTGTTTTTGACTCGATATTAGAATGGATATGTAATGGTGGATGATTCCCACGAGGAATGTTATCACAATTATGGGTAAAAATACCCATACTCGAACATTAAGATCGATTAAGAGTTCAGTATCTTTTTTCTTTAGGTTTTTCGGGTTTCAATAAATTTTCTTTAATTCGACGACTATCACCAATATCACCTCACCTACTACCACACTTTTGCTTACGAATAAATGCCAGAGGTTGCTTGATAGGTTATATTGAAATGTGGCTCAAAATATTATATTTTTCTTACACAAAAATTTAAAGGAGTCATTATAAATTCTTCGAATATTCAATGTCGTTGATTTGCACTGAAAAATAGAAGTAGACAGACATTTATTTTTAATATTCCTTTCCACTAAATTCAAAAGAACTACAAATATTTTATAGTTTTTGCATTTCTTAGAAATTTTTGAATATATGTATCTGTATGATATGATGATAAAAAATTAAAAACAAAAATAGATTAAACTGGTTTTAAATTGCATGTTTAAAATAAATTAAATATTCATATAGCTTGTATATACTTTCTATTTAAATACTTTTGCAAAAGCTAAGTTTGCTTTAAGGTATTTTATGATTTTCTAATGAACTATATACAGGGTGCCCGTTAAGGAATGGATAAGCCTGGAATGCCTTATAGTAGACTTTGTGAACGTTCTAAAAACTGAAAGAAAAAATATTTGTTTAAATCATTTCCTCCCGTAATTTGCATTCCAAAACGAATAACTTTTGTTCAAAGAAGTCCAACAGCTATTCAAATTTGTAGAATATTTATACAAACAAGAAATGATGGGATTCATTTACTTGAAGTTGTATCCGAAGGCAAATAAAAATACACTGAACAGAGAAATGCACATATCTTTCATATTCTACTTGGTATACATCATATCTATCAGTATTAAGAAATGTCATAAAGTCTACTATAAGGCATTCTAGCGGCTTAAATATTCTTAACCAGACACCCTGTATATTGCAATAGTGCAAGTGTTTTTCAATAATTATTTATCGACTGTGAATTATTAATTTGTTGCTTGCATTTACTACCATTAGCAATAATCTTGCAATAAAAAAGTTGTTTACTGAAAAAGAAATGATAACTTGTTTTATTTGCAATGAAGTGTAATAAAAAAGCAGTCATATGTACATTATGTAACGAATCAACGATATATACCCTATAATTTGCTGTTTCTTGTTAAAATGCATCGGTTTAGTTGAAGTACAAAATTTCTGTGTCATTTAACTATGTTAAATTTTATGTAATACAAAATTAACAAAAAACATTGGCACAACCTACTTATAATGCTATCTAATTGGTCAGAAAAGGTCACCTAATAATTTGTAATCAAGGCTTAAAGTTTCTCAACGTCACCAGCGATTTTTGGCATCTCGTTTGTGGGAAACTTACAAAACTGTATACCATCCGAAAGATCTCTTGATTGTGATAAAAGGTCAACTATTTTCAATAATTGGTCTGCGATAGAATTTTTTCTATGGATTTTTAAAGTTAGTTTCGAGGTCACAAACAAAGCTTTTGGCACCTCAGTTGAGTCATTTAAAAAAAAAGAACTATTCCATTTAAAAGGTCACTTCAAGGTCTTAAAATGTCCAAAGCCCAATTTGCGACTCCTTTTTTTTTTTGAAAAACAGTCATGCCTTGTATAAAGAAACACAGGAAAAATTAGTTAGTTGTACATATGGTATGGGTAGTACCTCGTGGCTTGATGGTTAGTGCGTAGGACTGTCATGCCGAAGGTGTGGGTTCGATTCCCAGCCGTGCCACCTAAAAACAGAAATGTTTTATTCGAGGTACTGCCTCTTGCGAGGAACTGACAAATCCTCCAAGAGTATACTTGTCATGAAAAAGTGCTTCTCATTTAGCCGTTCGGACTCGGCAAAAAACTGTAGGTCCCCTCCATTCCTGCCAACAAACACGCACACAGGAATGGTTGTGAGTTGTAAGTCACTAGGCCCTGGTTCTCCACGAGCTGTTGCGCCACCCAATTAATTTATTTATTTTTTACATATGGTGGGCCAAAAGTAACTTTCATTTGTAAATACATATGTTATAACATTTTATCTATTAATAAACTCGAACTATTTTGTTTTTGTTTGCTTATGACATAAAGGCTTGGGAAATTTAATATTAAGATTAAGCAAGGCGAAGTGGCTCAACTCTCCATACCGCTCGAGAGGCAGTAAACCCGCTTAACAATTTCCAAACGATGTCATCTATTCAGCTTCTGACTTTTTGCTTTGAGTCTACTTAATGAAGAAGGTCCACATCAATAAACCACTGACATTAAAGGAGCTCAAAGTCAACATTCAAAGAGAAATTACATCTTCAACACTTCAAAATGGTCAAAATGTTATCAAAACAGCCGTGCATGAATTCTAATGGTGGTTACTTAACCGATATAGTTTTCAACACATAATACATACAAATTTCCATAAAATAAACTCACATTTAGAATTTATTTAATTTTACTTGAAAAGTTATTACCAGAAGAAAGGAACTTTTGGCCAACCCTGTACTTATTCTTTTTTTGCTCTCAACAATTAAAATGCTTTTCATCTTATTGCAAATCAATGTTTTTTTTCAAAAGTATTCATATAAATCTCTTATTTTTTTTTGTATTTACAGGTATAACAAATAATCGTCACACAGCCACAGCAACCTCAATTCAAACATTATCAACTTCCTCTAAAATTTTATTTGCATTTGTACTGATTGTTCTGGTAATAATTGGATTTGTAGTCTACTTAGAGCTACGGCATAATGATAGAAACGATACGAAGCGTGAAATTTTATTTGGAAATAACTATGATACAGGAACCTGTAAGTTAATATTTTTTTTGATTTAATTAAAAATAATTGTATTAAAATCCTATACAAATACTACTCTAAATCTTGCTCCAAAAACTCTTTCAAATGGGAATCCAAATTTTACCAATTAAAATATTATTTTAAGTATCTCAGTTCCGAACTTAGGAAATGGACATCTTGTGGTCGATAGAGAACAATGGGGTACATCGGAACAAGCTAAAAATCTTACATATCCTCTTAGCCATCCAATACCGTATGTGATGATAACACACGTTGGTGTGCAGTCAACTCCATGTTTTACCATTTATAAATGTTCAATTAAAATGCGAACCCTTCAAGACTCCTCAATTGCTGAAAAAGGATTGCCTGATATCTCCTCTAATTTCTATGTAAGTTCTCATAACCCTCAAATAGAAGCTTTTACTTGAAGAAAATAAAATAAAATAAAATAATGCTCTCTATATAGGTTGGTAACGATGGAAATATTTATGTTGGACGGGGCTGGGACTATGCCAATACATACGCCAATAAATCACTGTCGGTCACCTTCATGGGTGATTATATTCGTCATATTCCAGATGAGAGACAACTCGATGCAGTAAAATATTTACTTGCCTACGGAATAACCAATAAGCATCTGGCAATCGATTATAAATTGGTGGCACAAAATCAGGTAACATATGCATAAATTTATAGAAACATAGAGAAAGTTTGAAGCTGACGTAAATAATTTCAATTCTATTCATCAGACAAAATCAACACGAAGCCCCGGCTTAAATGTTTATAAGGAAATTATCAAGTGGCCACACTGGTATCCGTGTGGAATGGATGGCAATCCAGGTTGTGGAGTTGAACTTGGCATGTCTGGGACTTGGAATGGCACAATGTAGAAACCTTGAATATGAATTTATTATTTGTATAAATATCAGTGAATAATTATTATTTAAGCGTGATTATAATTTGTAAATATTAGAATAAGTTAGAAATAATGAAACGTACTTTTTGTTTATAAATTCTTTATATGAACTACATACGTGTAGTTAAGCTGTCTACATAAATATTTTGCATTTAAAAATTTCATTAAGGTTCAGATAAATCCTTAAATCAAGGTTTTGTATTTAATTAAACCCCAAACCGACTGATCCTAAACATACACTCTTATGACTTTTATTTGTTTTATTAATACTTAAGTTTTGTTATGTGAATAAAATAAGAATTAAAAATAAAATATGTTATTTTAAATTAAAAAAAAAGTTATTGTATTTTATTTTTTTTATAAAACCAATATTCAATAAGGATAAGAACTCCTTAATAATAATAAAAATTACAATTATTTTGAGCTGGATGTATTGGTACTTTTGTATTTTTATTGATGAGCTTAGTTTCATAATGAACATAAATATTTTTGACGTAAGGATAAGGATGGATTTAAAAGAGGTATCGATGTAGATAAGTTTTAAGGCTTCTTCTACTAAGCGAGATTATAAGAAAGGCTATTTTGTAATTACGAGATTTTGAATGCTAGATTTGAAATTCAAAGAAAAAATGCCGCTAGATCATAATAAAAAGTCAATAAGTTTCAGTACCTGATTATTCATCATAGATTTGTTTTTATGAATTTTCAAAGTTTTTTCAAGGTCACAATTACTGTAAATATCAGACCTCTTATGACCAATGGCATAAATATGGGCTGCCTTGCTAATAGCCCTATGCCCCAGGCCTGAACTGTATTAAATTGATATTTTAAACTTTTGTCGAATTTCTTTCAACCATTCAATTACTTTTTTTAGTTAAAAGGAATATGTAAAAAAAAAGTCCATTATTTATCTTATTGTATGTGTATAGTTGTAAGCAATTTTTTTTTACACTTCAGATTCTTAGTTGTAGTGAGCTTAGAGCAAGCTGCAACCTACTATCAGAGGCTCATCATAAGGGCATGTGTAAGTGGTTAGTAAAAAAGGTAATCTAACACATGCATAATAATATACTAATAAATTAACAAAATTGAACAAAAAATCTATATAATACATAATTAAACAATATACAAAATATATAAGAAGGTTTTATAATACAAATTCTGTATACTACTGAAATAAATCAGCCAAGTAGAAGACTTAGCATTAAGGATTGGACTTGTTGAATTATTGATTCAAAATAGCTTTTTATGGCCTTTAGTCCTACAAATTGGCGTTTCGTTCGGCTTACTCACTTGAACTCATCAGTGACATAGTGAGGGCTTTGTCAGACGCAATTTGTATTAAGTTCAGTTCAACTTACATGAATTTTTCAACGAAAATCCACTGTAAACTATATCCAACAAGATTAGAATTCCTAATCATTAAGCTGGAAGTTTTTTTGCCCGGGGCCAGGCATAGTTTCTATATAAGAAGGTTTTATAATACAAATTCTATATACTACTGAAATAAATCAGCCAAGTAGAAGACTTAGCATTAAGGATTGGACTTGTTGAATTATTGATTCAAAATAGCTTTTTATGGCCTTTAGTCCTACAAATTGGCGTTTCGTTCGGCTTACTCACTTGAACTCATCAGTGACATAGTGAGGGCTTTGTCAGACGCAATTTGTATTAAGTTCAGTTCAACTTACATGAATTTTTCAACGAAAATCCACTGTAAACTATATCCAACAAGATTAGAATTCCTAATCATTAAGCTGGAAGTTTTTTTGCCCGGGGCCAGGCATAGTTTCTATATAAGAAGGTTTTATAATACAAATTCTATATACTACTGAAATAAATCAGCCAAGTAGAAGACTTAGCATTAAGGATTGGACTTGTTGAATTATTGATTCAAAATAGCTTTTTATGGCCTTTAGTCCTACAAATTGGCGTTTCGTTCGGCTTACTCACTTGAACTCATCAGTGACATAGTGAGGGCTTTGTCAGACGCAATTTGTATTAAGTTCAGTTCAACTTACATGAATTTTTCAACGAAAATCCACTGTAAACTATATCCAACAAGATTAGAATTCCTAATCATTAAGCTGGAAGTTTTTTTGCCCGGGGCCAGGCATAGTTTCTATATAAGAAGGTTTTATAATACAAATTCTATATACTACTGAAATAAATCAGCCAAGTAGAAGACTTAGCATTAAGGATTGGACTTGTTGAATTATTGATTCAAAATAGCTTTTTATGGCCTTTAGTCCTACAAATTGGCGTTTCGTTCGGCTTACTCACTTGAACTCATCAGTGACATAGTGAGGGCTTTGTCAGACGCAATTTGTATTAAGTTCAGTTCAACTTACATGAATTTTTCAACGAAAATCCACTGTAAACTATATCCAACAAGATTAGAATTCCTAATCATTAAGCTGGAAGTTTTTTTGCCCGGGGCCAGGCATAGTTTCTATATAAGAAGGTTTTATAATACAAATTCTATATACTACTGAAATAAATCAGCCAAGTAGAAGACTTAGCATTAAGGATTGGACTTGTTGAATTATTGATTCAAAATAGCTTTTTATGGCCTTTAGTCCTACAAATTGGCGTTTCGTTCGGCTTACTCACTTGAACTCATCAGTGACATAGTGAGGGCTTTGTCAGACGCAATTTGTATTAAGTTCAGTTCAACTTACATGAATTTTTCAACGAAAATCCACTGTAAACTATATCCAACAAGATTAGAATTCCTAATCATTAAGCTGGAAGTTTTTTTGCCCGGGGCCAGGCATAGTTTCTATATAAGAAGGTTTTATAATACACATTCTATATACTACTGAAATAAATCAGCCAAGTAGAAGACTTAGCATTAAGGATTGGACTTGTTGAATTATTGATTCAAAATAGCTTTTTATGGCCTTTAGTCCTACAAATTGGCGTTTCGTTCATGTAAGTTGAACTGAACTTAATACAAATTGCGTCTGACAAAGCCCTCACTATGTCACTGATGAGTTCAAGTGAGTAAGCCGAACGAAACGCCAATTTGTAGGACTAAAGGCCATAAAAAGCTATTTTGAATCAATAATTCAACAAGTCCAATCCTTAATGCTAAGTCTTCTACTTGGCTGATTTATTTCAGTAGTATATAGAATTTGTATTATAAAACCTTCTTATATAGAAACTATGCCTGGCCCCGGGCAAAAAAACTTCCAGCTTAATGATTAGGAATTCTAATCTTGTTGGATATAGTTTACAGTGGATTTTCGTTGAAAAATTCATGTAAGTTGAACTGAACTTAATACAAATTGCGTCTGACAAAGCCCTCACTATGTCACTGATGAGTTCAAGTGAGTAAGCCGAACGAAACGCCAATTTGTAGGACTAAAGGCCATAAAAAGCTATTTTGAATCAATAATTCAACAAGTCCAATCCTTAATGCTAAGTCTTCTACTTGGCTGATTTATTTCAGTAGTATATAGAATTTGTATTATAAAACCTTCTTATATAGAAACTATGCCTGGCCCCGGGCAAAAAAACTTCCAGCTTAATGATTAGGAATTCTAATCTTGTTGGATATAGTTTACAGTGGATTTTCGTTGAAAAATTCATGTAAGTTGAACTGAACTTAATACAAATTGCGTCTGACAAAGCCCTCACTATGTCACTGATGAGTTCAAGTGAGTAAGCCGAACGAAACGCCAATTTGTAGGACTAAAGACCATAAAAAGCTATTTTGAATCAATAATTCAACAAGTCCAATCCTTAATGCTAAGTCTTCTACTTGGCTGATTTATTTCAGTAGTATATAGAATTTGTATTATAAAACCTTCTTATATAGAAACTATGCCTGGCCCCGGGCAAAAAAACTTCCAGCTTAATGATTAGGAATTCTAATCTTGTTGGATATAGTTTACAGTGGATTTTCGTTGAAAAATTCATGTAAGTTGAACTGAACTTAATACAAATTGCGTCTGACAAAGCTCTCACTATGTCACTGATGAGTTCAAGTGAGTAAGCCGAACGAAACGCCAATTTGTAGGACTAAAGGCCATAAAAAGCTATTTTGAATCAATATACAAAATATTTAAGTCAAAGTTTCAAGAAGTAAAAACAATCACGACCGTGGAGCACTGGTTCGAAATACTTTCTTTAATCCAATCTTACTTATGTTAAAATCAATAAAGGAGCAGCTTAGTATAGTTTTAGTATACAGCAGTTAGTTATATGGAAACTAACGTGTAAAAGTTCAAATCTTCGCAGGTGGTGAGATCCTCCGCGGTAATTTATGCCAATACAGGCTAATAATTCAGGAGCATCAATTTGGCCATTTATAAGTTGGTGAAGAAATAGTAAATCATTATTAACATGCCTTTGATATAAGGTTTCGACCTGCAGTAGCTGGATCCGATGTTCTTATGGTGGAAGGTTGTACGGATCAGCCCAAGGAAGACCCTTCAGAGCAAAGCGAATGAATTTATGCTGTATTGATTCAATACCGAAAGTTATGTTATATCTTTTTAGATGGTATGTTGGTCTATTACCCCTTTCTTATTTTGTTTTACTTTCAAAATTTCATAAAAGCAAAATGTCATGCATTTAATAAAGGTTCAATTTGATAAAATAAAGTACATTAAAATAAGATAAAATAAAATAAAATAAAATAAAATAAAATAAAATAAAAAAAAATAAAATAAATAAAAATAAAAAAAATAAAATAAAATAAAATAAAAAATAAAAGTAGTTAAAAAAATAAAATAAAAATATAAAAATTAAATAATACAAAATACAAAAAAATTAATTAACAATAAAACCGGCAGCAACACAAATACATAGATATTGGCGTTAAAGGTTTCCACCTTTATCTTTCTCTCTTAAAAATTTGTGATTTAACAACGTAGTAGCTTAATCGATTTCAAATGCCTAACAATACAGATTTACAAAATTTAAAAAAATAAATATTCCAATAACAGTAGTTTACAAAATAAAAAAAATGTCTGTACATTAGGTGCCGCTATTGATTTGAGTCCATTGATCTCAAAAATCGCATTTTCTATGGATAGGTTTCCGAGATACGATTTTTTTATTTTGTTGTTTGTTTTTTTCGAAAGTATAATTAGTATTTGGTCCATATTTTTATTTAGAAGTGAAGAATCTGTTTGCAAAGAATCTTAAATCAAAGAATTTTAAATTTCCAATAAAAATAATTCTCATTTATCCAAGTAGGTCGAGTACCTTTAAGTACAGTTAGCCGAAAACTTAGAAAATATATTTTTTTGGACGAAAATTGAGGTAAAAAATGTATTCTTTTTCGCAGAAGAAAATTATATCACTGAGTTTTTATCTTTCTACCCAAAGCCTGGTCTATTGCAAAGGCATTTACAGACAAAATCTATAGAGAAGTTTTTTTGGTTATGAGGTATGACCGTTTTCGGAAAAGTGCAACAATTCAAATTTTTTAATGTTTCAAATGCATAAAAATACAGAATTACAAAACTAAAAAATAAATACACCAATAATTCACAATTTCTATATTTCAAATTGTTTGCGAATGCCAATTACTTACTTGAGTAATAAAACTTAAAAAAAAAGGTGTTTATTTATATAAATTTAAAAAAGTTATTTCAAAACAATTCACCTACCCGATGTTGAAATTTTAAATGTGCAATCCTATATAATTGAAATCGGTAAGGGCGTTAATGAAATAAAATGCACGACTGGGTCGCACGTACTAGCTCTTATGTTCAAGACACTGTGGGTTTAAGAAAATTGTATATAAAAACATGGAAATTATGAGAGAAAAATGTAGAGAAGCATGAAATACGACATTTAAACTGGATAAAACAACTCTTTTGACAGTTTGAGGTGGAAAAAAAGAATGCCATCTTAATTTTTGATTGAGTATGATTGTATGGGAAAAAAAATTTTAAATCGTTGGAGCGGTTTTAAAAAAAAATTATTTTTATATATAAAATTCTTAAAATATTTTTAAGAATAAATTCTGGTAGGTATGCAAATATGAAGTATACATTTATGTGTATATAAGAACAAAATTTGAAAAGAAATTGTCAACCCGTTTTTGAGATATCGAATTTACAAAAAAAAAATTTGAAAACTTTTTTTAAAAATCCAAAGACTTTTTTTTTGAAAATTTTGATATGCAATATTATTTGTTCTTATCTGAATTTTGTATATAACAAATTCATCTAAATCCGTTTAGCCGATAATGAGAAAATTCAAAATAAAAAAATTCGTTCTTTGACAGGTACTATTAGGTAATAGTTGCTAGGTGTAAAATTTTATAATTGTTGGTAGAAGATCGTACTAATTTAAGTATATGAAAAAAGTTTAATCAAAATGGTAGGAGTCGTTTTTAAGCAAAAAAATATTTTCCTTTGCGGTTTTTTAACTTTTGTATGGTATGGTACCGTTATTTGTTCATAAATGTAATTTTTTTTCTTTCTATAGAGTACTTAGAAACTCTTAAATATCGAGTTTCAAAAAAATCGATAATGTTGTTTTCGAAATATTTGATTTTCCAAAAAAAAGTTTTAAAAATCCAAAAAATATTTTTTCAAAAATTTTGGTACACAAAACTATTTATATTTTTTGAAAAAAAATAATTGAAATCGGTTGTACTGTTTTGAAGAAAATCAGAAATTATAAAAATTCTTTGGGAGGAACGATTAATAACCATTTTTGAAAAATGGCTTTCCACCCAAAGGAAGACTTCCCTAAAATAAATTTATTAAATTTTTTTTAAGAAAAGTTGTCGAGCCATTTTTGAGAAAAATACAATTATGTAAAATTGCTAAAAAAAAATTGTATGGCAGGTACCGTTGTAAAAAAATTAAAAAAACGTAGGCATAATCACCAAAAACCACTATGTACCAAGTTTGAAGAAAATCGATCAAGCCGTTTAGGCTGTAGACGAACAGACAGACAGAAAGACCACAGACAGAATTGTGCCATCCACTTTTTTGGTGTTCTCTATCATCGTAATTATCATGTTTGATTGTTATCTCAAATTTTTTTTTGCACGAATCCAAAACTTGCCTTATAGTACCTATATCGCAAGTGAAAATCGAATATCAATAAGTCTGTTATATGGTAGTGACCATGAACTGTTCATGGTAAACATTTTTTTAACAATAAATACACTATGCCTATGCAGAGTAGTTTACAGGATTTTATCAAAATTGTTAGAGCTTTTTTGAGATAAATAACCTTTTCTTAAAGGTTGTGTTGCAGGTAACATTAATTTTTGAATTAAACAAAATATTTCAATTTTTCCTCTAGGGAAGAAAATCGCTTCAGTTTCTAAGGGTGTGGGGAGAAGCACAGACAGAGACATACAGGCAGATGGACGAAATTGCGGGACACAATTTTTTCTTCTTCATCGTCGTAATGTCTAGTTTGATGAAAACCTCATTTTTCACAAATCCAAAACTTGCCTTCATATATCTGAAGTAATTCAAAATTTAGGTACCTATATTTATGCTAAAGTGGTTCACGAGCTTTTCTCCCAACCCAGAAATGCAATTGAGGGAAACAGTTTACAATGATCTGGGGAGTTTTTTTTACAATGATCTGGAAACACTTTAAAAAACCTTCAATTTAAGCCACAATCATTTACGCGTAGGCAAGTTTTTTAAAGTTTTCTATAATTGGGGTTACTGATAATAATTTTTTCGTAAGGGCTTATCAAGAAATATGATATTCACATAAAAAAAAGGCTGTTACAAGCTTAATTTTAATATTAAAACATTTTCTTTCCAATCCACTTGATACGACTAATATTGGCTATCGTTATCCCATACTAATTTAAATTGTATATAGTAATGGTCCATAGTACTCAACCTTAAACTATTCACTGCATTTCATTTTTCCTACCACTCTTCGTTTCAAGACAAGGTTCGAAAATCAAATATAGTTCTGTAGATTTCGAAGATTTTACAAAAGTGGTTTACCTTGTACTAAGGGGTCCATATTACCCACCAGTTTTTTCGAGTGATGTTTTTGGGTAAAATCATTATTTCTTTTGTATTTTGTTGTGTTAATATTATTTATTTTTAGTTGCTAAAAATTTATTAAAAAAAAAAGTCGTTTTATTTGCTTGCTAAAATAAAATGGTGGTCCATATACCGCCGCCCTTATTCTAAACATAAGCCAGAACAACTATTAAAAAGATTTCCAAATCTTAGATTTTATGTTCAACATAATTTTGTAACTTAAGTTCGCATCTACTCATAGTTTTTAATTTAGATCGAAATCATTTTACGAGTCAAACAAATTAAGTAAAGTAAATTTAAATGTATGGTTTTTTCGTTATTTTTACAGTCACGATGCATCATCTCGTCAGTTTTCTGTTAAAATCTCGTAAGTCTGTTTTGAAAATTTGTTTATAAAACACAAAAAAAAAAACAATTTAAAAAGTAATAAAATGGAATTCTTAGATCGAAAAAGGTTTTAAATCTGTTGATAGAACCAAAAAAAAACACAGTCACGAGACATTAAATTTTTGAATTCAGTAATTTGTTTTGATGTGGAATACATTAAAATGGCATTTTAAGACTTACAAAGTTCTGACAGAAAGCCGACGCACGTCTGTTACAAAATTTAATGTGATATCTTCAAACAAATTCAAATAAAAAGCATCACTAAATTTTAAAACTTTCCAATAATCACCTAATCACTTTTTTAATATCATCCAATTAAACTATTTGAAAAGTATTACATCTTTCACATAAAAAGTATTAATCAGCTTGCAAATTATTTGCTTAAATAGATAGGATATACAGAGTTAATTAATTGTATTGTTGTTATAATAGAATTGTGTGGTCAAGCGTCAAACAATTGTTTTTTTTTCTTTTTTAAACTTAATTAAAGGAATTATTTAAATGGAGTGAAAAAAGCTTGATTTCAACTACATATGTATGAAGTATATTTAAACTTTAACAAATGTGGCACATAAAAGTAACGTTTTGCATAACAAAACCACAGAAAAGTAAGTGAATTTTTGTTTGTTTATTGTGAAATAAATATATAAAGGGTGATTTTTTAGCTGGTTTGGTTTTGGCAACACTGACTTTGACAGCTGACGTGTGTTTAGTACCTTGTGTCACTGTCAAACAGCTTCAGTTTGGTTTGCAATTTAACCATGGATCGTCTTACAAATGAACAACGCTTGCAAATTATTGAATTTTACTATCAAAATTCGTGCTCGGTTCGAAATGTTCATCGCGCGCTGCTTCTGTTCAGCGATGAGGCTCATTTTTGGTTGAATGGGTACGTAAATAAGCATAATTGCCGCATTTGGAGTGAAGATCAGCCAGAAGCATTGCAACAGCTACCAATGCATCCCGAAAAAGCCACTGTTTGGTGCGGTTTATGGGCCGGCGGCATTATTGGGCCATATTTCTTCAAAGATGATGCGAATCGCAGCGTTACTGTCAATGGTGAACGCTACCGAGCGATGATAACAAACTTTTTTTTGCCCGAAATGGAAGTTCTTGACTTGCATGATATGTGGTTTCAACAAGACGGTGCCACATGCCACACAGCACGCGAAACAATGGCGCAATTGCGAGGTGAGTTTGGTGAACAGTTAATTTCACGTTTCGGGCCGGTCAATTGGCCGCCTAGATCGTGCGATTTGACACCATTAGATTATTTTTTGTGGGGGTATGTCAAGGCTAATGTCTATAGGGACAAACCCGCTTCGATTGACGCACTGGAAGCCAACATCCATGCATTCATTCGTGAGATACCGGCCGATATGTGTGAAAGAGTATGCCAAAATTGGACTCAGCGGATGGGCTACCTGAGACGCAGCCGCGGTCAACATTTGCATGAAATTATCTTTAAACATTAAATTGCAAGGTTCAAACTATCGATTCAAATAAATATTTCATTCATTTTTTCGAATTTTTTGTGTTTTTTTTTTTTTTTAAGTTCTAAACCTCTTAAAAAATCACCCGTTATAAATTATATGCACATTTGCACATTGGTAAATACATATGTACATTCCAAGAAAAAAAAAAAAAAAAAAAAAAACGATTTGAATACACAAAATTGCAGGTTGATCAACTTTGGTTCTTCATTTCATATTCTGCAACATACTTGTGCCATTACGTCTAAGGCTAAATTGGCAAGAAACATGTGATAAAGATAGTTTGTGTATAATGGTAATGTACATATACACCAAAAAGCATTATTTAGGTATTTTAATGTAAAACATACTGTGATATTCTTCACCCATTTCTTTTTGATGATTCCATGATTTTAAATACAGAAAACTCGACACAGCTACTTAAAAATAGCCCAAGAAAGAAAAAAACAGACAAACTTAAAACAGAAAATGGCGCAAAAATGGTCAAAGTAGTTCAACTGGTCAGCCATAGAAAATATAAAATCACTGGTCAAAGTTTTTGAAGGTCATGCAACGTGATTTTTCATTTGCTGGGCATTTGCAAAAAAAGGATACCGTATGAAAAGCCACTAGATCTCCATCTCCATGAAAGGTCAACTTGTTTAAATAGATAATTGGTCAGCAATGTCTGTTTTTTCTTCTTATGATTTTTTTAAAATATTTTACAAAGTTACAGAACAAAATTTTGGCACCTGATATGGGTAAATGGTAGTACCTCGTGGCGTGATGGTTAGTGCGTAGGACTGTCATGCCGAAGGTGTGGGTTCGATTCCCAGCCGTGCCACCTAAAAGCAGAAATGTTTTATCCGAGGTACTGCCTCTTGCGAGGAACTGACAAATCCTCCAAGAGTATTACTTGTCATGAAAAAGTGCTTCTCAGTTAGCCGTTCGGACTCGGCAAAAAACTGTAGGTCCCCTCCATTCCTGCCAACAACACGCACACAGGTATGGTTGTGAGTTGTAAGTCACTAGGCCCTGGTTCTCCATGAGCTGTTGCGCCACCCAATTTATTTATTTTTATGGGTAAATAAAAGCTAAATACAAGAGCGCCATCTATTTGGGCTTTTTCATGATTTTTTAATTTTATTTTAATTTTTCTAGGTCACGGTTTTTTTTCAATGAAATCGCTTTAAAAAGTCAATAAGGGTATTCATGCAACAGCGTAAACTCGTCGTAAATATCGTGAAGTTGTAAACTTCGTAAATCTGTCAAATTTTCTATACAAATATTGACAGAATTACGAAGTTTAAAAGTTTACAACGTTTACGACGACTTTACGCTGAATACCCTTAATATGTTTCAGTAATTGGTTGGCTATACAAAAAAATTTCTTGATCACATTAAATTAATATGACCTAAAAATTTCTTTCTGACCCAAAAGATGGCATACTTGCTTTACAAATACCCCATAAATGGGGTGCCAAGATCCCAGAGTCCAGTTTTGGGCGATTTTTTGCTTTTTTAGTTCCATTTTGTAATATTTGAGTTTGGATGATATTACAACAAATGGAGAAAATCACGTGATTTTTGTGATAGATTACTGAAACAGATTTTTCAAAATTTTAATATCAAGTGTACTTAAAAATATGGTGATTTATTTTTGGCAATATGCATTTCCTTTTCAAGACTGCGAACATTTTTCATTGTAAAAGAATGGCCCCATTTTCGGCTTGCAAGTAGTTAAATATGTACATATATTTAAAGTATGAGGCCATTTTTATAATAAAATTTTAACCACTTGTACCATAAAAAACCAAAACTACCGTACATTTTTGGTTGTTGTTGTTTTTCATATAAATTCTTAGGCAGTTCTTCATTTCTTGCTTGCGGCAATTTTTCTTTGACTCAAAATTTAATGTAGTCCTCCAATATCGTAAGCAGTTTTGATTAAACCGCATTTTTGGTTTTTGTCAAGAAATTCACATTATACGAATATGGAAATATCGTATTAACGATTTTTGAGACAACTATCTTGTTTTTATAAATATTTTCTAATACATAATTTCGAATAAAAGATGTAATACATTTTTTTAAAACTGTTTTCGTTAATTTTATTTAAAAAATTGCATTCAAATTAAGAACATCAAAGCCTGATTTTGATTTTTAAGGGTCACAATTGGTGCTATAACATATCGTCGTCGTTCAATGAAAACCGATATATTTAAACGAATATAAACACTTTAGTTCTGTGAAAGGTGTCTAAATCTAATGTTGGTCTATTTCTAAGGGAAAATTCCAATAAATCAAACATATTCAATTTCTGGTTGGCAAAAATCCATACAAAAGTACAGGTGTCTCAAAATAAAACAAAATGGCCTTTGGGAGTTTTCACTGAACGACGATGATATGTCATATTTTTTCGCATGAAATTTCATTGATTAAGGTATATTCAACTTAAGATAGGTAAATAGTTTTAGCGCGATACAAATTGAGGAAAAGTTAATAAATGTTAGGTTGTTTATAATTTTGCGTCACTGATAGAATCAAAGTCAAGTTGCCTACATTTAAGGAAGCTATTTCTCTGAGTGTATATTGAAATTGAAAGCATTGTAAAGATACAGTTGTGGGAGGTTTGTCTTCTCCATCGTTACGAAATAAGTGACTACCAATACTCAGACATAAAACTATATTAAAATTTTCCATACCAATATTAAATCTCATAAAAAAAATAATTAACACACATATAATCAAAATCGAATTGTGACACATGCATATGACTGAGTTAAGCTCTATTTTAAAGTTGACGTAAATGCCTCTGTTTCTGTGTCTGTACCATCATCATCATCATCATGCCAGAATCGCATGCTGATAATACCAATATCGTCAAATGCAACCTTATTTCAACTTCGGAGCTGGAAAACTTTGTTGCGGCACATGTTTGGCAATTATCATAATATTGCAAACTGGGTATCAATTATAACATTGTTCATGATATCTTCTAGAGGCGAATGAACGAAAAGCTTTTAATTCTGCGAAACAAAAGATATGAGACATCGATTACATTTTAGAAGTTAATATTAAATCTGGAAGAAATGCAATTACAATGAAGTTGGATATTGAATAAATTAAGCAACTGGTTCAGTTTACTAGGAAGTCTTGAGAGAATTATGAAATAATACATATATATTTATAAAAAAATCTTTTGAATTCAAGTTTAACTATCAAGTTGGGGCAGGTTAAACTTTTGAACAACAATTATAACAATTAAAAATGAATTGACGTATAAGAAGAAAATAACAATTGCAATCGTTTATAATACCTTTTTCTTTTTGTTCTTTAGTAATCTATGAGCTAGCAACGTTTTCGAGAAGTCATTTTAGTATAGCTGGCTTTTTTTATATATGTATATGTTCGCTTTGACTCCCAGATTTGGACTTAGAGAATTTTTTTTTTTAAATTTTGAGGGTTTAAATATCTTTTAAAATTCTGGCTAACAAATATTTTTAACATCTCTTTCCACTGAAATGATTAAAAAGTTTTTTAAAGATTACCTGATTTCCAACACAAAAAATGTCTAAAATTAAAAGTAAATTTATTCATTAGATCTTACTCTAGATGACTAAGATATCCTATGTAGGTACATTAAAATTTTGGTGAACCTTTTATAAACTGTAGCCCCCAGACTTTCATTTTTCTTGAAAACTGTTAACAATGAACATGAGTTTTTCTCTTGTGTAGAGCTCCATTTTTACTAACCCTTAACTGTGTCATTTGTTTAAAGGCTGCCAACACTACTTCACTAAATGATTTGTAGTATCTACGTAGCCATTCTAATTTATTAAAAATAAATATTTTTTTTTTGAAATAGAAGCGTTTTCAGTGGTATCCCTCTTCTTTTTCCCAAGGGCAACTCAAAATTGATTGTGATCATGTGTTCAGGAAACAATTATTACTCATAAACGATGAGTTGCTCGCAGTGGTTTTGAAAAAATCGCAAAAAACGCTCAGCTGGGTAGAGATACTACTATTATTTTATTCATGTTGACCTTTGTATTAAGTTCACACGATATCCTGCATAGGAGAGCCTATTTCAATGTTATAATTACATGCGAACCAGGATAAACTTTAAACAAGAATTGGTGGTGCAAGGTCATGGAAAACCAGGGCCTAGATGCCTAGTGACTTACTACTCTTAGGCCTGGCACCCATCAGACAACTTTTAGTTGCTTGCCCCAGCAACTTTTTGTTGCTCCCGATCCAAGTACATTGGGTTACATGGGAGAGCGCCCACTAGGCAACTAAGTTGCTTGAAGTGGCTCGCGGAACTTTTTGCCGGCAACTTTAAGTTGCTTGCCCCCGCCCACTGAGCAAGTTTTTTGTCGGCAACTTTATCTATCAAAAATGGCCGTGTTCAAAGATTATACATTTCATGTTGATTTTCAGATTTCTGAATTTTCTAATCCCCTGATTGGCCAGCTTTCAGATGTCATATATATTTTTATGGAAGCTGGCCAGTAGAAATCGAGGACAATTCATAAATCTGACTGAAATTGTATGCATAGATAAGATACCAAAATGGCTTCCTGAAAGAATGAGACAAAGCCATTTTTGCAAGCGCAAAAGCAAACAAGCCGCCTACAAAATAAATGAAATTCAAATTCACTGCGAATCAATTATAGTTTTGAATTTTTTTTTTTTAGTATTTTAGATAGAGCCTGTTCTCAATCCATTAAGTAGTAAAAATTGTATGATCCGAGGATCTCTTTATGTTAAATAAATGAATGTTTAAATAAATATCTGAAATTAACAAGTAAATACATTATGATTTTGAATAAAAATAAAAATAATATTCTTCTGTTTAAGTGGACCGAATGAATTAAGTTCAAATAAGGAATTTTAAGTGAGCTCTACTCCATATATTGCGTTTCACCCATAGTACTACAGTTGGGCTCATCAGTTAGAAGCTGTTGTACCCTTCTAAAACGCAAATTTTGGTCGATGTTTACCGACTCATATAGAAATCACAGCATGAATACACTGTGAATTCTTTTTATACATTTCAATTAATTTATTTTGCTATTTATTGACGTCAAATTGGGGACCAAGCACTAAAAAAAAGCAAAATGGTGGGAAAAGTCAACATACAAAAACAAACACAAGTGTCGACTTCCAAAAAGTTGCTTGGAAGTTTCCTAGTGGGCAATGGCCAGCAACTTTAGTTGCTCGGAATTTCCAGCAACTAAAAGTTGTCCAGTGGGCGCCAGACCTTAACCATTCCCGTTTTCATGTTGTTTGTAAGAATAGAGGGGTGCTACAATTTGTTGCCGAGGCCAAACGTTAAAGAAGTGAAGTACTTTTTCATGACAAGGGGAGGATTTCATGAGATATCAATCACTTTACGGCAAGATGCAGTACCCCTCAAAAACATTTTAGGTCTTAACTTAGAACTTTAATACTCGGAGGGGCACTTTAGTGGTCGGAAGAAAACAAGCGAATATGAGTTAAGCATATGACACGGCTATAATTGCGGATAGGAATGGTTCTTGAAGTTTCGTTCAACTTTACTTTCGGAAGTGAGGTGCACTCCAGATCAGATGCTGGGAATCGATCCCCATATAGAGCATAGAATAGAGTTCGAGCTATCAGAGCTCTCTGATACTGATATAATTTTGAAACACATCTAAGCACTGAACTGTCTGTCATACAATTTCGATGCGTTCAACGCATCAAAATCTAATACCGACTTTAAATTTTCATCTGACAGCTGGCCAATCAAAAACTCGACAAATTCAAAAAATATGAACTGGAATTGATGTGTTGAACGCACTCAGAAAGAGTGAAGTTGGCTGCGCTCAGCTATTTGCTCCATTCACTCGGTCTTTTTATTCAGAGCTCATGAGCTCTGAATTAAAAAAAAAGAAACACAAGTTGAGTGCTCTAAGATCTTTTTGGACAACTCAGCGCTATGTTCAGAGCTAAAGGCCACTTTACACGATAATAGAAGTCATATGACCTGTCATTATATTTTCTGTATGATTTCTCAAATAAGTTTTCATTTCAAGTCAAGTAAAACGGTTATCATTTTTTTTTTGTTTACACGTCTTTACTTCGCATTTGATTTTCTGCATGATTATCTGTCAAATCCAAAAAAAAAAAAGGAAAAAAGTCATAAACAAATAAATTTTTTAATGGCAAAATTAAGAATATTTTTGTTTTCAATGCTCTGAATTCTCTATTTTCAATAAAAACAACAAATTCCGTTTGACTTCTCAAATGGAATTAGCTGCAGCTCTAATGTCAAAAAAGTCATATGATTTTTGCTTTTGAGAAGTCAAGTGAGATCTATGAGTGCGTTCAGACGATTTGGTGTGATTTTTCTGACAGGTCATATGAGAAGTCATCTATAAGAAGACTTCTATAATCGTGTAAAGTGGCCTTAAGAAAGGAGGACGCCTATGATACATAAACAGTTTTTAATCAATCGGTTTTGTTGTAAAATTTAAATTTATAGGATGCAATATTTAAATAACGCAACCTTGGTTGAAAAAAACACTGTTGTCTTATTGTAATTTTATGTTGAAATAACATCATATCTGAGTGATTGTACTATAATATCGTCCCCAGATTGCAAAAACTAGGTAGCTCAATTTTCAGTTTTTTAAATATCTCGGCAAAAACGGTATTATTTAGTACAGTTTTCAAGATTTGTCGTCCAATTTTTTTCTATTCTAGACAATTATAGAATATTTCTGAACTGTAAGAAACATAAAAATAAGACTTTCCCTCGTTCTCTTGTAGTAAGGCATCTACGAACGTTACTATCTGTAATAAGGGGACGATATGATAAAAAGAAAACACGAGTTTAATAAGTTTTTCTGATACATTGTTATTATCCATGTTTTTTTCAACTTTGAAACACCATGGGAAACCCATGAACCAATAAATTTTATCAGCACTTCGACCTTTAAGGTACCTGTCCTCTGTCCAAAATTTGATCAAACCTAATATTATTTTTAGAATAAAATATTATCTACTGGACTTTTTTGGCAACTTGTAAGTATAAAGTAAAATTTTAAGGTACAACTTCTTGTCAACGTTTGCTGGCGTGACTTTGTTATTTTTAAAATTTGATTGAGTGGATAAACATTGCCAAAATAAATTTTGAACAAATAATTATTGCAAGAATTCTTTTATTGTGGATAAATGATTATAGTCTACATGTAAAAATCAAAATGTCTCTAAGTCCTTGAGAATCCAAGTAAGTAAACAAATATATTTTCGTAAGTTTTTTATTCTTTTTTTTCAGATATTTTTCTGAATTTTTAATTAATACCTACGTAAATTTAGTGTCTCATAGGAAACTAAAATGATGTCTGTATTTTCATTACACCTACTATTTAAAGTAATTAACACCCTAACTCAAACAGCAAGACTCAATATTTTAAAAAATATCCATTTCTGATAATAAAACTTGATACTAAACAAAAATAAATAAAATCGTATGTATGCCCAAAAAGATAATCTGCTTTAAAAAAGTTTCGATTAAACTGAAAATTGATACAAACTTACAAATTTAAGTGCATGTATAACATTTACCGTTAAGATATTATGAGCGATACGACCGATTTTATAGGTAATAATATTTCTTTATAATTATTTTGAACTGCCAACACCTATCCTTGTTTATTCCTTATGATGTGGTGAAAGGAAATTCCGCGCCAATTTCTGTGTCAGAATTTTTCCCAAATTTTGACAATTTTTTGGGTATTTTGACTGGACTCAGAACTAAAGCTTTAAAGTTATGTCCACATTGAAAGGCTTAAACCAGCTTACTTACTAGTTGCCATACTTAAGTTTTTTATTGGAAATGTCAATATACTATATTTTCATCAACATCAATTTCAATGCAAATTGTTTTTTTTTTTTTGTTTTTAAAGCTAAAAATAGATTATATTGCCTGGCAAATTCCCACTTATTGGAATCATAAAACGCCCATATACGAGTTAATCTAACTTCTAACAACAATCTCTATGTGCAAGGAATTGGTAAAGATAGGTATATTATTATAGGTACCTGTTTACCAAATTGATGTCGATGTACAAAGTCAACAGCTTTTTTTTATATCTTTCACCTGCATATTTTTAGTGACGAGTTTGAAAAAGCTCATCGAATAACGAATGAAATACCTACACATACCTTTATTGATGTTAATTCCAGTGAGCTCAAGCTTTTTGTTTTACTTTTGTCATTCTTTACAGATCCCCGGCCTACAAGTACGCTCAAATGATTTACTAAATTAATTCGAGTTTAGTTGATCGTGACAAACCACTGCTGGTGCTGAGTAACACGCAAGTTAGTGATGCATTTAAAGATACTCTTCTTTAGCTCTAACATAAATATAAAAACTTAAAGCTTTTGCATATGTATTTGAGAGCTTTATATCTGCTACAAGATTAATGAAAATCTCGTTATTTGTGATAAAGTCATTTCATTTTTGTTATTTTACTCCATTCAGAAAGTATCTGGAATTCCCAAACGCAGTGGAAAAAGCGGAAGAACTAGGAAATTTTTTTCCACCGGTATAGAAAATAATAAAAAGAAAACAAAACAAAACAATAAACATGAACATATTATCAAATATTTATAGTGCTTCGGGTTGAATTTTTGTTTATATAGTTTAGCCTTGACTTGGCAGAAGATTCATTTGGATTCATTCCTTTAGACAGAAAAGTACGCTCGAATTAAGAGTCGTTCGTTTAATAAGTCTTATCAGTTGATGAGATTAGATTTTGTTATAGTTTTTTTTTTCTAATTAATTTAAAGATAATATGATGTGATTTAATATACATAAATGTATGTAATATCGAACTAATTTAATAAGTGCTCATAATAGAATGACAAATAAAGTATATGTGAATGAGGTTAACATTCCACCACATCAATCTGACTTGAATACCTCACCTCAGACAATGTCAAAATCCAACCTTTGTGCAACAATAAATATTGAAAACATTATACAAATCAATCAAAATGGAAAATTAGCAGCAACAACAAAGGTGCATGAAAACAAACCACCACCATCCTCGCCAACCCCATCATTACGCAGTACAAGTATATCGATTTCATCGATTGAATCCGACGCAGTATCGAGTATAATCGACTCAGATATCGATGAGTTTGAGGACTCTAAAACTGGGTGCATGTTGAAAAAACTTGGCACCCAAACTGCTTTGCCATCGCCATCACTAGAAAACCATCACCAAATTCCAAATTTAAATTCAGAAATTGGAGTTCTAATTAGTCAACAAATTGAGCGGGATGTCGGAAGCTCATCGAATGGACCACAAATCGCTAGTTTATCGATAGATAATTCAACTGATGTGACTTTTGGTAGTAAGAGGTATCTGCACGGACCTGTGACAATACAACAGATATTGGTTGAAAAACCAACAACACAGAATTTAGGAAAACCTAATCCTGCTTTTGAATGTTCAAATGACTGTTCGAACAATAATACACAAAGAAAGTCCTCCGAATGTGGTGAGTTTTTGCTAAGCTATATTTAGATTAAGAGGTTTGTGTGAACTGTTATCAAACACTTTTAGACATTTCACAAGGAAATACATACATTATTGTGAATTTTATGACTTTATTATTTATAGTATTTATGTTGATTTGTTGTAGCTAGGAACGCACTTGCTATTTTCTGCCGAGGCGAGTAAGAAAACGGTCCAAACTCTGTATAATTTCTTGGTTGCATGTGGTGTTCATTAACATTTAAGCTCCTGTTTTATTTTTTGTGACTTAATAATCGTGTTACTTAAATCGCAAGTGCGCTCCTAACCACAAGTTCGTTTTACTGAAGTGCTTTCTAGGTACTTGAAGTGTTTGAAAAAACTGACCTATTTTCAAGTTCATATGGCCCTTGCCATTCCACGCTATGATATTTTTGGATTTGGTTGGACATTATGACGTAAGAAATCGTTTTGGGTGATATAACATTCCGTTTGGGGTTTTTGAATCTTTTCTTTGAAAATTATGTGATACAGTAGATGCCGGATATCAGAAATACAAAAAATGCAAAGAATTCCTTCCTTATATCCGTGTTTTTTTATACAAAAAATATAGGAAAGAAAACTTCTTTTATCAGATAAACGCATTATAAGAAGGAAAATTTTCTTTAAATACCATTAAATCATTTAAAACAAGTTTCCAAAGCACTCATACAAAAATTAAATATCTTGTAAAGGGTGTTTTTAGGTCAATCTGGCAATACTTTTTTCGGAGTTGGTCTTTTTGACAGCTTTCACTTGATTTATGCTTAGTTTGGTTTGCTATTTCATAACAAATAGACCAACTCCTGAACAGGGTTTGCAAATCGTGTAAGTTTATTACCAATATAATGGTTCGGTTCGTGCGCTGTGATGAAAAGTGATACAAAATGAAGCCGACCATAATCAAACATGCTTGACAAACAGGAATCAATCACCCAACAAACATGCATCAAACATCCATCAAACATCCATCAAACTTCCATCAAACATCCATCAAACATCCATCAAAAATTCATCAAACATCCATCAAAAATGGATTCACCAACAAACGCCACAGACCAAAGAACAGTCTTAATAGTGGACTTCTCCAGGTAAATCCAAGCCAAAGAAAGCCAATTACTGACAAGCAAGGTGATGGCGACAATTTTTGGGGATGCGCAGGATGTCATCCATATCGATAACCTTGAGACAGGAAAGACGATTACGATGCTGACCTATTCGAGCGTTTCAACGCTGATTTAAGGAGAAAAAGACCCCATTTGGCGAGAAAAAAAAAGTTCTTTTTCAACAAGACAACGCTCTTGCGCACAAGTCGGCAGCCACCATGGCAAAATTGCATGACTTAAAGTACGAGTTACTCCCCCATCCAGCTTATTCTCCGGAATTAGCCCCCCTGCGACTATTTCTTATTTCCCAATATGAGCAAATGGCTCGGTGGAAAAAAATTTAGCTTGAAAGCTGAGGTTATTCAAGAAATAAGTGAATATTTTAATGCTTTCGAAAAAACCTATTTTTTGGAGGGAGTCAAGAAAATAGAAAATCGTTGGATGAAGTGTTTTTCTAAAGTTCTATAGTTTTTTTCCATAGTTTTTTTTTCTGAAAAGAGCATTCTTTCTTTCACTTTTCAGGGAATTATATTTATCTGTCCGTGATTTCAAAGAAATATTTTTGGCTTGACTTCTGAGATCTCGAATGCAAAAATCTCTTAATAAGATATAAAAATCTTGAATGCAATCATTTCGAACGAAAAAAGTTTTGAATATTTAAAAATCACGAATTATATGATACAAACAATATTTTTTTTATCAAAATCAACTAGTATCTACGAGTACAAGTATGTTATCTACAAAAAACCACAAAAAGTTCATTTTAAGGCTAGATCCTAGAATGGCTTAGTATTGTTTTTGGTATTCAAAATCGCACGTTTGTACTAAGCCATTCGGGATTTTGGCATTCGGGACTCTGCCATTTGGGATTCTGGCATTCCAGATTTCAGCCATTCGGGTATTTATCCATTCGAGATTTCTTCATACATCTTCAATTTTATTTTTCGGATCTTTAAAATTAAAGTCCGTGGACTTAAATCTTAAAGAAAATGACAGAGTATCGTTTCCCATTTTTTAATAAATGAATTGACGTGCATGTGTCTCTAACACAATATTCTGAAAACCGGTATTTTCAACCCCTCATCCAGATTTTTGTGTTCGATGTCAAGATGCATGCACCTAGGCACAGACCCACATACTCATTTTTTGGTTATGCGTTCAACCCAAACATTTGCAGCCAGCTCAGACTATAAAGCAGTGTCCTCATTATGCCGATCAACATTGTTGGTTTACATTTGTCTATCAACATGCTGGTGTGTACGTGTCAGTGTTGACGTGAAGACTGTCATTTGTGTTTAAATTATTATTTTATAATTTGTGTACGTTTTTTTCATCAATCATACAAATAAATTCTCTGACTAGCGAAATAAAACGAATAGCTTCCAATTGTGTTCATAAACACCGCCAGACTTAAAAATTATTGTTCTGTTGAACAACATTGTTGAATGCTACCCATTCCAGTAGGGTTGCGTTCGGGTCAACAAATGTTGGGACAATATTGTTGGTCAGCACGTCCTCATTTGATTAACACTGTTGATTCACTCAAATCAACATAATGTGAACGCTGCTTAAGGATAACAAGAATTATGGGAACAAAAAAATTTAAGAATTTTAACATATTTTTCTCGTAAATTTTGCACTTACAAAAGTATCAGTTTGCGGAGAGTCGCCCAGTAGCCTTAGTTACCTAAATATTTGTTTGCTTTTTATGTTTGTTTTTAATTGTTTTGAATTTAACAGTTAACTTTTTTGTTTGGTCATTGTGTACACTTATTATCAGTTCATTAGCTTGAAGTTTGAGGTAGGTCACGCTTGTGTGATTTCAATAAAATTATTATTATTTTATGAAGTACTTTAAGGCCTTGGGAAATAAATTTAATTTGATTCTAATGAACATACAAACATATTTTAATAACTGTTTAAAGACAATACTTATAGATAGTAGAATATAATAAACCTTTGTTAATCTTATCAGATAAATTTTGATAGATATATTCATTGATTAGTATGTAGAAACCGAATAAAAGATATCGATGCTCTTAAAATTAATAAACATAATGACGCAAAATTTTAAACAGTCCGTTGCTTAGGGCTTAGCTTGATACTAGTTAATAATCTTCTAAATATGTATTAATTTACTAGCGCACTCAACTTTTTAACTACATTTCACTAACTAGTATTATACTAACTCCATTTTATTAAAAACAGTTCATCTGAACACGTCCGAACAGTGACAGTATTACAAAGGTCAAAGTGACAACCTACACAATTTTTAATTTCCAAAACGGTGTTCACTTGAAGTAAATTCTTTGTTTGGTTTAGTCTCGGGTTTAAATAGAGTTTGTAAGAAACTCTGTGTTGATTGTGCTTCCATTGTTATTGGGTTTGATACTCATCAAGGCTCTTGTCATCTGCTCTATGATGGTTTTGTTATTTGTGAAGAGTTTTTGTTGAAATTATTGTAGATGCTTGCAACTAAGATGAAAAGAAAGTCGACCGTAAAGAACAGGAAGATATGAAACTCGTGTCTATTACAAATGGAATAAACTTCTATAAAACGGCATTTAATTCGTGAGCGTCCTGAGCTCAGTACAATTTTTAGAGAAAAAAAGTACAATTCATCTCTTTGAAATACAATTTCCAAGAATATTTCTTTGGAGGAAAATGGCAGATGTAATGGACAGCAAATGTTACATTACAATGTTAGCGCACTTAAAAAGGTATGAAGAGTAACCGGAAGACTTAAGGTGGAACTAGAATAGGTGGAAGCTTTTGCTCTCCGAAACGTCAATTTCACAAGTGAACCATAATGCACTTAAGAGATTGAAAGCGAACAAAAAAAAAATTGTTTATTCAATGTTCATTTTCTCATACTTATTCACAGCACAGAGTGATATTTTACGAAACCACTAAAATTCGATGTGATATAAATTAATTAAAAGAAAATTTTAGATTTGACTTCACTCATTCATTCATCAAACAGAAAAAAAAAAGTTGAAAACTATGCACCAAGCGCCAAGTTCTTGTTAGTTTGCCTCCACCATTTTGATTTTGCATTTGCCCACTTACGAAAGAGCAGTCGTTGAGCGCTCTCACGTCTGGCGGCAAAAGTTAATGAAAACTAAACGAAAAGTTCCACTTCGCAATTATGTGCACGTCATATAAATTTCTTGTTTTCGCTCGATTTCGTACGACCACTTAAGTTGGCTGCCCACTATTATAGTTCTACCTTTAAGAAAATACGGGGAAATAATATTGTTGATGAGTACCTCCTATTTCAAGCAAAACCTCCCCTCTTTTTAAAAAGAACACAATCAAACCAACAACTAACAAATCAAGCAGCTTCCGAAATAATATCTGAAATAAAATTCCATCAGTTAAAACTATGAAACTATTTAATATTTAAATACCAAAAAAAAGTTTTCATGTAAAACTAAATTAAATACAAAAATTTAAGAAAATTTAACGACTTTATAAACTTATGCTACATTTCCAGCTTACGCTAATCTGAGATTTAATAAGATTTACCTCAAATCTTCTTTAAATCTCGAAGATTTGCAATACAAATTTATTTCGTAAATCTTGAAGATTTGAAATTAAATCTTATTAAATCTTCCCAGGACAAATACTTTTACAAATCGAACTAACCTATTCCAATATGGCGCTGAAGGATTCATCCATTCATTCTATCTCATTTCCCCTTTATAAAAAAAAATGAAACACCATTTGCATTTTTAAAAGTACTGTCAAAGTAAATCTTTTTGTGCGCGGTTGAAACACTTATTAGATTATTTAAATCTGCACTGAGATAAACCTTTGGTGGAAATGGAAACATAGCATTCCACACTGTACTATTGACTCAATCGTAAAATTTAAGTGAACTTGCTCAGTCAGTTTATTGAGAAGTATTTGTTCATCAGTCATAGTTAAGACAGTACAACGCCTGTCGAGTCTGTTAGTTATGTATAAAACTGTTTTATTATTTCCATGATTTTTTATTTAAACGTTCATTCAAGATAATTGACTGAACTTTTAAATAAAAAAAAAGATTTAATGTACTGTGTTATTTATAATCAATTGTCATCATTTCAAATGATTACAATAAACTGAATGCAATCATTTGGGAACGTATTGGATATTATTTGCGTACCAACTATTGCATTCTCTGTATTAGTAGGGGAGCCCACGTTGCTAAATGTGGATTTACTCGAGCGTCGTTTGGACCTAATGGATTTTGAAGATTTGATGAAAGAGAGAAAAAAATGTTAGTAAAGTATACCGTTTCATCAGTGGGGGGAGCATCTACAGGTGTTTAAAAATGTTAAAAAAAACAGTCACATGGACATATTCGAGCGCGTCAGATATTAATACTGTATATGGCCTTGGTCGTTCTAATAACGGTAGTATGTTAATCTCCCTGCTTGCGTGGTGGGGGTGGCTGTATGGGAGCGTTGAAATTGAAAAACAAATGGATTTACTCGAGCGCGTCAGATTTTAAGAGGGGATGTTAAGTGACCCCCAAGGATGCTCACATTCAAAAGACTGACGATTCAGATGTGACGCAAGCTTGCGGCAGCTCCTTGAAAATGCAAACAAAAATCGCCATTTTGGAATACTCGAGCGCGTCAGATTTTGATATATATATGGTTCAACTTGATGTCCTACATGTGCTGAACCTTAATCTGACAATTATCTGAAGGGGTTTTCTTAATCTGACGATTTGAAAAGAAGAAAAATTAGTATTCAAGATTTTTTTTAATCACTGGGGAGAGTATCATAACTTGGGCGCCAAAAATTGAAAATGGATTTTTGTAGAAGGGTTAAATATGTACAAGCATTTTTTAGTATGGGAGGGGGTCTTTGTCACCCCATTTAGGAGGTAGAGGTGATTTTCGAAAAAAAAGACTTTAATGGAAAAATTAATATTTAAAATCAACAAAAATACTTAAAATGCAAAACAATAACGGTTTTAAAAGCCAGAATTCTGTTCTTTAATCCTACATTTAAATTAAATTATTTGTGTCAATAGTTTTCAAAATATTTGCATTTTAACTGATGTTGATAAAAAAACGCAAACAATAATTTTTAGATCAATTGTTCTAAAAATTGTGTGGTGAAAACTAAATTTTGAATCGAACACAAAAAACCGGAAGCTTTTATGTCTTCTAGTTTCTAAGAAAATTAATCTGAGCATTGGCCACAAAAAGAAAATTTAGTTTTTCGTTTTACAATTTTGAGAACAATTGATCCAAAAATTTTTGTTTGCGTTTTTTTATCAAAATTTTGAGCTTAAATGAAAACTATTGACACAAATAATTCATTTTAAATGTTGGATTAAGAACAGATTTTTGGCTTTTAAAAAGTTACTGTTTTATATTTGAAATTTTTTCGTTATTTTTTAATATTTGTTTTTTCATTTAAGTCGTTTTCTGTTTTAAATCGCCTCTACCTCCTAAACGGGGCGAGAAAAACGACAGATTATACTTTTCCCGTCATCCTAAAATTATATACTTTACAATAACAAAAATTCAACCGCACTCGAGAATGTCCAGGTGATGATTTTTTTTGCAAGTTTGTAACCCTCCCATTACCTTAGGTCACGCTCAAATCGTCAGATTATTGAAATACACATAGGCCAGGAAAAATGGGTTCCGAGGTTGAAAAAATTAATTCATGAAATATTAAAATCGGAATCGACGCAGAATTGCAACCTCTATAACATATCCAAAGTCCCCCAAAATCCCCGCATTGGCTTTTTGTGTAGATGCATTTGAAGAGGTGCAGACGGGGAGAATTTGGAGGTCTAGCAAACTAAAATATTTGTTTGGGTAAAATCTAATCATATGATACATGCTTTAAGGGTAGTTTTTAACGCTGAATCTAATGAAACCAAATTCAAAATGATACAACCACCCAAAAAGAAGTTATAGTCCTTTTTATGTAATGATGACTTTTTTTCAGGTACAACAGGTAAAATATTACCGAAAACCCTTTGAAAATAACGGTATGTTAATGAAACTTGGAATGAATGTTTCATTTGTCATAGGAACTAAGAATCAATTGAGTCCCTACAAATATCCATGGTGAAAGGGTGTTTTTTTAAGGGGGAGGGGCAAGTGTAGAATCTTAACCATAACACCCACGAAAAAACTCTTACACTCATGAAGTTTGCCAAAATTATATAATTTGTCACGGCAACCAACAATCAAAATAGTCCTCATAAATATATTTGTTCTGGGGTTTTTGTATTAAAGAGAAGGAAAATCTGGGAAGAAGTTGGAAGATTTTAGCCAAAATTCCGATTTGGTGTAATTGAGGTATATACACAAAGTATGGTATATGATTTAAGGGTATTTTTTATCGCTGAATCTAATAAAAGCAAAACTAAAATGATACAAGCACCTTTAACTAAGTTATGGCCCTTTTCAAGCAAAAATTAATTTTAGAAATCGTATTTTCCGTAGAACAAGTCAAAAGTTAGCAGTCACCAAAAACACTATTAGAACAAAGATATTTGTATGGACTATTTTGATTCTTGGTTGCCATGAAAAGTTTAATATTTTTGGCAAGTTTCATGAGTGTAAGAGTCTTTACGTGGGTGTTATGGTTAACATTCTTTGTTGCCCCTCCCCCTTAAAAATAACACCCTTTCACCATGGATATTTTTAGGGACTCTCTTGATTCTTAGTTTCTATGACAAATAAAACATTCATTCCAAGTTTCATTAACATACCGTTATTTTCAAAGGGTTTTCGGTAATATTTTACCTGTTGTACCTGAAAAAAAAGTCATCATTACATAAAAAGAACTATAACTTCTTTTTGGGTGGTTGTATTATTTTGAATTTGGTTTCATTAGATTCAGCGTTAAAAACTACCCTTAAAGCATGTATCATATGATTAGATTTTACCCAAACAAATATTTTAGTTTGATAGACCTCCAAATTCTCCCCGTCTGCACCACTTCAAATGCATCTACACAAAAAGCCAATGCAGGGATTTTGGGGGACTTTAGATATGTTATAGAGGTTGCAATTCTGCATCGATTCCAATTTTAATATTTCATGAATTAATTTTTTCAAGGTTCCCCATACGATTTGTGCTATTTTTCCTGGTCTAACACTTTTCAGCATGTAATTAACCTACCCTATCTTAATCTGACGCGCTCGAGTATTTCGAGCTATCGAATTTTTTTTACTTATCTGACAACCTGCCCTAGGCACCCGGCCCTACATAGAGGACTGATATATGGTGGAGGTACTCAGCAGGGTGCAAGGTACCCTATCAATCTGACGCGCTCGAGTAAATCCCTAAATCCCTTAGTGATCTCCCCTACTATATTCTTTCATCTATGTATGTATATTCATTTGCATTCATAAATTAAATAAAACGTTGACGTTGTTTAGTAATGCATTTGTTTTACAACTTTTGAATTTTGTTCACACTTGTTTGTTGACAAATTCATTGGGTATAGTCATTTTCTAGTCATTAAAAGTTCAATCAAAACCAACGAAGTAGTGCATGTTATTTCTAACCACATTTTGTCTGTTATTAATCACGTTATTAATCCCAGCAAAAGCGGCGGATCAAGAAATATGACGTCTTTGTGGGTGCTTTCTTTCTTTTTTTTATACATATGATGTCAAAATGAGAATTTTAGAATTTAAGTCACAAATTTGCGTCACTTAATATCATGTTTACATTTGGCATTAATAAATAAAATGGCAGTTCACTATTTAAATAATTTCGTCGTTAAAATTTGTTCAGATCCAACTGTGTGAGACGTCATAAGTAGCCCAGTGGGATTATTATTAAATAACATTAACCCAAATCATTGAAATTAATGAATTTTAAATGAAGATATCTGATGTGTGAGAGTACATACATATTTGTTTAACAGGTTGTTTAGATACCTATTTATATTTTGATGGTTAATCTTTTTTTATTTATTTTTTTTTTTGTTTTTTTTTTTTTTGTTAACCAGGTACGACTTTCAAAAGCGTTGAATTGAAAGTTGTATGAAAATCTGTTGACGAAGTTGTAAACAAAACTAAAAATAATATCTGAGAGTAAAGATTACTCATATCCAGCTAAGCATTTTGGTTTATTAAGGAAATTTCAAAGCACTTCACATCAAGTTCTCCAGATATAGATTCTCGTATAATCATTTTAAAAGTACGTAAATCGGCCACGTACTTCCTCGTGTCATGATGGTTAGTGCGTAGGACTGACATGCAGAAGGTGTGGGTTCGATTCCCAACCGTGCCACCTTAAAACGGAAATGTTTTATCTGGGGTACTGCCTCTTGAGAGGAACTGACAAATCCTCCAAGAGTATACTTGTCATGAATAAGTGCTGCTCATCAAGGGCGTAGCAGCATTTCGATCAGGGGGGGGGGGTGGCAGACACATTCAAATTATAAAACCTAGATTTCTATTCTGATATTGCCGAGCTAAGAAGAAAACGTATCTACATGAGGATGGTCGTTATGTGGGTTTTTTTGAGTTTTTATAAATAGATGGGCCTAAATCAGCTTTCCGAAATGCTAAAAAACATTACTGTAAGTATTACCGTTGGTTTTATTTATTTAAGTAAGTAATTTTTTTCTATTTTATGCAATTACAGTAGACGCTGGTAAGCGACCACCGTTTGGTTCTGATGAATAAAAAAAATACCGTTTTTCACTTAGAATTTTTAATTTTTTAAACGGTCCGGTGGAGCGAACTATACACTCAAATGGTCTCAGATTCCGTGATATGTGATCCGCGGAGCATATCTAGGGAGGGGTGAAAATCTATTTCGGCTAAAACGATTATCTTCGAAGTTGCATTCATATTTTTTTTCGATGCACTGTTTCTCGCAAATGCCCCAGTTGTGGACTGCAAGACCTTGATTTTTGAATAGCCTTTAATGAAGCTTTCGACGGCTATACTTCTTTTTTTGCTATCACTCAAACCCAAAATCTGTGGGCTCTCGGTCTATTTCTAATATGTATTATGTAGATATTTTGTTGAGAAAAAGACACTGATAAAATAAAAGTTCAACATCTCGAATAATTTTCTAGTGTTAAGGGTTTGTTATTCATCAGCAAAAAATATGTGAAAGATATTTTGATTTTTCAGGGGGGGGCAACTGCTCCCCCTTCCGTATACCCTTGCTGCTCATTAAGCCGTTCGGGCTCAGCAAAAAACTGTAGGTCCCCTCCATTCCTGCCATAACAACGCGCGCACTGGAATGGTTGAGAGTTGTTAGTCACTAGGCCCTGGTTCTCCACGAGCTGTTGCGCCACCCAATTTATTTATTTTCTTTATAATTGGGCCAAGAGAAAGTTCAAAGGACAGCTTAAATAATATACATACATATATTTCTTAGTAATTTTCCTCCATACCTGTACCTACAGAATAATTTGAACATTTCCTTAATGAAAACACATACATATATTCATTAATTGGTTTTAATTTTGATATATGTACATATGTACCTAGAATTTTGATATACAAGTTTGATGTACTTGTTCACTGACAGAGTCATTCAAGGAACAATTTAAAATAATTTGTATGCATACAACGTTTTCAATATAATTTAACTTATATTTCTTAATAATCAAGTTCATTCTAATGTTAAATAAAATGCTCAACCACGTTGCAAGTTCTTGCTCTTATAGCTCAATTTAATTTAAAGTCTTAATTAATTTACGTTTTAGTTTGACACAAGATGAAACACTCAAAGCAAGTATGACATCTGTCGGACATTTTTACTCAGAAACTGTCATTGATTTAGGCAAGTTCAACTTTCATTTTTTAAGAAAATGAAATACGACAGTAACTATTAAGTGTTCATTGTTTCAAGAAAAGTTGAAAAAACTGCATTAAAGTTAAATTATAGTTCATTAACGTCACGCTTTGAATAGGCTGTCTTTAATCTTACATCAATGTAATGAACTAATGGCGAGTGACTAAACATACAATTTAAATGAAGGCTTAATGGAGCAATGGCTCAAAGTGGTTTTAGCTTAAACAACAATCTTAATGCAAAGAGAATAAATTAGATCTTAGTGTTTAGTTATAAAAGAAAAAAAAGTCCACAACTTGACTAAATTCTAAATTCAGTATCTTATGTTTAAAATAAAAATGTTCCGCATACACCACCGAGCACTAGTCATACTGACATAGGATTACACATTTTTTAAATTGAAGTTTAATTTTAATGCATCTATTTTTAGCTAAAAAAACAAGTTTGTATATTTTTGTAAAAAGAAGTGACGATGACCAATTTATATTGGTAAAAAAATATTTGTTTGCAAACAAATCGCTCATATGCTTAGAGAACTAAGTATAACATTGTGATTAAGGCCTTTCTGCTGATACGAAACTTAAATATTAAAGTGACAGCTTAGGCAGAGGGAAAAGTAGAACATAACCTTCTTAAGTAGAACCTAGATACTTAAGTTTTGTATCAGCAAACGGGTCTAAGATGTTTTGTTCTTTTTTTTATTATACATCATAAATCGATATCTCTACGTAATTTCAAACAAGAGCGCATTACACTGTGTAACAAAAGTTTTTTGACGTTGAATTTTTCTTAGTTTCTGTTTCTTTTCGAGCACTGTTTGGGTACTCCTACTCATTCTTTCTAGCTGTTAGCTTTAAGGAAACAGCACTGTGAAATGTGTAGGATGCTGGATGTCACCAAAACTACATCTTTTTTTTTACTATTGTTTAAATTGTTTTTAGGGAAAACATAGTAAGTTAAAGGCTAAAAACACATCGAATTGATCGAAACCTTTTATTATGACTTACTGAGTGAACAGAATAGAGTGCTGCAATTGGGACTGAAGCTGCAGCTTCATTCAAAATTAACATTAGCATTGACCACAAAAAGCCAATTTAGCTTTTCATTTTACAATTTTGAAAAGAAACAAATATTGGTTTAAATTGTTTTTTTTTTTTTTTCATTTCTCTTATCAAAATTTTGAGTTTGCATGCGATTTTTTTAAAAGCTATTGACTTAAATAATTTAGTTTAGATTTAGGATTAAAGAACAGACTTCTGGCTTTCAAAAGCGGTATAGTACTTCATTTTAAGTGTTGCCATTGTTTTTTAATGCTTTTTTTTCATTTCAAGTCATTTTTTTTTAAATTGCCCCTACCTCCTAAACGGGTCGAGATAGACCCCCTCCTCCTGTAGTAAAATGCTTGTTTTTGTCCCCTCTACAGAAAATCGTTATCAATTTTTTGGCGCCAAAGTTATCGTACTCGTGCCTTATTTTACATCTTAAAGCCTGGTCAAACAGAACGCGATCCGGCGATCTTTGTGTCAAATTACAAACAAAATTTGATCGCCGCGATCTTTTTACCCAGTGAAGTATTGATCGTATCGCCCGATCACGTTCTGTTTGACCAGGCCTTTAATGAGAAGTTTGAAGTTCACTTAGAAACTTCAAAAAAGCTGCAAGAGAAAGTTAAAAGCTGCCCAGCTTCATCAGCAGCTGCGTGCGTCATGTTGTGTTCGTATAATCGAATTTGTGTGTATTCAACATTTTGCCTGCTATTCCAGCTGCACCACCAGTTACAAATCTGTCTCTTTCCTGTTCAGGCAGTTAAAGAACAAACAGTTCAAGTTTTGACTGATCCGGTGTGTTTTCAGCCATATGTAATTTACACAATACAACTGTCAGTTGTCCAATTTGGCAGATTTTCTTCCTTAAACATGGTCACATCAATTCAAAATGCCATAAGTTTTTATGAATATGTATAATGGTGCATCGGAATACACTGGAAATGTGCCCGAAAAGAATGAGGAAGTTGAATATTTTTGTCTTGAATTTTTTTATAATTTGCAAAATGATGTCAGCACAATATTTACACGGTGCAATGATTATAGAGCAGAATTATATATCAGGTGTACTTTTCAAGTTTTTGACGAAAAATGGAAAAAAGGTTATGACAAAATGTAACTCGTGTCATTCTGGCATTAGTAAATAGAAATACCATGATTAGAGGTATCTCTTCAAGAGAGGACCGGTAGCCTTGAAAATAGGATGCAAATCTAATATCCTTCAAAGTGTGGGGCACAGGAATAGAGAATTCCGAAGTTCAAAAAAGAACAACAAAATATTTCCACTTCTGAGCACGTGTAGAAGTACCATTATTTTGTCTTTACCGGACATATGTATGATAAGTTATTAAAATTTGAAGTAACAATTCAATCAAGAAAAGTGTGAAAACGCTAACAAATATAGATTTGTGGGTGAAATTCTGAAGCAAAAGCTAACATTTAGGGAGAACTTTACATGTACCAACCACAAAACATCTCCAAAACGTAGATAAACAAACATTTCTTGAAACGTTATTACACAGTGATTTATTGCGGTACAAACGTTTTCTTATATCATTTTCACGAAAAATAAATTTTCAATCGTATTTATAAAGAAACAACAACATTTAAGTTACGTTGGTCTTGTAGCTAAGAGTAAAATTATTTTTGTTTGAAATCAATTGTATTTTGTTTGTAACACAAATCAGAACAGGTCTTGTGATAGTTTTTATTAATTTCAAGTAAAATAGCATATGCATTGTGCAATTTATTAAAATTACTGTCACGTTATACGCGATTATGTATCTGTCACTATTTTGAAAACGTTGGTATTTATTCAAACCATCTTTGTATCATTCAGTAAGATGTGTTTTTCAAATGATGTGCTTTATTTAAAATGTAAATTTTATAAAATATAGTTTTAAACTATTAAATATGTTTGTTTTTCATTTTTTATTAATGTGTGTTTTTTATTTGCATTTTATTCCAGACACACTTAGAGACAATACCTCAGCATCAGAATTTCACAGGAAGAAATTTCTAAACAATAAGGCTATCATATTAACTGCAATAATAGTTGTTTTAACAACCCTTATTGGAATTATTATTATATCAACAATTTTTATATTTGGAAGCAAGGTGCATGAAAGTGAGTGTATTATGTTTGTTTATAGTAATTTTAACAATAAATAATTCATTTCCTTCAGGTGATATTCAAGAATATTCAAATATGATATCAAGAGATGAATGGGTTGCACAGCCACCAAATGTACCATTAGATGATTTAGAAACTCCTGTATCTCGAGTTATTATTGCTCATACATCAACCCAAAACTGCTCAACGAAGGTACATATTTTCAAAATGCATAAACATTACTTTTATTCAATATATATTTAACATGATTTTCTATTATAATTTAATACAGGCCATGTGTATTTTCCGGACAAGATTCATTCAAACTTTCAACATGGAATCAAGATCTTTCGATGACATTCGATATAATTTCCTTGTTGGTGGAGATGGAAATGTTTATGTTGGACGGGGTTGGAATAAAGTTGGTGCCCATACAAAAGGTTATAACGATCAAAGTTTGGGGATAGCTCTTATTGGGACTTTTAATAAATGGACTCCCCCAGAGAAGCAGTTAAATGCCACAATATGGCTACTAAATGAAGGTGTAAGACTGAAAAAACTTGATGCAGATTATAAAGTCTATGGAAGCAGACAGTTGGATTTTACTGATGGTCCAGGTGAAGCGCTATATAAATTAATACAAAAATGGCCAAACTGGTCAAATAATGTGTAATTTTTGCCATTTTTTGATTGATTAAAATGAGAAAAGTATATTTTGAAAAAAAAAGAAATCTAAATTAAGATAGAAGCTTTCAAAATCAACAATTAAATTTAATATAAATAAAACAAACAGTATTTTTGTGATATCTACATAATATTTAAAATAAACACATAAAAAACGATCAATCTTTATTGATTGAGTTATGTAAATTACATTATTTATTGTAATGTTTTTAGTTAAATAGTATCGGAAATTTTACTATTGAAAATTATAAGGAAAAAAAAAAATTGTTCAATGAATTAAAAGAAATTTTTGCTTATTTTAAAGTTTTCTTTTAATATAATTCGTAAATTATAGAATTATCAGCATTGAAATAAAATTTTTATTAGTGATATATAAAAGTCACAAATGAATAAAATATTTTAAATTTTGTGAACATTTTTGATATAAGAAAGTATAATGAGAGAAATACAAATAAATCTTCCCAATAGGTAAGTGTAAAGCCGCGTCCACATTATGTCGAATTGTGTAGATCAACATCGTTGATCAACAGTGTTGAGTAAGTGTAGACGTGTTGATCGACAAAGCCATTCAACATTTGTTGACCCGAACGTAACCCGATTCAAATGGATAGCAATCGACAAAGTTGATCAGCAAATTTCATTTTAATAAAAACATTTGTAGGGTTTTAATTTCATGAACATAATTTATTGGTTTTGTGCGTTATTAATCACATTTTTAATGTTAATAATATCGTTTTAACTTAATTGTTCACAAGAAAAAATAAAAAAAAGTTGGGCACCACCAGGATTCGAGCCCTGAACCCTTCGGTTGCATCCTGACGCATTGATCAGAAAATTCCAAACCACACAAATGTTTGCTACGAAAGTTTTTCACGTACACACTTGCATGTTGATCGACAATGTTAACCAACAATGTTGATCGGCATAGTGTGGACCCACCTTAAGGAAATGGGTAGAACCCATGAGCTTGTGTAGAGTTTAACACGAAATTTTTGAATCATTTATAGCTCCATATTATTGCATTTTCTACAATCTGTTCAAAATTATACTAAAATCAGAAAATTATACAATAATACAACGATAGTTCCAAAAATGTTTTTCATCATATCGTCCGTCAGTCTATTCGGCAGTACGTCTGTACGTCCGCCGTATATCGAGCTAGAGTCTGAGCGGGTGGACCTATTCAAATTTGGTAGAGAGCATTTATATGTCGTTCTCTAGAGAAAGTTCAAACTGTTGTGCTAACTCAACTAGGATGGTTCGCTCCAATATAACGGTTTTGATATTTTTTAATTTTAAACTTGTACCTGTAATAACAAGAGCAATTGAAAAATAAACAGCTTTGCAGTTTTGACAAAAACAAAATTACAACGGAAGTGGAGCGCTTAAATTTTATGCGAAAATTGGTTCATTTTTTGGTTAGGTTTTTCTACATAATTCATTGACGGCTTGCACAATTTTAATCATTTATGCACTCAAATATCTAAAAAAAATATCTGCATCACAGAGGTCAGTGCAAAAACTTGCCTATATTCGTTCTACAGCTGACGAGATTTCTTAAAAATAAGACTAACCCAAAGATTTCTAGCCAGGGGTCCAGGAATCTTGATATTCTTGAAACTTTTACTATATTATTCTTGCCTAAGCTATTTTTAATCACACGAATTGGAGCTAGAGCTAACAAAATAAACTGAAGCTATATGAACTTAACTTTGGCTTTTTTTAAATAGCTATTACTAGAAGACATCTTTTACTTGCTAGTTAAAGCTTGTTTTTTTTAACACGCAGAAACTTAGCTTTTACTTAAAAATCCAAGTTTAAGCTTTCAAGAATATTTGTAAGGAATTATGAAGTTTCATTTTATTTACTTACTTCTTTAAAAACTTACAATAAGATGCAATTATTCGAGAATATTATCGCGATGGTCCGTTTAATTGAACTTACATTGGGTCTTGTGAATAAACAAAAACCTTAAGTTAAAACTTGAATTTTTAAGTTAATACTAGGTTTTGTGTGATTAAGAGATGTCTACTAGTAAAAGCTTTTTTAAAATGACCAAAGCTTATTTCATGTAACTTGTTTTTCTAGCTTAAGCACCATTTTGTGTGATTAAAAATAGCTTTAGCAAGAATATTATATTAAAAGCTAAAAAATATTAATATTCCTGGACCCCTGACTAGAAAGCTTTGACTAGTTCTTTTTATATGAAAACAATAAACATACCTACTTGCCATATAGAGCAAGGAAACAGTTTTGGAAAAACAAAATCCAAAATCCAATTTTTTTGCTTTTCGGCCCTGAAAATAACAGTTTTAACCAAAGTTTCAAAGCTGAAACATGTGAATAAACAAACGAAAGACAAAAAATACTAAGCTTAAGCTAGAATTTCCTAGCTAAAGCTGCTTAGCGTAATCTTTTTGTTGCACATAAAATAAATTTTAAGCTAGAGCTGTCTAGCTTTACCTACTAGTAATAGCTATGACTAGCTAGCTTTAGCTTCTTCCAAAAATAGCGAACAAAAAATCTATGCAAACATTTACGCATGTCAACATTTTTTGAGGTGAAATACAAAATTATTTTTTTGCATGATTGGTTTACAGTTTTATGCAAAAAGAAACCATTGCTGTCATGGAGTGTCATGCGTGCGGGAAAATTGTGTGGTGAATAAAAAATATTTTTTTGTAAGGTCGATTTACACTTCCAAACAAAAAAAAAACTATATCCACCTCACAGCATTATTTGCATGCAAATGATTTTTGAATCCTAAAATAACGTTTTGACTCAATGGGTGGTTTAGGCCAAGGCAAACATTTTTTGCCTTGAATATTATAGAAAATTATGAACAATGCTGTCCAAGTTGCTTTTGAAGTTGCTGTGTCAATCTGTTTGTCCCCTTTCACACGAAGAAACAAGTTGCTGGAGATTTTTTTGACGTTTTCTTTTAATCTCCTTAAAAATCTCTTGTACCTTTCATACGAGGAAACAAATCTCCAGGCAATTTTTGAAATTTCCTTCGAAAGTCTATTGGTTGAACACACGTAAACCTAGATATGAAAGGAAATGTCAAAAAATCTCCTCAAATCCTCGACCGGGGAGATTCTGTTCGCCCCTCTTTCCTCCTGCCCTTCTCACCCTGGAACTAAAAGTTGCTGGCAACTCAGTTTCCTCGTGTGAAAGGGCACTTTCTCGCATAAGTCTGTTCATGTACCTAGGCACTTACATAGAACAGCCAAATTCTACCAAATTTTTCCAAATTTAGGCCAAGGCTGTTTGTATGCGCAAAAAATGTGGTTTGTTGGCACAATAGAACAAGAGAACCTCTTGTTTATACCAAACTCTGAACCAAGAAATTTGCTTGGGCAGAAATTGTAAGTGCGATGTGTTCTTTCATTTGAGAACAACAACACTAAAGCAAAATGGCTGTTTCTTACTTGTAGATCTGTTTTTTTTTTTGGGAAAAGTGTTTCTGTTCCCTTTTTTGACTATTTTTTAAGAAAAGAAAATAGGTTCGTTCGTTGAAGTTGACCCAGGTTTCCTTGACAACCACAAGAATGGTTAAAAAAAACCTGCGGTTTTGACTGTCAAAAAACACCAAAGTGTTCTCATTTGTATTGTTGAGATAAGACAGAAACAATATTTATCTTGAAAATGAATAAAAACAAGCCACAGTTTCCATTTTGTTACTATTAAAGTAAATTTGTGTATTACTTGAATTTCTATTTCAAAAACAAAGGAATTACCTGTAGCACGTGATCAACAAAAAAAAAAATGCTCCAGACCTCATGTCAATTTGACAGTTTATTTTTCACCTCAACTCACCTCAGCAAATAACCTCAGGGCGAGTTCAAGGCGACACGCTTTGGGGCGACCCCAGGGTGACTTCACGGCTCAACGAACAAACCTATTGTGACTTATCTTTGAATTTCTTGTTTTTTTAGTTATTGTGCAGTTCTCTTGGATAAAAAAATAATAAAGACATATTGTTTTTTGTTTACTATTTATTGGCGTTTAAAAAGTGGTAGAAACTATTGGTACTATGCGTTCCACAAAATGTAACAGACTGTCAAATTTAGCCCAGAAAGTACACGCACAAAATTTCTGTCTCTTCATAAACCAAGTAAGGTACAATACAAACAACTTAAATTCAAATTGAAGTTGATATAGTGTAAGCTAGAATTTACTGGTACTAAAATTGTACATCATTTCCATTCTAATTTATGTATAGTTTAACTTATTGTTATTTTTTTTATAAGAAAACTTATTTTAAAAGCTTGGAATTTCCGTTTTAATTGCCACAAAAGCTTATCCTGCACAATAATCTTCTATCTTTTAACGTTTATAAATGGAAAGCCACAAAAAATAGATTAACGAAATGACCGAGGGTGTTTCAACAATGAGATTAATGATCAATTATATGTGGGGAATTGGATTTTTTTTTTATTTGTAGGTATTGTACGTACAGACTTTGCGGTATTTATTTTTGTATATACTCGTATACAAATGTCTGATAAATTGGTAGGTTTATTATTATTTAGTCAAGCTATGATATTAAATTCGATGGAGTCATAATTGTAACACTCAATAGTAGACACCCCCAAAATCCATTGTTTATTTTTATAATCAAAAATGTCTACCCTTCTGATGAAATTAGTTAAGAAAAGATAGTGAATTACCTATTTTGTATTTATTATTGTTTGACTTTATTTTAGATTGTTATGATATCGAACCAGTGAGTGCATGTGACAGTGATGTTTTATTGGTATTTTTTGTTTAAATAAACAGATACTTATGAGTATTTATATGATATGTTTTATCAATTCAAACGGTCTTGGAGCTAATTAAGGAAAGTTATTATTGCAATCAAACAGTCATTGTTTTCACTGTTTTGTACTTGTAGGTTGAACTTTTCATTTATGATTGAAAGAAAAGCAAATTGAAGAAAATAAAAATGTAAATCATGAAGTAATGACTCCAAGAATGCAGTTATGGTAAAAGACTTTAAAAAGACTGCAAAGAATTCAAGAAGTCTCTTATATTGCGCGTTCTTCTTAGTTTAAGTATTTTGACTATTTTCGATAACTGTATTATTAAGGAGCTCAAAATTGCATGGGAAACAAATTTTCAAATAAAAGCCTTGGGAAAAGTATTTCATTATTCATTGCATTCGCAAAGATCTGGGAATATGAATGGCATTTCAATGAATGAAATACTAAAGTATTGCATTCTTTTTATAACTTTGTCTGCCTAAGGCATCGAGTGTTGGACGATAAACAGAAAGGGAGGGCTGATACTGTACTCTTTTTCCGGGTTCTCCCACGAGCTATTACGCTACCTAATATACTTTTTATACAAATGAAGCAGGTAGCAAAATTAATCGATGAATAATCTTCGATTGATAAAAATAAGTCATTAGTCAGAGAGGGTATTCCCAACAAAACAAAATGTTTAATGATTCTACAACTTTGTGGTTTTTTAATTCTAAGATCGAATTTTAGATTTTTTTATTTATTTTACATACAAAATTATGTACAATTTTACAACATACAAACAATATCTTCATTTATTTATAAAAAAGTTAAAGTTTTCTATAGGCGATTAAATTAATAATGTTATTTAACTATTAAATATTATGAAGAGTTTTTCTGATATTTGATAATATGGTGAGTTTTGGTTCTCATGATCTTACATGTTTAGGAAATAAGTAATAACTTCCAAGCTAGCTCGCTCTTTACTTTATATGTACTTACTTGCAATTTATTAAGGTACTATACAGCAGTTTTGGATTTGTGCGGTCAAAACTTCAGGATAACAATCAAACATAACATTATGATGACAGAGAACACGAAAAAAGTGGGTGGCAATACTCTGTCTACCACTGGAGCGATTTTCTTCAAGTTTTGAACATAAGTTTTTTTGTAGTTCCCTACCATGGAAATTGATTGAACGGTACATGCCATACAACCGTTGACCGTATTGTATAATATTCAAGGCAAAAAATGCTTTCCAGTTTCATGTGGTAGGTATCACAATGGACCAACTCATGGTCTAAGTGTCAGTTTTCATAACTGACAGCCTCTTCAACCTTACTTAATCTAAGCCACATATTGAGTTATTTATTCACACTTTATTAATAAACTTTAGGCTGTAGTACCTCGGCATGATGGTTAGTGCGTAGGGCTGTCGAGCCGAATGTGTTCGGCTCCCAGCCGTGCCACCTAAAAACAGAAATGCTTTATCCGAGGTACTGCCTCTTGCGAAGAACTGACAAATCCTCCAAGAGTATACTTTGTCATGAAAAAGTGCTTCTCATTCAGCCGTTCGGACTCGGCAAAAAACTGTAGGTCCCCTCCATTCCTGCCAACAACACGCACACAGGAATGGTTGAGAGTTGTAAGTCACTAAGCCCTGGTTCTCCATGAGCTGTTGCGCCACCCAATTTATTTATAATAAGATATAGGCCTAAAAATGGAAAACAATTACTATTGGATGCACAAACCATTTTCATGCAAATAATGCCTTGAGGTGAATATATTTTTTTTTTTTTTTTGAAGTGTAAACCGACCATCAAAAAAAAAATGTTTGCATTCACCAAACTTTTTTTCGCATGCAAAACAATTGCCAGTCCATTGTTTTGAATCACATTCCATGACAGCAATGGTTTTTATTTTGCATGAAACTGTAAACCAATTATGCAAATAATTAATTTTGCATTTCACCTCAATTATTTTTGACATGCGAGAATATTTGCATAGATTTTTTTGCGCACGTGAACTGTACAATAGGCTTATGCTATGCCTTATGGTGAACTTTTTGATACAAAAATCACCAGAATCTGTTACATCTAGCTGCCTTACATATAACGATTTTTTTTTTCTTCGATTTTCTCATTAACGTCTTCACCGCTTTAAATTTATATTTGTGTTCTAAGACTTCTTTACAATATAAATAATATTACCTACATATAAAAATAAAAAAAGAAAGAAATTTTGGATTCTTAAAAAATATTTTTAACTTCCCATTGGAAGTTTGTCCGGTTTGACGAATCAAAATTTGTTTGACATATCTTCATATTCCGAGCTTCCAAGAATCTAAGTCCATCATTTTTAGAGAGATATCTGTGTTCCTTTCACTTTTGTTCGTTCACCATATATAAAAAAACGACAAAAGACATCGAATTCGGATAGATTTTAATTTATAGATACTAATGTCGTTACGTGCAGAAAGGACTTTAAAAAAAAAACTTAATAAGCGGTTTTTTATTTAAGCAATTTAAAAAAAGACATTGTAAAATTTCATAACTCTTGAATATCTCGTGAAGATGCTATTGACTTCAGGTTAATTTTACTCTAGAATAATGAGGTGTTTAAAAATTGTTTAAAACATAAAAACATATCAAACTAGTTTCTTTTACAAGCAATATTGGCTAATTCAATTTGCGTTTTGGTTAAAACGATTTGTTAATAGTTTAAATTATTTGCGTATACTTTAACTATGTATATTTGCGTTTTGTTTAAATCAAATTGCGATTGGGTTAATTCTATTTGCGTTTGGGTTAAATCTATTTGCTCTTGGGTGAAACTTATTTGCGTTTAGGTTAAACCTATTTGCGATTTGGTTAATTTAATTTGCGAATGCATGTATACAAATAATTTTTTTAGAAATCTGCTCCAATAACAAACACTTGTTAGAAAACTTACAACATTAATGTTGATTTTATGATATAGAACCACTAATAAGATTACGATACAAATGTATAAGAAACTAGGAACTATCATTACATCATTTCAAGGTGGGCGGTTCTATCTATCAGGGTTGTATGTAGGTATGTACAATAAATGTAATGTAAAGTAATAAAAGTTATGTTAAATCACTCGAGCTAAACAAATTGCTCGATTATGATAATTTTTAAATAATAAATTATTCAGAAATTTTTCCCGAAATTATCATAAATGCAATAACAAAGTTGCATAAGTATGCTTAAAGTAATTAATTAATAAAAGAATTTTTGAGTTATTAAATAGATTTATAGCGTTTTAAAATCCTATATAATAAAAATTGTTGTTCTTGATGAATATCTAATTAAAGAAAATTCCAATAGGTCTATCGACTACAACTCTCACCTTCATACATCTAAACCGTTTGAAAGTTTCGAAGATATTTTTTTTAAATGATTTTTGATGTAAATATTTAGATACCTATCCAACCTAAAATAAATTAAACTTTTTTTTTTCTCAAAGAGCTTATTACTTTTTTTTACAAAAAAAAAAATAAACAAGTTTCACCTGAATATAAAGTCGAAAAGTTCATGTATGTATGTATGTATATTCATACACTTAACAGATAAATGATAAAAAAGTATTTAAATATTATTTCTCACAATTGTTTGTATGTTTACAAACAAAAATTTTAAGTGCATGTCCAAGTCTCGCAAGCTTGCTTTTATGTATTTATTTAGGTAAAACTGACAGCCTCGTTTTATTACCGGTAGTCATAACTCATATGGTTCACCTCATGAGAATAAAACCATGTGGATTAGTGCCAAACCAGTGCTATATGGGTGATTCCATAGAAAACGACCCTTTTCGAAAAATCACAAAATATGACTTAGAATTGAAAAATGTACCGTTAGACGGTTTTAAAAGATTGCATGTTTCATTTTTAAAGTGAAATTATCAATAATTTTTTTTATCGCCGCTTAATTCGCAGCTTGAACCACTTTGCAGAATAGGTCTCCAAAAGTCACTTTTGGTTATCAGAAGCTCAAAACCCTATTTTCAATAATTAATTGTTTTACAATTTGAGAACCGGTGGTTATTTGCCCTTATCAGAACTCTAAGCATGTTTTCGTGTCATTAAGGCCCATTTGCTGATACGAAACTTAAATATTTAAGTAGAACATAGGGGCTAATGTGACAGTTTACGCAGAGGAAAAACTAGACCATAAGATTTTTAAGTAGAACATAAATGCTTAAGTATCGTATGAGCAAACGGCTCTTAATTATTCAATAGAAAATACAATTTTAGTTTTTAGGCAGTTGATTCATAAAGTGGTAAGTGTCACGCCCGTAACAAAAAAAACATTATGTTTCATTACTAGAAGAAAAAAATTTGTATCCATTTGATAATTTGGGGAAAAAAGGAGAATACAATGATCTACTGTCAGACAAAATTTCAAAACTTTGAAATTTATACTGACCCCGTATTTGAAATTTTAGGTCTATGTCACGCCCGTAACAGGTTGGCATTTCAAATCATAATCTTTCTGTTTTTCAACTCAATTTTAGTTTTGTTGCTTTTAGATATGAAACTCATGATGTAGGGATATAATTCTAAGAGAATCTACTTTAAATATAAATTTAATCGGCTTTAAGTGAAAGTTTTCCCTATTTCAAAAGAAAATGGAAAAAATCTCATTGAAGTGAGAATTCTTTTCACTTTTCAGTGAGAAAAACTTCATTTTTCTAGAGAAAGTGTACCTGTCATCATCTGAGATTTGATTATGCATCGATGACAGCAATTTCCCGTCAAAATATTGTATATTATATTGTTTTCATGCATACAAATCATACTCGGTCACACCCGTAACGATGACTTGTCACACCCGTAACGTTTTCAAATACAAATTTTGTATAGTTTTTCGTAGTTTTACATCTCATTTCTTAACTGAAACTGAAGATCAATTATCTGGGTTAGTATATGCAAAAGAATGATACACACTTTTCATGCAATATTTTACACCACATGAAAATTAGATATCCTAATCGCAAATCACCAGTTTTCTAAGGTCACACCCGTAACGCAACTAAATTGCATCCTATAACTGAACCACTAATTTGTCATACTTTAATATACTAATTTTTTAAAAGGGCTTCCGGTGTCCTATAGAATAGTAAACTTATTATTTATAAATTGGGAATAGTATGTGAATAATTAATAAATTATATAGTCTCACTGTCACACCCGTAACGATGGAAACACCCATATAGGTACCCTTCTTCTTTTTCCTTATGTCACTTATTTTTCATAAGGCCTGACTCTTTTCCTAACACTGCAGACAAATCGCTGACATGATTCACAATAGTAAATAGCCCCCTGCCGGTCAGAGTGAAAACTTGTATCTTTGATGTTATTGAAATAAACCTCAATAGAAACCTAGATACCTTGCTGATGTTTTTGCGATACGAGTTAAAAGATAACCTCGACCCAGACCCGGAGATAATAAAACGCAGCTAATAAAAGTTTTAAAAAATTCTTGGAACAAATTATTTCCTATATTTGAAGCCGATAGTGAAATGTACAACACAAAATGTTCACACATTCTCGACTTCTTTGTCCTATCACATCAATACCTATGGGCGCAGAATAAAAATTATAATTGAAGAACACTAACACGAGACAGATTATCGCAGTAAATTTAGTTAAAATAAAGCTTATTATTTTTCATAGATTTAAAATTATTTTGCCTTACTAAAAACATACATTTTTTAAAGATTTTACCTCAAATCTATAAACGTTTATAGCCGTTTTCCTTTGGAGGTGGCGAAGTACTTACGAGTAGATGAAAACCTTAATCTAGTACTACCAACTGCACATGCTCTCATGTGCGAGTAGATACATTTTACATGGGAAAGCAGTTTGATGAGTTCCATTGAAAAAAGCTGGCAAAGTACTTGCAAGTACTTTGCCACCTCCAAAGGAAAAGGCCTTATGTAATAAGTCGAAAAGAGAAATAAAATGGGGAAATCAATTGTCAGTGAAAAGAAACAATACACATTAAAAAGCTATTTTGAATCAATAATTCAACAAGTCCAATCCTTAATGCTAAAGTCTTCTACTTGGCTGATTTATTTCAGTAGTATATAGAATTTGTATTATAAAACCTTCTTATATAGAAACTATGCCTGGCCCCGGGCAAAAAAACTTCCAGCTTAATGATTAGGAATTCTAATCTTGTTGGATATAGTTTACAGTGGACTTTCGTTGAAAAATTCATGTAAGTTGAACTGAACTTAAAACAAATTGCGTATGACAAAGCCCTCACTATGTCACTGATGAGTTCAAGTGAGTAAGCCGAACGAAACGCCAATTTGTAGGACTAAAGGCCATAAAAAGCTATTTTGAATACACATTATTGTTAATAAACAAGTTTACAAATATGTAATTAATATTTGAGAAAGGAAATTGCAAAATTTCAAATTTGCAAATTCTTGACATTCTTGAAATTATTTCACACTACCTACAATTATTTGTAAAAAAAAAAAACAGATATCATTATTCATAATGCGCATGTTAATGATAAAAAATGGCGTATGTGATATTTTACTGAGAATCACAAGAACTTATTCAAAAATTATTACAATCAAATGATTCGTTAAATTTTCTGGCAGCAACTACTAGTAAAATTCCAAAAGAAACCATAGCATGAAAAAATTTTCAAGTCTTGCGATAAAAGAGTTTTTTTTTGTAAGTTTACAATAAAAGTTTTAAATAGAATTCATCAGATAACAAACATTTCAGATTCTTCTAGTTCAATAATTTGTATTGCATTTGTTTTTTGTATGGATCCACTACTTGCGCTTAAAAATTATTAATAGATACCAGATACCAGACGTCTCAGAAAGTAAGCACATCCATGAAATTCACCACCACTCAAGCACAAATCAGTTCGTTTTGATCGTTCGCATGGTTCTGTTTAAATCTGTATCCGTGGCTGAGGCTTTTAACTCGCACAATTTTTATTTAAAACATTGTTCTATAATGAGATATTTACAATTATTGTATACCTATTTGTTGTGATTTTGTATTTTTGAAAAAAAAGTAAACAAATATATGAGCTTTTGTTGATATTCAAAGCTTTTAATGCTTCTTTTCTACTTTAAGTGCGCCGCAAATATCGGATAATTGTATCTTCCTGCCGAATTCAACACAAAAGTGATAAATCCGATTTTAAAGTATCGGACTTTGATTTGTTTTGTCCTAAATATTAATTCAATTTGCCGGAAGAACATCACAGCAAGTAACAGATAAAAAACTTAAAACAAAATTGAAAGCCTCCCTATTTAAAATACCTTTCCGAAGTCAGGTTTATTATATACCGACAATTAAAATAGTATCTTAGTGTTTGTGGATTTTATCTGTACACATGAATGGGTGGCATTATCAATAATTCTATGGACATTTTTCGTGATCAGACTTTAGTAACGAACTTGTCACTTATCTGGATGCAAGTTTGCATTGCGTTTCCGTCAAAGTTCATTTTTCAAATTGAATCTATTTAACAAAGAAATATGCAACCCTCAATGCCTTAAAGTGTATATGTGTATAATTTTTGTAATCAATTGCGATATGTATTTGTATTCTTGTTGAATTGTTGAAAATGAATTTCAAAGATGACAAAGTTGATATTCAATCCGATGATAGTGCCGCATCAGCAGATTCGGGAGTGATTTTAAATGACAGATTAATGTCAGATAAAAATTGTTGCAATATAGATATAAGCACAAGTATTGAATGTGATAATAATTCGCTGACAAAAAATTCAACAATAAACATAGAAAATATAATAAACCTTGCTAAAAATGTCAGTCCGACGAATAACAGAGGCTCACCAAAAAAAACCACGCCTTCAAATGGGTCGTCTTCGGCGGCATCTTCCATTCGTAGTACACGCATATCGATAACATCGATACACTCAGATGCATCATCGAGTGTTATCGATTCAGATTGTGATGTTGATGATTGTGAGGACTCAAATGGAAATTATACAATAACGAAGCTAGGACATCAGACTTCATGCCTGCCTGGAAATGGTGTGGATATTCCGAATATTGGAGGCAATGATGGATTGGTGTTATTGCAGCAGCGTGTTGATGTCGAGCATAATATGGACGTTTTAGCAATGGCATCGACATCAATAAGCTGTGGTAGTCCTCAAATGGCTTTTACAAATTCATCTGATATTACAATTGGCCAGAAGAACTATTATCAAGGTCCAGTGACGATACAGCAGTTTTTGATCGAGAGTCGAAATCGAGAAGCTGGTTGCCTGCAGGGAAACGATAATCCTTCCTTTCAGAATGAAAGCCAGAATACGGTGAGAAACCCGTCAGGCGATCATAGTAAGTTTAAATTAAGTTTATAGAAAACCAAAAATTTAGGGCTCCTCCAAACCAAAGCGAAATTTTATCGAATCATTTGCAAAGACAGTTTTTTGTTATTGTTGTTACGAATGATTCGCTATGATTTCGCGTTGATTTGGGTGAGCCTTTATTGTTCTACTCGTATAACGGATGGAGCAGTATTTGTTTGTTCAATTTTAAAACCTTTAGCTATTTATGCCTTAAATTTAAAAACTACCAACTCAAGCATTACCCGGCATCAGGTTATCTGTTTTTTTAAGTTCTTTAAATTTGTACTTGGCTAGAAAATATTAAAAGTGACTTGGTCCAGGTCACTATAAACATTTTCATTTATTAAGTTGCATATTTTTCTATCGTTATCTCTACAAATATGAGTGGAGAAGGAATCTTCATTTAATAAATAAACTAACCAAGCTCTTCAGTTCAAAGGTCAATCTATTTGTGTGCTTTAGAATAATTAAAAAAACAATTGTTTGAAAGTGGAGCGAGACTGTCATTATCATAAATTATAACGATAGCGATGAGGTAGGTATCTCTATGGGAAAATTAACTATCTCTAGCAATCGCTTTTAAGTGTTTCAACACTGATATCGATGCAATTTCAAATTGAAGTTAAATTACCAAATCAGAAATGAAAATATTATTTACAAAATAATTAGTTAATTAGATACTCATCATTTCAATATTCTGTTTCTTGTTCGAATAGGTTTTTTATTTTTCAAACATTTTCAATCCAGGAAAATATGATTTTGTGATTATGATCAGCTAAGAGCTTTTTATGTCCAGTACCAATAATGTATTGAGCTTTCTCTGCCCAGAGTTTTTGTTCAATGTGGATATAAAAAAATGTAAATTTTCATAAATTTTAATTATTTTAAAAGATACGCGTGTGTAAGGTTCAACTTTACTTATATCCAATTTTTATTGGTTCATAAATTGTAAGGTGCAAGAACTTGCATATGTAGCCCAAAGCTTTGTTTTTTGTCTTCGACTTTCATTCTTATCTTTATAAATGACTTTTTCGTTTTTCAGCCACACAAAGTTTATTTTTATAAAACCTGTTTTTGGTACGATTATGATGATTTAGTTAGTCAAATTTGCTGACCTGTTCTGGAAAGAAGATTCAAAATTATTAAGGGGTTTTCAATACAAATAATAATATTTAACTTACTCATGCTAGAACTCGCGCATGCATTCAATTAAACATGGGTTTATCATATAAAATGTGACATGAAGTGACGCAGGAACTTTGTATACTCGTTTGGTTCAAGTTTTAATCACACAAATATTTGCCAAATTGGTGGTGTAGGACAAATGTACTTTTGAGTCTTAGTTCATCTGAAGTGTTTGATGTTTTGGGATTTTGTTTGGGTTTAATTTAGCTTCGAATTTTTTTTTAAACAAATATTAAATGATTTTTTTTTAATCACTTATAAATACTTATAAATGGAAAATAAAATTGGTCATGTCAGCCATAAATTACATCTTTTTGCTCATCTCATTGTCATTATTTGTTGAAATTGGAGTGAAAACTCCAAAAGGGATGTTTACTTTGTCAGCATTTGGCTTACTTTTCCAACTTATTACAAATATCAATCTTTTTTGGATAAAGATGGCATTGTAATTTGATAAAAATGTAATATGTATAGGGCAAAGTCAGGTGATATGGCACCCATTTTCAGTTTTCTTTATAACTCAAAAAGAAAAATGGTTTTTATTTTAAACTTTTATATGTGTTCATATGTGTTCTGAAGTTATTTTTAAACAAACAAATAGGTTGATTACGAAAGCTTTTATAAGAAAACATATTTTTAAAAGAAATTAAAATACCTTAAAAAAACATGTGAAAAAATGGCGGGCGATATGGCACCTGCTAGAGGGTGATATGGACCTAATAATACACTTTTTCGGCTCAAATGTAATAAAAAACAGTCCTAGAAAGTCAATGAAAAAATACCAAAATGTAGTAGTGGGTAAAATGGCACCATTGCAATTTGTGCTAAGCTTAAGGGGTGCCATATCACCCTTTTGATATTACCACTGTTTTTTTTTTCAAATTACTCAGACAAAACAAGTATGGTTATAGCTATAATTAAAAACAAAAAATAAACAAAACACGCATCACTCTTCTTTTTTTCCCGTCCGTTGCTGCACTTTGCTAAGTTATGCACAACAAAAAAAATTGACTCAAATATAGTAACTACTTTTTTATTTTCGGTTGTGGTTTTAAAGTTAAGAAAGCTACTTTAGCTTTAACAGCAATCTGGTATTTTTATTTTTTAAATTAGCAATTAAGTAAGAAATATTTAAAGGGTGCCATATCTCCCATGGTGCCATATTACCCAACTTTACCCTAGTTAATTTCTTGAATCTATTTTGTCTATGTTCTACCAAAACTCACTTAATGTCAAAATCAATATTCTGACATTTCCCCCTCAAACATCCTATAGTATTCCGAATTTAGTTGATTCGAATCTGATTTCAGATTTGGTTTATCACGTCATGTTTTAAGATGGGAAGGGTACAATATCCCGAATGCCAATCCCGAAAGGACTAAATTCCGAATGATAAAAAATCCCGCAAAATTCGCGATTGAATCCCGAATCTCAATACTTTTTTAGTACAATTGCAGTTGAAAGATCAAAGTAATCAAACTGTTTTGTTTTTGTAGGTTACAATCACACTTATTATGATTGACAATTATCAATTTAATAATTGATAAACATTGAAATATGGTATTTTAAAAGTCAATTGACAATCAATAATATTATTGCTCTCCCATCGGTCTACATCATTTTTAATGATCAAAACATTCATCAATCGCGTTGTTAAATATAAAAAATCAATAATTATCAATCATCAACTGATAACTGTTAATCGTAGTATATAGGCTATTGAATAGGTCGGAATATGATGGGTATAAAGGAACAATTACGTGCAATTTAGAAGAACAAATTAAAAATCTTTAATATTACGATTTTATTTACATATGTATGTTGGTTTTTTTTTGTCAACTTCTCCTTCTTAAATTTTCTTATAAAAGTTTTAAACCATGAATTTCGATAGAACATTTTTATTTCCAAACAAAAAGTTTTGAGTATAAAATTGTCAAATTTGGCTTAGTTTCCGAGTTATACCAACAAAATTGAAAAGTTGCATGTGTGACCATTCTCTCAGAAACGCATTGGCAAATTAAGTAGCATTTTCGGTTTTAAACATGCTCAAAAATTAAAACCCTTGCACGTTATTGATCCTTTTTTAAAAATCTTGAATGTGAAAATTTCAAACCAACACAAATTTAGAATGTAAAAATCACGAATTATATAATATTGGAAAAACAGCTTCCTTTACCCATTTTGAATATCAATATCAACAAGTACCAATAAGCAGCAAAAAAACATTGGAAAAAGAATATTTTTAAGGCTAGAATATCGAATGGCTTAGGACTGTTTTTGGTATTCAAAATCACAGTAGGTACTAAGTCATTTGGAATTTTGGCATCCGGTATTTTGGTATTCAGGATTCCGTCATTCGGCATTCTGGCATTCGATATTTAAGCCATTCGTCATTTTGTCCATTTGGAATTTGGCTTTCGGGATATTTTGCTTTTTCGGGATTTTGGAATTCGGGGTTTCGTACCCAACCCCTTTGAGATATTGTTATCTTTAAGTGCAAACAAATGGTTTTGATTTTTTTTTTTAAATTTTCTAATAATTGACACATACCCTCTGAATGTTATATTTGAACACAATATGAGCGGAAGGAGCATTGCGCAGGAAATAACGATGCTCATCTGTCTTAAATACCTGGATATTGTAAAGGGAAGTACACTGCGGTTCATTGAGTAAATGAACTGTAAAGAATCCAAGAATCTCGATTTTTCTAAAGCTTTCAAAAAGTGTAGTAAAATTAAGCAACGAAAGGAGAATGGGCATTTTTGGGCGTTAGCGGCCATTAATGATATTAGTGTCAAATGAAAGGTATGCTACTCAGGAACAACTTTCACTATGGGCGTAACATTGCATTTTATTTAGAAAAGAAGACATTTCATTGTAAATAAATTGCAATTGCATTGAGCAATATTGCATAGTGATTTTATGTTTAGTGTGTGTAATGCTTTATTCTAACTTCATACCGTCTACTGAAAGTGTAGTACTGTGTTTTACAGGGTTTCAGAATATCCCAAGGGCGCATTACGGTTTTAAACAGACCCAGTACATATTTCAACAACTTTTTTATTTTTTTAAATATATTATTTTACTCAGGATTTAAGCCCCATGTTTGAAGACATTAAAGTACCAGATTGACTAATTGGCGCTTTCCAATACATGAAATCGTAAATACATCTGCATTTGTAGGCATAAATAAAGACCACTTAAAACTACTTAAGCAGTTGGCGGGCTATGATTTTCGTAATAATATAAAAATAAATAGACAAAAAGTAACCTTTAAAATCACCACTGGTATTTGGCCTATTTTTGACGAAAACCAAACGGAGAACATTCAATTATACCAGCACACGCTTGACTGAATGCGCTTTTATTATAGACATTATAGACATCCTCTCAAACATTTTTTTAATATTATGAGGATTGTTATATTATGGTTTTATGGTAAATGCTTTAATATTTTATTAATTATGTTATATGGCCATTTTCATATACAAAATATTCTTGAGACTGTCTAGATTTCTTATTCCACTTTCCTTTTCTATTTTTGCATTGGTCAGAAGCAAGAAACTTCGTAAAACTTTATTAAAGTGTTAAAACAAAAATGCATTTTTTTCGGTTTTTAAGTACACCACAATGAAAAAATTTCCACACAGTGATTGTAGGACTAAACCACATCCAAAAATAACAAAACCATTTTTGGCCGCTCACGCCCATGTTTCATACAAATTTGCCCATTCTCCTTTGGTTCATTTGAATAAAAGCAGTTGTGAAATAACTTGCCTTCATTAACATTTCTTGAGAAAACTAGTGCGAAATTATAGTTCAGTAAAAACTTTGATTAAAAATGGGAAGATCAAAAATTTTAAATACAGCCGAGGAAGCAAAAATAGACGTTTACCACGCGGAAGGTTATTCGAACCCCCAAATTGCAAAAAAAACATGGCATTAAGTCTGCTTGGGCCGAAATATCGCTGAATTATATTTAACTGATTACTTTTTTGAGTATTTTTACTAACTTTAAAAAATGTCCCTTACTTTACTTTAAAAAAGGAAATAAAATTTTTGGCCATGAAAGCTGGCCATAACACCGTTAAATACAATTTTTATTTACCTTTATTCAAGTGAACTACAGTTTATGAAAACAAAGTCGGGTAATTAATTCGATATTCGTATCGTACGGCTTAAGAAAGAATCTTTGTGTACTCAAGGATATTACTGGCGAAGATGAAGTTTCAAACATTCCTGGTAAAGTGGGTTTAACAGTGATATTAGTTTAAGTGGGGGGAATACAACTAGCTATCTCTTTAGAGCATTGATTGAAAAAGTAACAATGAAAAAGTTATATTGCTTACAAAATTTATCTTTCGTAACAATTTATCATTTAACAGTCTCTTTAAAGCTATTTTGAATTTTATCCAGAAGCTGCGTATGTAGCTTTGTGCGTTACAAATCTTAACCAGCAATATTGCATCTTTAGCAATATTTGGTAATTTCACAAAATGTTGACAGTAATATATACATATACCAGGTACACCATGTACCTATCCTACATAAAGCCAGAATCAACGCAAGAATCAATCCTTGTAAATAGCATATTCCGCTTTAACCACAGCTCTGAGATTTGAAGTTCTACACGATTATTAATATCCCATTTAACGATGTTGGTTAAATTGGAATTTTATGATTAATCGTTGCTATTTTAAATTTTAAGAATGGGGAATGAATATTAAGAGCTAAAGGTGCTGTCATCGACAAAAAATTGAAGTGAGTTAGTAGTTTCAGACAGATGAGTTGAAGACGGAGCAGAGCCTTGGTGAGCACAAACCCGCGGATTTATTTAACAAAATTCAGAGCTGAAACTATTAAAAAAACTTGGATTTAAAGGTCAAAAGGGGAATCACCAGTGGAATGAACAATAGATCCATTGATACCAAAAGCCCAATGTTAAACTTTATCAAACGTCTTAAGAACATCGAGCGTAATAATCTTCTTTTTTTGAAAACGATGGAAAATTGGTTAAATTTTTCTTGCCTTATGCTCTGTTTCCACAAAAAAGTTTATCCCAGTTCAGATTTAATAAATCTATTTGGCGTTTCCAAAAAAGATTTACTTTGACAGCACTTTTATAAATGCAAATGGTGTTTCATTTTTTCTTATGAAGAGGAAGTGAGATAGAATGTTTCCTTTGTGAAGAACTGAATTCAGTCATGAATGAATCCTTATCAGCGACATACAGGAATAGGTTTGTTCGATTTGTAAATTGTCCTAGAAAGATTCAACAAGATTAAACTCAAATCATCAAGATTGACGACGAAATTTGTGGCAAGAATCCTTCCTTTTACGTTCTGGCTAAGAACGTGTGAATCATTTAGCGACCTTCATTCTGTGTTTTAAAAATGAAATGTTTGTAGATCGACAGCACTTCCAAAAACAATATACAAAGATATTATTTACATTGCACATCATACACACACTATGTACATAGTTGATTGTGATCAATAATTATTGCTTATTTTTTATTTTGGTAGGTGTGAAATTAGTAACTTGAGCTACTACGCGTTTAAAACCGGTTAAGAGAAAAGCAAAGCAAAAGTTGTTCAATAGTTGCTTCTTGCATTATCATGCAATTAAATAAGAAAATGTAGATTTCTCAATATGCTTAGAATTGGCATGGAACCACGAAAAAAACAGGTATTTTTGAATCTGTTTATAGAAATTAAAGGAATGTAGAAAATTAGAATGTCACCAACTGCGTACTAGATTTTTGTTTAAATTAACCGAAAAAATCTACAAAAAATTTAGCTTTATTGTAAAGACCAAATAATCCCAAAACTGTCTAAATATTCAATTAGATATCAATGCATTAAAATTAATTTGTGTATATGTAGATATTTTAGCTTGTCAATGATATTTGTAATAGTATTTCAGAATAAAAAATCTATATTATCAATTTTACACAATTAAGTTTTCTATTTCAACCTTTTTTACATCATAAGTTAGGAGTTAAACTTTCCTATTTTATTTCTTTAATTGCGTATTATTTATCAAAATTCAAGCCCCTAGATAAACCATAAAATTAAGCTCATATGACAAAGTCTTGCATTTTATCAGAGATTTTAAAAGCTTTTTTTTATTCACGAAAAATATTCTGAGAAAATTTTAAAGATGTTGACTTACAAAAACAGGCTATGAAATATTTCCCTTACATTATTGTCTTGAAATATAAAGATAAGCAATATGTGTAGAAAGTAGAACAAAAAGAATTTAGACTCATTAAAGAGTTTATCAATTCTTATCGGGAGTCATCACCAATCAAAGTTGTTTCTTAATTGCAATATTCTTAGCTTAAATGAGGGCCAATATTTTGTGCTATAGTCAACAAAAAGAATATAACGATTTTGATTATTTCCTGTTGGCATTTTTTGACTTTGATAATCAGATAAGATTATTTTGGTAGTAAAACGTTAATTTCATATGAAGAATTGAAACAAATCACATTTTATTGTTAGAAAACATCCTTGGTATAACAATGCCAATGACATACGATTGCCAGAACTGTTCGAAGTAATAAATGAGGCACTCATCATAATATCGGTCTTAGAACCAATACTTTTTTTTTAATTCAAGATAGCGGTAAGCTTGCAAGGGGTTAATGGTCGAAAATTTGGATTTAATTTGCCCCAATACCCATTGGAATATGATTTCATGTGTGCGTGAAAGTAACCTTTCATTAGCCCTGCTTTTAAGTCTATCTTCGCTTGAAAAAAGTAGTATGTTAAATACAACAACAATTTGGTATAACTCCGTATTGTTGTTGTATTTATCATCCTTCGTTTTTCAATTCAATTTGCGATATTAATAATTGGCCCTCTGAAGCTCTTATTAAAGAGTTCACTAATTCAAGAAAAAACAGACAGACGCGAAATGCACCAAAAATCTCATCTCCAAAAAACTTAACAGGATCACCCTCTTCTACCAAAATGTAAGAGGGCTTCGCAGCAAAACCACTGATATATACATGAACTCCCAAGCACTCTCACATGACATCTTTGTTTTGACAGAAACCTGGTTAAATTCTAGTTTCTTGGACACGGAACTTTTTAATCAAGAGTTCTTAGTTTATAGAAAAGATCGTCATGTTGATAAACCAAAAGAAGTGGGAGGCGGTGTTTTAATTGCAGTTCGAAATAAATTTACATCTTCTTCTGTTTCGTTCCCTTTCAATCTGTCTATTGAACTGATTTGCTTAAAATTAACATTGCAGTCCAAGCATTTGTTTATTTTAAATGCATATATTCCTCCAAAAAGTTCGGAGGCAGTTTATGTTGAACTCTCTAAGGCCTTAGACTTTGTTATTGACTTGTCTTGCTCCAACAGCAACATAATACTTCTTGGTGATTTTAACTTACCTCACATAGATTGGGTTCCCTCTGATGACGAATTGTATCAAGAAGCTTCCTTAACTTCTTCTCAAAATGAGTTACTGCTTCTTGATAGAATCATTTCAACTGACTTACAGCAAATAAGCTGTATTAAAAACTCTAAAAATCGAATTCTCGATTTGGTATTTTCTTCGGACGCTATTAGTACTCTGGTTCTAGAATCTAGTTCCGGAATTACTAACATAGATAACTATCATCCTCCTTTGGATATTTTTTTTGACTTGAGTAATCACCTTACTGAAAACAGTAACCCTTATGATTGTTCATATAGTTTTGACTTCAGAAAGGCAAACTTTCAGTTGCTCTCAGATGAAATTGCTAAGTCTGGTATTGAGAATATATCAGTGTCTGGCAATATTGACGAAGCAGTTTTTGAATTTTATTCTATCCTTAACAACTGCATTAACAATACTATCCCTTTAAAAGTATCAAAAAATAGAAACTTTTGCCATTCATGGTATACGAAAGAGCTAAGAGCACTCCGAAATAAAAGAAACAAAGCATGGAAAGTATATTTAAAAACTCTCTCGCCAGTAGACCACAACTCATACATTACCCTTTTTGAAGAATTTAAAACTCTTTCAAAAAATCTATACACTCACCATGTTAACGAAATGGGTAGTTCTCTAAAAGATGACCCAAAGACATTTTGGAGGTTTGTTAATTCGAAAAAAAACTCAGATGGTTATCCGGCTAATTTCATTTATGAAAATTGTTCGCTGAAGGATACCGTTGATATTTGTAACGCTTTTGCGAATAATTTTCGAAATTCTTTTATTGACAAGCCTTTAGATGTTGACGAACATTATTTTAGAAATTTACATACATATGCCCAAACTAGCTGTAATAATATCCCAGTACCCCCGAGTACTGTTTTAGACCTTCTCTCATCATTAAATGATGATTACTCATCTGGTCCAGATGGAATTCCGCCTATAGTATTGAAAAAGTGTAAACATATACTAGTTCAACCCCTTCAATTTTTGTTTGAATTTTCTTTAAGGACAGGCAGTTTTCCCTATTTATGGAAGAAATCGTTTCTTACACCAATCTTTAAAAAGGGCGAAAAAACTGACATCAAAAATTATAGGCCAATAGCAAAGCTCTCTTGCATTCCAAAACTATTCGAACAAGTTGTTTGCGACAGCTTAGCATTTCATACTAAAAATATAATATGTGATCAACAGCATGGTTTTGTGAGAAAAAAATCAACGGTTACAAATCTTCTTACGTTTTTGCATACATGTTCGCTTGCATTAGAAAACGGGAATGAAGTTGATTGTATATACACTGATTTTTCTAAAGCATTTGACCAGCTTAGTCACAACATTATTATATTCAAACTCAAAGCTTTTGGTTTTCCGATTTCTTTTATAGCATGGATAAAATCATACCTTGAGAATAGATCTTACCAAGTAAAATTTAGAAACATCCTTTCAAACTCATTCAATGCTCACTCGGGTGTCCCCCAAGGAAGCCATCTGGGCCCGTTACTTTTCATTCTTGCTATAAATGATGTTGCTTCATGTATACACTTTAGCGATATTCTTATTTATGCTGATGATATGAAAATTTTTAAAACAATACATTCTAGTCCTGACCACATTCTCTTGCAGGCTGATCTTGACAATTTTAATGTTTGGTGTGGGAAGAACGGTCTTTCTCTTAACCCAGTTAAATGTCAAACTATAACTTTCTCTAAAAAACGAGTAGTGAGTGCTTTTGATTATTCCATTTCACAACACACACTCTGTCGTGTTTTTAGATTCAAAGATCTGGGTGTTCACTTTAGTTCTGATCTATGTTTCATAGAACATATTAATTATATTGTAAATAAGGCAAGTTCCATGCTTGGATTTATAAAACGCTGGGCAAAAGAATTTAACGATCCGTATGTTACCCTTTCCTTATACAATTGTTATGTACGACCCCATCTTGAGTACGCCTCTCAAGTATGGGCACCCTTCTACGAAATTCATAAAAGTCGTATTGAAGCAATACAACATAGATTCATTCGTTTTGCCTTGAAAGGTCTACCCTGGGCTGATCCGTATAACCTTCCACCCTATGAACACAGAATTCAGCTTCTGCAACTTCAAACTTTATCTCAAAGGCGTGTCAATAATGATTTGGTATTTTTTCATCAACTTATCAATGGTGAAACTGATGCGCCTGACTTGCTAGCCCATGTAGGAATTAATTACCGAGGAGGATCCCACCACCTGCGAAGATTTGAACTTTTTCACGTTCCATTTCACAGAACAAACTATGGCACACACGAGCCACTCAATCGCATGTGCAAACTTTTTAACTTGAACGCCTCATCTGTTGATTTTAACATGAGTAAAATAGGATTAAAAACATTATATCGAACCAGTGCTCCACTCTCGTTAATGTATTAATTGTTTTAACTTTGTATGTTTAGTTTAAATGTTTTTTTTATATTATATCTAATTTTGTATTTGTTCTAATTTTGTAGTTATGCATGTGCTTGTGTTAGTTTGCTTAATTTTACTAACCACTAACACATGCACTCATGATGAGCCTCTGATTGTAGAATGTAGCTTGCTCTAAGCTCACTACAACAAAGAATCTGAAGTGTAAAAAAAAAAAAAATTTAACAAGCAACTTTTTTCAATGACCCTGAACTTTACAGACGATTTGAGTATCATATTTTGGAATGTCATCAGTTGCGTCAAAATGGTTCGATTTCAAAAATGAAACGGCAATCGATTTGTCATGACAAAATCTTGATACACCTGTTTTTATTTTCTTTCTATTTACCGTAATAATTATTTTAATTATGATAAAAGAAAGTAAGAAGTGCCGAGGAAAAACACGTTGAAAATGTTTGGACTGTCACCAGTGCCGTAAAAGCGCATCGATTTCAAAATTTGAAACAGCAATCACTTTTTCATGACATCATTTCGATACGACATTTTTATTTTTTTTATTTACCACAATAAAAAATGTATGATGAAAAAATTAAGAAGCGCCAAAAAAAAACTTTAAACATTTTTGGACTGTCACCAGCGCCGTAAAAACGCATCGGTGTCAAAAACTGAAACGGAGATCGATACGCCATTTTTTTGTTTTTTATTTACCGTAATAAAAAAGTTATGACGAAAAAAGTAAGAAGTGCTGAGGAAAAACAAGTTGAAAATTTTTGGACTATTACCAGCATCGTAAAAATGCATCGAATTCAAAAATTGAAACGGCAATCACTTTGTCATGACAAAATCTCGATACACCAATTTTTATTTTTTTTTTATTTTCTGCAGAAAAAAGTTATGATGAAAAAAGTAAGAAGTGCCGAGGAAACACACGTTGAAAATTTTTGGACTGTCACCAGCGCCGTAAAAATGCATCGATTTCAAGAATTGAAACGGCAATCACTTTGTCATAACAAAATCTCGATATGCCAATTTTTTTTTATTTACCGCAGTAAAAAAGTTATGATGAAAAAAGTAAGAAGTGCTGAGGAAAAAAACATTGAAAATTTTATTTTTGATTTAAGTAAAAAGATATAGGATGAGCTCACGAGTGGATCTTCGTAAACAGTAAAAAAAACGTCAATTTTCAACTAGTGCTTGAGTAAAAATTTGTTGCATCAGAAAAAAACGTAAACAGATATTTGTTTGCAAATTGCATATACTTTCAGTGAAATTTTGATGAAATTTACGACTAATTGATATTTTTCGAAGCATAATTGAAAAACTTCAAAAAAATGCACCTTTGAATTTTTTTCCATGTTGCGTCACGAAATTTCAGTCGCAAATCTCAGATTCGGATACAGCTCCCATGTAATAATAAAACAGGAATAAATATAAAGCTACCCCACTATTTGAATAGCAAAAACACAATATGTATGAACTATTAGTTTCTTTTTGTTTATGGTAATTAATAAACAGAGAAATAAAACAATATTATTATTGTAAACAAATAAAAAAGAAACAAACTCAATACAGATTATTCGGCGTTCTTTAAATAGCACTAAATGACGATAATAATTTATTATTGTGTGAATTGTTGAACAAGTTTTTTCCTACAACGCTGAAACAACTTAAAAACAAACAAAATAATTTGAACGAATTTTGCTTTTTTTTGGTAATTATTTTGAAGTGTTATAATTGCAAAAATTATTTTTGTTATCAAATAAAAAGATTAAAAAAAGGAATAGCTAAATTTCCATTTTTGTTTTTATTAAAGCTGTTCTTTCCTTCTGTTGATTGTTGATGAAGCTTATACTATACGATACTATGTATATATATATATATATATGCAAGTAATGCATGCTTAGTCCAAACAAGGGAAATTAAAGTAAAATATTTATAGGTATAACTATTCAAACGTCCGTCAAGGGCAAATTGTGAGTTATCCAATTGGGAATGGGTGGGAAGGTGAAAATGAATCTTCTTTTCCTTAAATATTGTTATCGATGGGTTACAAATTTTTAGGAATAACCCACAGATAAGACATACCAACAGTGGCGTAGCGAGCACTTCGGGGGCCCCGTATCAAAAATTTTTTAGGGGCCCCCTTTTTAATGACAATGGCACTACCTTTTTTGTTTCCTATACTAACATCAACTTATTTTAAAAGTATAACAATCTAGGAACTTTATATAAGTTAAGTTACGATTAGACGGTCAACGCAAATGTTCAACGCGTTGACTCTCAAGTCAAAGTGACGTCAAATTCTGTCCCAAAGTTGAATACTTTTTAAAGAATACTTTCGAGGCGTTGACGGCTGTGTTGACACTCTCGTTGGCACAAATTTAGGGGTCAATGCGATTATTATTTTCGTTGGCCGTATGATCACTCTGTCAACAAAATTGGAACACGTTCACCAACGCATTGACTGTAGGTATTCTTACTGTGACACAGCAGAATTGTCTGCCAAGTCAACGAAGCTTGCGTTGAGCTTCATATCAGTCTAGAAAATTTTGCATATTTTTTGAGGATTTTTAATACATCGAAAGTTATAATAGCTTGATAGATGAGGGACGAAATTTATTTTGACGGCGAAGGTTTATTTCCATTCAAATGTCACGCAATTAGCAATCACTTTTTTCCGGAGCAGTAAAAAAACTTCAAAAATGTCTAATTTTTAGGTTTTTTCATCCATTTACATTGCATTGTTCGGTAATACTACGAGTACAGCCAATGTCATGTGATCGTGAAAGTTAAAAATGATTGAATTTTGTTCCTGTCCGCTCCGCGTCAACGGACATATCAGAGAATATCAAATAAAGAAGCCAATCCTTCGTACGTTTCACCCCCCAAAACCCATTTGCTTACATTGTTGTTTTTGTAATTTAATTTCGTGTCGAAGAAATAGATGTGAATTGCAACAACAACAAGACCTGTGCTGAATGATGTGCTGATTGACTAGTTGATTCTATGTGTGCGTTTTGCACTGCTTTTCACTAATACTTTGCAAATCTAATACATCAGCTGTTCGCTTCCAGCTTGTAGGCAAATCAAATTGACAGCTGAGGATTGACTTCTTTATTTCATATTCTCTGGTACATATCATGCATATGTTTAGATGTGGTCAAGTAGTGTAACCGTGAACGTTTCACATATCAATTCATTGACACCAAAGAGTACCAATTGCGTTAACACATATATAACACGTTAAAGCATTAAGGGACAACATTGACCGATTGGCGTTATTCGTGTGATCGTCAACGTTTCTTGTGTTGACACGGTCTACGTTGAAAGTATATTGACGATGTTTCTGATGACGTTAAGGAGTCAATGCGTTGACCATTAACGTTGACCGTTTAATCTTAGCTTCAGTGTTAAAGTTATGGCGGTTTAATGATTGCCTGTTATTTGTACAGTTAAAGGGACAAAATACAGTTTTTATAATTACCTTAAAAATCGTTTGTTTTTTTAAAAGATTTTTAATTTTATCTCATAAAGTTGTATACATTAAAGATTATAACATTTTTTTCGGCACAGCAGAGATTTTTAGAAAAACACGGTAAAACGCTCAGTGCGCTCAGTATTTACATTTACCCTAGTGTGCCGCAGTCGGAGTGTGGCACGTTTCTCTCAAAAACTGTTGCTCTAATGAAATTTTAATAAATATTTTCGACTAAGCTGGTCATGAAGTTCTTGCAGGTTTTTCTCTAAACAATTGATTGTATGATTAAAAGCAAGCTATTTTTATAAGTGCATATTAACATTTGCTTTCCTCTAAGAATATAAGCCCCAGCCCAAATTAGGACTTAAGAGTAGGAAATTTTTATTAAATGCTTAATAGCCAATTGAATAGACCGGAAAATGAGAGGTATAAGGGAACAATTACGTGCAAGGGTTTTTATTATTGAATATTTTTGTTTGGCCCATAAGCATGCTTAAAACCAAAAATGCTACTAAATTCACCCATGCGTTTCTGAGAGAATGGTCACACTGGCCACTTTTCAGTATTTTTGGTATAACTCGAAAACTAAGCCGAATTTGACAATTTTACATTTAATACTTTTTGTTCAAAATTAAATTTTCTATTGGAATGAATAATTCAAAAAATAATGAATTCCTAAGTGAGCTGGAGGTCAGTTTTTGTTTTTATTTTTATAAAATTGTGACGTTTCGGGCGTGGTTACACCCTTCTTCAGACCTATATATTCAAAAAAATTTTATTAAAAATCTAGCCTATTGGATATCTAAACTTAAAATTGAAGATACTTACAATTTTAAAAAAGTAATATCCACAAATAACAGTTATATTTGTTTTGTTTTGCTTTTTTATAGTTTTTTGAAAATCTTTAAAAAGACAATTCAAAAAACGATCAATCAATTTGAATATTTAAATTCAAATGTATTTGTTTGAAAGCTTTATCAAAATATCTACATACATACTTATGTATTGGAGTTTAAAAACTTCAGTTTAATCTATATAACAGATATGTATCTACTAATGCCTATTTATGAATTGACCATAAATGTCACTAAGTCTATCACAATCAGAACGTCTATTTACACTATTTGCTGTATTTTTAATATGTAACATTTCAAGAAGCATTCTCTTATTATAATTTTTCTCTGTTTGTAAAATTTGAACATTTTGAAAATCTGGTCTATGTCCTTCTTCGATACAATGTAAAGCTAATGCAGTCTTTTGTGAGCTACCGCTATTTATATCTGATCTATGACCAGTTATTCGATTACGAAGTTTTTGTTTGGATGTTCCTACATAAACTGATGAACAAGATGTCGATCCATCACCTAAACATTTAATCTTGTACACAATATCTGATCTGTCTTCTTTAGATATTTTGTCTTTAAGATTTGAAAACACTGAATTATGAAGGGTTTTAGTTGGTTTAAAAGCTATTCGAGTTGTATCTTTATTTCTTATTGGTGCGTTCAGCAAACGGTTTGAAAAGTTTGGAACATATAAAGCACTTTTATATGTTATTTGTGGTTCATTTATAGTAACGTTTGAATTTTTAACAAAATTAAAATAGTTATTAATTAATGATTTGATAATTTTTTGTGGGAAGGAGTTTGATAACAATGTCTTCATTATTATATCTATGTTTTTTTGTCGGAATATAGTATCACTATGATCCAAGACTCTACTTATAAAATTTGTGGCTGTATTAATAATCATTTGCCTTGGTTGTTTTGAATTAAAATTAATTAGACGTCCTGAGGATGTTGGTTTTTTATACCAATCAAAAATTATCTGTCTATAATTTCTAATAACTTTCACATCAAGATAAGGAAGTATCCCTTCTTTTTCAATTTCGAATGTAAATTGAATTTTAGGATGGAAAGAATTAAGAGCTGTTAGAGTAGAGGTAACTTCGTTTGATTTTATAATCAAAAATAAATCGTCAACATATTTTGTAACTATTTTTGGTTTAAATGTTAATTTATCTAAAACGTTATCGAGTAATGATTCCATAACTATATCTGCTATGATAGGGGACAAAGGACTACCCATAGGAACACCTTGTTTTTGTTGATAAGTAATTTGATTAAACTCTAAATAATTATTATCGATTATACAAAAACGCAATAATTCTAAAAATTGCTTCTTGGTGATTTTTGTGTTTTCTTTGATGATATTCCAACTTTTTTCTATTAATTGTAATGCTAATTCAATTGGAATATTTGTAAACAAAGAAACTACGTCAAAAGAAATAAGTATATCATTTTCTTCTAAAATAATTGGTGCAACTCGTTCAATAAAGTTTGTTGTGTTTTTAACGTTATACTTAGATCTTTCAGTTATTTTATTAAGGATTTTCGTAATATATTTGGAAAGGTGGTAACAAGGAACACTTATAGAGGAACAGATAGGTCTTAACGGCCAATTTTCTTTATGTATTTTAGGAAGACCGTAAATTTTGGGACTATTGGCAGTGTATGTTATCATACAATTCTTTTCAGATAAGTTTATAATTTTCTTATTAAATAAATCTTTAATAAATTTATTATTGCAGACTTGAAGTTTATTGGTAGGGTTATTTCTCAAAACAACATATGTTTCTCTATCTGACATCATATCATTCATCTTACTAAAGTATGAATCTTTTAGAATTGCTACAGTGACATTACCTTTATCTGCTGGTACAATGCAGATTTCAGGATGTCGTCTTAGAAACTTTTTTGTATCTAACAATATTTTATTTAAATATTTATCAAAGGGAGCTGGTGACCTTGACTTTAAATGATTTTGTAAAGTTTTTGTAAAACATGATCGTCCAGAATCATGTTCACTTTGTTCCTTTGATTTAATAATTTCCTCTCCATCTGCTATTATTTTAAATAAGGGAAATTCTGATTTAATAACTGGTAGAGCAAATTTGGGGCCTAATGACAAAAGCCACTTGAAATTACTGCTACCAACAGTGACGTTTTGTCCTAAGCGATGGACAGTTGAGACTTTGTTTGTTGATAGCATATACTTTGTTTTGTCCTCGTTCACTTCAAGACCAACGCATTTCGCCTGTTCATCAATAGCTGTGAATGCTTCAGTACAGCTCTCTTGGAGCGGCCGATGATTTTGATGTTATCCGCGTAGCCAAGCAGTTGAGAAGACCTGTTGAAGATAGTGCCTTCCATGTTAACACCACTCTTGCGCACTATCTGCTCCAGGACTAGCTTGAAGAAATCACATGATAGCGCATCTCCTTGTCTGAACCCTGTACAAGTCTGGAATAACTTGGATGAGCTGTTACCCATTTGCACGTTGCACCGCATATTTTGTTACGTCATGCGACATAGCTGGATCCCGAGTTCCGACATCGCCGACAGAAGCTCTTGGTGACTTATGTTATCAAATGCGGCTTTGAAGTCGATGAATAGGTGGTGGGTCTCGACTTGAAATTCGTTGGTCTTTTCCAGGATTTGCCTCAATGTGAAGATTTGGTCTATCGTTGATCTGCCAGGCCTGAAGCCACACTGGTACGTGCCGATCATAGTGTTGCAGAAAGGTTTTAGACGCAGGGATATGCCTCTGAATTTCTTGCAGGACATAGGATCGCCTTTTTTGTAGATTGGTAGGGTGTCCATCTGGGACCTTTAAAAAAAGAGAATATTTTCCTCCCAAATCTTTAAAAAAAGAGAACTTTCAAGCAAAAAATAGAGACAAAAAAGAGAACATACAAAACAAGGAAAAACTGAAAAAATTTATAAATAAAAATGACTAAAAATCGAAATAAAACTATTTATAAAATTGAAAAAAATGTAAAGTAATAATACCGAATACAAATTCTGCAATAAAATGTAATTTTAAATAATAAAAAATATGAAATGGTTTAACTGAATTCTCGCTCATCGTCATCAGTGTCATTTTTCTTGTTTATAATTTTTTCTTACTACCATTTTAATTTTAGAAAATATTTTTTGTATTATAAAAACCATAGAGAAACAAAATTATAATACAAATTTTATGTTACCTATATTTCTTGCCCATTGACCACCATTCGGGGTAATAATTCTTTCAATAATTGCATTTGTAAGGCGGTTGCGAGAAAATTTTAGACCATTCCATAAATTTCTCAACATAGATATTTGGAGCTTTGAAAAATCCCTACCAATAGACGATTTACGACTTTTTATCTTTTATATTTATTTTTAAGTGACGATATCTTTTCAAACCAAGCTCGTGAAATATGAAAAAAAAAATTAAGTTGAAGATTACAGAGATAAAATTAAACTGAAGTTCATAGAAAAAAAGAGAACAAAAAAAGATCCTTGAAGAAAAAGAGAGTGTAAAAAAGATCGGAACAAAAAAAGAGAACATGTTCTCTTTAAAAGAGATACGATAGACACCCTATAGATAGGGCATATGGAGCTATTTGACCAGTCGTCAGGCATACTGTCCTCCTCCCACACTTGGTTGATGAGCTGGTGCATGCACCCTATCAAGACATCTCATTCATATATTTGAAGAGTTCCGCAGGTAGGCCATCCGAGCCTGCGGATTTGTTGTTCTTAAGCTTGTGGATGGCTTTCTTTACCTCTTCAGTACTGGGCGCAGGGACTGGATCTTCCTTCCACTAAATAGAAAATTATGCAACTGCCAGTTGCATTTTACTATGTTGAACCGAAACAAAATAAACCATTTTGTTGAAATATCCTTTCATATGTGCGTGAAAGTAACCTTTGTATTGTAGAGCTGCACAGGGGGGAAATCAAATTCGTGTAAGTTTGTTGTTGATACTGTTGAAATTATTTGATTTAAGTTAAACGATATGAACTCACGAGTGGATCTTCGTAAACAGTAAGAAAAACGTCAATTTTCAACTAGCGCTTAAGTCCAAATTAGTTGCAGCAGAAAAAACCTTAAACAGAGATTTGTGTCAAATTGTACTTTCAATGATACTTTGATGAAATTTACGGATAATTGATATTTTTCGAGGCATATATGAAAAACCCCAAAGAAATGAACCTTTTCATTTTTGTTCCATGTTGCGTCACGAAATTTTAGTTGCAAACCTCAGATTCGGATTCAGCTCCCATGTACCTAAACATAAAGCAGGAATAAATACAGAGCTAGCTACTCCACTATTTGAATAGCAAAAACAAAATATAGACGAACTATTAGTTCCTTTTTGTTTATGGTAATTAATAAACAGAGAAATAAAACAATAATTATTGTAAACACATAAAAAAGAAACAAACTCAATACAGATTATTCGGCGTTCTTTAAATAGCACTAAATGAATCACGTTTTCTTAGACGATAATAAATTTATTTTTGTGTGAATTGTTGAACAAGTTTTTTCCTACAACGCTGAAACAACTTAAAAACAAACAAAATAATTTGAACGAATTTTGCTTTTTTTTTGATAATTATTTTGAAGTGTTATAATTGCAAAAATTATTTTTGTTAACAAATAAAGAGATTAAAAAAAGGAATAGCTAAGTTTCCATTTTTGTTTTTATTAAAGCTGTGGTGCCTGGTCATTCCTTCTGTTGATTTAATGAAGCTTTACACTATTACTATACTATGTATATATGCATATATATATGCAAGTAATGCATGCTTAGTCCAAACAAGGGAAATTAAAGTAAAATATTTATATACCTATTCAAACGTCCGTCAAGGGCAAATTGTGAATTATCTAATTATTGGGGATGGGTGGGAAGGTGAAAATGAATCTTCTTTTCCTTAAATATTGTTATCGATGGGTTACAAATTTTTAGGAATAACCCACTGATAAGACATACCAATGTCATTTCATGACAAACTGATAATGAAGAACGCTGTTTTTGTTTTATTTTCTTGCTTTTCTTGCACAAAAAATTAATTTTGTTTGTTTAAAACCCAAACTCAGTTCATATGCAGAAAATATAAAGAGGACACTCTAGGTTTCAATAATTAATTCATCATACGACACACTTTCAACAAAATCTTAAGCTTGCTCGTGTCTTAAAGAATGTGATTTCACTTTGATTATAAACAGTCTTGAAAATTAAATTAAGCAATTTGTCTTAGTTTTATTTTATTAATAATAAAAGAGTGATAATATTCATCAAGATAAACTTAAAGGGGCATATATTCATAGATGTTGTTTAAGCTATTGCAAGACAAAACTGGAGTTTACCTGATGAAGTTTCGTTTTGATAAACTCCAGATTTGCTTAGTAACTAGTTAATCAACATTAAAGAATATAGCCCAAAATGTTTAAAAAGAGTACCTACCTACAATAATGCGTCTATCTTACGTAAAACCTACAGCTAACCAACGATGACGTTATGTCAGCATCTTCAATCTTTTAAGAAAATATTATTGTTTAGATTCTCAAACAAAAAATACATTTTAAAACTTCAACTTTTAGAATTTTAACATACAAATCAAAATATAGAAAAGTGTCGGTTGTTTGCTTTTAATGGACTTTATTCCACAAAAATTGGCATTTCGTCTCTCTCAGTGGTACCACTTGGACTCATCGTCATCAGTGACTATAGTAACATTTTTATAAGTAAACCAATGAAAGATGAATACTGAACTTAAAAAAATAGAGTGTGGCAACGCCCTCTCTGATGAGTCCTAGTCGATGAAACTCCATTTTTTGTGGACTTAATTCTCAAATTCAAATCAAATAGTGATTAGGTTATTTATTTCAGTTGTATGTACTTACATACATAAAATAGAATTTGTATTATGAAAAACCTTGGGGTCTATTTTATGTATAGGTAGGTATTTGCTATACAAATAAAGGAAAATTTCATAAACATAATAAAACTTTATAATGTCATAAGCTCAATGAACAAATCCTCATAATGTATACTGTACGTACACACATATATGATTTCCAAGAATTTGCCATTTTTACAGCTTATTTGAGTGCACCAGTTATTTTTGTTTATTTGATATGATAAAAATAAAGCAAATATTTATATTAATATATTTTTTCCTGAATTCCGACATTAATTGTAATGTTTAATGAATATATAATCTGTTTGCTTTAATTATATATATGTACAAACATATGTACGAGGATGTGCATACATTTAAAATGATTATTTCACGCCCAAAATTTAATAAAAAATTACTCAACTCTCATGCTAAAAGTTTTTCCTATTTTTCTAAAGCGCACTGTTTTTTTCTTTCTGCAAACTTCTAATACCAATACATTGGTCAAAAAAATTTACGGAACAAGTTTTTTTTTTCAATTTGTTTAGTGTCTTTTGAAGAGCTGTATCTTTTTGATCAGTGATTATATTGAGTTGAAACAGATAGCATTCTACAGTTTTATGTTGCTTGTTTTGAGATTTTTTTTAACACCGGACCAAATTTTTTTTTTTTTTTAATTATGATTATTTTTTTTGAGTTAATCAAATGTAATAGTCATATAACTTGTTTATTCAGCTACAATTTAATTTTGTTGTTGTTGTTTTGATGACCATCAAGAAAACTAAGAAAAAACATTAAATTTTGGTCTCGTATCATTTCTTTCAATAACGCAGTAACGGAACTATTAGAAAAAGTATTTGCAATCAAATATCAAAATAAGGAACATAAAGCTGTAGAATGCTTTTTGTTTCAACTCAGAATTACCACTCATCACAAACATACAGCTCTTCAAGAAACACATACAAAAATTGAAAACAAAAATTTTGTTCCTTTAATTTTTTTGACTAGTGTAGTATCTGAGTGACGATGACGCCGACCGACGGACGTGAGTGGAATACAAACTTAAAATTTGTTGGAATCTACCTGGGACGACGACGGTTCATCCAAAAATATATAGGAAATCAACATATTTTATTTAATTGTTGAAGGAAAAACTGTTTGCATAGATTTGTTTAGTAAATAAAAAAAAAAACACTTAAAATAAAACAGTACGTGGGTATACCTGTAAACAAAACTTGTTCAGCGTTTATATTTATTATTACCAGGAAAAGATTTCTTTATTTTAAACAAACTTATCAAAGGTGTTATTCCTTAACCTAATGAACACCAATGAGCTTTCGGAAAAATATTGTTGTATGTTAATCAGATAATGTTCTATGATTTATGAGAAAGTACATTTTGTGTATAAAAATCTTTAACCACATTCCAAATATTTGTAGGTATTTATGCATTTATAAAGCACAGGTGTATTATATGGATATGAGATTAGTAACTTAACTAATAATCATGGTTTATAACATTTATCCTTATTAAAATAAGTTCTTTGATCTTTTTAATACATGTAAATATATATTTAGTAAAGAACAAAGTACGAGTATGTCCCCATATTTTTACTTGCGATATAGGTACATACTATAGCACTATAGGGCAATTTTTTTTTTTTTGTAACTTTCCATTTCCAGAGGGGAAATTGAAATTTTTTTTAGCTCCAAAAATAACGGTAACAAACAACTGTAAAGAAAAATCTAATTTATCTCGAAAACGTCTCCAACGATTTTGATAACGGTTTTTTGATTTTCTTTTTTATCTTTCACGGCCCAACCTATTTCAGTAAATTTTTTTATACAAATGCTCCTTTAAAATATCAATAATATTGCATATCAAAATTGTGAAAAAAGAAAATTTTGTATTTTTTAAAAAATATTAATTTTTTTTTTGAAAATTCAATATTTTGAAAACAGGTTGATGTATTTTTTTTAAATAATTTTGTAAATGTATATTAATAAATACTTAAAACTGACATCCCAAAATTTTGTTCTAAAAATATAAATAAAATTTTATATATAAAAAATTTGTTTTTAAGAAAACCGCTCCAAGATTTTGATTTTTTTTTTGCATATATTCCTATTTTTGCAAGTAATAAAATGGCGCTAAGCTATTTACTAGTTGTTTATACAATTTAAAGAACGATTTAAATGTTTTTTATATATTTTTCTAATTTGTTTTATATTATTTATATATTTGTTCTGACTTGCATATTTTAAAAGTTCTTAAGTTCCAAGCAACTTGAACATAAGAGCAAGCACATGCGATTCAGTCGAGCATTTTATTTTATATTTCATTGGATAAAGAACTGAAAATAAGAAGGCCAACCAAAAATAAAATGCCTGACTGGATCACGTGTACATATTTGCTCTTATAAGTCAGAGTAAAAGCTAAAAAATTGAGCTAAAGTTAGAAAAACCTGCTTTTATAATGACTTATAAGTCGTGATGCTTTTTATTCGAGGCTGAGGTATGTTCGTCGTAGTTAAGGGTATTCCCGACGAAAATCAGATAAAACTCGGGCTAAGAAAGAAAGAACTCGGGCTAAACACTAGCTTTATAATATTGTATCTTTTTTTTATTAACTAGAAGAGGTTTACAGTCTTACAGTTTCAGTTCCTTTTTACTCTTATGATAACTAACATGGTATTTCATATAATATGAATTAAGGCTCAGTTTTGTAGAGCTACAGGAGTAGATTCTGCCCACAAAATTCACTTAGAAGAAGTAAACCGGGGATTAAACGGTAGGAATCTGATTCCAGCCTTAGGCGAATCCAAAGAAGAACAACGGGTTTGGCCCTGTACCAACTCCAAGGAGCAAGCAGGGAGAACAACGGTAGGAATCTGATTCCAGCCCAAGGCTAAGGTTGCTAAAAACGATGAACCACCAGGGTTGCCAGGTCAAGAAGCGCTTGTGTAATCCAATTTCAGAATTCTTGTAGCCCAAAATCGCTGCCCTAAATGTAGCCCAAAAAATAGCCCAATCTCATCTAAAAAATCTCGAAATGTTTATGCGTTTCAGGTATATATTTTTTTAAATATTTTCCAAGGGCATATCCTTAAAATCTGGATGGATTTGAATATATCGTTGAACTTATGTAACGAATTTTCTTAAAAATAATAGAAGTTTATAAGAAATTGGGCTACTTTTTTCAAATTCTTGTCGCCAATTTAGGAAAAAGATAGCCCAATTTATGATATATAGCCCAATCTGACAACCCTGTGAACCACTGGAAACTTAACTTTCCTAAAATTTGAAATTAAACAATAATTAGGAATTAATAATTTGAGGTAATAAGCTTCGGCTTTTCGGAAATTTGTACCTCATCATCATGGTTTTTTTGTGCCACAAGACAGTGTGAATTGTAAGGAGGACAAATGTGAAAATCGTATGACGGTCACACCACCAAATGCAGTGCGTAGTTGTTGTTGCTTATACAGAATGTATACAATGGCATTCTGTGTGCTGTGGCTCGTGGCTGTTGACCATTCGGTATTAGTATTAATGCTGACGTAGGGTGCTGGTAGTTGATGTTGATGGCTGATAACTGGTCTATGGCGGGCGGTTTAATGGTGATGTAGGGTGCTGATAGCTGATGTTGATGGCGGTGGGTGTATTTATTAATAGAAGGTGACAGATCGGTGATTAATTGTTGGACGCTCGTTGTGGGGGCGGGAAAGTGAAGGTGTAACACTTCGTTACGATGTATGTAATCGCTTGAAAATATCTTTTGGTCAACTTGTTTGACAGTCATATCAAAGGCACGGCACTACATCTTTTTTACAAGAACAAACTCATGTACATTTTGACCCCCCCTCCCCCTTTAACTTTAGTAGGTATATAGTCAGAAACTTCAAATTTGCAGTATTTGCTGAACTAGTCAAACACATTCATCTCTTTAGAGTTAGTATTTCCTGATATATAGGACTTCAAATATCGCTAAAACCGTAACTGACTGACTGACTGACATATCATCAAAATTATGGAGCATTTCCCTACACCGTAGCACCTTGTGGCACTTGTGATGCATAAAACAGAATCGATCGAAAACCTGAAATTTTCATTCCAGGGGCGTGCCATTCACCCACTTTCTCAAAAGTTCTCACAAATTATAAGGAGCACTTTCGATTGTTGTAGAGTGATAACAATTGGTAGGGCAGTAGGATTTGAAGTCCATACCTAGGTAACAAATAAAAAATGTAAGACTTTTCCACCCAATTCACTGGTGCACTTGCGGCTGTCGCAGAATGGTGAGAATTGGTAGAGAAGTAGGGCTTGAGGTGCATACAAAAAGAAATCAAAACATTTCCAGACGATAGAGCTTGAAGAGCATATAAAGAGAAAAATAAAAAAATGAGATTTTCCATTTGGAGGGCGTGCCATTCACCCACTTTTTTAGAACTGCTACTTTTTATATGGAGCAATTTTGGTTGTTGTGAATTGATGAAATATGAAAGAACGGTAGGGCTTCATTTTCACCTCCAAAAATAAAATCTTTGCAAAATCGAGTGAAATCATATCCAAAACATAAATGTTAATGAATCTATTTACAAGAAACTTTCATAAAAGCAAAAAGTAAAAAAAAAAGTTTTCTCTCTCTTCCCAACTTATACAAATTGTGTATATTTGTCATCTTTTTTACCTATTGTTCCAGAAATTAAATTACCAAACATAAAATTCCACCCAAAGTCTCATCTCGTATTTATCAAAGACATTTTGAATGAGGAGAACATTTCCTTACTTAATTTCTTAAGAACACCTCTAAAGATTTTCATGAAATTTTGAGTATTCTTAATTTTTAGTTTTTTTTCTCTTATATTTTTTTAAGTTTCAAATATCTAATACAAATTTTCTAAAAACTTCCATTAATTATTTTGTCTTTTGTTTTCAGAAAATGGCAATGAAAAAAAATCACCACAATACCAGCCATATAATTTTATCTTTAATCGCAAGGCTGTATTTATAACAGCTGTTATTATAACCCTTACAGTGGTAATTGGAGGCATTTTCGCAACAACAAGTTTTTTGATGAAACGTTCAAGTAAGCAAGAAGAAGATGATGAAGAAAATAGAAAACATATTCCAGTTAATAATACTATAGGTACCTATTTCAAAAAAAAATGTAATGTAATGTGTTCGACAAATATTAAAATAGAAATTTAATTTAACATTGAGTGCAGAATTTTGTTTTTTATAAACTTAATGAAAAAATAGAGTTTTTAATCAGATTTTTGACACATAATACATTATAAGGTCTGTTCCTTTACTTTGAATTTCTGTGATTTTCTGTGCATTTCTGCGCATTTTAGTCCAAACTTGTGTCAAAGTTCATACAAAAAAAATTTTTGACACAAGTTTGGACTAAAAACCACAGAAACCCAAAGTAAGGGATCAGACCTATAGTGTATTATAACTCCATATGCCATTAATTTTTCATTAGAAATCAATTTAATTTTGTTTTTTATTCAGGAAATGACAATTTCGGTGGAGGAACGATTTTGCGAATGGTTACCAGAGACGAGTGGCTTGCCAGGCCTGAATCTGAACCATTAACACTACTTAATTTGCCAGTTCATCGATATATTATTGCACACACTGCAACAGCTTTATGTACAAGCCAGGTAAGATACTATAACTATAGATACATTATAAATACAGCTCATCATTTTTATTCACTTTATTTATTTTTTGTCCATAGTCTGCATGTGCTTCCCAAACTCAAAACATTCAACAATTCCACATGGACTCAAGGAATTATGGCGATATAGCCTATAACTTTCTAGTTGGTGGAGATGGAGCTATTTATGAAGGACGAGGTTGGGATAAGCAAGGTGCACATACATTAGGATACAATGTGGATAGCATTTGTATTGCCTTTATTGGAACATTCATTAAATTGAGCCCTAGCGAGGGTCAACTTAATGCAGCCAAATTGATTATGAAAGAAGGTGTAAGACTGAAAAAAGTTGTAGAAGACTATCGCCTCTATGGTGCTAGACAGTTAACTGGAACAGAAAGTCCAGGGAATGCTTTATTTGAAATCATTAAACAATGGCCACAATGGTCAAGAAAACCTTATTAAAAATAAATTTAAAAAAAAAAATTAATTCAGAAATAATTTAAGTTGTAATTTTGTAATATACATACGAGTACATACATACATACATAAAACATAATGTGTACATGTTTGTATAAAGGTATGCCTAGATAAATATTTTCTGTTTAAAAATTAAACTTATAGCAATAATATTTAGTTAAGATACTAAATAAATTAGTATATATTTTTGTGATACATATTGTGTTAGAATATTAGAGTTAAAATTATATATTTAGTTAATAAAATACAAAATTTATATTTGAAAATTGAAATGCTTACTTTTGCCTTGATTATTGTTTGAAAACAAATAGAAAATTACTGGATGTAGCCTTCACTACCATTGATGAAGGCATTACAATTACAGTGAAAAATCAAATAAGCCTCTAGTGTCTGAAGACAACCACCATCAAACTTTTACTCTTTTAATGTACTTGGATAATTTAAACAGTTATATTTTTGAAAATTCTTACACTTTTAATTTTAAGAAGACAGATTGTGTAAAACTAAATAGCTTGTTATCTCAAGCACACTGGTCTTGTCTAATTAATTGTTCCAATGTTAACTCTATGGTCCTTGAATTGTATAATGTTTTGGTTGATTGTTTTCTAAAATCTATAACTCGGACCATTAATAAATCAAGATCTTAAGTTCCAGATTGGTACGATAGTATAGTGAGTTAAAAAAGTCTTAGAAATCGAAGAAATAGATTATGGCCTCTATACAAGCTATCTCAGAGTGAAGTTAATTTTGTAAATAATTGTGAAGCAAAAAACATTTTTAATAGCACTTAAAGTTTAAAGTATCTTAATTATCTGCAGAAGGTGCAAAGAGATCTTTAATTGAATCCAAAATATTTTTGGAAATTCATAAATTGTAAAAGAAAGTCTTGTCCTTATCCGTCTGTCCTCAAGTGAAATGACATTTCTAGTCATGACCCTCGAGTTATATATAACACAACTATTTTCTAACTTCTTTCAAAGTGCCTTCAATTGTGATACTAACATCTGTGATACCTGCCTTAAACTGTGATATTTTGAACTGTGATAATTTTGACGAAATTGCCCACCACTTTGGGCATTTGAAATCTTTCTCTTACTTGACTGACATCAATTTTAATATAAATACCGACATTATTACCAAGTTTATACCTAATCTAGATGATAGTTGTTGTTGTATACACTAGGCCCTGATTGTATACCTTCTACTATTTTGAAAAACTGCATTAGTGACTTGTCGTTACCTTTGTCCGTTATTTTTAACTTATCAATGTCCTCTTGTGTATTTCCATCTATTTGAAAAAAAAAAAACTGTTTCATAATCCCTCTACAAAAGAAAGGAAAAAGAGATGAAATCAAATATTATAGACCTCTATTGCTAGATTATCGGTTATTTCAAAACTTTTCGAGGAAATTATCTGGGAATAGTTCCAAATCAACATGGTTTTACAAAAGGCCGCTCAACTGTTACTGGAATTGGCTGAAAATTGTATTAACTCATAAAGGAACAAAAGGCAATAAGATTGCCTGTAAGGCGTTTGACAAACTCTCTCATCGAGTTTTACTATTTAAATTAAGAAAACTAGGATTTAGTGAATATTTTGTAATGTGGATTTAATCTTATTTATTTAAGAGATCATTCTCGGTACTTTTCAACGGCTGCGAATCGAATAACTTTAAAGTTAATTCCGGAATACCACAAGGTAGCCATTTGGACCCAATCCTTTTTATTTTATTTATTAACGACCTACCGTCTGTGTCAAAGTAATCAAATTGTCTGATCTATGCCGACGATGTTAGGATTTTTAAAAATATTTCAAATAATCGAGATTGTGAGGAGTTGCAGTATGATCTAAATTCATTTTTTTGACAGGTGTGTTTTGTTTGCTAGTACTTTTTAGCTATGCTAAGTAAATAAATAAATAAAACATAATAGGATAGGTCTTTTGGGATGGATCAATAGGCAATATGGCACTGAAAGCTGCTAGCTGCTTGGACCTGCTGACCAGATATCTACCTATATTTAAAAACAAAAACAGTGTTGCCAATTCATCATTCATTTACTATCCGGCTCCCGATCTTTAAAGGATATTGCGGTCTTCCATCGGTTGCGGTCCCTCGCACGTCACACGCTCCCTCCAACCGTCGAGACCAAGCGCTCTTCGTCTGTGACCGCCCTGGGGGCTGGGATTCGAAGATTTTTTTGGCTGGAGCGTTGTTGTTCATTCGCTCAATGTGGCGGAACCAGTGTAGTCAACGTGTTTTTGCTCTTTGGACTACATCCACATCTTGGAACAGCACGTAAAATTCACGATTGAATCTTCTCCTCCCTCTTCGCATATAGGACCAAATATCCGCCAAATATCTCGAAAGTGCCCAGTATCAATTCCCCTTTTTTACTTATCGTCCAGCACTCGGCTCCGTAGAGTAGAACTGGTAAAATTATTGTTTTGTATTGCGTGCACTTTATCTTTCGAGAAAGGAGTTTTTAACCCATTTGTTTGGCCAAATCGAAGTAGCAGCGGTAATTCTTCGTCGGATTTCCACTAAGGTGTCGTTCGTGGAATTGATGTTTGTTCCGTGGTAGGTGAACTCCTTACTACCTCGAAATTACTGCTACCAACAGTGACGTTTTATCCTAGGCGATGGACAGATGAGGCTTTGTTTGTTGATAGCGTATACACTTCAAGACCAACGCGTTTCGCCTGTTCATCAATAGCTGTGAATGTTTCAAGTACAGCTCTCTTGGAGCAGCCGATGATGTCGATATCGTCCGCATAGACAAGCAGTTGAGAAGACCTGTTAAAGAAAGTGCCTTCCATGTTAACACCACTCTTGCGCACTATCTGCTCCTGGACTAGGTTGAAGAAATCACATGATAGCGCATCTCCTTGTCTGAACCCTGTACACGTCTGGAATAACTTGGATGGGCTGTTACCCATTTGCACGTTGCACCGCGTATTTTGTAACGTCATGCAACATAGCTGGATCAGTTTTGTCGGGATCCCGAGTTCCGACATCGGCAATAGAAGCTCTTGGTGACTTATGCTATCATGATTATGTGGCTTTAAAGTCGATGAATAGATGGTGGGTCTCGACTTGAATTTCGTTGGTCATTTCCAGGATTTGCCTCAATGTGAAGATTTGGTCTATCGTTGATCTGCCTGGCCTGAAGCCACACTGGTACGTTCTGATCAGTGTTGCAGAAAGGTTTTAGACGCTCATATATTACGTTGGATAGGATCTTGCAGGCAACATTAAGCAGGGATATGCCTCTGTAGTTCTTGCAGGACATAGGATCACCTTTTTTGTGGATTGGGCATATTCAGCTATTTGACCAGTTGTCGCGCATACTTTCCTTCGCCCGCACTTGGTAGATGAGCTGGTGCATGCACCCTACCAGGACATCTCCTCCATACTTGAATAGTTCCGCAGGTAGGCCATCCGAGCCAGCGGATTTGTTGTTCTTAAGCTTGTGGATGGCTTTGTTAACCTCTTCAGTACTGGGCGCTGGGACTGGATCTTCATTGACTGGTCTCATGCTTCTTTATTTCTCTGTTGAATCCTCTACATAATACCCACTAAGCAGTTGCTGGAAATGCTGCTTCACGTCTACAATTCCCTTCCGTGACTAGGTTCTCTTCGCTGTTTCGAAGAGCTTGCGTGTCAGTCCTATAAGTAGATGCCAGTTGCTTGGCTGTTTTGTAGAACTGGCGGGTGTTGGTGGAGGTGCTAGACTTTTTGAGATACTTGAGCTGAGAGGCTGCGGATGATCATTTTTATCTGCGCAGGACTTTTTCTCTGTTTGCGTGATTCCCAAAACACGAATTTCTACGAATTTAAGTGGAAGCTCGTAAAAATATAAAATTGTACTAAAATTCGTATAGAAGTTCGTAGTTTTGGGAATTACACAAACAGAAATACCTACTAATCTTAATCAAAATCTAATTACTGAGTTGCAAGAATTTTTTGATTTCCAAAAATAGATGCGGATATTGCGGATGCGTTTGGTGCTGTGGTAGTTCGTGTGAACTGGGGCCTCTACCACAAAACAACAAGTATGCTTTAACAAGCAAATTTTAACAACTAACAATATTTTCTGTACCACATAAACATGAGTTAACAATCATCTTAACAATTTATAATAAATGGAAAAGTTGATGAATTCTTGTATTCTGTACCACAAAATGACAATTGTTTAGAATGAATAAGATGCCCTTACCTCTAAACAACCGAACTAACTTCCTAAGAAGTAGTTCCTAAATGTGCAGAGTTAACAAGATGGTTGTCAAACAAAACTTTTCGCTTTAATAGTTAACAAGTAAAATTTCTCTTAAAACTTGATAACTGCGTTATTAAAGAAAAAAAAAGGACTGAAGCATTATATTCTAGTTGCTTTTTTGCGCAAAGTAACGAAATTTAACAAAGTTGAAATTAAAAAGGTGATACCTACGTATTTTCAAATCAACGCGAGGTTTAATTACAGTTTAATATTATTTTCCCAGTCCTTATATTTTCAGACTATATTTAAATTCTGCATTAAAAAATTTAAAAAAAAAATCCTTTTTTTTTCAAAATCAATGCTTACCTGAGCATGCACAAAAAATAATTAACTTACTAACAAGTAATCTCATAGCAAAGTTAGCAAGTAAGGTTAATTCTGTAAGCAATGAAATAGGATTCCGTTTTGACTTATGATATTTAGCATCATAAATATCGCTTACCACTTGTCAGATCAGCCAAGTTAGCACAGATAAAAAAGAAGGCTTTCTCGTTAAAATCTTTGAAGAAAAAGAAATACCGTCGGCTTAGAGTGTAAACCTGCTAAATCCAATTTTTGTCAAATTTGAGATAAGTATGCAGTTTGAAAGATCGAACGAAGACGCATCGTCTGACATAATTATTTTTGTTAAATTCGGCTTCTTAGCTGGCCAAAACGCTTGATGAGTAAAACAGCTAAGTCCATAACATCCAAATTCACCTGCTAACTCCATAACAATTAAAAATACCATATAATATTCGAATAACAGGACAGAGAGGGGGGAACCTGATTTTTAAGAAATAATACAGTTTAGTATCATAATAGGTATTCTTTAAAATAATTTAAAAAAAAAAGTACAAAAATAGTACCTCCGTTAGTACCCACATACTTTGTTTCGAAATGTACATTAACATTGTGTTTATTAAATCTCAAGGTAGACACTACCAATGAACCTTTGTGTTAGCGAAAACACTACCTTTTGAAATGAACCCCTATATATAGCATTCGTAAACTAAATTAACAAAATCGCAAATAGGTTTAACCTAAACTCAAATAAGTTTCACCCAAGCGCAAATAGATTTAACCCAAAACCCAAACGCAAATTGAACTAACCCAATCGCAATTCGATTTAAACAAAACTATACGCAAATAATTTAAGCTATTAACAAATCATTTTAAGCAAGACGCAAATTGGATTAACCCAGACTCAACTTATTGTTCCAGCTGTGTGGTGAAGAAATGGAAGGCTTATAACAGTATTGTAAATTCCACTAGTTCTGCGCGTTTTTCCAAGAACTTACCGAACAAATAAAAGGCCAATCCCCTAATAATAGCTTTTTAACAATTATGGATAATTCCAAAATCCATTAGGTCCAAAAAGTACAACTGGATCAATAATTCAAGGTTAGATTAATTCAATTTACGTTTTTGTTAAAATTATTTGTAAATTGTTTAAATTATTTGCGTATAGTTCAACTATATTTGCGTTTTGCTTAAATCGAATAGAACTAACTAAAGGGTCCGCCAAATAACTTTTTTTTTTTTTGAAAATGCTATAAAAAAAAACTACTGAATATTTTCTCAAATTTCTTTTTTATTTGAAAGTACAATCTTTCCGGTTAATAAAGGAAAATAATTTCATTCAAATGGCTGCTTCGCTAAGTCGGCCTGCGATCGACTTAGAGAAGATGCCGATTTTGCCAAAAAAATCATCTTTTCAGATGAAGCTTATTTTGATCTTGGCGGGTATGTAAACAAGCAAAATTGTCGCATTTGGGGCACAGAAAACCCGCACGCATACATTGAAAAGCCGATACACCCAAAACGAGTCACCGTTTGGTGCGGATTTTGGTCCAGAGGCATAATTGGGCCATTTTTCTTCGAGTGGCCGTTACAGTCAATGGCGATCGTTACCGGACAATGTTGAACAAATTTTTGTTCACAAAAATTGAAGAGGAGGATATTGACAACATTTGGTTTCAACAGGACGGCGCTACGTGCCACACAGCCGAAGCTTCACTCCATGTAGTAGTAGCATTTTCAAAAAAAAAAAAGGTTATTTGGCGGACCCTTTATTTGCGTTTGGGTTAAATCTATTTGCACTTGGGTGAAACTTATTTGTGTGTAGGTTAAACCTATTTGCGATTTGGTTAATTTAATTTTCGAATGCTATATATTTTATTTTAACATTATTTATACTCAATAAAGCTATCGATTAGCAAAAATCCTACTCTATTTTTGATTGTTCTGGAAAAACGGCTAAGTCCATTATTTTTTTACATTACCAAAAAAAGAAAACCGGCTAACTTACAAAGATGCAAATAAGTACAAAACTAAGATCCTGCTTGAGTTGTTTTGTGTTTAGAAAGGAAGAGTACCAACTAACACACAATCCATGTTTTGGATTTTATTTTCTAGCGACGATAAAAGTTTTTGCGAAGTTTTTTCTTTCTCCTGTAAAATTTCCATTTATGGAGTTAGAAGGTTTACACTCTAAGCCGACGATACTTTTTGGTGCTTTTTCAGATAAATTAACAAAATGTTACAAAATTGAAAAGTGGAGAGGTATTTTTGAATTGGCACAAAGTTTGAATGTTGACCCAAAATAAAGATTGAACATAATACGAGAACGAGATGTTTTTTTGACAAAATTGCAGGAAGTACACTTTGGTAAGTTTTGTTAACAAAATACCTATTCTTTAATATTTTGCAATCAAATTCAATTTTTTTTCAGGCCAAAGTTGTATACACAGTTACACATGAAAGCTTAGATCCACTTAATTGTTCATAATAAAACTCTAAATAATAATTTAGAAAACATTAAACTGAATTATTTATGCTTCATATAAAGTTAAAAAAGCATTTGTTATGAGCTTACAATTTTGAATTCATTAGTCAATTTTTTTTTTACAATCTAACAATCATTTTTAGCATATTGTCGTTTTGTGGTACAGAGCCCGAGAATTTCAAAATTTCCCACTTGCTCTAGACTGTGTTAATTATTGTTAAGAAGATTGCTTACTTTTATTTGGTAGTACAGAAAACATTGTTAGTTGTTAAAATTTGCTTCTTTAATTATACATGTTGTTTTGTGGTACAGAATTCTCGTGTATTTTCTTTAAGTTGTTTAATAATCTTTTAAGGAAATTTAACTTGTTAAAAGTTAACGCATAAATCTTTGTGGTACAGAAATTTATTTTTTTGTTAAAATTGTATGTTAAGAATTTACTTGTTAGAAATTGAGATTGTTGTTTTGTGGAACAGGCCCCTGGTATCCTCTCAAATCCAACAAGTTTGATTTCTCACTCATCCATTTATCCAAATAGGGCTCGTCGCTAAGGATGATCACGTAATCTGTGAAATCGTTTTTAAAACGGAGCACTAATAACAAAATTGCAAGCACCCCGATCTAAAAACCCTTTATATTTTTTTAGTTTATTTTGACGGACAGAGTAGAGTGGTGCAACTGCAGCTGGAATAACTGTCAAAAATATTGTGCGTGGCGTGATTTTTTTTAACGCACCCACAATGCAGCTGTACAGCTTTCTGACATTTCAGTATCGAAAATAAAAATAAGAACAAAAATAAAAATTATTAGGTACGTCTTTAACAGAGATTGAAAAGAGTTTGAAACTCACTCCAACCCCCATGTAATTACTCGGTAGCACTCGGGATTTTGAAACATCAAAAAAAGGTACAAGCAAATGTTAAAAGTTGTCCAGCTGCGTCTGCAGCTGCGTTGTGTTGAGTTCGCATCACTGAATTTGTGTGTATTCAACATTTTGACAGCTATTCCAGCAGCAGCTCCAGGCACACCTCCGTCTCCATTCTTTTCAGCCAGTAACTTGTCGTTGGATGTGAACCCTGCTTAACAATGTAAACGCAGCACAATATTTATTATTATTATTTGACAAATAACAATAATAAATTACAAAATAATCAATGCAAATGGACTAAAATAAGAATTCCTAGGAAATTATAAAATCTTTTGACTCTTAAGTGCCTTTCACATGAGCTGCGAACTGCGAATGCAAATAAATTTATTTAGGCAATTCCAAGCGCAAATATCAACAAATTCTTGTTTTAATTATTCGATAAAGTGAATAAACGATCTTATCTACGATATTAAAGAGAAAACACGAACTTAAATCAGTTTAAACGATTCGCTCTAATTTAACCTCAAATTTTTGTAGTATACCCATTTAAATGGGTGACAGTTTGCGTCTGTTGGCGACCACTTATGTGAAATAAATGTCAAAGCTCGCGACCATTCGCAACTCGCAGCTCATATGAAAGGCACTTTAAACACTCATAATAAGCAATCCACAACATCAGGATGCATTATCCAAAGCAGCGAATGAAAAATTCGTTCGAATTTAACCTCATATTTTCCAAGCACCCCATTTTACTGATTGATTTTTTTTATTACTATTCGCGTCTGTCGGCGATCAAATAAATTATGTCATATTAAAGATTTCAGTCTTTAATTCTTTTTTGTGGAAGTACACCTTGAGCCTGTCTTCACTCCGAAAGAAGTTATTCACAATTAAAAAAAGATTTAAAAATCTTTGATTTTTCGATTTCTTAAATAAATAATAAATAAATTGGGTGGCGCAACAGCTCGTGGAGAACCAGGGCCTAGTGACTTACAACTCACCACCATTCGTGTGTGCGTGTTTGTTGGCAGGAATGGAGGGGACCTACAGTTTTTTGCCGAGTCCGAACGGCTAAATGAGAATCACTTTTTCATGACAAGTATACTCTTGGAGGATTTGTCAGTTCCTCGCAAGAGGCAGTACCTCGAATAAAACATTTCTGTTTTTAGGTGGCACGGCTGGGAATCGAACCCACACCTTCGGCATGACAGTCCTACACACTAACCATCAAGCCACGAGGTACAACTTCGATTTCTTATGTTGGTTTTTGTTAATTTTTATTTATTTATTTTTATTTTATTCCTGCTTAAGTTTTTTTATAAATTTTGTTCACCATCCATTTCAATGGACCAAGTTTCGTGTCAATGCTGTTGAAATTTGGTAATATCTTACCTGTTTCACTAATAATTCGGTCATCATTTATGAAGAAGGCTATAACTTTTTTGAAGGTAGTTGTATCGAGTTCATTCTGATTTAGTAAGATTGGACATTAAAAAATACCCTTAAAACATGTGTCACATGCATATATTATTCCAAGATAAATATTTAAGCTTGTTAATCTTTCAAATCTCCCCTCCCCAGCACTTTGAAAGTGGCTTTTTAAAAAAACCAAAGTAGCTTTTCAATCGACTTTTGATGTTATGTAGTAGATTGGGAAATTTTGCGTCGACACCATCTTTAAATTTTATTTAAAAAAATATTTTTCTAACTTTTCTTGGCTTTTCAAATTTTGTTTCCAAAACTACTTTTTTCCATCCCCTTCGTGCAAGGGGAGGGGTGGGAGAAAAATAAAAATGTGGTCCTATGTTTTCAAGGGTGCTGAATCCATCGGGAGTTCTCGGGTCATCGTCCGACCCTTGGTTTTCAATCTATAAGCAACATTTCGGAACTGTGGCAACCCTTCTCTTGTCCTTCTGACAGTGTTGCCACCTTGGTAACACTTCTTAAAAGTAAAGTTAGGACATGGACTATTTGTATACTAAAGTTCAACCCATCAGGTCAAAATGAAAAGTTGGTCTCACTAACAGCCCCACTATCGGTGAAATTTTGAAAATTTCCCACTGGGATTTAGTAAACAATACAAATGGGAGGATTTAATTGATGAAAAAGAAAAGCAGCTTCCATTCCTCAAGGAAAAATCAGGTTTTTCCTCAGTGAATTTTTTTTAATTTTTCCCGCTGGGATGGGTCAGGTCAAGCAAACATATTCAACACGAAACCAATACGTTCCTTTCAAAATGGGGTGCCGCAAATTTTTAATATTTTTAATTTCTTCCCCCCCCCCCTAAAAACAAAAATTCTGTTCCAAGTTTTTTTTTTAAATCGGTTAACGTAAACACGTGCCGGCAAGCACTTGAAATTTCCCATACAAAAGATATGGAGATTTTTCAGTCTTTTACTTAATGTTTTGGTTAAAATGTGAAAGTGCAAGGAAAATCTTAAAACTTGGTACATTTATATTACATTTTAAATTTTTTAAACAATATTCACCCCGTTTAAAATAACAACACATACATAAAAACAACGATATTATCTCTTATTTTTTACGGGGAAAATACTTATAAAAAAAAATGTCATCTCTCTGCCCATCACTCTATCCTTCCAACTTGTGTGTTGTGTATTTTATTTAAATTCCGCGAACAATATTTGTTGTTATTATTCATCCATAAGAATGATTTTAAAAAATCCCCTCGAGCAACAAATTCAAAACAATAAATAACTTGCTACTTGCAGTTGTCAACTCCCAAAAGAAATCAGTATTCCAGTTCCCAGCTATACCTCATATAAATAAGTCATCATCTGTGTTTACTAAGAGTTGCTGTTTAGGAAACATAATTGAAGGTGAAAAAGTTGTGCTAATAACGCTTTAATTACTATTCAATGAACTTATTAGGTACATATGGTTTACGGGGCTGTAGAATTTGGTCAAGAAATCGACATCGTGATCAAGCATTTCATAATATTTTCCGGGACTTAAACTTAAAAAGTGAAACTTAAATGGATAATTCGTATTCAAATGGCGGATAATAGTGTTATTGTATTAAATGATTTTTTTTTCTTTATTAAATTTTAATTCTATATTTGTGTATGAATAACATATTACGTATACACAAAATTACATACATGCATACACTACACAAAATGCAAGTGATTTCTTTCCATTTTCGTTTATGCTTTATAATTATTTAATTTTTATTTGTGGTATACCCATATGGTATAGGCTTTGAAAAAAAAGCACCAAAAGGTTATCAGTACGAAATGTTATTCAATCGATTTCAATTTCCATACATTTGCAAACCATAAATTAAAAAAAAGTCATAATATCAAAATATTTTGATTTGTTTGCATATATAGCGTAGCATAAAGTCGTCTTAAAGTAGTACCTCGTGGCATGATGCCTAGTGCGTAGGACTGTCATGCCGAATGAGGTACTGCCTCTTGCGAGGAACTGACAAATCCTCCAAGAGTATACTTGTCATGAAAATGTGCTTCTCATTTTGCCGTTCGGACTCGGCATACAATTGTAGGTCCCCTGCATTCTTGCCAACAACACGCACACAGGAATGGTTGGAGTTGTAAGTCACTAGGCCCTGGCTCTCCACGAGATGTTGCGCCACCCAATTTATTTATTTATTTATAAAGTCATCTTAAACGTGGTAAAGTTGTAAACCTTGTAAATCTGTCAAATTTTCCATACAAATTGTGACAGAATTATGAAGTTTTAAACTTTACAACGCTTACGACGACTTTACGCTGTTGCATGAATACTCATAATATTTAATAAATTAAAAATGTCGAAAATATAAACAGTTTAGACCTGTATAAAAGGTCTCTAAATCTTTTGTTGGTGTATTTATAAGGGAAACATTTCTTTAAATAAAACATTTTTTAAATTCTGGTCACTCAAAAATCCACAAAAAGTACACATGTCTCAAAATAAAATAAAATGCAGTTAGGGAGCTTGCATTGGCAGACTTAAGGCCAATTCAAAAATTATTGTTAATGTAACATTTCTTGTTTTTTAAACACACTTCAATCAATTGACCTACAGAATTCCAAATAGATTAATTATTTTATGTTTCAAAAAAGCTTTTAATGGACTTTAATGAGGCCCCGGGAAGTAAGTCCACCGAGCGACTTAGTTCTCATTAAATGGGAACTAAATCCACTTTTACGATGTGGATTTATAGCTCTAATAGAAGGTGGGAATTGAATTCCTCAAAAACTGATGCTTTACTTCCCTTTAAATGTGGATTTAACTCCCACTTCCAAGTAAAAAATCAATCATATTAACATAGAAATACTTTTTAAAATTATTGGATAGGATAAGTTCAGATTTGGGGGCAGGTGCGAGGCTGGGCTTATGCTAAGTTTTCGCGCAGTTTAATTTTTGCATTTTTGTAATTTTTATAGTTAAAAGTTAGTTCCCTCTTTATTTTCCAAAATATGTACTTTGTTCTCATAAAGAAATGGGCTCCTTTTTCACCTTGCCTGGGAACTAGGTTCACTTCGTTAGATTGGATTTAGTTTCCATTTAATAAGAACTAAGTCGCTCGGTGGACTAAGTTCCCGGAGACTAAGTCGCTCGGTGGACTAAGTTCCCGGAGACTTAGTTCCCTGCAACTCATCAAATAGTATAGAATTTGTATTATAAAAAGAAAACTCTTAATTATTTAATTTATGAATATAAATTATACATACATACTCGTACGTACATTATATTATTTCAATTTTGTTGCATTTATTATTTTTTACTAAATCAAACTAATGTTGAATTTTTCTACATAATGTTAATATTAAAACAGATACCAAAGGCGTCAATATGGCTAATAGAGTGGATATTATAATAAAAAATAAAGAGGATATCAAGGGACCATTAACCATAAATCTCCATTTGGTTAATGATCAAACACCTATAAAAGTACTTCTGGGTAAGTTGAAAATTATAGTTATACAGTTATAAAAACTTGTATAAAAGTAATTTACTCGTATGTTCATATTATTTCTAAAAAAAAAACAATAATAATAAATCACAAGCCATACATTTAACAGTTTTTAGTAATTTTCAAGAAGATATTAGCATATTTTATTTTTGTTCGTTAGTCACAGTTTATATTAAAAATAAAATTTTGTTAAAATTAGCAGCTTTGGGGAATCTTTTTTCCAAACAAGGATTATTAGTTAGTTTCAAGTTTAGTTCAGGTCTTCGACTAAATAGGACGCCGAAAAAAATGTGATATTAGATATTTTTAGTTTTTCCAGTCTTTCATTCAATTTTTGAGATAACTCAATGAAACAAATTTTGTTCGACTAAGGAAGATTAGTTTTAAAAAATTAAATTAAAAAAACAATCAAATTAAAGATTTGTCTATTTGAAAACACCCGTTTTTACAGTTGCTCTTAAGAAATAATATCTAGAACTTCCAACAAACTTTTAAAAAAATGCTTACATATGCCTGCTTTCTAATTCACATTTAGGGAATTTTATGCTATCAGTGAGTAATATTTAAGAAGAATTGGATCCGACCGGATCCGACCCCGCTAACCTATGAGCTTTCAAAAATCTCTACCTTTTATACTGGTCATTGCTCAACTGTCTTCTTTTTTTTTGTAACAGAAACCAAAATATACTTTTACAGTACTTTTAGGTGTGCTGAACTCGAATCCAAAGTCAAAAAAATTCTATCCCGTCACGTTTATGGGATATAAGCGTTTGAAAATTGAAAATATCCATTTTTCGCTGTTTTCGTAACAGCGCTTTAATATAACCTATGTTAAAGCGTGAGGTTACTTGTTTGAACAAAATATGTAACGGTTTCTAGAAGAACAAAATTTTGTCTTTTAAATTTCTTTCAAATCTTTCCGGTACCTCTTTTCTTCTCCGAGAAATCCATCAGATCCGAATGACGATATCGAGAGTGAAAATAGCATTTAAAGCTTATTTTTGATATGGAATACTATTCTTTTGTTTTTAAATTTACTTGAACCTTTTTTTCATTTACCTATTACATGTCTTAATTTTCCACAATTTTCTTAAAGAAATTTTTTAAAATAAAATTAATGCTAGGTATTATATAATTCTAAGGCTCTTTATTTGGATTTTAAATTATTTATGTAAGTTTTCAGCAGTTTGTATCGGGAAACAATATTTGAAATTGATTGATTTTTAATAGCGTACATGATAAGTATCTATACCTACAATGCAAGATTTTCTTGTTAGTTTAATGAATTTTGTCCAGTGAACAGTCGTTTGTGTGTTTCGGAAAATTGGGTACGTGAAACCAGTTATAACAATGAGGAAATCTTTGAAGACAATGAATTGAGCCTACAAAAATGTTTACTCGATTATTGCAACAACCTCGGTCATTGCAACCACCCTTGTTTTAATTAGTTGCGATAATCGAGAATGCACTGTATATGGTAAACTTTAAAATTCCATTATTTTATGTTGGTTATTTTTTTTTTTTCAAATGCACTTTAATATTTTTATTAATATTTTTCAATATTTTATTAATCTATAGTATTTGATAAACACAATGGCGAAAAAATCATCAAAATCCATCCATTTATTCAAAAGTTACAGCACAATGTCCACTTTTTCAGCTTTTCGTTCCACTGTGCGGCGTATTAAGAGTGGAGTGGAGTGGAGTGGAGTGGAGTGGAGTGGAGTGGAGTGGAGTGGAGTGGAGTGGAGTGGAGTGGAGTGGAGTGGAGTGGAGTGGAGTGGAGTGGAGTGGAGTGGAGTGGAGTGGAGTGGAGTGGAGTGGAGTGGAGTGGAGTGGAGTGGAGTGGAGTGGAGTGGAGTGGAGTGGAGTGGAGTGGAGTGGAGTGGAGTGGAGTGGAGTGGAGTGGAGTGGAGTGGAGTGGAGTGGAGTGGAGTGGAGTGGAGTGGAGTGGAGTGGAGTGGAGTGGAGTGGAGTGGAGTGGAGTGGAGTGGAGTGGAGTGGAGTGGAGTGGAGTGGAGTGGAGTGGAGTGGAGTGGAGTGGAGTGGAGTGGAGTGGAGTGGAGTGGAGTGGAGTGGAGTGGAGTGGAGTGGAGTGGAGTGGAGTGGAGTGGAGTGGAGTGGAGTGGAGTGGAGTGGAGTGGAGTGGAGTGGAGTGGAGTGGAGTGGAGTGGAGTGGAGTGGAGTGGAGTGGAGTGGAGTGGAGTGGAGTGGAGTGGAGTGGAGTGGAGTGGAGTGGAGTGGAGTGGAGTGGAGTGGAGTGGAGTGGAGTGGAGTGGAGTGGAGTGGAGTGGAGTGGAGTGGAGTGGAGTGGAGTGGAGTGGAGTGGAGTGGAGTGGAGTGGAGTGGAGTGGAGTGGAGTGGAGTGGAGTGGAGTGGAGTGGAGTGGAGTGGAGTGGAGTGGAGTGGAGTGGAGTGGAGTGGAGTGGAGTGGAGTGGAGTGGAGTGGAGTGGAGTGGAGTGGAGTGGAGTGGAGTGGAGTGGAGTGGAGTGGAGTGGAGTGGAGTGGAGTGGAGTGGAGTGGAGTGGAGTTACTACTTTCGGAGTTACTACTATCGGAGTTACTACTTTCGGAGTTACTACTATCGGAGTTAATACTATCGGAGTAACTACTTTCGGAATTACTACTATCGGAGTTAATACTATCGGAGTTACTACTATCGGAGTTACTACTATCGGAGTTAATACTATCGGAGTAACTACTATCGGAGTTACTACTATCGGAGTTACTACTATCGGAGTTAATACTATCGGAGTTACTACTATCAGAGTAACTACTATCGGAGTTACTACTATCGGAGTAACTACTATCGGAGTCACTACTATCGGAGTTACTACTATCGGAGTTAATACTATCGGAGTTACTACTATCGGAGTAACTACTATCGGAGTAACTACTTTTGGAGTTACTACTATCGGAGTTACTACTATCGGAGTTAATACTATCAGAGTTACTACTATCGGAGTAACTACTATCGGAGTAACTACTATCGGAGTAACTACTTTCGGAGTTACTACTATCGGAGTCACTACTATCGGAGTTACTACTATCGGAGTTAATACTATCGGAGTTACTACTATCGGAGTAACTACTATCGGAGTAACTACTTTCGGAGTTACTACTATCGGAGTTACTACTATCGGAGTTAATACTATCGGAGTAACTACTATCGGAGTAACTACTATCGGAGTAACTACTTTCGGAGTTACTACTATCGGAGTTACTACTATCGGAGTAACTACTATCGGAGTAACTACTTTCGGAGTTACTACTATCGGAGTTACTACTATCGGAGTTACTACTATCGGAGTTATTTCTATCGGAGTAACTACTTTCGGAGTTACTACTATCGGAGTTACTACTACTCCACTCCACTCCACTCCACTCCACTCCACTCCACTCCACTCCACTCCACTCCACTCCACTCCACTCCACTCCACTCACTCCACTCCACTCCACTCCACTCCACTCCACTCCACTCCACTCCACTCCACTCCACTCCACTCCACTCCACTCCACTCCACTCCACTCCACTCCACTCCACTCCACTCCACTCCACTCCACTCACTCCACTCCACTCCACTCCACTCCACTCCACTCCACTCCACTCCACTCCACTCCACTCCACTCCACTCCACTCCACTCCACTCCACTCCACTCCACTCCACTCCACTCCACTCCACTCCACTCCACTCCACTCCACTCCACTCCACTCCACTCCACTCCACTCCACTCCACTCCACTCACTCACTCCACTCACTCCACTCCACTCCACTCCACTCCACTCCACTCCACTCCACTCCACTCCACTCCACTCCACCCACTCCACTCCACTCCACTCCACTCCACTCCACTCCACTCCACTCCACTCCACTCCACTCCACTCCACTCCACTCCACTCCACTCCACTCCACTCCACCCACTCCACTCCACTCCACTCCACTCCACTCCACTCCACTCCACTCCACTCCACTCCACTCCACTCCACTCCACTCCACTCCCTCACTCCACTCCACTCCACTCCACTCCACTCCACTCCACTCCACTCCACTCCACTCCACTCCACTCCACTCCACTCCACTCCACTCCACTCCACTCCACTCCACTCCACTCCTCCACTCCACTCCACTCCACTCCACTCCACTCCACTCCACTCCACTCCACTCCACTCCACTCCACTCCACTCCACTCCACTCCACTCCACTCCACTCCACTCCACTCCACTCCACTCCACTCCACTCCACTCCACTCCACTCCACTCCACTCCACTCCACTCCACTCCACTCCACTCCACTCCACTCCACTCCACTCCACTCCACTCCACTCCACTCCACTCCACTCCACTCCACTCCACTCCACTCCACTCCACTCCACTCCACTCCACTCCACTCCACTCCACTCCACTCCACTCCACTCCACTCCACTCCACTCCACTCCACTCCACTCCACTCCACTCCACTCCACTCCACTCCACTCCACTCCACTCCACTCCACTCCACTCCACTCCACTCCACTCCACTCCACTCCACTCCACTCCACTCCACTCCACTCCACTCCACTCCACTCCACTCCACTCCACTCCACTCCACTCCACTCCACTCCACTCCACTCCACTCCACTCCACTCCACTCCACTCCACTCCACTCCACTCCACTCCACTCCACTCCACTCCACTCCACTCCACTCCACTCCACTCCACTCCACTCCACTCCACTCCACTCCACTCCACTCCACTCCACTCCACTCCACTCCACTCCACTCCACTCCACTCCACTCCACTCCACTCCACTCCACTCCACTCCACTCCACTCCACTCCACTCCACTCCACTCCACTCCACTCCACTCCACTCCACTCCACTCCACTCCACTCCACTCCACTCCACTCCACTCCACTCCACTCCACTCCACTCCACTCCACTCCACTCCACTCCACTCCACTCCACTCCACTCCACTCCACTCCACTCCACTCCACTCCACTCCACTCCACTCCACTCCACTCCACTCCACTCCACTCCACTCCACTCCACTCCACTCCACTCCACTCCACTCCACTCCACTCCACTCCACTCCACTCCACTCCACTCCACTCCACTCCACTCCACTCCACTCCACTCCACTCCACTCCACTCCACTCCACTCCACTCCACTCCACTCCACTCCACTCCACTCCACTCCACTCCACTCCACTCCACTCCACTCCACTCCACTCCACTCCACTCCACTCCACTCCACTCCACTCCACTCCACTCCACTCCACTCCACTCCACTCCACTCCACTCCACTCCACTCCACTCCACTCCACTCCACTCCACTCCACTCCACTCCACTCCACTCCACTCCACTCCACTTCACTTTGTAGTTAGTAAAAAAGTAGTGTTAGTACAAAAGTAGTTAGCGCAAAAGTAGTAAGTAGTACATAGTAGTAAAAACGTAATTTTTCACTCCTTTTTTCTTTGTACTTTTGTACTAAGTACTTTTGTAACAAATCTCCACTCCGTTCCTCATGACCCCGCCTTGTATCCGCCAATGCCAATGACACACACAAATGCCGACAAGTTATCATAGTTTTGTAACAGAGATTTTTGGGCACAAAGTAGCAGTCTGTATTGGAAAATTGCCGAGAAAAGTGTGGAACTCTTTGGTGGCAAATTTTTGCAGCAATTTTCTGTCATGGCAGAATTATTTTAGTTTATTAATCTGTCAACTTGGCATTTGACAAACCAAACAACGAATAGGGCAAGATTGGTAAAAATTAGTAACAATTGACTAATGCTTGAAACTTTCCTGTTAAATTTACAGTTTTGGATTAACTTGTATCAAATTTATCAGTTATGCCCTGCATTTTTCTTCTTATGCAGGGTGTTTTTAATAAAGTTTGACAAAAAGCTAGAGCCTGTTGATTGAATCCAGGCAAGCAAAAACTCGAATTGGAGGTTGGTCTGTTACCACCCGTTTATTGGCTTTAAATAGAGAAAAAACATTAAAAAACAACAGCTAAGGCTTTTTTTCAAGCAGAAATCCATTTTCTCCAATCCTTTTTCAAAAAAATTGTTTTTTTTTTAATGATTTGTTTATTCAAAAAAAATTTCAAATTTAAAATTAAAAAAAAATTAAGTATTTTATTTAGCAAATACATACAAATATTTCATGCATTTATTTTCTTTTGGTTCTAGATGGCAAAACAACATCTCTATCTCCAGAAAACCCATTCAAATTAAAGACTTTTAGCAGAACATTTGTTTTAACAGTTTTAATCATAACCATTTCAATAATTGTAATTGGAGGTATTTTTGTAACATCAAATTTTATGATGAATCGTTTAAATAAGCAAACAGTGGATGATAAAATAAATGGTAAATATGAACCTCTACTTACCTACATAGTACAATGCATATGTAATTATTTCGAAAAGTAAATTCTTTTTATCAATCAAAATTATTTCAAATGGAGCCAGACGTTTTTTCTTGTATTAGCTTTTTTACTTAAGAAAAAAGTAGACCTTCAATTTTTGTAAATGGTAGGTACAAAATTCCGCAAACCAAAATCTGCTAAGTACAAAATTCCGCAAACCAAAATCTCGAATAACGAAATCTCGCATTTTAAAAAAAAATCTCAAATAACGTAATCTCAGAAGTTCTAGTTTTCATAATCTCGCAATTACAAAATCTCGCTTTTAACAATTTCGCATCGAAAAATCTCGCAAATTTCAACCAAAACTTCGCAAACTAAGTTCTCGCGATTAAAAATCTCGCAAATCAAAATCTCGCAAATTCGAATCCCACAGCAACGTATTACTCTGGGTTTCGTACTGGAAATAACAATTCTGCAAAATGAAAATTAAAACTGGAAAACAAAAAACTTGTTTTTTGTAACTTTTTTTGTAAAAAATTATTTTTAACAAAAATGTATTTGTTGCAATCCAATCAAATTTTTCGAGATTTGGATTTGCGAAATTTAAGTTTGCGGGATTTCGTTATTGCAGGATTATGAAAAGCGGGTTTTTTAATTACCTGATTTCGTTATGCGAGATTTCGAAAGCGAGATCTTAATTTGCGAAATTTCGTACGGGTTTAAGCCAAGACTTGTACATTTTGTGGGTTTTGTTAAGCTGGAAGGGGCTTGGTTGTTGTTGTTGTATTTAATACGTAAGCCCCGTCAGCTTTTCAACCATTTCCCTTCGGGCTAGAAAAAAAACACGCCTATAGTGTGCTCTAAATCGGTATTTTCTCTTTCGAACTTAGCTAATACGATTTATTTTTCGAAGATGCTACAAATTTGAAAAAGAAAAATTATTGTAATATCGAATCCTCTTAATATAGAAACAAAGGAAGTTTTCCGAATTGTGTCCAGGGATGAGTGGCTTGCTAGACCTTCAATTGAAGAAATGGACAATCTTAAATTGCCAGTTCATAAAGTTATTATTGCCCACACTGCAACATCAAATTGCCACAACCAGGTGTGAATTTAAAAAAAAAATCTTATATGAAACGATTAGAGATGGTACCATACTATTCTATTGTTTTCTATTTAAAGACTTTTTGCAGTAAAGTGATCCGAAACATTCAAAATTACAACATGGATTACAGAAATTTAAACGACATAATTTACAATTTCATGGTTGGTGGTGATGGAATTGTTTATGAGGGACGTGGTTGGAATACTCAAGGCGCCCATACGTTAGGGTACAATGTGGATAGCATATGTATTGCTTTTATTGGAACATTTTCAAACAATCAACCCCAAGAGAAACAACTTAATGCAGCCAAATGGATTATTGATGAAGGTTTTAGACTTAATAAGCTTGTTAAGGACTATAAGCTGTATGGTGCAAGACAGTTAACGGCAACAGAAAGCCCAGGAAGTGCTTTGTATGAAATTATTAAACAATGGCCAAATTGGTCCAATAAAATTAGTGCATAGTTTTACAATCCAAAAATTACTTCTTTTTGTCTAAATTTTTTAAATCTCGGCACGTTTTGAAAAGAAAAAACGTCAAAGTGAAATTCACATGTTTGTATTTATGTTTCATTTTCAAATGTTGGTAAATAATTAGTTCAGCTCAAAATCGCTGGTATAACCTCAGGCAATGCTTCCAGGGATTGAAGTGCCTTTGGTTGGTCTATTGTTTTAAGTAGCCAGGTCAGGATTTATTCATCAAAAACACGAAGTTCTTTGGTTGCAATAGAATCATTGAACACAAATATCTGAACACAAAAAGGTCCTATGTAGGTCTTATAAATATACATATACATATGTACATTATGTATGCAGCTACAATTATTGTTATTAATAGAATGTTCATCTTTAGATCAGGTATCAGGAGCCCCAAGAATCAGGTTTCCGTTCTTATCAGTCTACGTCCCTGGGCTTCTAGAAACACGTCAATTAAAAACCAGTTCTTTAGCATCAGTTGTTTGAAAAATAATTTCATTCGTTAGTAAGAAGTATTTATATCAGAAAACTAGATAAAAAAGCAGAAGATTATATCTGCATCTTTATTAAATACCGATTGTCTATGCATCTTATTAAATACCGATTGTTTTCAGTTAGTCTTTTCGATACCTCGTTTAATATCAGTCTATATACACACGTTCGATAGAGTTTGTAGGTTTCAATATTAGTTATGACAAGTAACGTGTTTTTCAAATTGCTCCTAATACTAACTATTTTTGTTGCATCAAACATCAATTGCGATGAGTGAGTATAGTATGTAGATTCAATTTGTTGCTTAAAGTTAACATTAAACTCAATTAAAATTAACATTTTATCAATTCTAGTGTTTTGCCTGTGTGGGGCTTTGAATGCCACCAAACAAAATGCGTAAAAACTCCCTTCAACGGTGAACACAAGGGACAAAGCTTAACCATGTGTAAAATGATGTGCGGAGATGAAATTGGAACATTAAGGCCAGAGCCAACAGGTGTGGTTAAAATGGGCAAAAAAGTTGCTCATACCGATGCAAGCAAACTTTGCAGCCGGCTCTTATTCTATACGGACTTAAGCCGAGCTTTGTAAATTTTCTGGGCTTTGTTAAGCCAGAAGGGGCTTGGTTGCTGTTGTTATTGTTGTATATGTAATATGTAAACCCCGTCAGCTTTTCAACCAATTCCCCTTGGGCTAGAAAAAAAAACACGCCTATAGTGTGCTCTTAACCGGTATTTTCTCTTTCGAACTTAGCTTAAACGATTTATTTTTCGAAGATGCTACAAATTTGAAAAAGAAAAACAATTGTAATATCGAATTCTCTTTATATATTTAGAAACAAAAGAAGTTTTCCGAATTGTGTCCAGGGATGAGTGGCTTGCTAGACCTTCAACTGAAGAAACGGACAATCTTAAACTGCCAGTTCATAAAGTTATTATTGCCCACACTGCAACATCAAATTGCCACAGCCAGGTGTGAATTTTTAAACAAATATTATATGAAACGATTAGAGCTAGTACTATACTATTTAATGTTTTTTATTTAAAGACTCTTTGCAGTAACGTGATCCAAAACATTCAAAATTTCCACATGGATTACAGAAATTTTAACGACATAATTTACAATTTTTTGGTTGGTGGTGATGGAATTGTTTATGAAGGACGCGGTTGGAATACACAAGGCGCCCATACGATAGGGTTCAATGTGGATAGCATATGTGTTGCTTTTATTGGAACATTTGCAAACAATCAACCCCAAGAGAAACAACTTAATGCAGCCAAATGGATTATTGATGAAGGTGTTAGACTTAATAAGCTTGTTAAGGACTATAAGCTGTATGGTGCAAGACAGTTAACGGCAACAGAAAGCCCAGGAAGTGCTTTGTATGAAATTATTAAACAATGGCCAAATTGGTCCAATAAAACTAGTGCATAGTTTGACTATCCATTTAAATAAAAAAAAATAAATTTGTTGAGTTTATTTGGATGTGATCTAAAAATTACTTCTTTTTGTCTAAATTTTTTAAATCTCGGCACGTTTTGAAAAGAAATAAAATGCACGACTGGATCGCACGTACTTGCTCTTATGTTCAAGTTGTGTGGGGCTTAAGAACTTTAAAAAATATTCAAGTAATTATAGAAAAAGTATAAAAAGCATTTAAATCGTTTTTTTAACTGTATTAACAGCCTGATAAATAACTTAGAGCTCAAAAAAAAGTATGCCATTTCATTACTTGAAAAAATTTGAATATATGCAAAAAAAATTTAAAATCGTTGGAGCCGTTTTCTTAAAAATTAATTTTTTATATATAAAATTTTTGTAACATTTTTCAAAAAAAAATTTGGTATGCCAATTTTGAGTATATATTAATATACATTTAAAACTGAAATTTCAAAACAATTCATCAACCCGTTTTTGAAATATTGAATTTTGAAAAAAAAAAATTTTGAATCTTTTTTTAAAAATCCAAAATTTATTTTTTCCAAAATTTTGGTATGCAGTATTATTTATATTCTAACAAAGCTTTTGTGCAAAAAATTTCTTTGAAATCGGATGAGCGGTTAATGAGGAAATCAAAAATCAAAAAAACCGTTATATGGCAGGTACCGTTAATAAATGTTTTTGGTGATTTTTTTTCTTCCAAAAGGTATATCATATCTACAATAATACACAGATTTTTTTTTAACCAAATTCGTTGCAGTCGTTCTTGAGATAAATAAGCTTTTCCTTAACGGTTGTATGGCAAGTACCGTTAGTTTTTGAGCTAAAAAAAAAAATTCAATTTCCCCTCTGGAGAGTTACAAAAAAACCTTAAGTTCAAAATTTGAAGTAAATCGCTTCAGTGGTTTAGGCTGTAGGTTGAGGTACGGACAGACAGACAGACAGACAGACAGACAGACAGACAGACAGAATTTTGCCACCCACTTTTTTCGTGTTCTCTATCATCGTAATATCATGTTTGATTGTTATCTCAAAAATTTTTTTTTGCACGAATCCAAAACTTGCCCTATAGTACCTATATATCGTAAAAACGTCAAAGTGAAATTCACGTGTTTGTATTTATGTTTTATTTTTAAATGTTGGTAAACAATTAGATCAGCTCAAAATCGCTGGTAAGACCTCAGGCAATGCTTCCAGGGATCTAAGTGCCTTTGGTTGGTCCATTGTTTTAAGTAACCAGGTCAGGATTTATTCATCAAAAACACGAAGTTCTTTGGTTGCAATAGAATCATTGAACACAAATATTTGAACACAAAAAGATCCTAGGTCTTATAAATATATGTACATATGTATGTACCTACATTAGGGTGGTCGTTAAAAAAAACGCGGAGGCGCAATTTAATAAAATATTTGCATAAAATAGAAAAAAAATAATTAAAAAACAACGGCAATACTAACAGTAATGTTTTGTAGCTTTTTGGAAAGCCAGAAGTCCATACTTGCGGCTTGTTTTTAAATAAAGTTCTTTTGATGAACAGTTGTTCATTGTTTCAAACTCAACATTTTTTTTAATAATAAGTTTGAAAACAGATTTTGCTGAAATTGTTTATTCAAAGAACTTTATTTAGTAATTAACTATTAAAATGCACTTCTGGCTTTATAAAAAGCTACAAAATATTACTGCAAGTGTTGCCGTTGTTTTTTAATTAGTTTTTTGCTATTTTATGCAATTATTTTATTAAATTGCCCCTCCCGTCCAAGCGGTGGGAGGTATTACCCCCCTCCAGTAGGATTTTTTTCTTGTCTACATCTCACCTATGTACATGCTCTGACTTTTTCGGCAGATTTTACGCGAATTTTTAAAAAAAAGGGGCAAATTTAATTTACCTATGTGCAGCGACTATAGGGGATGAAAATAAAAACCTGCAAAAATTAGGGAATTTGTTTTTTCATTAAGAGCTGATTTAGGCCCATCCAAATATTAAAAATAAAAAAAAAACCATTATAACGACCACCCTAATGTACATGTACATAGCTACAATTATTGATATTAATAAAATGTTCATCTTTAGATCAGGTATCAGGAGCCCCAAGAATCAGGTTTTCGTTCTTATCAGTCTGCGTCACTGGGCATGCAGAAACACGTAAATTCAAAACCAGTTCCTTAGCATTAGTTGTTTGAAAAATTATTTCATTCGTTAGTAAGAAGTATTTAATAAGAGAAAACTAGATAAAAAAGCAGAAGATTATATTTGCATTTTTATTAAATACCGATTGTTTTCAGTTAGTCTTCTCGATACCTCGTTCGATATTAGTCTATATACACACGTTCGATAGAGTTTGTAGGTTTCAATATAAGTCATGACAAATAACGTGTTTTTCAAATTGCTCCTAACACTAACTATTTTTCTTGCATCAAACATCAATTGCTATGAGTGAGTATATTGGTTCGATTTGTAGCTTAAAGTTAACATTAAACTCAATTTAAATTAACATTTTATCAATTCTAGTGTTTTGCCTGTGTGGGGTTTTGAATGCCACCAAACAAAATGCGTAAAAACTCCCTTCAACGGTGAACACAAGGGTCAAAGCTTAACCATGTGTAAAATGATGTGCGGAGATGAAATTGGAACATTGTGGCCAAAGCCAACAGGTGTGGTTAAAATGGGCAAAAATGTTGCTCATATCGATGCAAGCAAACTCCAATACGAATTTCCATCGAGTTCGAATACTGAAACTGAACATCTTTGGGTATTGGTGCGAAACAGATTTCGTCCGCATATCTATTCGAAAATTCCACAATCAGATTTTGTTTCGAGCGGAGGAGTATCATTATTGATAAGGGTAACCCTGAATCAAACTCCAGAGGAAGCGGAAGAGTTTCCTAGGCTTAATTACGATACAGACGAAAGCTATTCGCTTCATATAAGCAAGAACAATGAAAAGAAACAAGTTGTTGCTGATATTTCAGCTCAAACTTTCTTTGGGGCGCGACATGGCATGGAGACTTTGTTACAGGTTATTGTTTACGATGATATTCAAGGTAAACTGCAAGTTTTAGTTGATACAGAGATTAGCGATGCTCCCGTCTATAAGCATCGTGGTATTCTATTGGACACTGCTCGCAATTACTTTAGTGTGAAATCCATTAAAAGGACTATTGGTGAGTATAATATTATTTATTATTAAAGATATAATCTGTGATTTCATGTTTTTACCATCGCAGAAATGCCAGTAATCTTAGTAATGGAAAGAGAAAATATATAAATTGAGTGATAACATATCACTGAAGGAGATTTTCTGAGGTTTCAAAAACATGAATTGACTTCCAATCTAATTTGTTGTTTTATATTTTATTTCATAAAGATGCTATGTCGATGAGTAAAATGAATCAATTCCACTGGCATATGATCGATTCTAACAGCTTTCCGCTGGTGGTGAAGTCTCATCCAGATCTCCACAACCTTGGAGCCTATTCCCCCAGCAAAGTATACAGCTCTGAGGATATAATTGATATAGTAGCTTATGCTAATGCCAGAGGTGTTCGTGTTATTCCAGAATTCGACGGCCCAGCTCACAGCGGAGAAGGATGGCAAAATACCAAGATGACTGTCTGTTTCAATGCTCAGCCATGGAAGAACTACTGCTATGAACCACCTTGTGGTCAATTTGACCCTACAATTGATGGTTTATATGATGTATTGGAAGACATCTATCGAGAAATGTTTGAAGCTTTCGTATATCCAAATATATTTCATATGGGAGGTGATACAGCGTCGATTCAATGTTGGAATTCAAGTGCAACCATTCGAAGTTGGATGCGTTCAAAAGGTTGGGGTTGGGATCATGGAGACTTTGTCAAATTGATGGGACATTTTCAGACAAATGCACTTGCAAGACTCGATAAAGTTACTGGAAATAAGAATATGCCAATTATTTTGTGGGAAAGCCAATTGACACTTGCTCCATATTTAGATGATTTCCTTGATAAGAATCGATATATTTATCAAACTGCACAACCCGAAGCCGACTGGCGAACACATCAGATTTTGGAACGTGGCATACGAGTGATAGCGACAAGCTATGATATCTTTGTAAATGGAAATACAGCGAGTTGGAGTGGAGGTGGAGGTGTTAATGGCTGGCAAAAATTCTACGAGCATAAACCTCATAAGGTTTTTGGTGGTGAAAACAAACTAATTTTGGGGTCCGAGGCTGCTGTTTGGACAGAGCAAGTTGATGAATTCTCATTGGATACATTACTTTGGCCAAAAGCTAGTGCACTGGCAGAAAGGTTATGGTCCAATCCGACAAGCAATTGGGCAAAAGCAGAATCTAGATTTTTAGTGCATCGAGATCTTTTGACACAGAACAGAATACGTGCGGAATCATTAGAGCCCGAATGGTGTGTTCAAAATCAAAACGAATGCCCAAGAGAAGCTTATGACTAGTCTTAATCATTATTCGTAGATCTATAAGCAATTTGTATGATGTTCAAATAAATTTTTGATGATAGTTTTGTTTGACATTATGCACTGTACATTAGGGTGGTCGTTATATGGTTTTTTGAGTTTTCATATTTGGATGGGCCTAAATCAGCTCTAAATGAAAAAAAAAATCCTGCCAGAGGGGGGTTATATCTCCCCACTATTGGATGGGAAGAAAAATTTAATAAAGCAGTTGCATAAAATTAAAAAAAAATGAAGTAAAAACAACGGTTTTGTAGATTCTTGGAAAGAATCCATTCTTGCGGTTTGTTTTCAAATTAAGTTTTGTTGATGAACAATTTTGACATGGTTCAATCCCAGATGACAGCAAATTAATTAAAATGAGCAAAACTAGGCTAAGCACGACTAAAGGAGTCTGAAGATTGAGGTGGAACTCGTGAAATAGCTATAACTTCAGCCAATAGAATAAAATGCACCATTAAGTCGCACGTACTTGCTCTTATGTTCAAGGTGCTGACGGTATAAGATAATTGTATATAGATATATGAAAGTTATGAGAGAAAAATGTTTTAAAGTACGAAATACAATATTAAAATTAGCTAAAATTTCTCTTTTAATACATAGTTTGAAGGGAAAAAAGAAAGCCATCTTAATTCTTGATTGAATATTATTGTTTGGCTAAAAAAATGTACATCTTTGGAGCAGTTTTTTTTTTAAATATTTTTTATATATCAAATTTTTTAAACAAACTTTAAAAAAAACTTTCTATGAGAGTTACTACTAACAGTTGCTATAAGTGTAAATTTTTATAATGTTCGGTAGTAGATTGCACTAATTTAAGCATACGGAAAAAGTTTTATCAAAATATTAGGAGTCGTTTTTTGAGAAACAAAATATTTCCTTAACGGTTTTTTAACTTTTGTATCGAAGGTACTGTTATTTTTGTAAAAAAATTTAGGAAGTGTTGAAAAACTCATCACATTTGAAAAAAAAAATCAATTTTGTCATTTTCGAAAAACGTATGTATTTGATTTTCAAAAAAAAAAAAAATATTTTTTTAAAAAAACAAAGAAATATTTTTTTTAACACAATAATATTTATATTTTTAAGAAGCTTGTGTAGCTTGTGTAGTACCGTTTTGAAAATAATCAAAAACTGAAATAATTGTTCTTTGATAGGAACCGCATTAACATCCATTTTTTGTAAAATGGTTTCCCAGCCAAAGAAGCCTTTACTTTTATTAATTTATTATTTTTTTTAAGTGGCTCCGTTTTTGAGAAAAATACGATTATGTTAAACTGTTCAAAAAAATTGTGTGGCAGGTACCGTTATTTTTGGTTTAAAAAAAAAATGAGAATAACGTGTGGGGGAATGAACAAAAAATGCTACCAAGTTTAAAGAAAATCAATCTAGTAATTTAGGCTGCAGCTCAACGGACAGATGGACAGGCAGAATTGTGAGACCAACTTTTAACGCCATCGTAATAACGAGTTTGATCAAAATCTCGAGTTCGATTTTTTTACGAATATAACTTGCCATATAGTACCTATATATAAACAAATGTACCTATATATCGCAAGTAAAAACTTGGTGGTGACACAAACAGGCAAGGGCGTACACAGGATTTTGATCAGGGGGGGAGGGAGAGATTCATTCAAATTTGTATTTCTATTCTAAAACTGTCGTGTTAAGAAGAAAAAACGTATCTACCTACATTTCTGGCATTTCGAGACAAACGCGTGTTTCTGTTTTTATCTCTATCTTTTGAGGTTGCTTCTACAAACCACATTTTTCTCAAGTATCTTTAACCTATTCAAAGTTGAGATATAGCGTTTTTTTATCAAGAAAATAATTAAATAATTTGTTCAAACTGGCATTACTCAAAACAGGCTCGGTGAAATAACTCCCAAAAAAAAAAATTAAATAACACCCCGAAATGTGTATGGAATTGGGAAGTTTTTTTAAATGAAAGAAATCCCCAAAATTAGGAGCCTGGCGGCGCGGAGTGGTGTGGAGGCAGCCGGTCGGAACACAACCTCCCCCCCAGCCCCACACGGTAACATTGAAGTTCACTTGCCACATCGCAGACACCCCCACGCAGTTGCTTTGTAATTAATTTTCCTGTATTCCTGATTTTAGATTTTTCCATTATTTTTGTACTGATGACACATAAATCGAAAAAAAGGCATTTTTTATTTAACAACTTTATTTCTTATGTTTAATAAAATAAATAAATAAATTGGGTGGTGCAACAGCTCGTGGAGAACCAGGGCCTAGTGACTTATAACTCTCAACGATTCTTGTGTGCGTGTTGTTGCCAGGAATGGAGTTTTTTGCCGAGTTTGAACGGCTAAATGAGAAGCACTTGTTCAAGACAAGTATACTCTTGGAGGATTTGTCAGTTCTTCGCAAGAGGCAGTACCTCAAATAAAACATTAACTGCTTTTTAGGTGACACGGCTGGGAATCCAACCCACACCTTCGGCATGACAATCCTACGCACTAACCATCGTGCCACGAAGTACTACTCTTACGTTCAATAACAAATCTTTGGGGACTTATTTCATTTTTGGTTTGGGGATTTATTTCATTCGTTTTTGGGGATTTATTTCATCTTCAAACTTGGGGACTTATTTCAAAATGAAAGAACTCCCGAATTTGGGGAGATACGATTCTGCTTCTTAGAGGCAGTATTAGAATAGTCTAGTAGTCTAGTTTTGAGATGCCAAACTAGTTCTTTTATTTTCTTAGAAACAAAAAAAATACCTAAGAATTCAGTTTCTAATACATGTGCATACCTGCATACACATGTATTTTGTTGAGAAAAAGACATACTGATAAAATAAAAGTCCAACATCTCGAATAACTTTTTAGAGTTAAGAGTTTGTTACTTACTTACTTACTTACTTAAGGTGGCGCTACAGTCCGGGGTGGACCAGGGCCTCAACCAACAAGCTTCTTCCAGCCGGCTCGGTTTCTAGCTAGCTGTCTCCAGTTTCGCACGCCAAGTTGGTTGAGGTCCTCTTCCACTTGCGTGCGCCACCTTTTACGCTGTCCACCTCTACTGCGTTGTCCCACGGGGTTGGATTCAAAGACTTTCCGGGTCGGAGCATTGGTGTCCATTCGCTCTAGATGACCCAGCCATCTCAGTCGTTGGCTTTTCACTTTTGTGGCTAGGTCGGTGTCGCTGTACAGCCCATACAGTTCGTTGTTGTATCTTCTTCTCCATTCCCCATCTATGCAGACGGGACCAAAAATCACCCGGAGAATTTTCCTCTCAAAACAGCCTAACGCGTTCTCATCCACTGTTAGCAGTGTCCATGCCTCTGCACCATACATCAGGACCGGGATGATAAGCGTCTTATACAGGGACAGTTTAGTTGCTCGAGAGAGGGCTTTGCTTCTCAATTGCCTTCTTAGCCCAAAGAAACAGCGATTGGCAAGAGTAATTCTTCGTTTGATCTCAGCGCTGGTGTCGTTCGCTGAGTTTATAGCGGATCCTAGGTAGACAAAGTCTCTGACTACCTCAAAATTATAGCTGTCTATAGTGACGTTCTGTCCGAGACGTCGGTGTTGGGTGTCCTTTCTTGTGGACAGCATATATTTTGTTTTGCTTTCATTCACCGTTAAACCCATCTTCTTGGCTTCCTTCTCAATGCTCACAAAAGCACCACTGACATCACGCTTTGTTCGTCCGATTATGTCAATGTCGTCAGCGTAAGCGAGTAATTGGACGGACTTTTGAAAGATTGTGCCTCTGGTGTTGACGTGAGAGTTTTGCACTATTCTTTCAAGAACGATGTTGAAGAAGTCGCATGACAGCGCGTCGCCTTGCCTAAAACCTTTTTTGACATCAAAGGTGTCGGTGAGGTCTTTGCCGACCTTGATGGAGCAGCGTGCATTCTCCATCGTCATCCTGCACAAACGGACGAGTTTGGCAGGGATGCCAAAACTAGACATTGCTCTATATAGCTCGTCTCTATAGATGCTGTCATACGCGGCCTTGAAATCGATAAAAAGGTGGTGGGTATCGATTTGGAACTCCTGGGTTTTCTCCAAGATCTGCCGTAGTGCGAATATTTGGTCGATGGTGGACTTCCCTGGCCTAAAGCCACACTGATATGGACCTATCAGGTTGTTGACGAATGGCTTCAGGCGTTCACAAAGTACGGCAGAGAAGATCTTGTAGGCGATATTAAGAAGACTGATGCCTCTGTAGTTGGTGCAGTCCAGAGGATCGCCTTTCTTGAGGATCGGGCAAACAATACTGAGGTTCCATTCATCGGGCATGCTTTCTTCCGACCATATTTTACAGATGAGCTGGTGCATACTCCTAACCAATTCATCGCCAGCCGCTTTGAATAGCTCAGCCGAAAGGCCATCAGCTCCAGCAGCTTTATTGGACTTAAGTTTAGATATGGCTATCCTCACTTCGTCAAGATCGGGTGGACGGAATTGTTGGCCTACGTCGTCCAGGTTGAATGGTGCAATTTGCATGGTAGCGGAATTCGGTTCGTCATCGCCGTTATACAATTTGCAGAAATGATTTTTCCATATCCTCAGCACCGACTGCGTTTCCACCACGATGTTCCCCTGATCGTCCTTGCAGGCTTCGGTTCGGGGTTTGTAACCTTGGGAGGTTCTTTTTACTTTTTGGTAAAACTTCCGAACTTCATTCCTGCAGTGGCATCCCTCTAATTCCTCGATCGCGCGCTTCTCATGCTCTTTCTTTTTCTTTCTGAGAAGCTTGTGTTCCTCTTTCCTCTTCTGCTTGTAGAGCTCGCGAGCAGCTCTGGTCCTTCTATGCAGCGCCGCTTTGTATGCCTGTTGTTTGGCTGCATGTACTTGCCGGCATTCCTCGTCGAACCAGGGGTTTCGCTGTGGTGGTCGTGCGAAGCCCAGCACGTCAGAGGCGGCATCTCTGATGGCTTCCTGGCAGTTTTTCCACTGGTTCTCGATGTTTGCAGTTGGCGGCAAAGGACTAGTTAAGAGGGCGCGAGAGACTCGATCGGAAAAGGACCTGGCGATTTCTTGCGACTGTAGCCGTCCGACGTTGAACTTCCTGACAGTATTTCCCTGTTTTGGCTTTGGTCTGGATATCCGTAGCATTACCTTTGCTACAACGAGGTAGTGGTCCGAGTCAACGTTGGCTCCTCGGAACGTTCGGACATCCTTGATACTGGAGGAGTGCCTTGCGTCGATCGCAATGTGGTCAATTTGGTTGGCGGTTGATTGACCAGGAATTCGCCAATTCCCCTTATGAATATCGAGATGCGGGAACTGCGTACTAGCTACCACAACGTTTCGCCCCGCAGCAAAGTCGATTAGCCTGAGTCCGTTATCGGAGGTGGTGTCGTGCAGGCTGTATCTTCCGATTGTGCCACCAAAGACGTCTTCTCTTCCTAGTTTGGCATTAAAATCACCCAAGACAATTTTAATGTCATAGCTAGGGCATTGCTCATATGTCTTGTCCAGGAGCTCGTAGAACTCGTCCTTGGTGTCGTCATCTTTCTCCTCTGTGGGGGCATGCGCGCATATCAGGCTGATGTTGGCGAATTTAGCCTTGATGCGAATTGTCGTGAGGCGCTCGTTCACATAATTGAAACTCAAGACCTCTTGCCTCAGTCTGCCTCTAACAACAAATCCACATCCAAAAAGACGCTGCCCTTGTGGTCGGTAACAGTCACCGTAGTATACATCGCAGTCTTTCAGTTTTCTTTTGCCCGGCCCATCCCATCGCACTTCTTGGATGGCGGTGATGTCTGCTTTGTAGCAGTCTAGGGCCTCCGCTAAATGTTCGGCTGCACGTGGTCTATAGAGAGACAGAACATTCCACGTGCAGATCCGAAGTTCGTTGTCCTTATTTCGTTTGCTAGGTTCGTCAACAGTAAATCCGTCCGTATCCGAGGCTTGTTGATGCTTCGCAACTAAAATAGCTTTACGTGGCCGGGAAGTCACCCCGACGGCACGACCCCCAACCTGGAGGACCAGACCCTATATATATAACTCCAAGGGCGGGGAGCCGGATTAACCGCTCCTTATAGGCCTGAGCTCCGAATATGTCGTAGTAGCCCGTATAAGGTGTTCACTAAGTAGTTCAGCCTAACTGGAACTGTAGACGCCACCGTTGATTCCATCTTGAGAATTCTTCCGCTGCCGCCTGGATGAAGGAGAAGTGCCTTAGTGGGAACACTCCTCCCCCCCTCTCTCGTTTGCTGCCCCCTAAAACCGTCCACAGGGATTGGAACCCCATCTTCAGTTAAAGGTACTAGGCACCCGATGTTCACCGCGGGGAGGTGAGAGTAGGAGTTGATAGACAGAGGTTCGCTTTGAAACAAAGCTTGTGGACGCTTGTGTCCTCTTGAATGCACATGTCTACCCTAAGAGTTTGTTAACCATCAGCAAAATATAAGTGAAGTATATTTTGATTAGGGGGGGGGGGGGGCAAGTGCCTCATTGCCCCCTTGCACACAGGTTGTTGGTGTTCATTCAACATTATTCAATATAAATTGATACATTCTTCGCAGCACGTACAACGCTTGTGCGGATTTCCATTTTACACACCAACTACCACATATTTTTAACTATTAACTGTTTCTCAATTTGAGAACTGCTGCCTATTTTCCTTTCTTATAACTCTGAGCACACTTTTGTGACATTGGGTTATTCAATAATAAATACAAACTTAGTTTTTGGGCAGTTGATCCATAATGTGGTTAGTGTCACACCCGAAACAAAAATAATCATATATGTTTCATTATTAGAAGAACATTTTTTTTTAAATTGAAATTTTGGGAAAAAATATGGATGTTATGATCTAAAGTCAGACGAAATTTCAAGAATTTAAAATTTTAAATGAGCCCGAATTAAAAATTTTAAATCTATGTCATACCCGTAACAGGTTGTGGCATTTCAAAACTGTTTCTGTTTTTCAGTCCATTTTCAATTGTATTGCTTCTAGATATGGAATTCACGTTGTAGTCCAGTCATATATGTACATATGTGTTTTTGCTATGAAATTTGTGGGGTGATTTTGATTTGTTCCCTGCCATACAAAATACGCAAAAATTAATTTTTTGGGAGTTATTTACTAACGGCTCAAAAACTATCAATATTATTTGTAAATTCTGTACATCCAAAGTACAATCAAAAGTAGGTATACAAAGTTTCCAAATAATCTCTCAGCAAAGTTTTTTTTCTGGGACAACCCAATTGGACTAAAGCGCTATCTGAAAATTGACGTATTTTTACTGTTTTCGAAAATTCTATTAAAAGTACTAATTTACTACTTTGCGTGACAAAATTTTAATTCTTTGCTTTAACAAGAGTTTTTAATTTTGAATATGGCCTTGGAATTGCTCTAGCTTCTAGCACATTGAGATATTCGAATCAACAAATTAAAAAGAAATGCATTTTTATGCATATTCGGGGTATTTTATTATTTTTGGGGTGTTTTTTTTTTAAATAATATACAATTTGGAATATTTTTCTTCGATATTCTTTTTCTATCTTTCGAATAACTTTATTCGTCTTCGAGAAGTCATAAATTAGTTTTTAGCTTTCGTCTTAAACTATCTAATTTGAAAATATGCTAAATTCATAAATTTCAAATGAGGATTTCTTAGAGAAAAATATGAATGGATTGTTGCAGAGAAAATTTTCGAACAATTTGCTGTCAAAACAAATATTAAATTTTAACAGTTTGTGGAATGTGGATCGTAGCAAAAAGTAGTATGGGCCCCATTACACGATGATTCCTTGCATCTGACTTTTGTCAAAATTCAATGGGGGTGAAAGTGAAATCAGATCTTTTTCTCCTTCCCACTCATGAAAACTCGAAAAGAGTTAAATTTATGTAGATGCAAACAATCATCGTGCAATAGGCGACTAAGTTCATAGTTTGTATAGAAATTTCAAATATTTAAGAGATGCCGAATCATACCATTTTATGGCATTTTGAATTGGCAATCCAGAACATCGACCGATTCGATACGTGTGTTTGTTTCTGGTTTCGATTCTGAAACGAACCAGGAAGCATTAGCTTTGTTTAATAAAGAAAAACTTGATCGGAACAGAGCAGAATAGCACAAGAGTGTGGAAACTGCCAGCAAAGAAAGAACAGCAAAGTGCAGCTTTGTGTTGACGGGATTGGCCGTTGCCTATCAGCTATGAAATTTCAAACTTTAAAATATTTGAATTGTTATTTGTTTGCATTAATTTCTAACCCGAATTTAATATCAATTCACACTCTGTATTTTCTTTTATGTTCTTTTCTTCATGTTTTGTTCAAAAATATAAGAAAATATAGGTACTTCTGTGATAAAGTTTAGTTTATTTTTTATCTCAAATAAACAAATCAGCTGGTGCTTTGACACTTCTCACTTGATTGCTCTACCTAAAAAGAAGGTGCAGGAAATTTTGTTCTAAACTATTCTGGAAAACTGCATGGAACACAAAATAACAGAATGAAGTTTTACAAACTGTAGGTACTTTTCTGTAATCTTCTGTGCGGAACAGATTCATTAAACACACCTAATTTTCTCTTCTTTTCAGAACAAGAACATTTATTTCGACCCTAATCGAAAAGGCCAATAGTTTAGTCCTTACCGAATCGCGGTTTAAATCAATTCGCAGGTTGCAAGCAGACACAACTGCTATGCATTGGGAATTCGGAAATTCTGTAAAAAAAAGAATAGGTAGTAGTTTTTTTTCAATTTGGATTCTCTTGTATTTATTAAAAAAAATAATCAAAAACTTTGAATAAACTGCTTAATTCCTTGCACACGTATCCCGTGGACATTCCTTTTGATTCTGCACACACCATTCTGGCTGAAGAGCTTCCGGTGCCAGTCCATTTTGTGTTAAAAGTTCACGATGCATCAATAGCCGACTCTCTGCCTTGTGCCAGGAATCCTTTGGATTTGACCATAATCTCTCTGCCAGAGCACTTGCTTTAGGCCACAATAAAGAGTCCAAAGTAAATTCATCGATTTGCTCAGACCAAACTGCTGTCTCTGAGCCTAAAATAAGTTTATTTGCGCCACCAAATATGCGATCAGGCATATTATCATAAAACTTCTTCCAACCGTCAAGGTTACCTCCATTCCAATTGGCTGCACCACCATTGATGAATAAATCAAAATTTGTCGAAATCAATCTAAAGCCACGTTGTAAAGCTTCTTGTATAAATTCCTCTGGGGTATGTGCTACAGTTTGTATGATATAACGTGATTTGTCCAGAAATGTGTCAATATAGGGTGGAGTTGTCAATTGACTGGCCCACAAAATAATTGGAATCTTAGTGCCATTGGATACCTTATCGAGTCTAGCTAGAGCATTGGTTTGAAATAATCCCCACAAATTAACAAAATCCTTTACCTCCAAGGACCATCCTCTGTTGCGCATCCAATTCTGAATCGATTGCGTAGAATTCCAACAGGTCAAAGATGCTGTATCTCCTCCCATATGGAAGATGTTCGGATCGAACGATCGAAGCATTTCCGTATAGATATCCTCCAGCAAATCGTATATTTCTACAAGAGTGGGATTTAATTGGCCACAGGGTGGCTGGTTGCAAAATTGTGTCCATGGTTGGGCGTTAAAACAAACTGTTACATTTGTCTTCTGCCAACCTTCACCAATGTGTGCTGGGCCCCCGAATTCTGGAATAACACGAATTCCACGGATCAAAGCATATTCCACCACTTCGGCGATATTTTCGGGAGTGTAGATTTTATGAGGTGAATATGCTCCAAGTTTGTGTAAATCTGGATGTGATTTTACGACCAGAGGAAAACTATTTGAATCTACCATGTGCCAATGGAAGGTATTCAGTTTACTCATAGCCATGCCATCTGTAAGAAATTAATTAAATATAATAAAATAAAAAAGACTAAAATAAAATAAAATAAAATAAAATAAAATAAAATAAAATAAAATAAAATAAAATAAAATAAAATAAAATAAAATAAAATAAAATAAAATAAAATAAAATAAGATAAAATAAAATAAAATAAAATAAAATAAAATAAAATAAAATAAAATAAAATAAAATAAAATAAAATAAAATAAAATAAAATAAAATAAAATAAAATAAAATAAAATAAAATAAAATAAAATAAAATAAAATAAAATAAAATAAAATAAAATAAAATAACATGAAATAAAATAAAATAAAATAAAATAAAATAAAATAAAATAAAATAAAATAAAATAAAATAAAATAAAATAAGATAAAATAAAATAAAATAAAATAAAACAAAATAAAATAAAATAAAATAAAATAAAATAAAATAAAATAAAATAAAATAAAATAAAATAAAATAAAATAAAATAAAATAAAATAAAATAAAATAAAATAAAATAAAATAAAATAAAATAAGATAAAATAAAATAAAATAAAATAAAATAAAATAAAATAAAATAAAATAAAATAAAATAAAATAAAATAAAATAAAATAAAATAAAATAAAATAAAACAAAATAAAATAAAATAAAATAAAATAAAATAAAATAAAAAAAAATAAAATAAAATAAAATAAAATAAAATGATATATAAAGAAATATTTAAATTAAATAAACACAAATTAAATCTAAATGAAATGAAATAAATAAAATAACAAAATTAAATAAATCAACTAATGTAGGTTACTGTACCTATATGTAATTGGTACTTAAATTTAATAATATTTAAGTTAAATAAATAAATTGAAATATAAATATAAAATTATTTATTAGTGTTTTTACTATAAAAAAATTAAGCTTTAAGACAATTTGTCTTAAAATAAATAAAAAGAAACTAAAATTTAGAATAAATTCCACCAAAATTAGTTTCGTAATTTCTTATTATTCATTTATTTTTAAACAAAGTTTAAAAATTTAATTTTAAAATAAAATATTAATGCAAAAACATGTAACTAAATAATTTTGATTGTTAGCGTAAAGTGTAATGCGAGTGAAATTCCACTAAGCCCAACTTACCAAGAGTTCTCTTGATTGACTTCACACTAAAATAATTTCTAGCGGTGTCAAGTAAAATCCCCCGATGCTTGTATACAGGTGCATCATTTATAACTGTATCGACCAATATCTCAACACATCTTCCAATATCATTATACACAATCAGCTGTGTCAACGTTTCCAGGCCATGCCTAGCTCCGAAATACGTACGTGCATTGATCTCGGCCAAAACTTGATTTTTATCCCGAGTTATTTTCAACACATAACTCTCATCAGTATCATAAGTAAGTTTTGGTACTTCTTCACCTATCTCTTCCATGTTAATTCTGATCAGCAGTGTTTTCCCCTCCTTCCTTGCCAAACTAGATTCTGGTATTTTCGTATCAATTTGTTTGGCAAATCGTTCCTTAACCATTTCCCATATTAAATTATTAACGAATTTTGGTAATATTTGAAATATGATCTTGGTGCGATCAATTGGAACGACAAGTTCACCAATTTGAACAGGACCAGTTGGTTTAGGCCAAAGAGTCCCAATTTCCTCACCGCAGAGCATTCTGCATAGGACAAGGCTTTGACTGCTGTATTCATTGATGAAGGGAACCTTTATGCATTTATTGTCATTGCATTCGTATCCCCAAACCGGTGAAGATTCACTTTATATGAAACAAAAATTATGCGTCACAAAGACTGGCTTGCAAATAAAAATAAACTTACTCTAAGCTAAAAACAAAAGCTGGCGTTAGTGCAGCTAAAGATAAAATTAACTTGAAAAACTTGTTGATTGCCATTGTAGATGAACCGGCCTTTTTTTCTACTTCTTGAGTGAGATACACTAAACTTGATTATCGTTGAGGGTTTTCCCGATTTGGGAAAAATAAACTTTGCACTTTGTATCTGAAGATAAATTGGTTTTAACTTTATTCATTAATACACGATTATTTGAAGTAATTAAAAAATTATTTAATGTATTTTGTTAACTGATGTTTGCAGGTAGAAAGATCTTTTTCACAACCACAGTCCACTGCAGCTGAACGTTAAATGAGTATAATTTTAAATTTCTTCGATGCTTACTTAGGCTTTGATATTTAATTAATGCAGCCAAATTGATTGTATACATTTGATGTTTTCAGTCTTCTTTAGGGACATATAGAAATAGTGTTACTTACTGGGAAATATCTTTATTGAAGGGGGTTTATACGTTTTTTGAGAAACGACTTGGAAATACCTAAAGAATTATGTGAATTGCTAATCATTTTATTGCAAAAATCTAAAGTGTATCGAACCTGATGATGGAACTTTGATATCCAAAGTTATCGAAGACCAATCGCTTTACTTTATCTTGGTAGTGGTTTGGTTGTAAAATATTAAATTATTTTAATCAAACCCAACATAGCTATTTTTATTTTCCCTCCGTAAGTTTGTTCTAAAACTGAAGCTGTAACTTCTAGTTTCTCATCCCTATACTTCCCCTAGATATATAGCCTTCAACTACACCTATCCATTGATCTGGCATCATTTGTACTAGGAGGTTTTCATCTTGTCTAGATGTTAGTTTGTAGTTGTAGATTTCCAGTTGTTATTTGGTAGTTGTAGCTTTGTGCCTCTCTGGCTATTAGTTTTTATAGTTATAGCTTTATAGTTGTTGATTAGGCTAGATCTGTAGTTGCACTTTAGCCTTTAATTAAACTCTAGACAAATTGGTTAATATAAGCTATTTTTTCTTCATTAAATCAAAATATTGCTGTGTTCTCCAACATGACAAAAGAATGCTTATGAAAACACAGGGGATGAATGTTAATGGAGAGTTTCACCAAAACTTAAAAAAAAAATAAGAGTAAACAAATGTCTGATAGCCATTAAGCTGTAGTAAAGGAACGCAAGAAACAAATATTGTATACTCAAGTGTCATTTTTCCAAATACATTTAATTATCCAAGTAATTAATTACGTATGAAAAAGATTGGAGACTTCTCCAAAGAATCTGTTTAAATTACTGATTTTTCTCGTCGAACAGCGTACCTACTACAGCCAAATATATGCTGCTGATGTGAATCAAAATTTGTCAATGGTCTCCAAAAAGACAGGGAAGTGCTAGGAGCGGAAAAATATTCATGGAGAGTTTTATCAATTACAAAAATAATTGCAAACAAATTATACAAATTTATTATTAATGTAATTTTTCCCCAAACTTTTAATGGTGCGGGTGAAATTCTGTGTGAGATATATGGATAGAGACTTCTCTAAGCGATCTGCTACAATTATTGATTTCGTTTGTCGAACAGCGTATCTATGTATACTGCGGAACGAAGTATTTCACTATGTCACTTTTATATGATATTTCGATTCACACCAGCAGCATACTAAGCTTAATCGGCTTTTGGAGAGTTAATTTTCATTCTCTCCTTTTCAGGACATCAAAACAAATCTTATACATTTTCTGTTCTTATCATTTTCCAAAGCTTCGATCCTATTAAATAATTTTCTTTTGAATATCAAAAACTAACCATTTAAAAAAAAATATTTATTGCTTATGTTTTACACAAAAAAAGGTACATAATCCTTAAAGAAGGTACACACGTTACACTTAAGCGGCAAATTTATATCTTATTATTAGTTTATTATCCATTATCCTTGCAGTAAGGATCAAAAAAATATAAAAGAAAATAATATGCATCCCGCATTATCCGCTCGATTCGTTTTTTGAATCATAAGCATCAATGGGGCATTCATTTTGATTTTGCAAACACCATTCGGGTTCAATGGACTCAGCTGCAAGCCCATTATCAGTTAAACGCTCCCGATGTACTAAGAAACGTGACTCAGCTGCTCGCCAATTATCTTTTGGATTCGACCATAAACGTTCAGCCAATGCACTAGCCCTTGGCCAATATCTTGCATCGACAGTATGTTCGTCTATTTGTTCCGACCAAATAGCAGCTTCTGCTCCCAAAATAAGCTCATTATAGTCGCCGGCAATTTTCTCGGGACTATTTTCGTATACCTTTTGCCAACCGATGTATGGTGAACACCAATTGTTTCCATCAGTTACCCAACCACCGAACCCACAATCGAAGTATAATGCATCATAGTTTGACAGAATCATCCTGTATCCACGCTTAAGGATCTCTTTGATCTTCATATCAAAACCTGTTGTCCAAACTTGAATGATATATCGTTCTTTGTCGAGATACTCGTCGATGAATGGCACTTCTGTTAGACGACTAGTCCACATGATTATTGGCAGTTTTCCATTGGACGACAAACCATCTACTCTAGCAAGTGCTTGATCTTGGAAATGGGCCCATAGTTTCATAAAATCCTTCTCGTCAAGGCCCCAGCCCTTGGCATGCATCCAGTTGCGAATTGTTGCGCTGGTATTCCAGCAAGCTGTGGACACTTCATCACCTCCCATATGGAAGACATCAGGGTTGAATAATTCAAACATTTCGCGGTAGATGTCTTCTAAAACATTGTACAATTCATCGACTGTTGGATCAAGTTGACCACATGGTGGCTCAACACAGAAATTCTTCCATGGCTGAGCATTGAAGCAAGCAGTCATGTTTTTGTTCTGCCAACCTTCTCCAACGTGAGCTGGAGCATCAAACTCAGGAAGGACGCGAACACCTCTAGCTCTGCCATATTCCACTATGTCGGCGATGTTTTCGTGAGTGTAGACCTTACGTGCTGAATATGCCCCCAGTTTGAAGAGTTCTGGTTGGGACTTGACCTCCAAGGGGAAACTATGCGAATCAGTTATATGCCAATGGAAAGTATTAAGTTTTGTCATTGCCATACCATCTGGAAGAAAAAATGTAAAAGTTCAAAAATATGCAGATGAAAAAATAATATAAGACTCACCGATAGTCCTCTTGATTGATTTCACACTGAAATAATTTCTAGATGTATCTAAAAGCAGACCGCGATGCTTATAAGCTGGTGCATCAATGATTACAGCTTGTGCGAGCATTTGAACTTCCCTCCGAATGTCATCATATACGATCAACTGAGATAATGTTTCCAGACCATGTCTTGCTCCGAAAAATGATTTTGCCGAGATGTCAGCATAGACCTCATTCTTTCCTTGACTGATCTCCAGCTTGTAACTCTCATCTGCATCATATGTCAACTGAGGAATTTGGGCTGCCTTTTCGGGGCTCTCATCAACATTAATCTTAATCGTCAGCGATCTGCCTTCTTCCCGAACATCATTAACATCTGGTATTTTCGCTTCGATCTGCGCTGCAAAGCGCTTTTCATTAGCTTCCCACAGCTTACTAGCTTTGGTTTGAGCCACATCAAATATGATCTTATTGCGATCAATGTGTACGATGTATTCGCCAAATTTGACAGGTCCGGTTGGTTTGGGCCATAGTGTACCAATAGTGTCACCACAGAATATTCTGCACACTGGCAGACTCACAGCTTTTTGGAAGTTCTTCTCATCTAAGGGTACTTTCATGCATTTACTTTGGCGACATTCATAGCCCCATACCAAGCTGAAAATTTAAATATTATCGTTATTATTGTACTAAAAATGAATAAAATGTAAGGTTTAAAACTAATTACTGAGGATCTCGTTCTAACACTGCAGGGGACCTTGTGTGTCTGACTATAACGGTGATCAATGCAGCTGCTGTCAGCAATACAATAACACCAATCAATAAATGCTTCCAACTAAATGCCATGATTGCAATTAAGAACTGATCCACTTAAAGTCATTTAGAAAAACACTTCAATGAGTATTTCTCTAGACAATAACCTGCGTTGCTGATAATGAATTTAATAGAAATGTTTCTGAGTCAAGAGCAAAGACATATTTTCAATCAATCTGAATGGGTTTCCTAATTGTTTTTTAATTGATACTAGTTGTACATTATTTGTATTTTGTAGGTATTTTGTTTTATCGAAAATGGTCAGAAACTTCAATGCAACTCTTTCGTCAGAAGATTGCCCGCCATAACAATAATAAAACTAATCAATTTTTTTTAGATAGCAAAGGTAGGTACTAAAGAAGCAGTTGTTTCTTAAGCAGCCTAAATTTATTATCTTGATCCAATTGAAATTTAAAATAAATAAGATACTTACATATTTTGTATAAGAAAATTTTAAGTGTAATGAGAATCCAATTCGAGGAATAAGCTCTTGTTTTTAAAGCGTTAATTATAATTTCTGTGACTGAATATTAAGTTAGTGGTGCTCATATCGATGGGGAATTCTTACCATTTCTTAATAACCCCCTTATTTGTATCTGTATTTTTGGTAAAACTTGTCATCATAGCTAAGAGTACACTTTAGCCCTTCTTACAAATAAAGCAAACATTTCTAACACACAATATTTCCCAGACATTTTTTATGAACATGAAACCGAAATTTAAGCAAATGTAAACTTAGTCTAAGATCCAACATTTCCATACTCATCTTTTATTCGGAGTCAAACAGCTCTAGATTTAAAAAAAAATACTAGGTAAGCTTAAATTGGAGTTGCTTTTAAGAATGCCAGCAAGCAAGGACTATTTTCGCCTGAAAACAATACTTTTTCTATTTGAAAAAAAAAAACATAAAATAGTAAGTATACGCCCGAGAGGACACTGTCATCAAATGCTTTCTGTATTCTTATGCCGATAAAAAGTCGGCAAATGGTTTTTATTTCTAGCAAATATACTGGGCTCTCATAAATATAGGAATTGTTTGGATGACATGACACTTTTTGAATAAAAATGGTAGACGAGATCGGTGGTAGGTGGTAAAAGATAAAATAAAATAAAATAAAATAAAATAAAATAAAATAAAATAAAATAAAATAAAATAAAATAAAATAAAACAAAATAAAATAAAATAAAATAAAATAAAATAAAATAAAATAAAATAAAATAAAATAAAATAAAAAATACAATAAAATAAAATAAAATAAAATAAAATAAAATAAAATAAAATAAAATAAAATAAAATAAAATAAAATAAAATAAAATAAAATAAAATAAAATAAAATAAAATAAAGTAAATATAAAGTGTAAATACGTGTAAATACAACGATAAATTTAAATTTCAGCTTTGCAGGCGGACAAAACTTTCCGCAAGACGTATTAATTCTTTAAGTTAAGAATATGTTGCTTTTAAGTTGAGTTTTCAACAACATTTTGTTTTGTTTATTCTTAGGAAGTTCGTAATTTCATAGTTCATAGTTTTTAATTTTTTAATTTTATTTAATATTTATAATTATTCTAACGAAAACTTTTGTCTTGAGTAAAATTAAATTCTTTAAATGAATTGCAATATATTAATTAGCACCCCTTGCGTAAAGTCAACTCATACAAATATTTCTAACCAAAAACTTTTTACATTTAATATTTTGATATATAAATTTAACTAAAAATATTTTGATAAATACGCTGTTTTGTTCTAAGAAGGTTAAGATAAAATCTGTGGTTCAAAGATGCCGAAAATAAGAAAAATATATGTAGTGGTTTATCCTATTTGATTTGTTGATCTAGGAGTAACCAATTCAATGACAATGCCACAAATGAATTTCCTAGTTAAATTTTTCAGGTTCGCCTTAACGCTTTCCACATCAAATAGGTGAAGTTGATTTATTTTTTCTACAGAAAAATATTCCCATACCCTTTCGACAGTTCGTTACTGCGACGGTAAATTTGCTATAAAATGCAAACTGAGTAGGTACAAAGGTCCAATCGAAAAGGACATAACAGGAAAAACTTTTTTTGTAAATTTGAAAATCATCCCATCACGATCTGGTCAAAATGTCGTAGATGTTATTTTTAATTAATTTTATTACCTCAAAAACGTTTTTAAAAAGTGTATTTATATCATGATTTTTTCTTTTTTTAACTTTAAGTGCAAGAGAGTTTTCTCTTTTCTTTCATATTGACTTAGAATTTTTATGTTTATGTCCCTTAATACAAGTTTTTTTCACCGTCAAACTCAATTTGGTCAATTTATTTTAAAAAATTTAACGAGATTTTGTGATCTTCTTTCCAAAATCTAAAATGTTTGTTCAGAATGAAACCGTCTTATACGTCTAAACTAAACTTTACTTTAAGATTCCAAAGCTACGAATTTCTACGAGTTTAATTCAAAGTTCTGTCAAAGTTTATACTAGTTTTGGGAAGGTCCAAAATAATTAGTAATTTTCAATTTTCTCAAAAGCTAGAAAACATAAACCAAATAATTTCTTTTGTTCGATTAAAGATTGATATTTGCAATGACCACAAAAAGACACAAAATTGGTCTGAACAGTTTTTTTAATGTTTTTAATCAAAATTTTGAGTTTGCATGCGAATTTTTTAAAAACTATTGAATTAAATAATTTAATTTAAATTTAGGAATACAAAAAAGTACTTCATTATAAGTGTTGCCGTTGTTTTTAATATTTTACTTTCATTTTAGGTCATTTTTTTCTAAAATTGCCCTCACCTCCTAAACGGGGCCAGATAGACCCCTTTCCTATAGTAAAAATTCCTTGTGTTTGACTCCTCCGTTATCAATTTTTGGCGCCAAAGTTATCGTGTTCGTGCCGTCAAATGAAATCTATTTAATGTGTTGTGTGAACAATTCAAGAAGATTTTGAAAGAAATAAATAAGATGTCTGTTATGTACTTCCCAAACTACGAATTTTAGTACAATTTTATAGTTTTTATATGAACTTCAATAGAACCTTGGTAGTAATTCGTAGTTTTGGAAAATACACGAACAGAGAACTCGTTGCTCGAAATCAAGACTTCGATTGGTGTGATAAAGCTATAAGCCAAGTGTTTTTCAAAAACCAAGAATTTCTATGAATTTAGATCAAAGTTCTGTCAAAGTTCATCATGCCAATTAGTCAATTCGCAATAATATACTCCCCTGGAGCTGACCAGTGTCGAGATTCAGCTATTTCAGCGAGTGAAATGAGATGACTCGCCTTACTCGCCGACTCATCTCACTTCACTCGCAAAAGTGATTCAGCTATTTAAGTGAAATGAGTAAGTTCGAATTTAGTTTCGAACATGAGACAAATAATAAATATAAAAGAGCTAAACTCTACCTCCTTGTCCACTCGTTACGCAAAATGACATGAAAAACAAATACAACAATGTAAACATTGGAATCTTTATTAATGGAGTATCTCTTGTTTCAATTATTTTTTTTTGTCGTAATTAAAGTTTGATGTGAGTTTTCAACCTTGAGAAATAAATAATTTAATAGTGTCGAAAGTGAATACAATATAATTTTATTCAATATACATATGTGCATATGATAATAAAATAAGATTTAAGAGGGAACGGGTCGTTTTTCTGTATTCCAAAATTCTGTATGAACAAAATTCTGTATATGAATAAAAAATTCTGTATGAACATAACTCTGTATTCCATAATTCTGCTTTTCCATTATTCTGTAATCTTAAATTCTGTAAATCCAAAATACTGTATTTCAAAATTCTGTAAATCCAAAATTCTATATTTCAAAATGCTGTAAATCTTATATTCTGTTTATCCATAAATTCTGCTTTTCGAAGCTCTGTAAATCCAAGCTTATAAAAAAATTCTGTTATAATTTTAAACAGCTTTTTTAGTCCCCGTTAAACAATTTTTATTCAATTACCTAACAAAAATTACAAAGTATTGCAAAGAAAAACGTTCAAAAGATAACAAAGAAAAAACAATAACCAACACAAAAACAAAACAAAATGCATAACTTTTTAATTTAATCAAGATGAAGATTCTTGGCTAACCTTTTAAAATAGGTACTCAGTCTGACTTAAAGCTCTTCTTTTTTTAATCAACGGTTAACCTGTTTATTTTTGAGAATTGTTTTTTACTTTTAGGAATATGTTCTCCGTTTTGAACTCTAGCTACTTGCGCTTTAGAAAAAACTAGTTCCTTTCTTAGATCTTCAATTAGATTCCAGCCTTACTTCTTCCTACTACAATACGTAAACCAAAGAAGAAAAATATTTGGGAGTGCTCCGTTAGAATTTGAAACTAAACTTCTCAGTTCGTTTTGATAATGAAAAAAGTGAGAATTTTTTTCATTATCTAAGCAATTTAAAAATTCTGTATACTGAAATTCTGTAAATGATAAAAGAAAAATTGTTTTGATAATGAAAAAAAATGCGCACTTTTATTCCAAAATTCTGTAAATGATAAAAGAAAAATTGTTTTGATAATGAAAAAAAGTGCGCACTTTTTTTCATTATCAAAACAATTTTTCTTTTATCATTTACCTACAGAATTTTGGAATACAGAATTTTGAAATCCAGAATTTTGAAATACAGAATTATGGTATACACAGAATTTTGATTTTTTATAGAATTTTAGATTTACAGAATTTTGAAATACAGAATTTTGAAAACTGAATTTTGGCACTTCCAGAATTTTGGATTTACAGAATTTTGAAATACAGAATTTTGGAATACAGAATTTTGCAATCCGAATTTTGACACATACAGAATTATGACCCCAACCCGATTTAAGAATCAATAAAAGGGTAGTTGTTTTTATCTACGTTGTTGTTTTTTATTTCGTTTCCTATGCATGAATAGGAATTCTTGAGAAAAGCACACATACCTATCCAAAACTGGAAATTTACCAACACATACACCAAGTCACTGCGGAAATATCTGGCGAGTAATCTGACATTTCATTTCACTCGCTCACTCACTCACTTTTGGTAGCTGAATCGGTTTTGGACGAAAAGTGACTCATCTCACTCACTCCCTGCGGTTTCGAATTAGCTGAATCTCGGCACAGATTCGCACTGGATTCGCGTTCGTTTATTTTTCAATTAGTGAACTCGTTGAATGAAATATATTATCGATTCCTGAACTTCCCTATGATTATCCGAACTTATCACTTTTGTCTTTTAATCCTCGCGTTCCAATGTTTATTCGCTATGCTATCTAGTTATCCCAAAAATTTTGAGATAACTTGAGTTGTTAGCTGCGTTTTATTATCTCTGGGTCTGGGTCGAGGTTATCTTTTAACATGCATTACAAAAACAACATGGGATCTAGGTTTCTATCGAGGTTAATTTCAATAACCCAGATAGAGGTTTTCACTCTGATCGGCAGAGGGCTATTTACCATTGTGAATGGATGTCAGCGATTTGTCAGCTGTATTAGGAATAGAGAGGAAAAGAGACAAGTGCTTATATGAAAAACAAATAAACATAAGAAAAAAAGAGACTGATATACAGCACTGCTTTTGCACTAACCCACATCGTTTTATTTTCACGAGGTGAACCATATGGGTTATGAGCGATAATAAAACGCGGCTGTTGTTGTGTCAGCAGTCATCAGCTGTTTTTTACAACAACACAAAACTATCCGGATAACTGAGAATTACCAGCGGAACGTGCCCAATGAAATTTCAAACGTGACACGCAAGGGCGTTTAGACAATCCTCACGTCAAAATGAGTCGCCTCACATGAAGCCTGTCTAAATGTATACAATTTGTTTCTTCAAAAAGAATGTTAAATATTTTACTCTCTCTGTCTCTCTTTACACTTTCAGAAAATTAAACGAAGGAACAGACACCAAAAGAGTAAAGGTTTTCCAAAACCAATACGAAATCATAGTGTTTCATTCACAATAGTACAAAATTGTGACAAATACACAACGCTAAAAACAAAAATCGATCGTCGGCCCTGTTTCGCATTTGCTACATTTAAAAACAGACAATCATACTTTTATCGTCCACTGTATAAGCATAAAAGTAAAAAAAATCAAACAGAACTAAGCTTCACTCAACTTCAACTTCTGCTGAAAGTTCTGTTCCACTTCTGAGCCAACTGTCAAAAAATCAGTTGTTTTTTTGTTGTGTGAATTTTGTGTATAAAATCATTCCCCCCACTCGCGAAATTCGTTTAAACAAATGTATTTTTTATAACAAATAATAAATTAATGCAAAATAAAGTGATTCAGTGAAAAGAAGTGTGCAATTAATCGATCGAAGGTGTGCCACATTATAGAGGTAAGTAATATTCATGAATTACCTAATAATTGTGCAAAGGGGTAAACAGCAAAGCCGATTGGAACTTTCTCTGTAGCGCTCTGGCTCGCCACAATGACAAATCACAACTACTCCCGGGTGGTGCTTCCAGATATATTTTTATTTTGTTAACTATTTTAAAATGTGCATTCTAAATATTAAACTACAACTTACTCTGTGCATGATGCTGGTGCAATTATTGCCAGAGCAATAAGAAGCGTTTGTGCTATTACCATCGTGTGCTGGCAATAAGGGATCCTTTTTGGAACTGAATTAACGGCTGACAATTTGGCACCCACACTCGTGTGAGGTGTTAAGTAAACTAACCGATCGAATGTACAAGTTCAAGAAATTTATACAGTCACAGTCATCCTCCGCGCCGTGGCATATATACGCGTTTGGTTTGGTTAGTGATAGTTGGCCCGGTCTGGTTGCTTTTGTCTTTAAACTCGCACTCGCGGTCTTCAAAGATACGCTTTGCGAACTAGTGTGACTCTGCCTAGTAAGTGTATTTTTTTGTTTTGTTGTTGATTGTTTTTTGTTTTTTTTTTTTTTCTTGCCGTGTTCTGTTATCGTTGTTTCCAGATAGGTAAATGTAGATACAATTTTGTTTATCGACAATAATAATTATGCGTTTTGTCCGTTTCTCTCTATCCAGGGAGTAGTTGGTATGAACCGGTTATCCAGAATTTCTAGTGTAATATTGCTTAAGTTTATTAGGTCAGTGACCACACTAAACTATTGTGTCCGGTGCCCACACCTTGAAACTACAAAGACATCACTAGTGAAATAGAATTTGGGCAACTTAAAGCGATTGGTTGACAGGCAAAATGTAAGAAAATTAAACGCCCACGATAATTCACAGACGAAAATTCAATTAAATTTAAGAATTGAGATTGTAGAGAGATGATGATGTTAGTGTGCTTATTAAACTAAATAATTACTTTACTTTTACTTTTTATTGGTTATTGTTATGGAAGAAAATCTTCGAGTACGAAAAAACAACAACTTAAAAATAGATAGGTCGTCATCGCCACCAAACAAAACACAGCTGATTTTGACACATGAATGTCGTTTGAACTGTCTGTTTGTAAAAAAACAATAGGTAAATTCAGAACATCGAACGAAACAGAGTTAAGGGAGATATTACGACTTCGACCCCACAAAGTATTGATTTTTAAAATTATAAATTGGTATAGAATTTATTTTTCATTATTGTTAGATAAATATTTAAACTGTGCATTATACACTTGCAACGCGAAGGTTAAATGGTAATAAATATGAAACTAAAGCGCGTTTGGAAATGTTTTGTCAGTCACCGCTGTAAAAAAAAAAACATTTGGATGGTTTGACTTTTTCAAAACAAGCACCCTTTATCAGTACCGTCTTGTCATGTCATAAAATACAAAAAATAGAATATGCCTATAGTCCAGGAGAATTAAGTCTCTCCCAAACCAAGTCGAAATTATAGCGAATCATTCTCAAAGACAGTTTTCTGTTGTTGTTGAGCACTGTGTATATTTCACATTTTGTATCGTTGCGAATTATTCGCTATGAATTCGCGTTGGTCGGAAAAAAATCATAAGAAACGCGACTATGACCGTGGAGTGGGCCGTTTCGTTCGCTCATTTGGATATAACACATAGGATATGAGTTTTGCTAAATGCAAACAAATCAGTAAGTGAAGAAAAAGGCTGAAATCAGTCCAACTTTCTTGATTATTTCCTACATAACTTGTTTAACATGTTTGTTCGTTCTCTACAAGATGACAATGGTTAAAATCTCGTTGATGTTACATTTTCTTTACTACATAGCAATTAAGTCGAGAATAAGCTATAAAAAAAACTGTGTAGTATTGAAGCGCTCAACTGGCAAGTACAAAATGTTCCAATTCTACTCCAAATACCTACTCTAGAGTATTACTAAACGAATACCAAACCCCGATCCAAATAGGTGTGATATTTGTGCCATTAGAGATAATGTTAACTTAGTGCAGCATGAAATGTTTGCATCAATTCCGTGGTCAAAATCATACACTTCAGTTGGTGCGGATTTGTGTACACTTAATTGGAACCCTTAACTATCATAAAGTATAGTCATAATAGTAAGCTTTGGTGGCGATTTTAAAAGTACGAAAAACGCATTTTGCTTTTCTCTTATTTTAATTAAAATTGATATTTTTCTAAAAAGGTTTTTGAATGATTTAAAAAAAATCTCTTTTTGGAAAACCCTACATTTTAACATTTCCCAAAATAGATTTATTCAGTTAAGTATTGAATTAATTTTGAAAGTTCAATACACATTTGTAATTACGGTCTAATGGAGTTTTCTACTGAAAAGAGTTCTTAATCTTACTTAAGGTTGCATTACAGTCCGGCGTCAACTGAGGCCTCAACCAACAATCTTCCTCCAGCCATCTCGTTCCTTAGCTAGCTGCTGTACCTATTTTTGCATGCAAAGTTAGTTGAAATTGTCTTCCTTTGTATGTGTTTCCCACTACAAAGAATGGGGGTGAAGTTGAATGATTTTCCGAGACTGAGCATTTGGGTGATCCAGCCACTTAGGATGTTGCCTTGTTACTTTTTTGCCTAAAATTTGTTGCATCATCTTCTCCATCCCCCGTCAATGTAGACGGTACCAAAAATCACCTGGAGAATGGGATGATAAGTATCAATTGCCTTCTTCTTAGTTCAAAGAAGCAGCAATTGGCAATAATTAATTTTCGCTTGATCTCAGCGCTGGTATTATGCACTGAGCTGATAGCAAACTCTAGGTCCATAAAGTCTCTAAGGAAGTACTTAAAATAACATCGAAACAACAAAAATATCTAAAACATCAGAATCCAAAACTGTCTTATATTGTAAAGGTACATTTATTGAAAAAAATTAAGAGTAATGAAAAAAAAGAAACTTAATCTACGTAGGATTGGCGCCTTTCAACGTGAGCGTATTGTCTTCATAAACCTCAAGAACATGAGCCAAATGCTCATTGTCTCTTGGTTTCTTGAATGTCCTTTTCTTATTGGACATCTTCTTTCGCTTAGGAACAGGTTTCTTTGGGCCGTGGTCTTGCATCGACCGAATACCTTAAAAACAAGAAAGTCGAATTAAAGAGCAAAACACAATTTTATTTTACCCATCAGTCTAAGTCTTACCTTGTTTCTCGAGGTATTCGTCAATTTTGGCATCGTCCATGGCATCAACTGTTGCTGAACGCCATAATTTTTGAAACTCGTCATCAACCTAGTAAAATGAGATGTTATTAATTTGGTAATTAACGATTGAGAATTATTTTGTATAAACCGCAAAGTTAGCCGTCCTGTCATTGTAGAAGAGAATCTTCTTTTTATCAATTGGTCTGATGATGAATATGATCTCTGAAGCTCGATTCTTTAAGACTTTCTCACAATGAGGCAGGGATTCTTGAACATCATCCAGCAAAATGCCACCTAAACCCTTGAGATCATGTTGTTTAAGCAGTCGCAGGAGACTCTTTCCGTCTTTGATTTTGTAAACAGGTTTAAAGGCAAACCTGCAGTTGTCGGGAGATACTTCGATTTTTGGATTGTTCATCAAAGCCTCCGATGCAAGCCACTGGAAATGAAAAACTTGATCACATGCAGAGTAACTGTCTGAAGGCAGAAGCTTACATTCTTCACAGACTGGCCAATGTCCAGTTGATTGGTTTCATCTAAAATTTCCTCTATTGTAAGTGGATGATCATCGCCGTCCTGGTGACGGGTTCTCATGTGTTTTACGATTTTGGCCAACACACCGAAACGATACTGGGAACTGCCAGACATGGTTTTGTATCTAGACAAAAAAAAATCGATTTCATTGATGCGAGGTCATGAGAAGGATTTATAGTTTACGTGCTGGAGTCCAACTTGGGAACACTTGGCGGTCGCATTTTTTTCTTATCATCTCTAGGCGGTGGTGGAGCAATTTCAACTTTTGTTTTCTTCTCTATTCTGCAGAAAAGAAATAGAAGATAGAGAAATGCCTTCATGAGTCTTGTATGTAAAGCATTTCTTACGTTGGAGTGGCCATGGCCCTCTTTTTGAACGCCTCGCGTTCACGGAGCAGTGCTGGATCCATGATGGAGCTATTGGGGTTTCTTTTTTGGACGAATAAATGTATTTATAACGTGTTTCTTTGTTGATTCTTCGGAAAAAAAAAATAAAAATTGCACTTCCTTCTACTCATCAACGAAAGCACTACGCTTGTGACAGTTGACAGAACGACATTTATGACAACTGAGGCAGAAGATATGGCCTGTTCGATTGACTCTGTTGTCGGAGGCATGATGCAATGAAAGGCCGTGTTCACAAACTTGTCATTTTCAACAGAACTCACATAATTTGCTGCGATTAAGCTAATGAAGGCCGTGTGAGTGAGATTATTCACTTTTCACTGAAAATTATTGATTGATTGTTTGATATATTTCTAGAAAAAGTGATTGAAAATGAGATCAACATACTTCGGTCACTTAAATAGCAAAATCTCGGCAATGGCAGTAATATAGGAAGATTTTATGCACGTTAAAAGAAAATGGTAGATTCAATATATATTAGCCCTGTTTTTTAGTGCATTTGTATCTTCGCTTACAAAAAAGTAGCATGTTAAATACAACAACAATACAGAGTTATACCAAATTGTTGCTGTATTTAACATGCTACTTTTTTTTAAGCAAAGATAAAAATGCACTAAAGACGGCTATTGTGTGCTCTCATAAATGTTTACGTGTTACAGGCAGAGAATTGGCCGCGTTCAAGTTTCAATGGATAGCCTATCTAGGATAGCTTTGTATCCATGTATGTGTCTGAACGCCAGTCAGCTGTTGAAATTTCTCATAGAATAGCTTCATATCCTAAAATTTTTAGGATATTTTGGGATCTCATTTCTGCCAACAGCTGTTTCATCATCAGCTGTGTTTTAACAAACGATTACAACAATACAAACCTATCCAGATCGCCTTAGTTACGTGTTTGAACGTGGTCATTGACTACCACGACAGAGAAATATATAGCTTAAAGAGAGAGTTCTTACTTTTTGTAGTAGATTTAAACGTTAGTCAACTATTCCACGGACATTTTATTTTTATAAAGGCCAGTTTTACAAACTTGGTTGAAATTTTGATCCGTGGTTCAGAAATTTTAAATCACTGATTTCGGCGAGTTTGTTCACACTTTGTCAACTTTAGTCAATGATAATTCCAGTTGATTATCATTGAATGAGTTTGTTCATTAAAATTTTAAACTGAATCCCTTTTTGAGCACTTAATAGGAGAAATCACTAAATCGCCGATTCTGTTTGATTTAATAAATGGAATTTCGTTTATTTATCATTGGTTATTCCCAAAGCGTAAGTATAAAAACAGAAACAAATTCTCCCCAATTCCTACGAACAAAGAACAAGGATAAATAGAAATCAAGCATTCAATGATAATCTACTGGAATAATCATTGATTTAAGTTAACAAGGTATGAACAAACTGGCCCTAAATGTATGTACCTTAATCGCTTGCCCTGTACTCGCTCTTGTGGTATCAGGTTATAATATAAGGTCTGTTTGGTATCTTAAAAATTTAGAATTTCTATCACACGACAGAGTCAAACAAAGTTCACAGTGAACTAGAATTTTGTATTGTTTGCTTTAGTATGTCCCAATTTTATATATTTTGTTTTTTGTTGCCTTAATTTTTGTCGGCTCTTTAAAGAAAAGCCTGACTGCTTCTAATTTTTTTGAATTTGCATTTCGTTCAATTTTTTTGCACTAGTGAAACTGTCAATGAATATATCTGTTCGTGTACATCCCAAAACTAAGAATTTCTACTAGTGCCTACATTTTTATTTTTTGTATATGAACTTTGAAAGAAATTTCAGTTAAACTGGTAAAAATTCGTAGTTTTGGGAAACGACCAGCAAACAGAAAATTTTTGTCCTCATTCGTAATTTCGTTTTCTTGTTGGAGGCCAATTAAAAATAACGTTTCGTATGAGCAGTGTACTAGGCCTTAGACTAAATAATCTATTACCTTCGTGGTTGTGACATGTGCGTAGAAATAACCATTTTCCAAACACTTCCACAAAATTTGACATTTGTGTAGAAACTCAACATCGACGTGTCAAAATCAAAAAAAGAAGAAAAGAAAAGTTTTTCTTTCTCTAAATGCAGTAATTTTGTTTTATTTCCACAACAAAAAACAAAAACGTAATTTTACATCGAATACTTTCGACCTTCCCAACAAAGTAACAAGTTAATTAAGTGAATCCACCAATAACCCACCATGGTATTAGCCGATTTAGGTCGTAAAATTACGACTGCTCTGCATTCGTTGAGCAAAGCCACAGTCATCAATGAGGAAGTTCTCAACTCTATGCTGAAGGAGATATGTGCTGCTCTGCTGGAAGCCGATGTTAATATTCGATTGGTCAAACAATTGCGTGAGAATGTTCGGGCAGTCATTGATTTCGATGAGATGGCTGGAGGATTGAACAAACGCAGAATGATTCAATCGGCCGTTTTCAAGGAACTCATCAAGCTCGTGGATCCGGGTGTGAAACCCTACCAGCCAGTCAAAGGTAGGCCGAATATTGTAATGTTCGTTGGTCTGCAGGGTTCTGGCAAGACCACCACCTGTACCAAGTTAGCTTACCACTACCAAAAGCGAAATTGGAAGTCGTGCCTCGTCTGTGCGGATACCTTCCGTGCAGGTGCCTATGACCAGATTAAGCAGAATGCTACTAAAGCCAGAATTCCTTTCTACGGAAGTTACACCGAAATCGATCCGGTGGTGATTGCCCAGGACGGTGTGGAAATGTTTAAGCGCGAAGGCTTCGAAATGATCATTGTGGATACGAGTGGACGACACAAGCAAGAAGAGTCGCTCTTCGAGGAGATGTTGGCAGTGGCTAATGCAGTCAAGCCAGACAACATCATCTTCGTGATGGACGCAACCATTGGACAGGCTTGTGAAGCCCAGGCTAAGGCCTTCAAGGAGAAGGTAGACATTGGGTCGGTCATCATCACCAAGTTGGACGGACATGCCAAGGGAGGTGGTGCTCTGTCGGCTGTGGCAGCCACACAGTCGCCAATTATCTTCATTGGAACAGGAGAGCACATTGACGACCTGGAGCCGTTCAAAACTAAGCCCTTTGTAAGTAAACTACTTGGCATGGGAGACATCGAGGGTCTCATTGACAAAGTGAACGAGTTGAAGCTGGACGGGAACGAAGAACTCCTAGAGAAGATCAAGCACGGACAGTTCACAATTCGAGACATGTACGAGCAGTTCCAGAACATCATGAAGATGGGTCCCTTCTCGCAGATTATGGGAATGATTCCTGGCTTCTCTCAAGATTTCATGACAAAGGGTGGTGAGCAGGAGTCCATGGCCCGGATCAAGCGCATGATGACAATGATGGACAGTATGTCCGACGGAGAGCTGGACAACCGCGATGGAGCGAAGCTATTCAGCAAACAACCCACACGCTGTGTTCGCGTTGCCCAGGGCGCTGGTGTAATGGAACGTGAAGTAAAGGAGCTCATTTCGCACTATACAAAGTTCGCGGCGGTGGTGAAGAAGATGGGTGGAGTGAAGGGTCTCTTCAAGACCGGTGATATGACAAAGAATGTGAATCCATCGCAGATGGCCAAACTGAACCAGCAAATGGCTAAGATGATCGACCCTAGAATGTTGCAGCAGATGGGCGGAGTTGGTGGTCTGCAGAACATGATGCGACAATTGCAACAAGGAGCCGGTGGTGGCCTAGGCAATCTGATGGGCTTTGGCGGAAAGTCGTGAATACGTTAAGTTTATCACTTGCTTAGGAATATGGTTTAAGTTTTTTTCTTTTTTGTTTAATATCGTAAATAATATTCATCTATTTTTGCTTACAAAATTCAGCACGTTTTTTTTGTTTCATCTTCACTCATAACCGTTATGGTTTGTTTTTCTTTAGATAATTTTAGTTTAGATTTTTCCAGGATAATCCAAGAACTCATCTATTCCGATCTTTATTATACATAAAATATTCATCCATACGTCTTTGCGTCGTGCGTCGCTGAGTTTGTAAACAAATTAATTATAACGGGAAGATGGGAAGATAGCAGTTATCATGCATTCATTCTCGCTGTTTTTTTGTTTCAGTAAAAATAAAACAAAAATAAAGAAGAACAAATTGAATACGTTTTGTAGAAGTTAGTTTTATTTTTCGATGGATTTGAGGAATACTTGCCTATGCGTTCCTAATAATGTGGCTCCACAGGTAATGTTTTTTAATCTTTTGGATCCAGTCGATTTGAATTGGCTTAGTTCTTGAACTTTTAAATACCTTTTTCTTTCAGTTGCTTAGAGATTTTTTATATAACGGAAAGGGCAACTCATTGCTCGTCGTTGTTTGCCACTCGTTTATGGGGTCCTAAACTGAACGAACAAGAATAGTTTTCAACTTATTTGATTGTTTTGTAGGTGGATTGACCATCTCAGAGAGTAACAAGGATATTGAAAACATTTTAACCAAATTTTGAAGAAAAACAAAAACTACCTCCTATTATACATAATCTCAAAAATATCGAAAAATCATTATTTCTTTAATGGAAATATCTCGAAAACCCAAGCTGATAGTTGATAAATGGAGGAAGCATTTCAGCTCAGCACCCAAAAGTATGCTTGCAAACATACTTTACTTCTTGCCGTGATAAAAAGTTAACTCATATTTGAGGCCGTGAGTGCAAAAGTGGTGTAGCCCTTTTTTAAGATATCAATGTCTCGTATTTTTACATTCATGCATCAAAAATCATCAAAGCCAAAATTTTAAATTTTAAAATATCTAAGCTTTCAAAATATGAGACTTATCTTCCTTAAATCTCAAATAAAATAGTATTTAAGATCGATTAAAGATGAAAAATATGATAAAAGAAAGTGGGTTACACCACTTTTGCACTCACAGCCTCATTTGTGTTTTGTAAACCTGTGTACGGTTAGAAATAAATATTTATCAACAAAACGCTTTATTAACTAAAAATATTACAAATTCAAATGCTATAAAATAACCTTAGCGCAAACATTACCATTTTTGAACAAATACAAAGTTAACTTAAGCCGTATTAAAAAGTAAATAATTGTAAAATTATTTGGCGTATCTACAAATATTAGTATGGTAGAAGCGTCGGTTTTTCTGTAAACAAAAAATGCAAGCACGTCATTTTTTCTTCAAAATAGCATCGTTATTTGTATACATGTACAAAAATGTACGTCATATTTCTTTCGCGCTCCAAACTAATAAAAAACGAGATAGTGCTTTAAAAAACAAAGTAATAATCATATTTAAGATGCTAACTGAATCTAACGCTGTAGTAAAATAGTAAAAAAAAAATATACTAAATAAATTAATACAAGAACAAAAATATAAATATAATCACAGATACTAGAGTTACATAGATATCGCATCTAGTACAAATAAAAATGACCATTTTTTCAATATTTTGTGATTGCAAGCTCTTTTGTTTCGTCCTCAAAAATCGAATCGGTTGATCAAACTACTGATGTCTTGTTGTTGACGTTTTGTATTTATGTCTATGTATGTAAATCTATCTTTATTAACATCATATGTGGTCCATAACTCACACAATATTGATGTAACTGGGATGAACTGGGATGTAGCTCTACGTCCCACGATAAAAAAGTAGTCATTTTTATTTGCTCTGCGTGCGATATCTATGTAACTATAGTATCTGTGATATAATATAATATTTCTTGTTAGCACGAAAAAATACAAATGTTGATGTGATTGACTTTCATCGCATTTGATCTTACGTCTAATTCGTTTGTAATTGTTAAACTTGCGGCGCAGTCCTGCCAAAATTGGGTTCATAATTTATTGAAGCATCGTGCAAAAACCAGACAGCTCGACAATTTTAAATGTTGAGAAAAAACTGTCTTAAAAATCAGAAAACAAAATATACTGAGTTACAAAAAAAGTGGCGCACCTTGAAATTTTGCAATATTTTTAAGTGATTTAAGAAACATGTGTGATCTAAAAAACAGTCTTTTTTAATACAGTTTTGTTTATTAACATACAAATAAGTAATTATTCATCTAAAATAAAAAAAAAAAACTGAATAAAAATAAAGCTCTGTAAAAACATAGCGGCATATTATCAAAATGATAACAAGACATCCAAAGGTATGACTACGCCTTTTTTTTGTAACTCAGTGTATTTACAAAAAATAAATTTTTCTTAAAAATAAATAAAAACATTACACTTAATTATTTTTTCTTTAAATGTAATTTTTTCACTAAAAAATAAGTATATTTGTTTTTGGAGTTGCCTGGTTTTTGCCTCGTTTTTTGGTGAAATTAAATGGAGGTTTCGTTTGCTTCATCATACACTTACAAATTATGGCATCAACTGTTGTTTAAAATTTCATATAGTATCCTATACGCTAAAGGACCATTTGAGACTAAATCTCCAAGGTTTCGGAACCTCTTACAATTTTTTCATTTTCAAAGTTCTTTTTTGCGTTCGGCGTAGAAACAAGATAACTCCAGTACAAAATTGCCTTTTTCTAATTTAGAGTCAACGTAGCGGTGTTTCTATTATATCAAACGATGCAGCATTTTATATTTGATATGTCTGCATAAAAAATCATATTTCGTCATAAAGTGGAGTTACATATCTGGTTTTTGACCTGGATGCTTCAATTGAGATGTTTAGGGACAAAAGGTGCCATTTTGACTTTTGGTACTCTTTTTTACGCAATCATATAGAACACTCATGAAAAAGTCCTTAGAGACGTAGACCGATTTGGCTTGCATAGAAAGTTTAAAGCAGTGGCGATTTCTGGTCTTGAGTTCTGGGTTGGCTACGAATAATCCTTTGATCAAAGCTGAATGTAATAAAAGCAAAAATTTTTAATTTTTTTCCTCTATAATGAGTTTTAATTCAACTCATTCATCTCTACCTACATAAAATCCAGTCGTCACTCTATTTTCAAAAAAAATTCGAGAACCGGTTCCTAAAAATTTTCACTTTTTCTTATCTTCGACAACATTTCTTTCTCTTTGACACATTAGTCCAATTTATTACATATATTTAAACACTTTGAAAAATAGATTGAAATTATTGTAAATATAGTAAAAAACATGCTTTTAAGCCTTTCGAAGCCTCTCAGCTACTCAAATTTTATGAAAATGTAACCTGTAAACTGTAACGCTCTAAAAAATTGAGGATTAATCTCTCTATATGGCGTTTTTCTTTTTTAACTCAGAGCAGATCAGATCAGATTCAGAAATTGAAAACTTTATTATCTGAGCCCTCTGATTCAATTATTTTTGTGTTTTGAATCTGATCTGATCTGCTCTGAGCTAAAATAGAAAAACGCCAAATAGACACCTTATTTTTAAAAATCAAAGCAGTATTTCTCATGCAGTTGGGTCGACAATTTTTGATTTTATTTGGTTTCTACGGCTACCTTGGAAATTATCAAAATGTGAATTTTCTTATAGTTAATTAATAAATTGAAAATCAATACTCAAGCTTTTGAGCAACGTACAGCAATGTTTCATATATCAAATTTTTTATTAGGATTGGTGAAATACAATTTTGAAAAATTAAATCCATTTTGTGGACTTGGTTGATAAATATAAGCCATATAGTTTGCCAAAAGGGGGATTAATTTAGTTTAATGCGAGACTTTTTTAAAAACACATTTTTGATATTTTACTTCCAATTGAGCTTTATAATTTAGATATATCTGATTTCTTAAGACAAATACCAAATCATAAATAAGGTGTATTTTAGTTCCTTAATATTCAGGTTATGTATTTTTCAGGTAAATGTGCTCGAAAAGCATATATGTATTTATATAGATGTCCTAAGTTTGTTTCCCCCTAAAATTTGTGAAGTTTTTCATAATTTTGTTTGGCTGAAAATAATTAAAATTATTATAATCCATTATTTGACACCTCATTTTGGAATATTATTATTTTTTTTTTGTGTACATTTTTTCTTAGCTTTTCCGTGGTTAACAATGATGTATGATACATTAAAATAAATGTATTTTTAATTGTTAATCGAAAAAAATCTGATTCATTAAAATCCGTTGGTAATCAAAAAAGTTGTTAACGTTTTAGTGAGGCCGGAACAATGTACAACAAAGCATGTTTTAAATGTATTAAATTCAAATAATATTTAATTCCTGCTCTGGTGTTGGATATACAACTTTGTGATTACCTACATATATTTAGTCTTTATACTTAATTTAAATACTTGATTAAAATATTTTTCCTATGTTCAATATTTATATGAAATTTTTAAATATTAATGCCATTAAGTAGGTGTAAAAAAACATTACTTCAAATTGTTTTTACATTTTTTTCATAGTTACCATGTAAAAAATAATAATTTTTTTTTTCATAAAACTAACGATTATCTTACTGACAGTATTTTAAAACCTTAATTATAAAGATGCATGCAGATTTGTTTGAGTAATCATTATATTAATGAAGCTATGTCGATCAGTTTTTTAATTAAAATGCATTTTATTTGTTAAAAAATCATTTAAAAAAATTTTAGCACCGCTCTTGTAGGTTTGATGGTAAAACATTGTATAACATAATCTTAGAAGAGAAAATAAGCAAAAAATAAGCATATTTTGTTTTTTCAAATTGTGAAATTTTTCATCAACTTTTGAATTTAGAATGCTGCAAATCGAATTGAAGGCAGACTTAATCACCCCTCAAGTATGAAATTTTGTACCCCTTTTCAATTATTCTTTCACACAATGTAGCTTGTCATTTTGGCTTTATTTAAAGACCTTAACCTTGAAGATCGGATGAGTAGAATGGGAGTTATGATTTTTTCAAGTTAACCATATAAAATTCGAACTAAAACATTTGCTTCAGATAACTAGGTTCTCCACTGGTGGGTACTGGTCGGCAATCAACTCACATTTTTCTACCCAGGCGTTGGCTCTTTCAATAGAGCCAACCTGTGTGGGTATTTTTGTGGGTCTGTTCTTATAGATAGAGTGACACAGCACATCGGGAATAATATGTAGTTTGTATGAGATTTGTTGGCGCAAATTTGTGTAGCCAACACGGCCAATATTGAAAGAAAAATAATATTAAAAGAGATTCTTACTTTGTATGGAATTAATAAAGCCCGTAGGGGTTGCAGTGAATGGTTCGATTTAAATAGGTTTTGCTGGTTTTATAATGATTTAAACGGATTGGGGTGTTGTTTTTTTATCAACATAAAAGGATATTTTATTCTCAAGTTTTAATACAAACAAATTGTTTGTAGTACATGTATTTAAGACGAAATTTTAGGGTTGGCGCAGCCAACCTAGCCAACTGAGAGGAATCGCCACTGGTTTAAAGTTGAGATACAAAAAATCTATATATAAATAGGCTTAAATAAATTTTGTGGTACCATTTTCTCAAAAAGTATTGGACCAATTTGGCTAAATCTTATGTTGTTGGATAGCTATAATCGCGGGGAGTGTGCGAATCACAAAATTAAATACTGCGGGTCTAATTTAGCTGAGGACCATTTTATACTGCCGCTCACTGTGCTTTCATTTTTGTATTGGTGTCGAATTTCGACACGGGGTGGGGACGAGACTAGTACCTAAAAATAGCTCAGAGAACAAAAAAGTCCTTAAAGAAAAAGATAGAGTAAAAAGATCGGAATGAAGAAAGAGAGTACGACAAATCGGTCTCCAAGTTTCGCATGAGTATTCTTCATTAAAAAATAAAGATAATTGCGTTTTAAATATTTAACTTGGAATTTTCCCCAGGTTGAAATGCATTTTTCCTCGGTACTACCCAAAAAAAATCTAATAAAAAAGTAGTTTTCTTAGTTTAAGTTTACAAGTTTCTCGAAAACTAGATGCCATAAAACCATCTGGGGGGTCATTCCGTAATTTTTAAAATGATAATTAGTACGGGGCTTTCGCTGGGAAAAAAATCCGGGGTCAAGTTTGACTTCGGAACTCGAAAGAGTATCATAACCCGAGCCTAAAATCAGATTTTGCACAACTGCACCTGCACAACTGCATATAGCCGCCATCTTGTTTTTATCGGTAATTTGGTTCTTTGAACGTAATTTTCGTATCTTTCTCTAGACAAAAAAAGAAAAGCAAGGAATCCATCATCATCATCAAGTCCTCTAACCCCGATTGGGGCATAGAGCGACAAAAATCGTTTCCATCCTTCACGGTCTGCAGCTAGATATTTTAACTATGGCCATGTCTTTCTCTGGGAGTCTGCTTCTCCTAGAACTGTTGATTTCCATGTTGTTCTTGGTCTTCCAACCCGCCGTGCACCCTGAGGATTCCATTCAAAGGACTGCTTTGCAATTTCATCGTTTGGTTTCCTCAGTGTGTGACCAATCCATTGCATAGCCGCTCTTGACTTGGAGGAATCCGTATGGAATAATTTTAACCGAGTAAAACGAAAATTTTATTTTTAACAATTATTGAACTACTCATTTTTGATACGCACAAGCGATTTGAGGGCTAAGTATGGTTTAGAAATTAAATTAACCGTCTCAAAATCCAAAAATTTAATTTTCACTGATGTACATATTTTAATGAAAACACTTATAGACCAAGAGCCGACAGCAAATTTTTGGAGTGGAGGTATAACCAAAATCGGAGTATGAGGGATTATAGGTACATGTATCATGATTTGGAATATGAAAGCCTGGCAGGTTTTGTTTTCAGCCTTAGGTGGGGGTGGGGGTCTAAAAGCCGCGTAGTTTCCTATATATATGGTAGGGTCATTAGAACTTCAATTGACTTTTAAAAAATTGGATATGATGCTCTGTCAATTTCCCTCAGTTTCAAGACTTTTATCTTGGTAATCCGATAAATAGGGCCCATTATTTTTCCTTTTTAAGCAAACCTTATTGGCGTTTTTGTGGAGACTTTTTTTGTTGATTTTTTGTTTTGTTGAAAATCTCCAAAAAAGGGATGATAAGGTTCACGTAAAAGGCTGAAAACAAAACCCGCCAGACTTTGGTATTTGATATCACGATAAATGTACCTATAATCCCTCATACTCCGATTTTGGTTATACCTCCACTCCCAAAATTTGCTGTCGGCTCTTAGACTATACTACAGTGCGGTTCATATTTATAACCGACTTTAAATAAAAATCGTTAGTTTTTTGTCGTTTACACATGATTAAAAAAAAATGATAGGGAATAATAGTAATGGTCATGACAGTTAATTACAACAACAAGTTAATTTCAAAAACGTAACAAGTGTATTTTTATTTCTTAGTAATACAAAAATAACAAAATTCAAGTGTTTCAAATTTATAACCAATTGTTTCAATAATTAATAAAAGTAAATGAAGAACCGAAACTAATAATTGATTTGGGAACCTTTGGCAAGAATCAAGTCAAAAACTCTTTTTTTAATGGATTTTATAAATTTATCGAAAAGTTCTGGCTTGATTTTAAGCCATTCCTCACGAAGAGAGGGTTTAAGCTCTGATATCGTCTCATACGTACTTCCTTCCGCGTATATTCTCCTGATAAGAACTCTCCAAAGATTTCCAATAGGGTTAACATCGGGAGAGCATGCGGGTCAATTCATTAAATCAATAGAATTTATTCCCAACCAATAAGTTGTTTCGCTACTGATATGGATTCTGGCATTGTCCTGTCCAAGTTCTCTCCTAGTGATCTCTCAAAAAAGGTACCAAACTGCGTCGGAGAACTTGAACATAATCTCTGCTGTTCATTTTTGATGAAGTGAATTGCATTTCTCCAGAAAAAATGGAATTTAGATGGTCCTGATGGTGTGCACTCTTATTGGCGTGACTTACGAAAGGAACCACGATATTTTTATAGGCGAAATTTTGGTGGCGGTTCGGAGATGATGTGGGGTGCGCTCTCAACGAAGGGGTGCGTGGAAATGCAATTAATTTCTTCGAAAATGAATAGCAGAGATTATGTTCAAGTTTTCCGATGCAGTTTTGTACGTTTTTTGCTAGATCACCATGATAGAACTTGGATTTTTCAGCAGGACAATACCAGAATCCTTATCAGTAGAGAAACAATTTATTGGTTGGGAGTAAATTCTATTAATTTAATGAACTGGCCCCCATGCTCTCCCGATGTAAACCCTTATTGAGAGTATTTGGAGAGTTTTTGTCAGAAGAATATACGCGGAAAGAAGGACGTATGAGACGATCAGAGCTTAAACACGCTCCTCTTGATGAATGGCTTAAAATCATGCCAGAACTTTTCGATAAATTTATAAAATCCATGAAAAAAAGAGTTTTTGACTTGATTCTTGCCAAAGGTTCCCAAATCAATTATTAGTTTCGGTTCTTCATTTACTTTTATTAATTATTGAAACAATGGGTTATAAATTTGAAACACTTGAATTTTGTTTTTTTTTTGTATTACTAAGAAATAAAAATACACTTGTTACGTTTTTGAAATTAACTTGTTGTTGTAATTAACTGCCATGACCGTTACTATTATTCCCTATCATTTTTATTTTTAATCATGTATAGACGACCAAAAAATTAACGATTTTTAAAGTGGGTTATAAATATGAACCTTTATATTGCTAAGCGATATACCTATCATCGCAACGAAAGAAGCAAAAGAAAAACTATGAAAGATCAACACCAACCCAACGGCATTCTATGGATTTTTAATCAGTCTTAATCAGCTATACTAAACCTGCAGCCCGCGGGCCGCATGTGGCCCGTCGAGCTTTTTGAGTGGCCCACCTGGCATACTTTCATAAATATGTGATTTCATAGAAAACTTACCATAAATCAAAAAAAGCCGTTTGGAAAAGCGCCTAAATTAAAGTGGAAATAACACCCAAAAAAGACTAAATATTTTGATGATATGTATTTCCTGATTTCTTCGCTTTCTTTTATAAAGTGAAACAATGTCCCAAATATTAAATCAAATGGAAATAAAGCCTGAAATAGAAAACATGTCCAAACAAAGAGTGTTTTCAGTGAAAGACATCAAATTTGAAAGACAAATGAAAACAGCTCCATCGACAAACGAAATTTCATTTTGTCTTTTCGTTTTCACGAATGACTGATAGTTTTTTCGTTTAGTACTCCTTCCTTCCGTAGCGTCCGGAAGCATTTCAAATGCTTCTGAAAATGTTCATTTGGCACTAGATGGCAGTTCTTCTTCTGAAAAGAAAAGAGCAACGATTCTTGATTTGAAAAAATAATCAAAACCATAAGCGCGCAATTGTCAAATGTTATTTGTTATTTAATTTAGGAATTGCCATTGTGCATTATCATTATAATCACCCCTGTTCTGAATTCCGATTAATTAAAAAAAACCTTTCGTTTTCAAATTCTCGGTGTTTTGAAATACTTTTCGTTTTCAATACTTGCGGAATGTAGCCTATTGAATAGACCGGAAAATGAGAGGTATAAAGGAACAATTACGTTCAAGGCTTTTTATTATTGAATATGTTTGTTTGGCCCATAAGCATGATGCTTAAAACCGAAAATGCTACTAAATTCACCCATGCGTTTCTGAGAGAATGGTCACCCTTGACAATTTTACACTTTAAACTTTATGTTCAAAATTCAATTTTCTATTGAAATGGATAGTTCAAAAAATTTATAAAAAAATGTAAGTAGGAAAAGCTAACAAAAATCAACCTAAAAAAAAATCAAAAAATGAAGGATTTCTTAACTATTTAATAAATTGGGCATAACTTTTTTTTGAAGCAAATATAGGGTCAAGACATGCACAAACAAATTAAAGTGAAGACTATTTTCGCAGTTATTGGCACGAAAATCCCTTTTCCGGTACAATATGGCGAATTTCACAAATTCGTAAAAATGCTCGAACAACTATAGATAATTTTTAAAAAGTATGTAAGTTCGCAATTTTGTTTTTCGGCAGTTTTTAAATGCTTTCAGATCTACAGACCGAACGGCTGGTCCGGTTAACATAAGATATGGTACTAGGTGCTAGGAATGTTAAATTTGTCATAAAGAACCAAAAAATAGCCTTTTGGTCAAAAATTGCGAGAAATGATAAGAAATGGTTAAGTTTGAATGGCTACATCTCTTTCAGTTTTCAAATAATATGGCTTTTTTAATATGTTATATTAAGGCCTTTAAACTCTACTTTACTTTGTTAAAATATCTCTTGAGCGTATCTTTGCTCCGAAATAAGTTATATAGGTACACTATAAAGAAAAAAATTTAAAAATCATTGATTTTTTGATTTTTCTTAGATTGGTTTTTGTTAATAGACTAAGAGCCCACAGCAGATTTTGGGTGTGAGTTATAGCAAAAAAAGAAGTCGAAAGCTTCATTAAATGCTATTCAAGAAATCAAAGTCTTGCAGTCCACAACTGGGGCCTTGGTGATTAAACAGTGCATACAAAAAAAAAACCAATTGAAAACCAATTTCGGATAGCACGAAGTACCCTCGAAGTTGCATTCATATTTTTTTTCAATGCACTGTTTAATCGCAATGGCCCCAGTTGTGATTTTTGACTTTGATTTTTTGAAAAGCCTTTAATGAAGCTTTCGACGCCTATACTTCTTTTTTGCTATCACTCACACCCAAAATGTGCTGTGGGCACTCGGTCTATTAAGTTTGGAAACTGTTTTTGGCTAAAATTTTTAATTCAAAGAACTTTGTTTGAAAATAAACTATAAAATTGGACTTTTGGCTTTCCAAAAAGCTACAGAACATTACTGTTAGTGTTGCCGTTGTTTTATAATTATTTTATCTCTATTTTATGCAAATATTTTATTAAATTGTTCCTCGCGTCCAAGCGGGGCGAAATATTAAACCCTTCCCGTAGGATTTTTTTCTTATTTAACTCACATAGTGCCCTATTACACGACGACTTTAGAGTCATAATTTTTTTCGAAATTAATTGAGTGCAAAGGTGAGATCAGATGTTTTTTCTCGTTCGCACTCATTGAATTTCGAAAAAAGTCATGACTCTAAAGTCGTCGTGTAATAGGGCACATATCTAACATCTACTTCCCACCTACATGTTCTGAATTTTTGGGCAGATTTTAAGCGAATTTCCTAGTATGCAAAAAAAGGGACAGTTAAATTTTTTTAATTTACCCCTAGAGCGACTATGGGGCAGGGTTGTAAAAGAATGCAATCTTTTGTGAATGCAATCATATGCAATAATTAACTGACTTCCATTCAAACATTGCAATCATTGACTTCACTTTGAGACTGCGACTTCAAATTCTGCAATCACCATTCATTTGCTTTAACATGATCGCAATCATTTTTTCCCCTAATCATTTTACACCAATCAATTGATTGCAATCATTTAGGAATGCATACATTTTTGCAGTCATTTGCATTCTTTGCATTCATTTTACAATCTTGCATTCATTTGCATTCTTTGCATTCGTTTGTATTCTTTGCATTCATTTTACAATCTTTGAATTCTTTGCATTCATTTGCATTCATTTACATTCATTTGAATCTTTGCATTCATTTGAATTCTTTGCATTCTTTTGCATTTCTTGCATTCGATGTGGTTAATGATCGAAGCAAATTATTGGAGAACAAAATATTATCAATTAGGGTGGTCAAAAAAGAAAAAATTTGTGCAGATTAGAGAAGATTTATATTTTAATAATATAGAAAGTTTTGTGAACCATGCATTTCGAGAAAAATTTGTTTGATTCAGTATTTTCACATTATGGTGTCCCAAAAAATGCTATCCTCTATGATTTTCTAATTCCTAATTAAAAATATTTGTTTCTTCAATAAATAGCTTCGATCATAAACCGCATCCAATGCAAAAAATGCAAATGAATGCAATATTGTAAAATGAGTCCAAAGAATGCAAATGACTGCAAAGAATGCATGCATTCCCAAATGATTGCAATCAATTGACTAGTGTCAAATGATTGGGGGAAAAAATGATTGCAATCATTTTAAAGCAAATAAATGGTGATTGCAGAAGTTGAAGCTGCAGTATCAAAGCGAAATCAATGATTGCAATCGTTTCATAAAAGTAAAAAAAAGATTGCATTCACAAAAGATTGCATTCTTTTACAAACCTACTATAGGGGATGAAAATAAAAATCTGAAAAAATTAGGAATTTTTTTTTCTTCATTTAGAGCCGACTTAGGCCCATCCGTGATGACTTTTTTTTATGACCACACCCTAATGTACATGTACATATATGACAGCAAAATGTTCGAAATTGCAGGTTGAATATTTGCCTCCGTCACAATTTTCTCCCTGACCAATGGGTTTCGAAATAAATTGACTTTAACAATTGAATGGCTCAAATGGATATTATTGGTGTCTTAGAAGAATTTTGATGAACTATAAATTCCAAAGTCTAACATGTTAGAAAATATTATAATTTACCCCCTATTTTTATTCAATTTGACTATGCTTTTAAAGTAAAACAAAATGTTACCTTCCTATATTAATTTTCGACTAAAATAACTTTATAAATATAATGTACCTACCCTTAAATTCATTTTTTTTTTTCAAACAAAAATGAATCAATGGAGTTATGTAGCTGTTTTTTTACTCCAAGCCGACTATTCCAACTAAACCAAATTTATGCTGAAAAAACTTCTTCAGTCAATGTACCTACCTACAGTTTTTTTTATTTGTTCAGTTCCTCTGACATGTTATCAATGTTATGTACATACATAATACTTTTGACCTTAATTACCTAGTTCTTATTAAATGGCAGCATTTTAAAAATTGTATCCAAAAATAAACATAACTGCTAATAATGACTTATTTCATTAAAAATCCCATCACTTCCTATTCTTGAATTCTAAACATTGAAGTTTAAAATCTTAAAGATTCTAATTTTTAAACTTTATTTCCGCAAAACAACCTATAAGTAAGCCTAATTATCAAATGCTAATATCGCGCTTAATTAACCAACCGCTTCCCCCCAAACATTCTTGCATTTTCACCAAAAAAAAAAAAATGTTAATGAGCCGCGCGTTAATAAAAGTTTAAAAGTGTAATTTTCTTGCGCGTATACAAGTTTTAATGTAATATTACTGTTTCCATAACGAATTTGGCACCCTGACATCTTCATTTTATTTTTTTAATTACTATTCAAATCACCGGGCTTGCCGCTTTCTATTTATGTTAAATTAAAAAAAAAGAAATAATTTTGACCACCCTTAAAATAATCATCTCATCTCATCTCAACTTACATCCATTCCCGTTTTTTTTTGTTTATCCTATTCTAAAACATAAAACCACTTCTAGTAGAATTTTCAGAAGGTCGGTTCTATAATAATCAAGACAAAACCAAGGGTCCACATCTCTCTCCATATCTATAAATAAATCATTGAAAAGCTATGGACTTTCTTAAAGCATTCTGAACAGCCATCAAAATCAACCCTCTCCCCTTATCCCTATACTCTCTCCCCCACTCTCTATCAATTCATAAAATCATACTCATTATAATTCCCAAGAGTCAATCCTCAATTCGACTTTCGAAATAATCATTTGAAAATCAAGCATTCTACTACAATGATCTCGTTGGATAGCGGCGATATAGCGATGGCGGTCCCTTAACATCTGCGCTTCCATTTCTACTTATATTGCCAAAGCCATCATTTATTCATATTTCCCTTTCTTATTTCAATTTTTTTTTTTAACAAAACTAATTTGCAAGCATCTCAGCCTGGTAGCCCCCTTGCATCCCCCAACCCTTATTTTTTCTCTTCTTCACTGACAATTCTAGCATCAGTTTACAAATACATACAACAACAACAACTATAGCAAAACACAAAAGGCTATAACAATTAAATTGGGATTTTGGTGTAGCCGCATATAGTTAGAGTATTTGCCGTCGTTGTGTAGTCAAAGCCGAACGCCACGCTTGTCTGGATTCTGCGCGTTCTGAAGCTTTCCCTGGCGCGCGGGAAAAGTTCCTTAAACAAATTCCTACTTCTTCTTCTTCTACTACTACTATTCCAACTTAATCAAGAAGGGAGAGAGATTTTGAAAAAAAAATGAAAATAAACGAATATCAAGAAGGGGGCAAACATAAGAAACCAAGCCAAGAAACCCATATGCCCTGAATCTTGGTGAATCGAGTGTACATAACCTCGCCCATGCCTGGAAGTACATAAAGCCAGGGCATAAAAATGGGAGCAGTCAGTACTCCTCTCCTAAGCTAACAATCGTACCAAAGTATACCTTTCCGTTGTCGCTGCGCTCCCATCTATTCTGTAGAGTCGTCCCTGTTTTGTGCTCTCTTTTTTGTGGGTTTTCTCATCGAGAAGCAATAAAGACAGCCATAATATTAAAGCCCAGATTAAATACAAGGGATGCAAGGGAAGAAGATAGCACAGGCAGCAATCACTAGCAGCAAACAACTGCATAAAGAGCGCCATAGAAAATCCAGTCAGCAGAAGAGGGAGGGTGCTTTGCCTTTTCTAGCGTCAGATTTTGCCATTTGCAGAAAAAGGTCAATGACCGGTTTGTGTTTCATCCAGAGCAAGCCAGTCAGCCCAAGCCATAACCATCACCATCACCAGCACCATTACCTGCCTCCCTTTCCTTCTTTCATCCAATCACACAACTTCTTCATGTCAGCCCCAACCCGAACCCTAGCCCGAGCCGTAGACGCGCGCTCTTGCTACAGATTGTGCTGGTCGTGTTTGTTATTGGGGTTGAATGTGTACAATGCTGGTGTGGGGAGGACACCCGAAGGCACCCCATTTTATTGGGAATGAATTGGAATTTGAAACCAAGAGTTTTGTTGACAATGATTATGTATAGATGTTGATGTTGAATTTGGAAATGAGAATGGGGCTTATGATGCTTAGGCACTCATCCCTCTTATAAACCCACCCCACCAGCTAAAACCAGCCTCCCCCCTATCACATCAACGTTGTATTTTATGTCAGCATAAAAATCGATAAACGTAGTAGAAGTGCCATCCATGATGTGTACACTGAATTCGAATGCAAGGCAGGGCAGGTTTGGCGCGCATTTTGTTCCTAATTCTGGAAGAGTGATGGGTGCATATACGAGTAGAGTATAGTTGTTGTCGTAGTAGTAGGGTACTAGCAGAAGGGGGGAGTGGAATTTTATACTACGTTTACTATCTGTTTTTTTCTTCTTCTTTTTTGTATTCATTTATGTCAACAAAAATGTTACATAAGCTTGGGTCTGGGTTCTGGGAAGGTAAATATCAACGCCCCTCTCCCCCCACCACGCCCGCAGAAAGTTGTAGTTTAAATGAAATTAATTGCAATAAATTTTACTATTCGCACAAAAAGTTCTCATATGCAAAATATTTTAATGGACGGTTCCCCCGTACATCCCCAAAACTCCTGACATTTTTGCATGCAGTTTCTTTTTTTCTTCTTCCATTTTGTCATCATCAGGGTGTGGTTCAGACTGAAATATAAATTTTCCCCCCCTAAATGTGATGAGTTTCTCTGTGAAGTTGTGTTTGGTTTCGGTATAAAGCTTGGGTGGCGCGTAAGATGTCATTTGCATGAGTGAAACTTCAAATAAAAAAGTAAAATTTAGAGGACCCATTAAGGTAAACAAAGATTTGATGATGTTGATGTGTATAATTTAATGAGCTGTAATCGGTTTGTGAAAATTATTTTCTAATAGAAACTGATGGATTTGAGGTTGGAATTTATAAGTAGAGTTAAATGGGCGGCAAATTTGTGGAAAACATCTATTTACTAGGCTCGAGGTTGAAAGAGTTTAATTCAAATGCAGATGAAAAATTGTCCATTTTTGTTCATAATGAAAGTAAAATATAGGAAATAAATTTTAATATGTACAAAAAACATTTTAGATAAATTAAATAAAATTTCAAATGTTCAAAAATATTAAATTAAATTGAAATTCAAAAAATGCATGCAGCTTTTTTTTTTTTTAAACCGCCGTCGAAATTTTGATCAAATCTTAAAATACCCTGAAAAAGAAGACAAAAAAAAGGGTCTCGTAATTCTGGCTAAAGGCCCTGGTTATAAATAAAAAATTGGGTAGCGCAACAGCTCGTGGAGAACCAGGGCCTAGTGACTTACAACTCTCAACCATTCCTGTGTGCGTGTTGTTGGCAGGAAATGGAGGGGACCTACAGTTTTTTGCCGAGTCCGAACGGCTAAGTGAGAAGCACTTTTTCATGACATGTATACTCTTGGAGGATTTGTCAGTCCCTCGCAAGAGGCAGTACCTCGAATAAAACATTTCTGTTTTTAGGTGGCATGGCTGGGAATCGAACCCACACCTTCGGCATGACAGTCCTACGCACTAACCATCATGCCACGAAGTACTACTACTAAGGGCCTGGTTGACTTTCCTTAAACCTGGTACATATCGTTTATTGGTTACACCTCCATTCGTTATAATAATTTTTTTTTTAACCAAAACTAACAGTACCTGCCATACAATTTTTTTAGAAATTTCACAAAATCTTATTTTTCTCAAAAATGACTCCACAACTTTTACTAAAAAAAGATTCAATAACTTTTAGTAAGGGCTACACCTTTGGGTGGAAAACCATTTTTCAAAAAATGGTTATAAATGTAACTTTTAAGGCTTTCGCAGTTGTTAATAGACATAATAGATAATTATTTTCGGACTAGCCGCGTTATAAAAGTTTAAAGAGTGCACTTTAGTACTCACCCCCAACGTTTCGCATCAAATTGCATTGAGCGTGGTCACCAGGAAACTTTTATAACGTGGCTAATCCAAAAAATAATTATCTATTATGGTTATAAATGGTACAAACCTCTCAAACAATCTATAAGAAGGTTTAGTTTTAATAACACGAATTCTTTATACTTCTGACATAAATCGACCAAATAGAAGACTTAGCATTAAGAATTTGACTTGTTGAATTATTGATTCAAAATAGCTTTTTATGGCCTTAAGTCTTACAAATTTGCTTTTCGTCCGGCAATATCACTTAGATTCAGTGACAAAGTGAGGGCCTTTGTCGTACGCAATTTGTATTATGTATATTATTTTTATTCGTAAAAAAAATTGACACCGAGATTTTGATCAAACCTTATAATATCCTGAAAGGGAAGATAAAAAAAGAGGGTCTCCAATGCTGTCTATCTGTTCAGCTGGGCTAGAGTAAGTGCTAAGTAAATTTTCCTTAAACTTGGTACATACCGTTTATTAGTCATTTCCCCACTCATTTTAAGTAGGTATATGTTTTCTTTGCAACCAAAAATAACGGTACAATTTTTTTGTTTGTAATTTTTCAAAATCTTATTTTTCTCAAAAATAACTTCAAAACTTTCCTTACAAAAAAGATTCAACAAAAATTAAAGGCTCCCTTTAGGTGGAAAACCATTTTTCAAAAAATGGTTATTAATGGTAATATCCTCACGAGGAACCATTTATTTGATCTTCGATTTTCTTGAGCACTGTTACTGTATGATTGATTTTATTAATTTTAAATGGAATCCCATTTTTCAAAAAATGGTTATTAATGGTACAAACCTTCCAAGGAATCATTTTTTAATTTTCGATTTTCTTAAGCACTGTTTGATTGATTTTATTAATTTTAAATGGAAAACTATTTTTTTTTTAAATGGCTATTGATGGTAAGCCTCCCAAAAAAAACATTTTTTTATTTTCCGATTTTCTTGAACACTGTTTGATTGATTTATTAATTTTAAATGGTAAGCAATTTTTCAAAAAATGATTAATAATGATACGAACCTTCCAAGGAACCATTTTTTTTATTTTCTGTTTTCTTGAACACCGTTTGATTGATTTATTAATTTTAAATGGTAAGCCCTTTTTCAAAAAATGATTAATAATGGTACAAACCTTCCAAAAAAAACAATTTTTTTCTTATTTTCGATTTTCTTGAACACTATGTGATTTCTTTTATTAATTTTTGCATACAATTTTTTTTTTATTTTTGAAAACTTAATACAGCAGAATCTCGGAAACAGTACCTGTCATACTATTTTTTATTTCAAAAAGTCTTATTTTTCTCAAAATTTCCCCAAAATTTTCCCAAAAAAAAAGATTAAATAATTTTTATTAAACCCTACCTCTGGGTGGAAAATCATTTTCAAAAAAATGGTTATAAATGGTACAAACCTTCCAAGAAACAATTTTTTAATTTTTGGTTTTCTTAAATACTGTTTCATTCGTTTTACTAATTTTAAATGGAATCCCATTTTTCAAAAAATGGCTATTAATGGTTCAAAAAACCATTTTTTAACTGTCGGTTTTCTAGAACACTGTTTGATTGATTTATTAATTTTAAATGGTAAGCAATTTTTCAAAAAATGATTGATAATGATACGAACCTTTCAAGGAACCATTTTTTTTATTTTCTTTTTTCTTGAACACCGTTTGATTGATTTATTAGTTTTAAATGGAAACCCATCTTTCCAAAAATGATTAATAATGGTATAAACCTTCAAATGAACCATTTTCTATTTTCGATTTTCTTGAACACTATGATTGATTTTATTAATTTTTACATGCAAAGCTCTAAATATACAGGGTGTCCCGGACCTGAGTGGAAGTATTTTAGGTGTGGATCTTGGCGTTATTCTAAGAAAAAAATTGTATGGGGGAAAGTTGTATCTCCTCTCCCTGAGGCAGTGGGGCAGTTTCTGAAAATTTTACTTTAAATGCAAAAAAAACATGAAAAATCAACGAAAACACATCTAATAATGTGCTATTGTTTTTTTTAATAGCTAATACTCCATTCTTGCATTTGGTTTTTAAATCAAGTTGTTTAAGCGAATAATTTTTGAAGAATTAAATTTCCAAGTCAAAATAAAAAAAAATTCTTATTTTTTTTTCTGAAGTCGATATTTTTCAAAATTTTACGTATGTAATTAAGTGTCAATGTTCAAAACCCTTATTATTTTTAAGTCCATTATCGTAAACCAAATGTACAAATCTTTCTTAGTTTTTGAGAAATTAAGAAAAAACAAAAAGTGTTTTTACCAAAAAAGCGACTTAAAAAAAAAAATGTTTAGAAAAAACTTTTGGTTTTGTGAATGTAGTACCTCGTGGCATAACGGTTAGTGCGTTGGACTGTCATGCCGAAAGTTTGATTCCCCGCCTTACCACCTTAAAACAGAAATGTTTTATCCGAGGTACTGCCTCTTGCGAGGAACTGACAAATCTTCCAAGAGTATACTTGTCATGAATAAGTGCTTATCATCTAGCCGTTCGGACTGCTCTCCACGAGCTGTTGTGCCACCCAATTTTTGTATTTATTTTGGTTTTGTGAAAACCACAGGGTGTCACGGCCTTTTTTCATATTAATATATTTGTTTCTTGAAAACTGTCCTAGCTAGCAACGATTTAATTTTCAAATACGAAATAAAAGTCCAAATTATGCCTCAAAGTCTTATACAAATCAGATTCATTAGAGAAAATCATTTATTTGAGTTATTTTAAAGCGGAAGGAATTGTTTTTAATTTCGCTGCTTAATGTACAATCAATGTATTATATATTAAAAAAGCACTTTAAGTAACCCGGAAGCCACACAAGCAAGTAGTACTCGCTAGCGAGTTGGGTACATATTGTCAAATCACTCGCCACTTTATTCGCTTCATAACTAGCTTCGAAAAAAGCAAGTCAGTTGACTTAGCGAGTAGGAAAAGTTTCGATGTATAAGTAAGTCGCTAGCGATTATCTTATTAATATTTTTATTAGTATACAAATTAAGAAAAATAGGCGGGAGAGTGGGTGGATTTTACTAAAACCAATGTATCCATTTTTTCTCGTCCATAAGAACAAACTCTGAAAATTTCTTGGAATTCGTTGGAGCCGTTTCCGAGAAACAAAGAAATAAGTAAAAAGTGGGCGTGGCAGTCGGTGGATTTAACTTTAACAATTTCATCCATATCGGTGCATCCTTTTCTTAATAAACAAAGATTAAAAAAAATTGGATGTGGCTCCATCCCTGCGAGGGTTGCCTAAACGGCTGAATCGATGTTCTTAAGACTTGGTACATATTGGTAACAGTACCTGCCATTCAATTTTCCAAAGCAACTTTTCAAAATCTTAATTTTCTCAAAAACGGTTCCACAACTTTTCTTCAAAAAATTCAATAATTTTTTTTTATATAAAGGCTACCATTTATGGTACCTTTCTCAACACTCACTACAATTTTTTAAGATGCAATAATTGTAAAAATGTTAAAAAACGTTAAAGAAGAAGAGATTTCAATGCAAAAATATAAATGAGAAAAAATTGCCTGAGTCAATAAATAATCTTTAAGTAAGATCGACTTGTGGGATAAGTTTTACGTCAACAGTAGGTACTGCCCTCCTAAGCGAAGGTCGTAACTCAATTTATTTTTCTTTTTTTGTGATTTTTCGAATCTTCTTTCGAATCTCAATTCAATTAATTCATAAAATTCTAAAGCTGCTATTCGTTGCTCATCTACAAAAAAGCTTCTACCCAAAAGTTTCAGTTTTTTAAGATACGATTTTTTGGTCTAGGAGAGGAGAATAGTCAGTGATTAAGAAATGTTTGTACCAAAAAAATGTATTATTCAGTGATTAGATACTGATGAGCTCAACTGTTGTACTTGGGGAAATGCATTAATATGGAGAAGAGCTCACTTAAAACTTTTATTTGAACTTAATTCATTCGCTCCAATTAAACTGAAAAATATTTATTTCCAATTTTCTTCAAATTCAAAATTTGTCAGTTTTTTCTTTGTTCAAAAAGTATTTTCTGTACTTTTAATGTTACCTTTTGTTTTGCTTCTTTGAAGTTCTGTACATTGAAATCGTCGTTAAAAAAATTCTTCGGCAGTTTCCACCTTGTTTTTATATTTTTACTAAAACAATTTGTATTAAAAATTAAATAAATGAATAGACTTTTGCTTTCAAACAAGGTAAAGCATAGTAATATAAGTCTTACCATTGTATTTTAAGATCTTTTTCAATTTGTTTCCTCCTTACCCGTTCATTTTTTCAAAATTGTTGATCAAATCAAATAGCAGAAAGGCTAAAAAAGTTTCTGACAAAAACCGTATGGAAAGAAACTGAAACTGATAGTTTCAATAACTTCTTCCATCTCTATCTATGGCTTAACAAGTCTTAATCAAACAGTCTTAAGCTTCGTATCTAAGATTTCATTTGATTGGACTGAGCTTTCCTATTTAAATATTATTAATCCTAAATCATCTGTTTCCGCTTCTGAGAACAAATTAAACAATCTAACAGCTAAAATCACTTCAACAATAATCAAAACACGCGCCATATTCTATTATTTTTTTTTTTTTCAAACAATCGTTCTTCTAAACTCATTAAACCAATCCATTTAAAGATATACAAAATTTTATTTTAATATATGAAAACAAAACAAAACAAAACAAAAAAAAAAACAACATAAACAATCTCTTTGTCGAAGAAAACATTATTTTTGTTTATTTACCTGCGCTTATAGAGAAATAGAAAAACAAAAATATAAATCAAATTTAAGTTCCAAAGTTCAATTGGCAACTAAATACGCATTTTCTAATCGCATCACCCCCAAGTTAGCTCTGGCATAATGCTCTTCCAATATCCAACAATCCAAATCGCAGTTTTTTCGCAAAATTATGTTTTCATATTCATACGATAGCCAAACTCATCTGATGATCGCCACTGCCACTTGCTGCTTCCGAAGACCCTCAACTCACGATCGGACTATTACGCTTGTCTAAACATCAATTAATAAAAATCTAGCTGGCTAAGGTCAACGAGGAAGCGAAGGCTGATGGTCGGTGCAAAAAAAGCCATGCAACCCACAACGACCACACCTCTCTCCCATCCGCTATTTTTTTTTTGGTCAGGTTAGGTAACTTAGGATCTACGCCACACACGAATACACACATATTCTTCTAGCCAAAAGCTCAAAACTTATTTTGTTTGTGAATTCAAAAATTAAAGTTTTCTCTTACTTCAGCAAACATATCATCGGCATCGCTATACAAAAAAATCAAAACGCGTTAAACATCTCATTAATTATTTTCATTTCTATTTATGTTTATGCTAATTAAAAATTTGCAAAACTGCGAAATAATTTACATATACAAAACCATGATATGTATGTATTTTTTTGCTGGCTTGTTTATTTGCATGGCATTTGTTTGGATCTTTATTAACCTATAAATCGAAGTAAATCATTTTAATGTCTCATAGACAAGTCTTTTTTAGTTTTTGTGGTTAAAAAATTATTCCTTTTAAATGTCAAAAAAATAATAGAAACTTAGCGATGATGGCGATGGAATTCCATTTCTATTTTTTTTCTCTATTTCAATTAAGATGAGTATTGGCGATGAAATCACGTTATATTTATTTGGTGAAGCACGTGCGTAAATTTGAGTTCAATTGCTTGGGCCTATGGGGCGTATGTGTAACGTAAAAAAAAAAACAATAAAATAAATGTACAAACAACTAGTTTTACACAACAAACAACTTTGCGAAGTGTGTAGTATTTTTTTTTTATGATAGATTTGTTTACAAATAAGATTTGTAGTGAGCTATTTGTTTGCTTTTAATTGACAAGTTCAATGTCCTCAGTGGCCATGACTGACACAAATACACGCACACGGTGAGTGATGATGAGCTCACTTATTTTAACGTTAGAAATAAATTGTTTATAAAGAAAAACATAGTTATTACTTTTTTTTACTGCAATTTCGTGTGTTTTTTTAATGAATGTAAATAAAATTAGTTTTGTTGACTGATTTAGGTTGTTGACAATATTTATTGCAATTTTTTTTTCTTAGAAATAATAATTTTTTATCTTTACTAATTTATTATAATAGTTAACTAGAAATGGTTTTTTTTTTTCAAATTGATGATGAAATATTTCTACATAATTTCTAGCTTAAAGATATATTTTTATCAAAATTTATTTGTAGATTTATTTTTCTTTTATATATTTTTTTTTAACACTGACTTTTATTCTGTTAGTCCATTATTCCATGGTTTCATACGCGTTTGTTTATTTTAAAAATTTAAATATTTCAATTTCAATAGAATTTTGAAATTAAAGTACTTTCAGTAAAAAAATGGAACATAGAATTAGGGAGGTATTAACTAAATTTAAACGTAGTACCTCGTGGCATGATGGTTAGTGCGTAGGACTGTCATGCCGAAGGTGTGGGTTCGATTCCCAGCCGTGCCACCTAAAAACAGAAATGTTTTATAATCCGAGGTACTGCCTCTTGTGAGGAACTGACAAATCCTCCAAGAGTATACTTGTCATGAAAAAGTGCTTCTCATTTAGCCGTTCGGACTCGGCAAAAAACTGTAGGTCCCCTCCATTCCCGCCAAACACACGCAGACAGGAATGGTTGAGAGTTGTAAGTCACTAGGCCCTGGTTCTCCACGAGCTGTTGCGCCACCCAATTTATTTATTTATATTTATTAACTAAATTTAAACGCTTACAGTGACATTATTGGAGATTTATAAAAAAACTGACATAATATATATTTTATTTTCAATGTCAATGAAATTGAAAATTAAATTGAATGGTGATAGTTAAGACAGAACTAAAACAGAAAGAATATTTTTGAAAAAGGGTGTTTCAAAAAATTTCAACATTTTGCAACTTCGTTGTTCCTTAAATGATTTCAATAAAACAATTGAAAATATGTTTTTCTTTTTCAATTCTGTTTTACTATATAAATTTTGTTGAAAATCACTCAAGTAACAGCGAATTATGCAAAATCTTGACATTTTTTTGAGACACCCTGTTTCAAAAATATTTTTTTTTTCTTTCATTGAAATCGCTCGAGGCACAACGAAGTTGCAAAACATTGACATATTTTTGAAACACCCCATCCTTCAATTTGAAAATTAATGGCCTAACATTTGGGGGACAAAATATATTTTGACGATTCCACCAGCTTTTTCACCATAAAAATTATTGGTGCAGGGTATTAACTTCACGGGAACTATCTTCACATGGGAATTTACTTCACCACTCGTGGGAATAAATTTCACCTTATTTTTGTGCAGTAATTTCCCACTGAAGGTGGGAAATAATTTCAACCGAAAATTGTGTGAAGTTATTTCCAACCTATGATATAATAATTACAAAAATGTAAAATTGTGTTGCAAACAAACTTGCATACACCCAGCCTCGCACCTACTCCAAATCCTATAATGTGCCCAAGCAGGGGGGTTGCAGGGGGGCAGCATGCCCCCCATACATACCTCACTTTTTATTCGCCGTAATGCTTGCTGCTAGCACTGTATTTATGTAAGGCAAAGCATTACGGCAAATAAACAGTGCGGTATTGGGGTAGATGCGAGGCTGGGTGTATGCAAAGTCTCTTTTGCATTTAAAGAATCTGGATTTAAAGAAACGCACATTAAAGTGAAATTAATTCCCCCAAAAAAGTGAAATTACTTCTCACTTTCGGTGGTAAATAATTTCACATAAAAAAATTGAAATAATTTCCCACTAGTGGTGAAGTTAATTCCCATGTGAAGGTAGTTCCCGTCAAGTTAATTCCCTGCACCAAAATTATTAATAATAAAAATAATAAAAATATTAAACTTATTATTTTCCCCATTTCAATAAATACACAACCGTTGTGAGTGGATACTCGTGATGAAGAGTGATTTGCATTGACCCGCATTTTATTTTTCCGATCTCTCGAGAAGGAGAGACGCAGAGAAAAAAGTACTTAGATAGCTAGTTAAAGAACTATAAAATTTTAAGATCGAAAATTTTATCGGTCGCCAACTATATGTATGGTTCGTGAAAAAATCAATAAAAAATAGTAAATATCCGTATTTTATGATTCGCGAACGATATTTTACGAACCCTGCCTTTAAACAAACATTTTTGCAATACAAAATTTTGTATGTATATATTCCTAGCCCTGAAAAATAAAAAAAGGCCAATTTATTTGTGTGAAACAATCCAAGTGAAAGGTTTAAATTGCAGTTATTTTTATTTTGGAATATAAAAAATCTTGTACACATACAGATTATACAAGGTAAAATCTAAAAAAAAATGTTTTTTGTCTATAACTTTTAACCGGTAAACGCCATTGAAAATATTTGATACAAAATCTGTAGAAAAGGTTTTGAAACTTATGTTCGTCCAACTGATGGCTTAGAAGATATCTTAGTTTTTTTGGTAACCGGCTCCAAAACTTTTTCTTAAAACTCTGTACATTAGAGTTTTTTTTAACTTTTTTCATCTTTCGATGAACGGATTTAGATAATTTTTTTGATACATATATGTACAAATTTCAAATAAGATAAAATAAAATTTTCATAGAAAGTTCTATTTTTTTTGTTTGAAAATTCGTTATCTCAAAAACGAGTTGATATTTCATTTTAAAATTTAATTTTTATATATGCTCATAAATAAATACCTAAGATTTACATACCGACATTATTCTTTTTTTAACACTGCGTTTTACATTTGGGGCTAGTTATAGCGATCAGGAAAACCCATAAAAAAAAACTATGTTTTCAATGGATTTGGAACACAAATGCTACACGAATCAATGACAAAATACTCAATGACTTTTTTTCGCAAATAATATTTTCAATTGCACAGTTATTTTTTTTTGTTTTAAATATATTTTAACTGTTTTCCTGATGCAAGAAAATTTTTCTGATACGAATTAATATGCATCAGTTCAAATACATTTTTAGAAAAAATGATTGTTCAATTGAAAATTTTATTTGCTCTAAAAATTCTTGTGAGTGTTTTGTCACTGATTGGTGTAGCATTTGAGTTTCAAATCCGTTGAAAATAGAGTAAAATAATCCATTTGAAAAAATTTTCTTGATGCGTTTTCCTGATCGCTATAACTGGTCCCTTAAAGAAAACTGAGTAAAATCTAACAAATAGCTAGGAAAGTGGCCTTAACCACTTTTTTACATTTTCATCCAAGGATGCACAAAATCCCTAGTTTTCGAAAAATGGTCGGACTCGTGACAACAGCCACAAAAAGTTTTCCAACCATTGGCATCATGTTGGGGACAGTCTTTTTTCCTAACATCGGTCAAAACTCAAAAATGCTGGTTTCTTTTTCTTAGCTCCTCAAAGAAGAATTTATACTTATTCTAGGTATATAGATAATAGTATTATCTTGAACATGAGTAATATGACACTGTTTTTCTTGCGTACGTTCAGTTCCAAGTTATCGCTACTTAAAAAATGGTCAAATTTCAAAAAGATAGGTTTTTCTGGGTCATAACGATATGTTTTTAGTCCGTTTAAAAAACGTCCAATTCCCAATTAAAATTTAGTTAAAATAACTCAAATTTCAGATATGCAATGTTATAGTTTCCTGACATACACTTAAAATCAAGAAACACAGTGTTAAAACCAACCTATTCGTTGACAAAAGTTTTCAAATATAAAAGTAAATGACTTGCATTTCTAGAATTTTATTTCAATGTTTTAGTTATGCATTTTATTTGAATTTTTTTTTGTTTTGTTTGGTCTTTGTTGCTGCTTTCCTTTTAATTCTGAACAATTTTATTTTAATTAAAAAAATTTTTTTACTTACGCTGAGGTTCACTTGAATAAAGGCATTTTTTCATAATAAAAAGAAAAAAATAAAGAAATAAAAAGAAAGGCAGTTGTAAAATTACTTCAGTAAAATTAACGTAAAATAGAAAAATTTTGATTAAAAATGGGAAGAACAAAAATTTTAAATACAGCTGAGAAGGCAAAAATAGACGTTTACCACGCGGAAGGTTATTCAAACCCCCAAATTGCAAAAAAAAATTAAGCGTAGTGCAACTTGTGTTGACAATTATTAAAAAGGTACTCTTTTCTATGGAAAACTATACAAAGGAAGGGCATCAACTGTGATCTCACCATCCGAAAAACGTAAAATCTAGCTCAGCTATTCCACATCGAAAATCAAATTAAAAATCAACTGTTCGGCGTGTTATTCTCGGTGGTGGACATCTGAAGAGGTTAAAGCTGCAAAAAACCCCCCTGAATGTCGTGCGTAAGGAGCTTCGACTTGAACAAAACCAGTCATTTGCTAACTTTTTTCTGCTTGGGCCGAAATATCTCCGAATTATATAAAATCTTTGTATGACTCAGTTCCAGATCGGGTTTTTGAATTTATTTCAAAAAACGGTGGTCATACCCGCTACTTAATTATTTTTTTTATTATTGTTTATAATAATTACAAAACAAAAGAATCAATAAAATCAAATTGTTAAACTTTTTCACAATTTTTGCTGTTACCTTTATTCACCGATTTTACTGCTTACTTTTCGGAGTATTTTTACTAACTTTTAAAAATTTCCGTTTCTTAAAAATAGGAAATAATTTTAATTCAAGACAAGATCTCATAAAAAGATTGAGCAACCTTAAAAAAAATTATTTCTACTTCAAATGAAGTTTGTTTTTACTTAATTTAAGAATTTAAAGCTTAGTTTAGATTTTCGTTATCGAGTTGTAAGTCTATTGAAGGTCATTCTGAGAGTTAGCAATAGCAAATATGATTTGACAAAAAAATTAAAACAAGCACGATTATACTGGACTTTAGCTTGCAATTTTTCTCTGAGTGTAGAAAATTCTCTATTCAAAAAAACATGTCTTATAAACAGTTCAACGACAGGTCATGGCATCTGCCACCGGCTATTATTACTCCGACCTCAATCTACATATTATATATTTTACTGACATTTAAAAGATTGTTAAGATTCAAAAGTTAAATATAGCTCTTTTACAAAAACAAGAAAAATGAAACAAAAATATAACCCTCGTAAACGGTAAACAAAAGCTCCTTGGCTAATATCCAATCAGTTAAAATTTTGCATTGTTCTGCTGCGCTCTAAGCATCTATTTTCTAAAAACAAAAAAAAAATATTAAAAATATAAAATACATTTTTGTGCCCGCCTCCGACCTGAAAGAATGGACACAATAATTACTTCTTAATCGAAAAATAACCACCGCGCTCTGCCAATAATAAATGTTATGAAATGAAACCAAAAATACTACAACAAACCCAAAACCCACCTACCTTACCATACCAACTACTTTTGCCCCTTAGCACAGTTGCATTGTTGTTTAGAGTTACTAAAGTGTGCTTGTTAGTGTGAACAAAATAGATGAATACTTCTTTGTGCTTGAACTGAAATTAAAAAAAATCTAAATATTTGAGTTTAAAGTTAAAATAATTAGCAAAACTTAATAACTTAGCTTACATTGCACGAAAACACTTCGTGTGACAGACTCTGGCTGATTGAAATGTCATCATAACAACTACTTAATTTTCACACCTCAATTAACAAAAGGACTTAATGGTCTAGGAATCACTTTACTGCCGACGAGTTTTAGTTTCTTCATGATCATATAAGCCGGAAATAGCGATCCATACGAATAGCCAAACAAAAATCTAGGTTAGAATACGCTCTTGAGCACTTGGGAAATTAAGTTTTTTTCTAGATGGAGTTATATTTACTGACGATAGTAAAATTTACTCCCAAGGTGTAAAGTCTCCCACATTTGTCCACTTTGTATTATGTAAAACTCATATCTTATTTTTGGTAAGGAACTCTCTAAGTGAGACAAAAATATGGGAAATTCACAAAAAGATTTTGTGGCCTCTGGATCATTTACTGTTAACTTAAATAATCACGCTTTCCATACACGCAACGTATGCTTTCAGTTTTTATGGTCCAATTACCCGGAAATAGCAATCTTTTCAATTTTTACCAAAAGCCTATAAGAATGGGTTAGAATGTGCTCTTGAGTTACATTTACTAACGAGAGTAAAATTTACTCTCAAGATGTAAAGTATTCCAACTGTGTCTACTACGTATAAAAAACTTATAAATTGATAATAAGGACCAACAATTTTTGGCAGTCTCCAGATCATTTTACTGTTAACCAAACTAATCACGCTGCCATAAACGGAAGGCATACTTTCTGTTTATTCATGGTCAAATTAAGCGCAAATAGCCATCCAAACGAAAAGGCAATAAAAAAGCAAGGTAAAAGTCCGCTCTTGAGCACTTGGAGAAGTAAAATTAGTTCAGTGATCGAGTTAAATTTACTAACGAGAGTAAAATTTACTCTCAAGATATAACGTACGCATAACTTGTCCACTATGTATTATGCAAAACTCATAAATTGTTAGTAATATACTTTACAAATGAGATACAAATATTGAAAGCACACAAAAAGATTAAGCGAGCTCTGGATCATGTACTGTCAACTTAAATTATCACGTTGCCATAAACGGAAGGCATGCTTTCATAGTCAAACTAGCCGGAAATAGCCATCGTTACGAAAAGCTAATGAAAAAGCTAGGTTATAGTACGCTTTTGATCACCTAGAGACCTAGAGAAATAAAATTTGTTCACGGATCGAGTTATATATATTTACCGACGAGAGTAAAATTTACTCTCAAGATGTTAAGTATCCCAAATTTGTCGACTTCGTTTATGAAAAACTCACAAGTTGTTAATTTATAAGTTAGGTAATCTCCAAGTGAGATAAAAATAAAGGAAGCATACAAGCAAAATTTTGTGGTCTCTAGATCATTAACTATCAGTTGCCATGAACGCAAAGCACGCTTTCAGTTTCTTTATAGTCAAATTAGCTGGAAATAGCTTTCTTTACAAACTCAATATAAAAGCTGGGTTAGAATACGCTCATGAATACATTGGGGTTTAAAATTTTTTTGGGATCGAATTATATATAATAACGAGAGTAAAATTTCCTCTCTTTTTTCCAAAGTCAACGTATCTTGTTTGAAATTTGTAAGCATCTAGAGAGGTTCTTAAAACATTTTTCAGTTTCATCTGTTTTATCACAAAAGAAAAATTGGGAATGGTCACTCTAAATTTTGATTGGCCTCAGGACTGGCGCGAGAACGAAGTCGTTACTATTAATGCTTCCAATTGCAACAAAGTTGCTGCTGCTCTGTTGTTGAAGGGATATAGCGCGGCTTGAAGTGGACCTGCATCTCCACCCATTGTTATGCATGGTGCAATCAACTGACAGCTGTACTTCCCTTGCTTTGGAATATCTTAACACGAATACCGATTGTGTCTGTCCGTCTGTCTATCTATCTGTCCGGGTTTGCGAATTGCTTGATCATGTTGCCATCATGCTACATGGGGAACTCCATCATCGCACTCGTCCTCCTTTTTCTTGGACTTCTATATACTACACTACAAACTTGGCACGAATAGTTTCATCGTTTATGTTTACGTTTTCAATTTTCATTTGCTTAAAATGTGGCAACAACAAAAATTTTAAAAATAAAAACAAAACAAAAAGAAAAAGAGTCCATCTACAAGATAATTGAAGACATGGAGAAGGTGGAAGCGTGGAAGCTGGCCAAAAGGTGCAAATCACTTAATTTATGAAGTAAATTTGCACCGAGCGAAGACCGAAGAGTCCTACATATATATGTTGCAACATTGTTGCACAAAGGTAAACGTGCGTCTCTTCACTTCTCATTTCTTTGTCATCGCGTCAAAACAGCGCCGCTTTGAGTTAAGTTTTGGGAAGGGTATACTGCGCGATTACTTTTGTATAGGCAAGACAAGCAGTTTTGTTGGTCTAAGGTGCGCGCTTCTCCCACCCGCGATGAGAGATCTTCTTATTTGCTGGTAATTCATTTCATGATGAAGTTGAAATGCGGAATGAGTTTTATAATGAACTACACAGAAATATGTACATTACATTGTTTGGCTTGAATGCGCTTCAAATGCATTGAATTTTAATGTGCACCATAAAAGATTGTTACATTAGCAACTTTGTTGTAAGTGGTACGGTATGTTTTTTCTTTTTTTTTTTTGAGTGTGTCTTTCGTGTCTGTAGGTAAAAATAAGACGGTTTTTCTAAAAAGAAGAAGCTAGAAGATAAATGATGTATGCAAATGGGCAAAAATATTGTCGGAGCACGCAAGGCACATGTCTAATGTTCTTAGTTCTTAATTTGACTTTATTTGGTGCGATGAGTTTCTTGCATCTATTGTGAAAAGTTGCGGCCTTTTCCTATTTGAGGTTTTAGAATTCTTTTAGGCTCTATGCACATGATTTAACTTGTTTGCAACGCATGTTTGAAGCCGATCTCAAAAAAGATTACATATACCTAATACCTGCTTGGATATTGCCTTACAACTGTTTGACGTTCTTACGTGATGCTAACGAGCACGACAAATTCAAAATGGGGCGACAATTTCATCGTTTTTGTTACTGAGTGTGTTTGTTTGAGGCATTATAATGCTTTAAACCGAAAATGCTTTACCAAATTCACCCTTGCGTTCCTGAGAGAATGGTCATACTGGCTACATTTCAATTTGCTTGTTATTACTCGGCCACTAAACCGAATTTGACAATTTTACACTTGAAACTTTTTGTTCAAAATTAAATTTCCTATCGAAATGGATGTATAACCAAAATTTAGCAGGAAAACAAATCAAATATTTTTATTTTTTTGCTAAAGTTTCGCGTTAATTTTTTTTTTTGAGCTAAGATAGGCTCAAGACATGCTAAAACTATCATCTAAGATGGGCAGCTGCAACAATTATACAATTTTTTAAATCATCCATTTCGATAACGATAACGATCTTGGTAAATCTTCTTGTGCGTATGACGTCCTGATGTGTAGCAAAAAAATCGAGAAATTCATTTTGCACTGTTAGTTGCTGAGAAAAAGACTGTCATGCTAAGTTAACAGTGAAAAATTCATTTATTTGATTTTTTTTTTAAATAAGGACTAAACTCTTCTTGAAATGCAAACTATACTGCAAATTTGGAACCTTACTTTAAATTTCTAGCTTAGTTCGTTGCTAAGAAAATGACGTTTATTCTGAATTCACAGTGAAATTAACAGTGCAAAATGAATTTTTCGATTTTTTGTCAAATTTGGATTTTAAATTTTGAAATGAATTTTTTCTTGAAGTGCAAACAAAACTACACATTTCGGACCTACTGCAATTTTCAAGCTAGCTCAGTTGCTAAGAAAAGGGCTGTTATGCTAACTTTACAGTAAAGTTAACAGTTCAAAATTAATTCATTCGAATTTTTTGCCAAATTTGAACTTTAAAATTTGAAATGAGTTTATTTCTTGAAGTTCATACAAAACTGCAAATTTGGAATCTTACTGCAAGTTTTTAACTATGTCTGTTGATGAGAAAAGAACTGTTATGCTAACTTCACAGTGAAGTTAACAGTGAAAAATTAATTAATGAGATTTTTTTCAAATAAGAACTTTAAAATTTGGGCCTTAATTTTTACTTGAAATTCAAATAAAACTGCAAATTTGGAGCCTTACTACAAATTTCTAGCTGCGTCCGTTGCTTAGAAAATGAATTTTATGCTTTATTCACTGTAAAGGTAACAGTGCAAAATAAATTTTTCGATTTCAATTTTGACTTTAAAATTTGAATTTTGTTTTGATGTAGTACATACAAAACTGCAAATTTGGCCTTACTTACATTTTTTTTACTATTTCTGTTACTGAGAACAGGACTGTTATGTTAATTTCACAGTAAAGTTAACAGCGAAAAATTAATTTTTTCGAATTTTTTTTTTTCAAATAAGGACTTCAAAATTTGGACCTTATTTTTTCTTGAAATGCAAATAAAACTGCAAATTTAGATCCTAACAACAATTTCTAGCCACTTCCGTTGCTGAGAAAAAGACTTTTATGCTTACTTTACAGTGAAGTTAGCAGTGTGGGTTACACGCGCTATTTGATGAACTGCAAATTAAAAATGCAGAATGCAGAAAAAACTGCAAATTCCTACCATGGCTGAAAATTGCTATGCTAACTTTACAGATGTTTAAATATGGAGAAAAATGGAAATTGGTGTCCAACTTACATCACCCAAGCTTTATTTTAAATTTCGTTGTAGAACTAGGCCTCCAAATGGAACCACTAGCAACGGGTTTGGTTTAAAGAGGGTACCCATTTTTTTTAGCGTGAAGTTAGCACCGCCATTTTTGATTTACGAACAAAAAGTTGTGCTCAACTTGTGCTGCCTTGTGCCATAAATATTTTTAAAAAATTTGCAAATTTGCAAATTTTACAGATGAAAATTTTTTAAATTTTGGAATTTTGTAAAAAATTAAAGTTGTGCTGTTTTCTGCGCTATTTGCGCTGCCATATTCCGAAGGGAAAACAAAAAATCGCATATTTGTAACTTTTACGGCCAAAAACCTGTTTTGCGAAGCGTGAAGTTAGCACCGCCATTTGCGATTTCCAAAAAAAAAGGTTGTGCTGTATTGTGTTCAACTTGTGCTGCCTTGTGCCGTAAATATTTTTAAAAAAAATTGCAAATTTGAAACTTTACAGATGAAAATTTTTCAAATTTTGCAATTTTGTAAAAATTAAAGTTGTACTGATTCTTGCTCAATTTGTGCCGCCATATTCTAGAAAAATTCGCATATTTGTAACTTTTACTACCAAAAAACAATTTTGCGAAGCTATTTTGTGTCCAATCTGCGTTCCCATGTGCTTGTGCATATTTACATATTTTCGCCAAAAATAAATTTTTGGGGCGTTAAGTAAGCAGATTTTTCGATTTAAAAAAGAAAACAAATGATTAATTTTCATCTTTTCCGTTTTTTTTGCCAAATTTGAAAAATTTTCATCCGTAAAATTTGTAAATTTGCAAATTTTTTAAAAATATTTACGACGGCACAAGGTAGCATAAGTTGAGCACAATACAGCACAACCTTTTTTTTGAAAATCGCAAATGGTGGTGCTAACTTCACGCTTCGCAAAACTGTTTTTTGACCGTAAAAGTTATAAATATGCTAATTTTTTTGTTTTTTCTTCGGAATATGGCAGCACAAATAGCCAGAAAACAGCATACCTTAAATTTTTTACAAAATTCCAAAATTTGAAAAATTTTTGTCTGTAAAATTTGCAAATTTGCAATTTTTTTTAAGAATATTTATGGCACAAGGCAGCACAAGTTGAGCAAAATGCAGCACAACTTTTTTTTTCGTAAATCATAAAAATGGCGGTGCTAACTTTACGCACATCAAACCCGTTGCTAGTGATTCCATTTGGAGGCCTAGTTCTGTTTTTTGGCCGTAAAAGTTACAAATATGCGATTTTTTTTATCTCTTCGGAATATGGCAGCACAAATTGAGCGCAAAATAGCACATGTTAGTTTTTAAGAAAAATGTAAAACTGAAAAAAATTATAAATTAATTCTTGGCATTAAAGTTACAAATATGCGAATTTTTTTTTATATCTTTGGAATATGGCTGCACAAATTGAGCACAAAACAGCACAACTTTCACTTAATAGTAATTACAAAACTTCGCAAAAATTTCACTCGCAAAATTTGCAAATTTGCGATTTGTTTTTTAAGGCAGCACAAGTTAACCACCATGTAGCACAACTTTTTTTTTGAAAATCGCAAATGGCGGTACTAACTTCACGCTACAGCCCTTCGCAAAGTTTAGTTTTGGCCAATTATGCGAATTTTTTTTTTTTTTCTTTTTGGTTCTTAGTAACATTTTTTGAACACAGTGCAGCACAATTTTTTTTTAAGAAATTTTGAAATTTTGCAGAAATTTCATTCGTAAAATTTGCAATACGCCTCGGTGATCTCGGTTTGTAGCAACTTTGATAAGCTCAGGTTACTTTTCATGGTGCACAGGTGCACTCGTGTACCATTTAAATATCTTTTTGGCTTCGGCCATTAAAAACAAAGTAACTCTCACTTGGGTTAGCCTTGGGCTGGAATCAGATTCCTACCGCAAACTCCATTCTCGCTTCTTCTGAGTGAGATCCTGTGCAAACAAAGTAGTTCTCATTTGGGTTTGGGTTAGCCTTAGACAGGAATTAGATTCCTATCGTAAAATCCCTTCTTTCTCCTTGAGCGAGAGCTGGAGTTGTATATGAAATAACGTGCTAACTCTAATAAGTTTAAGGAACAAGATTGTAAACCCCTCTTTCTATGGCTATAAATAAAAAGTAAAAATTATTAAAACTGGCGACCATCCCGAGTTCTTTTAACTTCTTAACCCGGGTTTTACTTTCTTTTTTGGGAAATACCTTGGACTAAGACGAGCTTACTTCAGCCTCGATAAAAGATCACAGCTGAAAAAAACAATCTAGTTTTAAATGAGTTCCTATAGAAAGTTTAACATAGCAAGGGTAACTATTGAAATTCTTTTGGGCCTTGCCAAGCATGTTACCTTTACCGTCCAGAAAAAATACAAATTGAAAAGTTGTCTTTTCTGGAATTCAACCCTGAGATCTTCTGTCCAATACGCTGACTGTTGAAAAAATGAATGAGTAAAAATTAAATTTTAAATTTTCTAATTATTGTTTGATGAGTTGTGGGTATACAATTTTAGTTTTTATTATGTATGGGGTATTTGTGATCAGTTAGCAAAACTTACTCAATAAGTTGTAACTAGCAAGTACCTCACGAGTATTTGACAAGTTTTTCTCATCTAAATTTCTCTTACGGAAAACTTTCTAGGTCCTTACTAAATTTGGCAAGAACTTTCAATTTTAACCACGCGAGTTATAACAAACTATACCTACTTGGAAGAATGTCAAGTTTTTTCCAAGTATACTCAAGGCCCTGGAAAGTTTTCCGTAGAAGAAGTCTATTTGAGGAACACTTGTTAAATACTTGTGAAGCCCTTTCTAGTAAAATCTTGTTGGTAAGTTTTTCCACCTAGAAAAAAATTATAGTTTTTAAAGGGGCATTCAAAAGTTTAACATGGACCCTTACATGGTTCTAGCAAGGGTAACTATCGATTTTCTTACCCTTTAAGTAACTTTTTGTCTCGAGACAAAAAAAAATAAAAAGTTGTCTTTACTGGGATCCGATCCTGCGATCCTCTGACTACCAGTCCAAATTGCTAGCTACTGAGCTATTTTGCAATACACTTGTGTAATGCTGAAAACGAAAAACTATAAACACTTAAAGTTTTTGTTTTATGATGGGTATTAAATATTTGTTTTTTGTTTTTGCTCTACAAATATGGAGTCTTATCCAAAAAGTTTTTACTAGCGAGGGCCGCACGAGTATTTGACAGGTTTTCCTTATCTAAATTTCCCCTACCAAAGCCTTTCTAGGGCTTTGATTAAACTTGACAAAAACTTGCCACTTTTCCATGTGGGTTGCTGCCCCATCAGAAATACCCCGTATATAACACTTTTTACCCATCATATAATTGGTATGCAAAATCAAAGTACATAAATGTAGTTTTTAATTTCGGACATTCCATCACTGTGTTGCGAATCAGCCCAGGTAAATAGAATATCCAGGGTCGAATCCCAAATAAAACACTTTTTTTTGCCCCTCGAGGCAAAATGTTACATACATAACTGGTGAGGCCCTTGTGAATTTCGATAGTAACCCTTGCTAGGACCTTGTTAGCATCAATATTAAACTTTTTAGGGCCTCGTTAAAAACTTGATTGTTTTTCTAGGTTGAGGTACAAACAAAATCAATTCTAATCTAATTAATTGAAATGACTCAAAATCACTAACAGCAGTATTAATAAAAACCTGCTATCCGCTCCCTAACACACGTGTTAACTGGCACACGGATAGACAACTTGTCCGTTTGATAACTTTTCTTATTAAAAAAGATATGATATCTTTGCAGTATTTATCACTTCACCAAATTCACCACTTCGTCAAATTATGGTGATTTTCTAATATATGTGTCACATGCATGTACTGCCTTACGAAGTGTATACTGGTAGTAGTAAACGGTGTTATCACACGTGTGCGTGTATATGTAAAGAAGTTATCCGTTCACTATACGCGGAATTTGGCGAGTTAAAGTTATCCGTACGTAAACACACGTCACAGACTATTACACATTTGTTAATAAGAATTACAAGTTAACAGATGTATAAATGCTAGCACGTTGTTATCTTCCGTTTATTAATATGGGGGTAAGCATTTTAGATCTTATGCAAATTATCAACCTTAAAAAAACTTAACCACATAAAATTCAATTCAACAATTAATTGTTCAACATCAGGTACAAAAAATCACTTCAAAATCTTTAAATAGAAGAAATAACATCCGTTTGGCAAGGTCTTGCTGCCATGGTCAGCTTCATTTTGCAAATGAAATACGGTCTTTGTTTTGATTTTTAACTGAGCATGAATCACGTATTTTAACAGCCTTAAGCGTTGCTCTAACAATGCATGCTTAGTTTTTTATAAAAACAAAGAAATACATAATAATAAATAGGTAAAGTATTAATGTCTGAACAAAAAGATAAACAAACTCGTGGAATCATATTGATGTTTAGAATTCTAAGAGTTTTATTGAATTTCAAAAAAAAAACTAGTGCAGCCAAAGTGCTAATTTATGTTATTTTTTTATAGATATTTATTTTAAAGCTCAATAAAAAAAAAACATATATAAATAACCTGTGGATATCAAATACCTACCGCTTCCAACGTATAAGACTACTTGGTCTGTCCATAATTGCACCTATTCAAATTTATTCGTTTTTGTGGCTAGCCAATTGACGCACGAAATTAAACCATAAACAAGTGATTCTTGGGTCGTTAAACTGTATGTCAAGGTTATACCAAATAGTAACAGTTCATTGTCAATAATAATACAGCCATGATATAACCATATACAGTTAGAGCAACGAAGGACAACCACCGCAGCCAGACAAAACAAAATACCGTTAAGGCGGTATTCGCTTTTGCTTATAGAATTGTTTGTATTCCATTCCCATATCATTGGCAGGTGGCTAATGAAATTATACGCAGCAACACAACCACAAGGAGCGTCAAACTCGTACATCTATCTAATAAAGACCAAGTTTCCAACCACCATCCATGACCACCCTGGCTTCGGCTTCTGTTCATGGCTTATGTCACATTTTGGTGAGTGTATATAGATGGAGTGGTTAACGGTCTTTGAACCCCACTTTGAACCCAAGGACTCGAGTAATTGAGCGAATAATTCTTGTTCGTAACTTTTGTATCTATTTTTTTGTTTTACTATTTTGTCTGAAATTTTTGTTATTTACGAGACGAAAGTTCAATTAAATTCCCGCTATTTTTTGTTTGTGCTTAGATATTGTTGTTGTTTTTGGTCATTGATGTAAATGTCTCTCATAAAGATAAAGACACCAAAACCGAAACCACCAACGACGATGACGATGACGATAGCAGCACGAGCGGTGGCAATTTGGCAATAAAACACAAAAAAAATAAGTATTTTGTTGTTGTTGTTTGAGACTTCAAACCACAGGTGAGTTATGGTCAACTTAAATTTGAATATCCAACTAATGACATGATTTATCATCAAAGTTGAAGTAAACTGCCATCAATAAAAATACTCTTATAGGTAAACAAAAAAAAAAAAATAAAAAATGAAAAAACTGCTTTGCAAAATTCAATATTTTGCAATTTTTCATGATAAGAATTAGTGACAATGTTTAATGGGACATTTTAAGAACGAAGTTTTGCGAAAATTTCAATTCATTTTATGACAAAAAGTTTTTATTGTTTGTTATGCTTTTGGTTTAGGTATACACTTAAGCAATTAAGTCGATTTATTAGATGTCAACAAATTTATGTACAATCAAAATTAGAAGAAAAAAAATTGTTTTCCAGAAGTTAGAATAAATATTTTGAACAGTCAATTTAGATGTTTGTTTTTCATCTACGTCATGATGTGCATTAGACTGTGCCGAAGAAATCGAAATGTAAATTTTTCAGTATTGCTTTGAAAGTGTAAAATTTCACATAGAAATTTGTATGGGAAAAGTATGAGCTTATAGCCTATTGAATAGACCGGAAAATGAGGGGTATAAAGGAACAATTACGTGCAAGGGTTTTTTATTATTGAATATGTTTGTTTGGCCCATAAGCATGCTTAAAACCGAAAATGCTACCAAATTCACCCATGCGTTTCTGAGAGAATGGCCACACTGGCCACTTTTCAGTATTTTTGGTGTAACTTGAAAACTAATCCGAATTTGACAATTTTGCATATAATACTTTTTGTAAATTTTACTTTTACTTTTTTAAATTTTTTATTGGAATGGATAGTTCAAAAAATTAAAAAAAAATTTAAGCAGGAAAAGTTAACAAAAACCAACCTAAAAAAATCAAAAAATCAAGGATATCTAAATTTTTTAGTAAATTGGGCATAACTTTTTTTGAAGCAAAGATAGGGTCAAGACATGTACAGACAAAATAACGTAGAGACTAAAGGCTTTAATATGGCATGTTCAAAAATTAATATTTGTTCAAAATTGACAGAGCTATTAACATTCAAACCTTATCATTTCTTATAATTTTTCGCAGTTTTGGCCCGAAAGTCCCTTTTTCGGTACATTATGGCAAATTTCACTTTCGTAAAAATGTTCGAAATAAAAATTTCGATATAATATGACATTAGAACTATAGAAAATTTATAAAAAGGATGTTAGTTCGCAATTTCGTTTTTCGGCTGTTTTTAAAATCTTTTAGACCTACAGACCGAACGGCTGGTCCGATTAACATAAGATTTGGCACTAGGTGCTAGGAACGTTAAATTTGTGATAAAGTACCAAAAATTAGGCTTTCGCTCAAAAACTGCGAAAAATTATAAGAAAGGGTGAAGTTTGAATGGCTATATCTCTGTCAATTTTCAAATAATATGGTTTTTTTAACATGTCATATTAAGGCCCTAAGACTCTAGTTTACTTTGTTCATGCATGTCTTGAGCGTATCTTTGCTGCGAAAAAAGTTATGCGCAATTTAGAAAAAAATTAAAAATCTTTGATAATAAATACCCTTGCACGTAATTGTTCCTTTTTAAAAGGTCTATTCAATAGGCTATTATGGAACAGGGGTGAAATATCATTAAAACGGTGCGTTTCGTAAGTAGGCACTACAGTAGTACTGAGGAAGAAAAAACCGCTTTATACACTCATCTTAACTCAGTTTAAAGAGGTGTTTCAAGAGCTAACATCATAATTGTCGTGGGAGATCTCAATGCCCAAGTTGGATCAGATAACTACGGGCTGGAACGCGTGATTTGAAAAAATGGCTTAGGGTCACGGAATGAAATGGTGATAAGCTTGGCGACTTTTGTAATGCGAATCGTCTTTTGCTAGGTGGGACTGTATTTAGGCTTAGGACTTGCAACAAAATCACCTGGGTACATCCGTTTGGTCAAACTGAAAACCAAATTGACCATATCATGATTCAGCAGCGATGGAGGAAGTCAATGTGCGATGTTCGAAGTATTATAAATGCCGACCACCATTTGGTTCTCATGAATCTGAAGCTACGAACCGCAACTGTACAACGACAATACCAGGGTGCACTAAGGAGTTCGAAGTTCTATACGAATGGTTTAAGTAATCTCAACGTATGTCGTAACTATGTCACCAACCTTAACGACAGAACTTCGTCATTAAACGGAATTCAACATTCAACAATTGATGAGATGTGGGGTGATATAAAAATGTTTTTATGGGGGTTGGATCCGAAACTATACCCAAGCGGACGAGAGTTAAAGACTCTTGGATATTCCAAGACATCTGGGATGAAATCGAGCTCCGCAAATCGTTGAAAATGTTAATAAATGCAGAAGTAGATGCTCAACGAAAGGCTTAATTGCGAAGCTAGTATCGCCATGCACATAAGATGGCCTATCGCTGTGTGAGACGTGACAGGAGGGCGAGGTTAGACGGTCTCGCAGAAAATGCAGAAAACGCTGCAAGAAGGGGAGATATGAGGGAATTGTACCAAATATCCAAAGAAGTTGTCGGGAAAAAAAAGCAATCATCCTGTGGTGGATGTGGATGGCACACTTTTGGTATCAGTTGGGAAACAGTTGCGCAGGTGGAAGGATCACTTTTATGCCTTGCTTAATGAGGATTCCGTTGAGCAGAGTGCTGAAGTCTCCCAGCATAACGAGTCTTCTGGAAATCAACAAAGCAGCTGGACTTGACGGTATACTAGCCGGGTTCCTGAAAGCTGACCCCGTTAGAGCGGCTAGTATTCTACACGTTGATTCAATCTGTGTGGGAAAAAGAAATCGATCCCAGCGACTGGAAAGATGATTTGATTGTTAAGTTGCCAAAGAAAGATGACCTTAAGGCAGCAATGGGCGAGGTATAACAGTTTTGTCTGTTTTTCCAAAACTAATGGAAACCATCACTCTGGAGCGGATAAAGGTTAGAATCGAGTCTACACTCAAGAAGCATCAAGCTGCTTTCCGCAGGCGGTCGTGTGTCGACCATATCAACACTCTTGAGCAGTCTGCGGAGTTTCAATCCCCACTTTACCTCATGTTCGTGGATTTTGAGACTGCCTTTGACTGAGTCAACCGTTAATATATGTGGAGATCACCTCTTGGTAAGGAAATTCCCCCAAAAGTTGTTGCTATTATAAGAGAGCCCTATAACAATGCAAGGTGTTTTGTTTTACACAATGAGCAGCTATCCGACTCTTTCAAATTGCGACAGGATGTGAGACAGGGAGATGTTCTATCGCCGATTCTCTTTCTACTGGCGATAGACAATGGTTTGACGACCTGCGTTGGAACAGTGGAGAGATAGGGCATTCAATGGAGACCGTTTGAAAGGCTTAGTTACTTAGACTATGCCGATGATTTATGTCTCTTGACAAATAACATCAGCGGGCTGAACGGGATGTGTCAAGCACTGAAGGTGAAAGGTAGTCGAGTGGTCTTAAAATAAATAGCAAAAAGACAAGCACCACACATCAGCGTACTTTTATACAGGAGACGTCATTTGAAGAGGTTGAACAATTTAACTATGTACCTTGGAAGTATTTGGACTCAGCAAATGGTGAGTACTCATCTGGACGTTCAAAGAAGACAAAATTAAGCTTGTGTCTAATTTGGAAATCCAGTCAAATCTTTTTACGCACTAAGTTCAGATTCTTCGAATGTAATGTCAAATCCGTACTGTTATATGCTTGCGAAACCTTGAAAGTCACGATTACTATCTCGAGGAAACTGCAGGCTTTTGTCAATCGCTTTCCACGCCATATTCTAAAAATTCACTGTCAATAAATTATATCAAACGAAGAATGGTTTCGCAGGACAACTCAAGAGCGGATGTACGTCGACATAAGAAAGCGTAAATGGCACTGGATTGGTCATACACTGAAGAAACCAAATGATGAAATTGCAAAGCAGTCCTTTGAATGGAATCTTCAAGTTGCACGGCGGATTGGAAGACTAAGAACAACATGGAAATCAACAGTTCTAGCAGAAGCAGACTCCCAGAGAAAGACGTGGCCGTAGCGTTAAAATATCTAGCTGAGGACCGTGAAGGATCGAAACGATTTGTTGGCACCATATAACCCAATCGGGGTTACAGGACTTGATGATGATGATGATCTTCATGCGTTCAAAAGTTGTGAATTTTTTGAAAAAGTCATTTTGGACCACTGTGTGGCAGCGCGCGTTAAATCACATGCGCTCTTGGAACAAGTTGACTTCTCCGAAACGTGAAATATTGCGACCTCTGAATTTTGTATGCTAAACATTTGCCGTTGTATTAACGTGATATGTACATATGTACGTCTTGCTGAAACCTTATGTTTTCCGCATCTATCAGCCTCATTGTTAGTTTCACCTCAAGAATATTTCATCTGAAAATTTTTGTTCGCCCCGAATTTTGAAAGCTATTATGAGTTTCACCCAAACTTTTCTTGGCCTAAAATAATCAAATTAACTTTCACGGAGGGTACCAGTACCCATCCTTTTTCTTGTTCGTTGCCAAAAACAGAAGTTGAAATTTAACCTCTTGGTGAATTTTCGAACTATAAACATTTTTCGTTTGAAACTCACAATAGTTGAAAAGTGAAATGTCAATTTTTCCGGGTGGAATATTGTTTCGGGTGAAACTTACAATAAAGTGGAATATTTTCGATTTCATACCATAATCACGCTTATCTTTTAAAAGATCACTACTCACTAACGACAGCGCGGCGAATCAATCAATCACAACAGCAATATTCTGAATTTGAGCCAAAGGTTATTGAATCTGTTTGTTTGGGGCCTTGTTTAAAACCAAAAAATGCTACTAAATTCACTCTTGCTGTTCTGAGAGAATTGTCACACTGGCCACTTTTCAATATGTTTGATATAACTGGAAACTGTGTCGAATTTAATAATTCTACACTTACAACTTTTTGTTCCAACTAAAATTTCCTATCGTAATACATGGTTTAAAAAATTTTATAAACAAATTTAAGCAGTTTAACCAACAAATAAAAAATCCATTTTTCTTACTAAACTGCACATACCTAAATTTTTCGAAGCAAAGATAGACTCAAGACATCCTCAAACAAAATAAATTGAAAGCTGAAGGCTTTAATATAGCATGCTTAAAAAAAATATTTTACTTCAAAGATGACAGAGATATGGGCGTTCAAAATTTACCATTTCTTATAATTTTTCGCAGTTTTTGCCCGAAAGCCTATTTTTTAAAAGCTTAGTTTCGAACAGCAGACTTTGGAAACCTTTGGAAAACTCGTTCGATTCCGACTAAATACTTTAACAGTTTTTTCACTTGTAAATAATTGTCTTTAGAGTTTTTTAATCTCTGAACAGTTTTTTATTTCCCCATTGCATTCTATTTTCTTCTGGTCTTGCAAAAACAAAGAAGAACAAAGAACAAAAACAAAACTGCCATCAAAAAATTCTGCGAATGCGGAAAATGAAAATTCCTCTAATCTTTGCATCATCGCACTTCAATGAATCTCTCGCGTTATAAACAAAAAATGTCTTGCATCTTTTTATAAGACGAGTATACATACGTACAGTCGTACACATCCATACAACTTACAAACAACTTTTCATCTTTGCAAAAAATTTCAAATTAATCCACCCACACATTTCACATTTATTGGAGAAAGAGAAAATAAGCACAAATAATGTCTATGAGTTCCTTAAAAATAAAAAAAAAACAACAACAAAAACTACATCCCATAACTTATTTCGTTCATGTAATTAAGATTAGACAACGTTGGATCATCATCTTCTTCGTACGCGGAATCGTTGCAATAAATATTGACAGTCATAAATATATTTTGTAGCCCGACTATGTATTGGAATATGCCATTGGCGCACTATCAGTCAGCTACACCAAATACCGCCAAAACAGGATTGGGCTCTCTGATGGTGGACTGGGATTTTGTCTTACAACAATGTTTACACACATCTCCTCGCCCAGTCACCGGAAATTCCGTGGAACGAAGATAAAATGTCTTTCCCACACATAAACTTTGTTTTGGTTTGAAGCAAGTTTATACTTTCGCGCACATCTCATCATCGTCAACATCATTTGGCATCTGGGTGGGGTGTGCGGTGTGGTTCAGTGTGATGGCGATGGGGATGGCGGATTGAGTAGAGGAAGCCTTGGTCATCTCATCTCTCCATACTGACAATATAGACGCCGCCGTTGATGCTGGTGCTGCCACCAAAACAACACAAAGTAATGTATCACCGCCCCTGCTCCTTGCATCCGTTCCATATATTACAGATACATCTGAGTATATCTGTCTGGAAATGAGTCAAGAAATATTTTTGAATGACTGTCGGTTGAGATACTTTCATAAAAACAGAAAAACACCCAACCGACGACGGTTGAGCCGGCGAGACCAGACCACAATTCAATACAAAAATATTTAGGTTACGAACATTCTCCCTCTTGAGAGAGATTGGGGGTCTCATTGAAGTGGCCCGTAAGCCCCGCACAGTGTACAATGATGTGATGTGAACTTTTACTTAAGAGGTCTGTCAGCCTCGCCTCGTCGTCAATGCGTCCCAAAAGGCATCGTTTTTTTATTATTACAGAATCAGAAAATTAATTGGAATTAATTCAATGGAAATGCTCCCACATTCTTCACTTTTCGAGAGTTTGACATTCCGTTCCATTTCGCAAGTCTCCACTTCTTCAGCAATATGTACTCAAGCTCCAGCGCCATTTAGGATGGCTTTGTCGACTGAGAGTTGTGTCAGTTCAATGATTTCTAATTTCATTTTCAGACAAATACACAAAGAAAAAAAAAAAACTTGCAAAAAGACACACAGACAATATGCCATGGGTTTTTATTATTTCTTGGTTATAAATCATCGTAAAAACAAGCTTCGAAGACCAACCAAAGCGAGCATCAGCAAAACGCGACGATGTTAGAGTAAAGCACGCGGATTTCTTTGTATGAATTCCGGGAATATTTTACTGAATTGGCTTTGTTCGATTTCAGTTGGGAATTTTGAATTAAAATTAATTTGGCGCTACATGTTAATGTGCTAAATGGAAGATTATGTTTTTTTTTTTAAGTTTGGCGGAAACATAAGCTTAGGTTAGCAGAAATAAGAAAAAAAAATAAGGAAGCTTGCAACAAAGGTGTGCAAGGTCGGTTTTGTGTTGATTTGATTGGTATTTGGCTTTTTTAAGATTGCGACGTTAAACTTCGCTAACAAAGAAACTTTTGAAATGTTTAACTGATGCGCAAATTGAGTTAGAAGATTTTGCAAAACAATAAAACATCAAATCTTAACCTTGACTATGAAATTCTGTGAATAAGATTCATAAATATGGTTCATCTGTCAAGATTAAACCTACTTTAAATTTAAGATGTTTTTCAAAGTTGTAGAAATGTTTATGTTTTGGATATCTGAATAGAAATTATACCTGCAAGGTAATTTACATAAAACGCAACAAAAAGCTAAGAGGAGAGCGTTGGGTTAAGATAAGAAAAAATCGACGCTATACAGTGCCTACAGTATACAGCAGTATGCACCACAGCTTTTTTGAAAGTAAGAAACTAACTCTTTTATTTTAAAGGGACAAAAGTTATTTAAATGAACGGTTTTCCATTTTAGAAAATAAAAAGTAAAAGTTATTTTTATTGAAAATGTAAGGCGCCAGTTATAGCTATCATTGAAACTCATCATTGAAAATTTTAATGATTGATTTTGAGACGTTTAGGAAGTAAAATCTTTTATTATTTTGATGAAAAAATAAAGCTTAAGGCTTAATTAATATTTCTATCCAAAAAAATATTTCAAATATGCCCAACTTTCGACATAAAAAGACTTTTCTTATTTCAATGATTGAACTACCTTACCAATGACCATTGACAAATTAAAAGTCCATTTTTGTGGAAAGTTGGGCCCATTTGAAATTTTTTTTGACTAGAAACATTAATTTAGTCTTGAGCTTTAATCGTCCATAAAAATAATAAATGATTTTGACTCCTAAACGTCTCAAAATCAAATATTAATATTTTCGATGATGAGTTTTAATGATAGCTATGTATAACTAGCGCCTAATTCATGTAAGCATGTAAGTACTTATGTACCTATCATTGAATTGACTTTTGACTTTTAAAAATCAATGCTCATCAATTTTTAACCCGGATGCTATATAGGCCAGTTGATCAAAGAAAATAATTTAAAAAAATACCTACTGTGTCGAGTTTTAATTTCGTATTTTAGCCATTTTCCTTCATCATCATCATCAAGCCCTGTAACCCCATCCTGTAATCCAATCCTCGTTTGATATTTCCGATTTTCTCAGTGAATTTTTTTAAAAAGAACGTTTTAAGCAATATAAATAAATAGAATTGTGTACCAACATTTTTAAATTAAAAACAAATATTTTATGGATTTTTAAAAATATATTTCAATTTATTTTTAAAAATCAAATACATATTTCAAAAATGACATAGTCAATTTTTTTGAAACTCGATACTTTAGTTAGATGTTTTAAGCACTTTCTAAGATATTTAAAGAACATTTTTTCTTTTATGAATGAAAAGTTAAAAACCATTAGGAGAATATTTTTTTTCTCAAAAATGGCTCCTAAGATTTTGATAAAAACTTTTTCCATGTGCCAAAATAGGTGCGATCTACTTCGAAATATTATAAAAATTTACAGAAACTATTTATAGCAGCCACTTCTCATAAATTTTTTTTATTTTGATTTTTTTCATTATTGGCTGAACGGATTTAGATACATTTTTTTATATACCTACATATTTCAAAAACTTTAAAATAATATTGCATATCAAAACATTCAAACAAGAAATTTTTGAATTTTTAAAAAAAGTTTCAAATAAAATTTTTGAAAGTTCGATATCTCAAAAACGGGTTGACAATTTGTTTTTAAATTTTATTTTTAAATGCATATAAATAAATGCTTCTGATTTGCATACCAAAATTTGTCTTAAAAAATATTTTAAGAAATTGATATATAAAAAAATAATTTTTTTAAAGAATGCTCCAACGATTTTAAATGTTTTTACTAGCGATATATACATAGGTGCTATATGGCAAGTTATGCATTCTTTTTGATTTTGATCAAAACTGTCATTGCGATGATAGGGAAACGGCTGGATCGATTTTCTCAAAACTTGGTACATAGTGGTATTTAGTGATTCTGCCACACGTTTTTTCCATTTTTTTTAGAACCAAAAAAAAAAATACAATTTTGTTTAGCAATTTTACAAAATCTCTTTTTTCTCAAAAACGGCTTCACAATTTTCTTAAAAAAACATCAATAAATTTCTTCTAGTAAAGTTAAAAAACCTATAATAGGAAACCATTTTTCAAAAAATGATAAAGAAGGGTACCTCCCAAAGAATCAATTTTTTGTTTTAGATTTTCTTCAAAATGAAATTTATGATTTCAATACCTATTTTCTTCATACAGAAGCTTCTAAAAGATATAAACAGTTTTTGGTACCAAAATTTCAAAAAATATATTTTTTGGATTTTTAAAAAAATGTTTCCAATTTTTTTTTGAAAATCAAATATTTCGAAAACGACATGATCGATTTTTTTGATACTCGATACTTTTAGTAAGCTCTCTAAAATATTTTTAGAAAAAACATTTTACATTTATGAAAAAATAATGGTCATGCAAATGTTGAAAAACCATTCAGGAAAATATTTTTTTTTCTCAAAAATAGCTCCTAGGATTTTGATTTAACTTTTTTCTTTGTGCTAAAATTAGTGCGATCTAATTCCAATAATTATAAAAAAAATACACTCTGCAACTATTAGGTTCCGAATGCACTTGCGATTTTAGTCGCACGATTATTTATTCGCAAAAAATAGAACACATGAGTCACAATGTAAGAATGCACATGCGACCAAGAAATTTTATTGAGTTGCGGCCGTTTTTTTAGTCACGGCGACAGAAAATCGGAAGTGCTTTTCCAGCCTTAATAGTACCTACCTCCCATAGAATTTCATTATCGGCTGAACGGGTTTAGTACAATTTTGTTTTAATACAAATTTCAAATAAGTTAAAAATATTCCATATCAAAATTTTCCAATTTTTTTTTTAATTTAAAAAAAAAAATCTTATAATTTTTTACAATACATCTTTTCCGAGTTATTTGTTTTGAAATTCAGCTTTTCAAATTTTTTTCTTAATTAGAGACTGTTGAGATTTAAAAAAATATTTATAAAATTGTTACATACTCAAAAAAAAATATATTAAATACTAGCTGGCCCGCCTTGACTTCGGGCGGCTAGACTAAAGTTTCGAAAAAATTAATTAATTCTTCGTTTTATATTATTATTATTAGTTCAAACTTCTTGCATATATCCACTTAATTCGTGAAACGGTCCAGTTTATCACCGTAAAATAAATGGAATTCTTGGTTTATTATTTTATTAATGGAAACAAATTTTAAGCGAATATGCTGTATGTGCATTAATAACACAATTAATGTCAGTAACTCAAGTACAAATTTTATTTTTATTTTTATGGCTGCTATTTACCCGTTTCGATGGGTCCACGTAACCACAGTACATTTATTTAACTCCCTGTACTGCCTGTAACTCAATGTTTCCACCAAATTGAACTTTATTGAATGACAACAAAAGTAAATTTAGAAATTGGAAACCATAATTTGTTTTTATCCCATTTCAACCTTTTGATAGCTATATAATTTGAAAATATTCAGCCAGTGGTTCTTGATCTCTCCCTTGAATATAACCTTTCAAACCCTTCCCTATTTTCCTAACGCACCTAACGCATGCACTGGGTTCATTATAGTAAAATTTATGTTATAAAAAAAAGTTAACAAAAAGTTTGAAATCGGAATTCATATTTTGTTTACTTCATTCCACCCTGTAAATATCTATATTTTGAACCCCTAAATCTGTTATTTAAGCTTAACTTCCTCACCAAAAAAGAATTTAAAATTATAGTCACATTTTTGTATTTCTCCCCTATTTCACCCTTCATGAAGCTAAAATTTGAAAAATATCTATCCCGAAAGCCAACTTTTTTATAAACCCTTCAAACGTAAAAACCGGAACAGCTTGGTATTGAAAGATATCAAGCCATTGATCACGAAGTACTCTTAACATATTCCTCCAGTCACAATACCTCCATTAAACCCTATAATATATAAATCTTGAAAAATATTTAGCTCTTAATTTGAAAAATATCTATCCCGAAAGCCAACTTTTTTATAAACCCTTCAAACGTAAAAACCGGAACAGCTTGATATTGAAAGATATCAAGCCATTGATCACGAAGTACTCTTAACATATTCCTCCAGTCACAATACCTCCATTAAACCCTATAATATATAAATCTTGAAAAATATTTAGCTCTTAGTATATTTATCCTTTAATCATACCTTTTCAAATACAAACAGAATTTTAAAAATTCGATTCCGTTTTTTATTGTTACCCCATTTCACCCTAAGAATAATGTTTAATTTGCGAAAAATATGTAGGAGTTAACTTATCTAATAAATATAACCTTTACGCTTAACAACACAAAAAGAAATTAAAATCCAATACTTTATTTTTGCCCCATTTTACCCTATAGACGTGTAGCTATGTAAATCTCCACAAATATCTAGCCCTTATAACCCATCTTCTCAGCCAATTTTCTAAGTAAATCATTTCAAAGAGTTTTGAAAATCCAATACCATTTTTTTGTTTTTACCCCATTTCACCCCACAAATAGATTTTTTCTTTTTTACAAAATTTAGCCTTTAAGCCTTCTCTTTAACCTTTTAAGCTCCAAACAAATTTTTTAAATCGGATAAAACAAAGCAAGCGCCTTATTAATAAAATAGTAGATTTATTAACTCACAGTTTGTTCTCCAAAGTATGTACCTACTTACTTTAGTTCCATATCACTCTTCGCTGATAATACATTTTACTTTTTAAAAATATAAAAATTACAAATCCCCCTTAAAAAACACAAATTTTTAAATTTTTACCTTCAATTAATTCTATTCAAAATAAAAATAAGCCTTCTCAGGGACATAGCAGTTTTCCATTAGTGAAAGAATTTTTAAGATTGGCTCAGTAATTCCAGTGATTACCCCTTAAATAGGTAAAAATAAAAAAACAAACAAATGTTTTAAATTTATAATATAGTTGGATTAGAAAACTTAGCCTCTTTGTATACCTTTAGCGAGAAATATTCTTCTCTATGGTTTTGTGTAGATTTAGCAGAGTTTTGACTCGTTCCCATTCTGATTTTCTAAAAAATCTATCACAGAATCTAATCTGCGTAAATATTGAAGTCACGATGGGATGTGTAAATACCATTCCATTAATTAAATAAAATTAACTCCTAAAATTGGTGCAATGCTCCGATGGTAGCTTAATATTTAAATAAAGGTTCATTACCTTCGTGGGCACAGTTGGTTGGCCTGGGATACACATTTTTAATTTATTGACTGATGATAATGTGACAATAATTGCCCAGGAAACACCATTTAAAATGCCAACCCTCGTGTTGGCCCAAAGTTCAATTGTTTCGATTACCTACCTTTTTTGGTTGCATTTCTATACATGTCATCAAGGTGGAGAATTATTTAATTTATCGTTGGTATACTCTCCCAGCACTCTAACACTAATTGGTGATTTCAATTTTTCACCAATACTGAGGAGCTGTGCCCGTGTTAAACTTGGAAGCTTGGGTTTGTTTTTATTTTTTTGTTTGTTGTTTTGTTTTAGTGTCGGAAAATGCAGTTGTTTTTACTTTGTCAATAAAATTGTGTGAACCTGCAATGAATTCCAAATTATTGCCCATGGACTGACTGAAATTTGGACGAAGCCAAATATAGTATCCGTCTGATGTTTTGGGAAGCAAAAACAAAACAAAAAAATAGGTAGGTACACACGCAATATTCCTGTAATCGGACATTTTTGTGTTGTTTTCTTGATCTTGCCAGGGCCGTAGAGAAAAAAATATAATGGGTAGGGTTTTGTATATATCTCCTTCGTTTCACTTCAATACTATCAATTTTTTTCTTAATCTTAAAATATTTTTTAAAACATTTGCTACCTGTGAAACAATATCTCAGGGTCAATTGTAGATTTAAGACTTTTTTTTATCGTGGTACTGAGACATTGTAAGTCCGTTAAGTGTCGTTTTATTTACAATATCTCAGGGTCAGTTTTTCAGTGAAAGGTTAGCTCTGAGTTAAATCAGAGTCAGCTAATCCTGAAAATACATTAATTATGTTAACTTTGGAGCAGTAAACAAGTTAAGGATTAAATTTATCTTTCAGCTGTCAGAAATCTACTGGTCATCGATGGGTGATATCACCCTCCTACTCATTTCACGCATCAAAATAGAGATGGCGCCACAAAGGAATTACAGTGTGAATTACTTTCACTATCAATATCGAGATGGACCTCACTATTAAAAGGGACCTGAATTTGGTCCGAGTTAACTTTGGATTTCAATTAACTGAAGAACACATTTCTGGAGCTGAACGAAAAATACTGAGGATCTTATGCCCTTGATTCCCTCTTCTCTCAACCTTGGCTACGTCCCTACGACCATTTCTTCTTGTACAAGAATCCAAGAATAACTTAAAATGTGTAAATATTTAGCAAAAATAACAAAAAAGTAGTTTGCCGTAACCGAATGTTACAATGTTGCAAGTAGTACATAATAATCATAGTCATGATGATCTTCCCTGGATCTTACAAAAGATATTTGTGTTTACTTAATTGCTGAAAAATGTAATTGAACAGAAGTTTTGGAATTTATGAGAGGAACCGGTGCATTTATGTGTGTGATACTGATGGTAGGGAGATACATAGTTGCTTGTAGCATACAATTATGTAGTAATTAATGCAATCATTTGTAATTTGCCGCCACATATCAATATAAGTAGAGAGAAATGAACTAAATTAAGGTGAGCAGTTGGTATTTTTGTTTTCTGTTTTTCTGTATAAGAGAGTCAATGTTTAAAGAGATATTTTACGAGTTTTTTTTTCTAAAATGACTTTCTAAACTGCGTTACCTACGTGAGAAATGTTAGCTTAGTTAAAGAATTTGTAATAAAACTTCAAAAGCAGCGCCGCCGGTAGTGCTTTTATTTTTTGTTCGTTCTATGTCAAAAAAAATATGTATCTAAATGTTATTATGTCACATTTACATCGGATAAAAATGTTTGTTTAAATGTAATTGATCATTTAAGGTCTACACGCGACACTTGTTAGAAGTCTTTAACAAGAAAATATCTAATTGTAACACAAAGTGGCCGATTAAGTTGTTATTCCTTTTATTGTGTTGTTGTTTGTAGATATTCTTTCGTATGTGAAGTAATTTTTTCGAGGCTAAAACCATAACGTTATAAGAGGCTAAATTTTTCAATGTGAAATCAACCGCTTTTCAAGCTATAATTAAGGGGCTTCGATAATAAGTATCATGAGTATCAATCCTAGACTTTCGAATTGGATTGATTCCATGCTTTAAACGAGACTTGTAAATGCTCAAATGGGTCTAAGCAAACTTAAACTAAGGACGTGTAAGGACGCTCCACAAGAAGGGGGTTTATTTCCCTTGATCTTCTGGTCGTTAATCGGATTTTTGTTAAGTTTAGTTTCAGGAGAGTCAAAGTAAAAAAAACATAAAGGATATAGAAAAAAAAAAGAATTAATAGCATTCTACACTTGTAGTTGTAGAGCTGTGTAAATCGTTAATTTCAAATGATCGAATGGTTCAGAATCGATCACCAAAATGATTCGATAATTTCAATAAATCGATCTTTCGATAATTTTCATTTCACTGAATTTATTTCCGATTCAATTTTCATTTCGATTTCAATAGAATTAAATCTCTCCAATTTTAACAAATTCAATTCAGTACTGTAGGCACCGATTTTGATCGAATCCAATTTGATCCAAATTTAAGAACAATACAATTATAAAAAATATGAAATTATCGAAGTTTTTTACTGCTCCAGAAAGAAGTGATTGTATGTTGACATTTGGATTGAAATACACTTTTTTTTTCAAAACATCAACTGTCAAATTCCATTGACGGATAGCTTTGATGTCGATGGATTTAAAAAACCCTAAAAATATGAAGTTTTTAAATAATTAATTTCTGCTCCGGAAAAAGGTGATTTATGAGTAATTGGATGACATTTGGATCGAAATACACTTTTTCTATCTAAATATAGTTCATCCTCTATCTTTCAAGTCATCAACTGTAAAATTTCATTGACGGATGTCTACGATGCGATGGATTCAAAAACCTCTAATGCGGGGTATACACTGTTCAAATGCATGTCATGCATTGAGAGTGTAAAATGCTTGAAGAAAAATCAAAACGTTTTGATGCATGTCATGCATTGAGAGTGTATGAGTAAAATGCTTGAAGAAAAATCAAACTGTTTTGATTTTTCTTCAAGCATTTTACTATACACTCACAATGCATGACATGCATTTGAACAGTGTATACCCCGCATAACAAGTCTGAAATTTTTGATGAATTTTTACTGCTCCAGAAAAAGGTGATCTAAAGGCAATTGGATGAACACACCCATAATATGTCCAACCCTGACATACGCATGCTTGAATATGGCAACCTTGTGAATTAGTCAACAATAATATTGGCAAACCATATTCTCAATTGTTACAAGGCCAAAACGGGAGAGGTACGATATCCAAAAAACCAAACCAAAATCTCGAATAACGAAATCTCGCATAAAGAAATTTCGTAAATTAAAAATCTTATTTTTTCCTAATCTCGCAGTTACAAAATCTCCCTTTAAACAATCTCGCGTTAACATCTCGCAATGAAAAGTCTCGCGAATCTCAACCAAAATCTCGCAAATCAAAACCTTGCAAATTCAAATCTCACAGCAACGTATGGCTCTGGGACTCGCACTGAAAAATAAAAAACAAATTTTTTTCTTAACTTTTATTTTTGACAATACTTATAACAATTCAAATTTACATTTCGCAACGAAAAATCTCTCAAATTTAAACCAAAATCTTGTAAATCAAAATCTCGCAAATCAAAATCTCTCAAATTCAAATCTCACAGCAACTAATGGCTCTGCCTCTGGGTTTCGCACTGAAAAATAAAAAATAAATTGTTTTCTTAAATTTTATTTGTAACAATTAATTATAACAATTAAAAATGTAACTAAAACTAATTTCTTTATTTCTCAAAGGAAAAAATACTTTAAAACGATGTTCTTTTAGAAAAAAAGTATTTCATAATTTTGAAAAATTAATTAATTGTTTTTTTAAGAGCAATGCTTTGCAAGTATTCAATGTTTGACATGTGAAGTCGTTTAATAGGATTTGTTTTTCCAAAACTTTATTTCGTAGATATTTCCTTTCTTCGTGACCTTTCTGTATTTCTAAAAATTATTTGTCCTAATGTGGGCTCAAGGTCAATTGATTGTATTTTATTTTTCGAGTTGTGACGTTTCGGATGTGTTTACAGGTCTGAAGAAGGGTGTAAACACATCCGAAACGTCACAACTCGAAAAATAAAATACAATCAATTGACCTTGAGCCCACATTAGGACAAATAATTTTTATTTCGTAGAATAGTTATTTTTCTATACTTAATTTAAAATAAATAACAGTATGGCAAGTTGGCACTAGATTTACCTACATATTTTGCAGAAGGTAGATTATCCTGCGCGAGATTTTAATTTGGTAGATTTTGGTTATAAAAATGTATTTGTTGCAATGCAATTAAATTTTCCGATATTTCGATTTGCGAGATCTAAGTTTCCGGGATTCCGAGATTATGAAAAGCAGGATTTTGTTATTGTAAGATTATGAAAAGCGGGATTTTGTGAGATTTCGTTATGCGAAATTGCGACTGCGAAATTTTAATTTGCGAGATCTCGTATCCAGTACTAAAATGAACCCAAAGTGTTTAATTTTGTTCTTCGCACACCTCCCGTGGCTATGGCTTTCCAACCATATACAATTTATCCAAAAAATCACAAAATTTATTTAAGGCTATTTATATATAAAATTAAGAATAAGTGAGGACCTAGTATTGATCCCTGCGGAACTCTTGCTGAATTATGAATGAATTTCGATTTTTTGTTCTGGACCTGAACGAACTGCTTTCAAAACTCTGTGGTTTTTAAAAATTCATCATAAAATTCACGATATTTCAACAAAAAAATAATGAAATTCAGTAAGTTCATACAAAAAAATAGATATTGACGGAGAAGACATGTACAATTTAGATAGGTATTTCCGGGCTTTGAGTTTCAAATTTTAAATTCGGAGCGTGCCATCAAGATATTAAGTTGATTTTTGTTGAACACTTTCAAGCTGCCAACATGAGTTGAGTACAAAATCTTGCAAATAAAAATCTCGCAAAACGCAATCAAAAAACCCCGCTTTCAACAATCCCGCAGTTGCAACAAATTAATTTCTTTAATGAAAATCTCGCAAATTAAATCTCGCGTGAGTTGTTTTGAATTAACGAGATTTTGATTAAAATTTTTTTTTTTCCAATGCAATTGAATTTTGCGAGATTTCCTAACTTTTGCAAAACAAATCGAGTGAAAAAGTATGTCTTTTTAGATTTTTTTTTTGTTCGCACGATTTTTTTTTAGTGAAACTGCGAGCGGTGCTACTACGAGTTTTTTATTTCCTAAATTCCCATTGCATGATTTTGATATGCAAGATTTTAAATTGTGAGATTTTGGTTGATATTTGCGAGATTTTTTGGTGCGATATTGAAGTGTGAGATCGTTGAGTGCGAGATTTTATAATTGCGAGATAATGAAAAGCAGCATTATTAATTTGCGAGATTTCGTTTTCCGAGATTAAAAAAAGGCGAAATTTCGTTAATCGAAATAGGTATTGGTATTGCGGGAATTCGTACCGCTCATCCTTGATTGAATGCTAAGTTTCATTTTACTATCAGTAAAGCATATGAAAGATGTTAACAGAGAAGAAAGCTGATATTAGCGAAAAAGAACGTACAATTAAAGATTTTTATTTCAATTTTATTGTAATTTGTAGTAGTCCAGTCAATTTGTGCTCAAAAGAGCTCTTAGCGAGCAAATGTGTGAATCTGAAGTTTGCGACTAAAATTTCGTGACGGACGCAACATGGAAAAAATGCATTTATTGGGAGTTTTTTATTTATAGCTCCAAACTATCAATCATTCGTGCGTCGACATTTTTTTTCGACCATTTGACCGAAGTTGAGTTGCTTTGTTTCGATTTTTTTGGAATAGCGCTCTCAAGCTCAAAACATTATCTGACAGCGTCGAATTTACAGCCAACTTTGTTGCAAGTAAATTGGTTTTCTTTAGTGAAGTGACAGCAGTGGTATTGTTAAAAACGAGATTGGGAAAACGGACTAGTAATACGAATGTATGTTTTTACAAATGACCAAAAATGTTTAGTACCTGGGATAATGTAGTGTTTTATGCCTTAATTTCTGATCATGTTTGGTTCACTGAATTTAAACGTTAATGAAGTTCTTTCCCAGGTCAGGTTCAGGTCTTTTCCATCTTTTTTTTTAAGTTTTCATATAAATATTTTCCTGCAACCAGTCGATATTATATTTAAGGCCTCAATCATTCATAAATCATAACCAATAAATTAGGGATTTACAGAAAAAGGAATTAATTTCTTTATATTTATATTTTTCTTAAACTTAGGGGAACAAATAATAAAATTGTGATGATATGAAAAGATGCTTATCCTTCTTTGAACCTAACCTATCTGCTATAGAAATTTCCAAAGCATAAATAAAAGGCAAAGCAAAGATAGGCTCTATATTTGGGTATCCCTAACATAAGTAAGTTCATTTCTTTAGGGCGCATGTTATGTGTATGATAAAGGTCTAAATTATACTTTTCTTCTGTTCTCTTAATTAAGTGTGTGCCAGATGAATTATATTAGATTGATAGTTTTATTTTGTGTTTTTCTTCTTTTTTTTTACAGACGAATAACTTTAGGACTGAAAATAAGAGGGTATTTTGGATATATTTGGGGCTAATACGTGCATAGGTCTTAATTCAAGAGTTCTTTTCTTGGTTGTTGTTGTCTGTGTACACAAAAGACAAAAGTGAGATATAAATGTCTAAAAAGGGCTTTTTTGAAATTGATAAATACGAAGGAGTATTATTCACAGAATATGGGAGGGTGATGCGATATAATATAAATACATAAATAAGTATTTGTATATATTTTTTATTTGGCATAAATTGCCTTAGGGGAGCATTTGGTCAATAAATGATGAGGACATAAATATTTTGAGGGATGAACGCACAATAATAATTTTCCTTTGAATTTAAATAGAACATTTTTGTATGGTGGCATGGAGTGAGGAGTTTGTTTGTCAAACTAAAAATAAAACCCCATAATGGTTTTCAAACTTTAAGTGTCGAAAAATATTTAACCGAAAACTCTTCAAATATAAAATTTTTCCACTAGAATGGGTTTTAATTTTCTGGAAGTTCTTAAGTCAAAGAAAGTATTTAAAATATTTTCACGAGGAAATGATTTCATAAAGACCTAGTTTAAGGCTGTTGAATATTGAACCTTGAATTAAGAGAGTGTGAGTGATTTGACAAACATTTATTTCATAATATTCACCAATTCAATGATGACTACCTTTTCATGCTATTTTTATTAACACAGTTAAGGAAATGAGCAGGGGTTAAATAAAGGGATAGCAAAATATGAATTTGAATGTATATCAGGCGTGTCGTTTGGACATCAATTATCAAAATAAAGGAGGGAATTCGAGTAAGCAATGCATTCCGCAATCGTGTTTTTGGGATAAAGTAAAAATCTTTATATTCAACATTCTTTTCAAAGTTAAGCTTAAGGTTAAACTGATAATGATACGTATTAACAACTTGTCAAATGTTAGGGAAAATTTCTTTTAAATAAATAAATAAATTTGGTTGCACGGCAAGCACTTCAATCTCTTATTTCACCTATATGAAAAAGAATTGGTATAGTGTGCGTATATGCGCATAACTTGGCTTAACATATTATTCGATTTGCATGGATTTTTTGTTACCCGAAATTACATTCTTTCGGTGGGTTTCAAATCTCGCAACTTAAAATCTCGCCTAACGAAATCTCGCAATTACAAAATCCCGGTTTTCATCTTAAAATAACGAAATCCCGCAAACTAAGATCTAGCAAATCAAAATCTCGCAATATTTAATTCGGAAAAAATCATGCAACATACTCTTGGTAATATTCTCAAAAAAAAAAAAAAAAAATCGGTGAGAGCCGTGAGCGATTCGTGAGATTTTAATTTGCGAGATTTTTATTTACGAGATTTTAAATTGCGAGATTTTGGTTGAAATTTACGATATTTCTGGCTTCGCGATGTAAATGCGAATTGTGAAATCGAGATTTTGTAATTGCGAGATTATGAAAAACAAGATATTTAATTTGCGAGATTTCACTATTCGAGATTTAAATACAAAAAAGGGAGATTTCGTTATTCCCCATAAGGATTGGGTACGAAATCTCGTTAACAAAAATCTTGCATTTGAAATCTCGTATACCGAAATCTCGCATAGCGAAATTTCGCATTTTCAAAATCCCTCTTTTTATAATCTGGCAATATCAATATCCCGCTTTTCATAATCTCGCAAAAACGAAGCTCCACAAACTAAAATCTCGCAAATCATAATCTCTCAAAATGTAACTGCATTGAAACAGATAAATTTTTTCAAATCAAAATCTCGCAAAATAAAACCTCGCGTCAAAGACTGGGTTGTAGCTTCTCTACAAGAAATGTGAAGTACCTTTTTTTCATAAGAGTTACCGTTTTCGAGATAATTAAATCGATAGAGTTACGGATTTTATGTTTCAGTTTTATGTTTTTTTTAGTTTTGAGTTTGAAAATTATTTTTTCAGAAATTTGTTTAACTCTCAACTTAAGAAATGTCTTGAAGATCGAAAGCAATAGGTCCACTGGTGATCTGATGGTATATCCCACCGAACAGTGGAACAAATCTTTACATCGTTTTGGAGAAAGTAAGATTATTGCACTTGATATTGCAAAAGTGTGTCTCAAGGGTGGTGTGCCTCAAGGCTCCGTTTTGTTTCCGACTTTATTTCATGTTTTTATTAATGATCTCGTGCCTAAAACCTCTAATCCAGTGAATTGTTTTGCTAATGACTCTCAGCTTTTCATATTTGTTTCTAGCTTCACATCCCTGTCCTTCAGATATAAAACTTAAACGGCAGTGGCAGCTCATCTAATTCTGATCTTGACAGCATTGCCCAGTTAAGGAATTAAAAATCGTGTAAAATTAAATGCTATAAATAATTCTGTGCAAACTATCGAAGTGCTTGGGGTTTCTTTGAAGATGCAAGACATTTGTCTCCCCTTCTGATCTGGCTGTAATCTACAAAGCCTTCAATCGCCCAAAGCTTCCATTGCAAATCTCATATTTGGGAAGTGCTCCCATAACCCATTTAGGTTTCTTGAATATAATTAAAAAATGAGATCTAAAAATGAGATAGGTGATAGTACTATTACGGAAACATTCGCATCTCTTGAACATTGCAGTTTCTAAAAATACTATTCACTATTTTACTAACACTGGCATTGTGTTCAACCATTTTAAGGGTAGTCAAACCTCGTTTAGTGCGTCAATAATTAAATTTAACAGTAACTGGAATTCACTTAACAGAAAGTTTTTGATGCACTGAATTTGAATCCGGCCTCAGAATTTATTCATCGGCTCCGTGAAATAAATCCACAATAAATTAACTCCCCAAACTGAAGCTTTTGCATCAATTCCCCAAGTTCGAAGATGAAATAAATCCCCCAAAACGCCTGAAATAAATACCCAAACCAAAAATGAAATAATTTCCCAAAGATTTCTTATGATTTTATCGCCGCCCCCCCATTTCACGCAGTGAATTTGAAACTCACCTGTCCTATCGCGAGAACCCCTCACGCTGTTTCTTTGAAACTCAATTTTCTGTAGTTATTCCTCATTTTAGATTTTTGTATTGTTTTTTGATAACGCATAAATCGAAGAGAAATCTATTTCAATGCATTGAACAGAATATCTTTGGGGACTTCTTTTAATGCATATTTTGGGGGCTTATTTTATTTGAAACTACCCGCCCACAATTTCAAAAGAAATAAGTCCCCAAAAAGCCATAAACGAATCCCCAATTTTGAGGAGTTCTTCCAATTGAAAAAAACTTCCCAACTCCATACAAATTTTGGGGAATTATTTCATTTTTAGCTTGGGGAGTTATTTCACGGAGCCACATCATGTCAAGATTTAAAAATAAAAAGCACTTCCTGAATATATACCCTTTTTTGTCATAAGTCCTAGAAATACTTAAATAACATCAAATTGCTTTGCCATTTTATAAATTTGGCAATTTGGTTTTTCGCAAAAATCACATATGCACTCACTTTTTAAGGTAACTGTGATGATATTCGTATTGGTATTGATATCTAAGGATTTTGGTGTACATTCTTGCACTTCCCGAAGTCTTTGACATGGTAAACCATAGCTTACTCCTCCAAAAGCTTAGGATACTTTGTGGTTTTCAAACTTCAGCATGGAGTTTAATTAAATCAGAACTTAATGTGATCAGCAGCTCCTTCAGGTCCAGAACAAGAAGTCGAAATTGATTGATAACTCAAAAAGAGTTCCACAAGGATCAATACTAGGTCCCCTTTTATTTTAAATTTTCCTGTAATCGTGAAATAGTCATCAGTACCGATGTGATATGTGAATGATGTGCAACTATATTAACGGCTTCCGTGAAAAATCTTATAACAATTTGGAACCCAAAATGCTTTACGAAAAGACTCATTTTGTCCGTCAGTAAGAATTGGGGCACCCTGATTTAATTTTTTTCATTTTATCTTTTTTTTTAATTTGAATTGGTCCAATCTGTTTCAAATAAAAATCTCTCAAAAAGATTGTTTAAAATTGGGAAACTGTTCTCTTATCTTAATGGTGGTAAACTATTGAATTGCCGCCAAAATCAACATTGTCAATGAACCTAGAATTGAGATGGTGAGGTAAATGAATAAAATCTTTGTTAAACCTTTAGATATGTATTTAAGTATGTATCTATGGGTATATATAGGCATAGCTTGTCTATAAGACTTTCATTCCATTACATATGCTAACAAAACCCAAGCCTCTTCTCATTCATAGTACCAAACTGATGATTCCCGAAAACTCCCGCCAAACTTATTTATACCAATATCTACCTCCTAATCGTTGCAGAACAGACAACAAAAAATTTGACTCCCGCTCACTATTACTGATGCTACATTTCATTGTTATAGCATCATGCCCCGAGTCCCGTTTCGTTGTTTATATTTTGAATTTATCGATTTTATCCTGTTTCACATCCCAGGACGTTCTCTTCTTTTATCTGCAAGCCTTTAAAGTAATATGTGTGTGTGTGTGTGAGTTCCGAAAAAATATAAAAAAAAGTAAAAAATCCTCTTTTTGATATATTTACTTCAATGGCACTTCAGCCATTTTAACTAATACCAACGAAGTGCTTCTACGTTACTTTCATCTGGCGTGGCGGCTCGGTTATATCGGTGGAGCAACCAAAGCTACAGCATCCCTCCCCATTCAGCTACATTATCATCGCCACATTGAAGATAGAGCATATTTTTGGAGCCTTTTTGGTTTTGCATTGACTGGTAGATTTGCCAGCGTATATCTACGTTTGTCTGTGTGTGCGACAAAATAAATAAACGAAAGAGTGCAATGCCCTGCTGCTGCATCATCATCTCATCATACCCTATTATCACTAGAATATAACAGGCAACCTTTTATACGTTACCGCCACCGCTGGATGGATGCTGCCAGGCAGCGAGCGCCACGCCACAATGACTCTTCCTTTGCTAAAAATGTTCTATATAGTGCTAGTCCAAGTCCCTGGTTGTTCCCTGAGAGAAGCCCCAAATGTTTTGGCAGACAGACGTCTTTATGGCCATGTTCTCCTGTTGTATATGTACAACACTTATGGTTGGTTATATAGTTTGATGGTTGTAAGGTACAATGAGTCTGGAATTCCAAATTTGTCGACTTGGACCAAGAGTGATGGAACCAGGACCAAGGGGCAGTTTGGTCGGAGGAAAGCATCATCATTCCCATTTTTTTTTTGTGTGTGTTTGAATATTTCTTCAAACGAATTATTGTGATTTGATGTAGAGTCGCCGTCGCGTCGTCGCCGCGGCTGAAAGGATGGGTGAGGTTAATGTTTTCTATTTTGTGGTTCAAATTATGCATTCGTAAAAAAAATAATCAAATTCGTGATTTTAATTTAACATGATATTAAGCTGATAGAAGATCAAAAAAATATCCTTTTGTAGACACCTTAGGTATGTAGATACGTACACGCGTCTGCAATAGCTGAATGCATTTGGTTTCTATACTTGTTATAGCTCGCGGTCTTTGACCTACCAACTTTTATAGGTTTTTGAACATTTAGGTCTTAGGTACCTATAGAAAATCTTATTTTTTTGTTCATAAAAGTTAGGGTTTTCAAATGCATATAACCTTTACATACTTACATATATAGTTCACTCATTAAAGCTTTTTGCTTCGGAAAAAATGAGGGGAAGCTGAATTTTGGTATATGGTCTCCTCATAACATTCTAAGGAAATTGTAAAAAGTCCCCATCAATATTAGTGCCGCTAACAGTTTTACGGGGGTCGAAGACCCCCCAAAATGGTTTTTAAGGAATACCTCCCGAACGGTAACTCTTACAGAAAAAAGGTTAATGACTAGTTTGTTTTTTCTTGCGAGGTATCTCCCAGGGTAAGAAGAAAACAGCACTAAAAAAATATATAGGGGGGTTTATTTAAAGGTTTTGGGAGTTCCCCAACAATTCGAGCTCGACTATATTAATCATACAAGGTCGAAGGTAACGAAACATGATATTTTGTTTATACAAGGTGATTCTCATAAAGTGTAACAAAAAGCTAGAGCGTGTAGGTTGGGTTGCAAAAAGATCTTATGTGAGGGGGAGTTCTAGATATTGTCCCCTATTTAGCCGGGAGGGGAAATTTTCTAAAAAATTGTAGGAAATTTTACAAGCGACAACCTAGTCCTTGACATTTTTCCTACAAGAGTTACCGTTCGAGTGATATTCCCTTAAAACAATTTGGGAACCTTTGACACCCCGTAAAATTTTTAGTGGCTCTCATACCGATGGGGACTTTTTACAGTTTCCTTAGAATGTAATGGGGATGATATGAACCAAAATTCAGGCCTTTCGCCATCTTAGAGAATATCTCTAGGACCGGAACACACAAGTAGAAACCAAATGTATGTACTTAGTCAGTCTTTTGAACCTGCTTAAATGTACAGACAGACAAGTATTTTCTTTGTTTACTTTCAGCTTAATATCTTGTTGAATACAAATTTAAAACTTCAACCGCAATTTTGTTTTGCGACAGCCAACACTCGTACGTCAATTTAATTGTATGCTCTGTCAAAGATCTGTGAAAAACATCGCTACTGCCCCATGAGAGTTTGCGGCAGCCCATCCCGTCAAATCCGTCAATTCGGCCAACGGAGACATCTACCAATTGGTGCTAAACTACACTACTCAAAAATTATCGGAACAAGAAATTTTTTCAACTCTGTCAAAGATCTGTCAAAAACATTGCTGCTGTCCCATGAGAGTGTACGGGATAACCCGAAACAGCCCATCCCGTCAAATCCGTCAATTCTGCCAACGGAGACATCTACCCATTGGTGATAAACTACACTACTCAAAAATTAACGGAACAAGATTGTTTTCAACTCTGTCAAAGATCTGTCAAAAACATCGCTGTTGCCCCATGCGAGTGTGTGGAAAACCCCGAGGCAGCCCATCTCGTCAATTCGGCCAACAGAGACATCTACCCATTGGTGATAAACTACACTACTCGCAAATTAACGGAACAAGATTGTTTTCAACTTTTTTTTAGTGTTTTTTTGAAGAGTTGTATCTTTGTGATAAGTGGTCGTATTGAGTTGAAACAAAAAGCATTCTTCAGTTTCATGTTTCTTGTTTTGAGATTTGTTTAATATAGTGGAGTCAAAGTAGTAGCCTATGCAGATGACCTAGTACTACTTGCGACAGGAAAATTCCCATCCACTATTTGTGAACAAATGGAGTATGCCTTTTCAAAGGTTAACACTTGAACAAAGAGCTGTTGTCTAATGGTCAATCCATTGAAAATAGAAATGGTTCTCTTCACTAACAGAAGAAAAATACCAATTTTTAGAGCACCATCAATCGAAGGGACTCCATCCAAAATCTCGGATCAGGCCAGATACCTTGGTGTGAGACTAGATAAGAAACTAAACTGGAGTCTCAACATTAAAGAAAAACCAAAGAAATCTATGGTCGCGTTCTACTCCTGCAATAGGATTTTTAGGAAATGAACCCAAAAATTATCAGGTGGATGTACAGGGCAACAGTTAGACCGATACTAACCTACAGTAATCTAGTTTGGTGGAATTTGACTGACAAAGCAACCCCTCTTGTCCTAATAGAGAGGAATGGAAAAACAACCAACCTTTCAGTAATGAATCTACGATAACTGTCTTCACTGATGGTTCTAAGATGAATACTGGAGTTGCTGCAGGAGTTTTCTCGGAAACTCTGGGACTAACAAGCTCCTTCAAACTTCCGGACTTTTGCAGCAGCGTCTTCCAAGTTAAGGTCTTGGCAGTGACCACAGCAGCTACGCAAATATCAATGACGGCGATACTACGAGCTGATATCACCCTCTTTATTCATAGTCAAGCAGCAATAAAAGCTATTTCTGCCACTGAGATACACTCTAAGCTTGTAACTTGCTGATGCTGATTGACATGCAGACAGAGACTGCTAGGTTTCTGGTTACAGTGATGCACAGGGAAACAAAAGAGCTGATAAGCTGGTGAAAATGGGATCGTCGCTTGATCCAAAGTCAAGTCGAACGCCATATTAAGGCACCAACCTGTAGTCTCAAACAGGATATTGGTAACAAAATATTAGAAAAAAACCAATGCGAGACGGGATCTTCTTGAAACTTGTGGCACAACTAGAAAGTTATGGCCAAAATCCAATAAGCAGAAGACACACACAAAATTTTGCAAATGAACAAGAAATATCTTCGTTCCTTAGTCAGGATAATCACCGGACACAACCTACTGAGATACCACAAAAAGAAAATGGGGCTCAGTACCGATGACCTTTGCAAAGGGTGCAGCGATGAAGTTAAGCATATGAGGATACCTCACACTTCCTTTGTCACTGTCCAGCACTGTATCATTTAAGAAAGAAAGAAATTTTTGATTTTTTTTTTTAATTTCTCGGACCAGTATCTGCATCTGCATTTTAAATTTTTGACTCGTGTCATTTCTTCCAATAACGCAATAGGTACCCTTACTGATATCTACATGAGATATTTGAGAATTATCTCTCATAGAAGTGTCGTGAATTGACCATCAAGATCGTGTGATTTGACCCCGTTTGACTTTTCCTTGTGAGGTTTTCTGAAATCACATCAGGGCCAATAAAACGCAGTCGACCGATACACTCAAAGTCAACATAGCTAAGGCGAGTTCCTCAAATTCAGCCGGTTCTATGCAACAGAGTAATTGAAAACTGGACACCTCTGATCTGTGCTACAGTGCGAAACAACAGCGGACATTTGAACGATATCATATTCTAAACATAATGGCTTACATGGGCCCTTTAAAATTTAAAAGAATTTCGATAATACCAATACACAGCTTGTTTTATTCCAATTATGCAACATCGATCCGCCGCTATTAGAAAACCCTATAAAGCTAAAAGGAATATAAACTTGTAATCTACTTAAAAAAAATACAATTCTTAACTAAATAAATATAAAAACTTTGTTGTTCAAAAGTAGCTACAATCAGTAGATGTCTACGTTTTAATTTATAAGATTTAATTTCAAAAACTGCTGTAGATAGATCTATTTGGCTTAAAAAAAACCTTGAGTCTAGACAACAGCCTGCGCATTGGCGGTTTCAATGCTAAATGGCTTCATTTTCATAATCAGTGTGGTCTTGATTCTCATCACTATATTAACCGCAGATGATGATGCTTGCGCTTGTTGGTCATTCATTGTCTGCATTATTATTGCAATCGGATATTAAGCGTGTGCAAATGCAAATTAAGTGCAAAACGGTGTCGCATTTACTTGCTATATATTATTGTTTTCATTATATAAAAATTTTTTAGTAAAAAATCTATAATTGATAAATGAAAATTTCTGAGGTTGCAAATTATTTATTTTTAATTATTTGAAAATTTATTGATTATAAAGAGAATTTGTAAAAAAATATTCTGTCTAGATAGAGCATTTTGGAGAAGAGCTCTTTTGAACTTTTAATTTTGTTTTAAGCTGGAAACATTTAATAAACATTTCTTTAATTTTTTTAATTAATATAAATTTTGATTGGTTGGTTAGACTTTGATTAACTTGAGAAAAAGGTATGCAAATATTTTGTATTGAAAATACTCCAATGAAATATTAAATTAATATCAAATTAGATATAAATTATATTTTTCTTCTATATAATAAAAAATGAAAAGTAATAATAATAAAATTAACAAAGCCTTTTTCTAAAAAACTTCCGTTGTGAAAATACCTAATTTCGAAGAATTACTTACTATCAGACTAAAAGTTCAAAAATCTGCTGATTTAGATTTAAACTCTTAATTAAGCTTCCAGTTAATTCCTTTTGTTACATAGAACCTTCTTTTTTTACACGAATGCAATACCTAACCCTTAGTGCAAGTAAAACGTAAATTCTTGCTGACTGCAATTCGAGAAAAGAATTGTCTACACGTGCCGTTGAATCGCAAGTGATTTTATCTTTAAATACAAATAAATAAAGAATACATTTCTCGCTATCTATAGAATACGAGAGAGAATGACGAGTAAAATGCACATAAAATGCAACACTTATAAGGAATCATAGTGTTGATAAGAGTCGATCAGTTGCGATTGCAAAAAAAAAAATTGCATTACTTTTTTGAAAGAAAGTTGATTTTATGCATGGTTTATGGGTTTATAGTTGTTTTAATTTTTTTAACCTTCATTACACCTTGTATACTAATAAATAAAATGCACGACTGGATCGCACGTACTTGCTCTTATGTTCAAGTTCTGTGGAACTTAAGAACTTTAAAAAATATTCAAGTAATTATAGAAAAAGTATAAAAAAAGCATTTAAATCGATCTTTTAATTGTTTAAACAGCCTGATCAATAACTTAGAGCACAAAAAAAAGTATGCCATTTGATTACTTAAAAAAATATCAATATATGCAAAAAAAAAATTTAAAAGCGTTGGAGCCGTTTTCTTAAAAATTAATTTTTTATATATAAAATTTTTGTAACATTTTTCAAAAAAAAATTTGGTATGCCAATTTTGAGTATATATTAATATACATTTAAAACTGAAATTTCAAAACAATTCATCAACCCGTTTTTGAAATATTGAATTTTCAAAAAAGAATTTTGAATCTTTTTTTAAAAATCCAAAATTTATGTTTTCAAAAATTTTGGTATGCAGTATTATTTATATTCTAACAAAGCTTTTGTGCAAAAATTTTTATTGAAATCGGATGAGCGGTTAATGAGAAAACCAAAAATCAAAAAAACCGTTATATGGCAGGTACCGTTAATAAATGTTTTTGGTGATTTTTTTTCTTACTAAAAGGTATATCATATCTACAATAATACACTGATTTTTTTTTATCAAAATCGTTGGAGCCGTTTTTGAGATAAATAAGCTTTTCCTTAACGGTTGTATGGCAAGTACCGTTATTTTTTGAGCTAAAAAAAAAATTTCAATTTCCCCTCTGGAGAGTTACAAAAAAACCTTAAGTTCAAAATTTGAAGAAAATCGCTTCAGTGGTTTAGGCTGTAGGTTGAGGTACGGACAGACAGACAGACAGACAGACAGACAGACAGACAGACAGACAGACAGACAGACAGACAGAATTGTGCCACCCACTTTTTTCGTGTTCTCTATCATCGTAATGTCATGTGTGATTGTTATCTCAAAATTTTTTTTTTGCACGAATCCAAAACTTGCCCTATAGTACCTATATCGCAAGTAAAAATATTAAAGGAAAACAAAATTCCCATTTCTTTGCGATTTTTTAAATGGCCGTATCTTTGTTAAAAAAAAGATCTTTTCAGATCCGTAAGCAAAAAATAATTTGAAACTAAAAGTTATGTGTATGAAGCAAATTAGTTACAATAAACGAATTAATTGTTGTTTGTTGAGAACTAATAAACTACGCAAACTATTTTTCTTTTGGTTTGCGAAAAATTGGAGTATCTATTGCAAACTTTACTTGAACCTAGCAGAACAACTTTTTCAAAAAAATGAAGACAAATTATCTGAAAAAATTGGTTGTTGAGAATTAATTATTTTCTAATTAGTTCATTAGATAAAAAAGGGAGGGGGTTATCATATTTGTCATGTGTATAAAATTCATTAAACACGTGTGCATTGAATTTTTTTGGAAGCGGTACGAAATCTCGAAAACTATAATTTCGCAAAACGAAATCTCGCAAATTATTTTTTAAATCTCGAAAATCGAAACTTCGCAAATTAATAATCCTAAGCTCTCGCAATTAAAAATCTCACTTTTAACGATATAAAAAATAAGTAAAAGAAATTGGGTGGCGCAACAGCTCGTGGAGAGCCACGACCTAGTGACTTACAACTCACAACCGATTCTGTGTGCGTGTTTGTAATTGTTTGTAAATTTTTGTAATTTCCAGCCGTCGAATTTGTCAAATTTCTTTCAAACTCGATCAGATTGGGTCTTAAAATAATTATTATACAAAAAAATTAAAACCAAGCACTAATTTTTGTTTTGTCTTGGGAATGTTTCTCATCATATTGAGCTATCTTCTTCAAATTTTGTACAAATAACCATCGGAGTAATTTTTATATTAAAGCAACATTCAGGCATATATTTAAGGACATTTCAAGCATAAATTTGACTCAGTTCCCGACTTCGAAAATAGTACAGGTAAAATAGTACGAAAAGTCCTTCGAATAAAAAAAAATTAGTATCATCATGAAACTTGGTGAAAACGTTTCATGTATTATGAGAATGAAAAATCAAAAGAGTCTATAAAAATATTTCACATGGAAGGGTGTTTTTTTGAGGGGGAGAGGGGGGGAATTGTGGTGTATCAAACAGAAAAATTAACTTTGGTGCAACCTAGGCATGTGACACATGTTTTTAGGGTAGTTCTTAATGCTGAATGAAATGACACCAAAACCAAGTCGATGCGACCTCCGTGAAAAAAGTAATTGTCATTTTTAGGTAATGATGACTATATTTTCAGTATAAAAGTAAAATATTACCGGGAACCAGTTGAAAATAATGGCCCGTCCATGAAACTTTGCATAAATATGGTTCATTTGTCATGAAAAGCAATAATAAGAAGAGTCTATAAAAATATCTGTGGTTAAAGGGTGTTTTTTTGAGGGTTGGGGTGAAGGTTGGGGTTATGATAGGATTATTACCATACAATCTGTGACAAAAATGGCACCCTCATGAAACTTTATAAAAATGTGCTATGAAGTACCAGAATGAAGAATCAAAAGAGTCTATAAAAATATCTATATGGTAGAAGGATGTTTTTAATGGGTGAAGGCAACTATAATACTTTTTCCAAAAACAAAAATTGTTTCTAAAAACGAGTAACAGCCTTTACCCAAACCCACAAAAACACCCTTTCTCCCTTAATATTTTGGCAAAATCCTTTGATTCTTCATTCTCGTAGTAAATGAAAGACTTTTACCAAGTTTCTTGAGGGTACCATCCTTTTACATTTTTTTGAAAAATAACCAGACACTTCCCCCTACCTTTAAAAAACACACCCTTCCCAGCAAAATATTTCTATAGACTCTTTTGATTCTTCAATCTGTTAGTCCATAGCACATTTTAACAAATTCTCAGGGGAGTACCATTTTTGTTATGGGTTTTATGGTAATAATCCCACCACTACCCCAACTCCCCAAAAAAACACCCTTTAACAACAGATATTTTTATAGACTCTTCTTATTATTGATTTTCATGACAAATTAACCATTGATGCAAAGTTTCATCGACGGACCATAATTTTCAACTGGTTCCCGGTACTATTTTACATTTATACTGAAAATATAGTCATCGTTACCTAAAAATGACAATAACTTTTTTCACGGAGGTCGCATCGACTTGGTTTTGGTGTCATTTTATTCAGCATTAAAAACAACCTTAAGAACATGTGTCATATGCTTAGGTTGCACCAAGTTTAATTTTTCTGTTTGATACACCACAATTTCACCCCCTCTCCCCCTCAAAAAAACACCCTTCCATGTGAAATATTTTTATAGACTCTTTTGATTTTTCATTCTCATAATACATGAAACGTTTTCACCAAATTTCATGATGGTACTAATTTTTTTGTTTTATTTATCCTATTTTACCTGTACTAAAACATTATTTTTTAAATTTTGAAATGTAAGACCATTTTTTGAACTAAATTATGGAGCCCATGTTTGAAATAGAAGAAAATAGGCATAACCACTGAATTCAGCATCCCCAAATCATTAGGTCAAGTGGGTAACGATTTTGGTCACTGAAATTTAACAAACGAACCACTGTGTGGCACCGGTAACACCGTTTTTCAACGAGGGGGGCTATTCGCTGGTAATTCTCTGCGCTGAGCTTAACCCGAGAGGTATAAATTGTTGTTAGATCGACATCTTTTTTTAAAGCCAAAACTCCATTTTTTTATTTCATTTTCAAACACAGTTTTGTTGTGTAAATGTTTTTTTCAAAAAAAATTTCAAACTGAAAATTTTGAAAAAAAATAAAAAATTTTAACATTTGACGTTATTCAGCACAATTTTTTTTTGGAGTATTTATTATTCTTATCAATTGTTAATCAAATACTAAAAAAACGTTTGCCTAAATGTCTGGTAGGTTTTGATCTGCTTTTGATGTCTATAGACTTTTTCTAATAATATCGCCCTTTAGGTAATAAAAAACTTTTTTAAGAAAAAAATTTGTAACAGCATAATTTTTGGCATACACATTGACATTAAAGTTACTTTTGATCTGAAAAAAGTCCTCAACTATACCCTGAGCGCTAGGCCCCTTATAAAAAGAGATCAAAGGCTACAAAAATGTCTTTTTGTCAAATATCTCGGAAACGGTAGGTTTAGAAAATAAAAATTGTTCTACAAACAGGTAGCCGAGGTAATTTTCCATTAAAAATGTTTTCTGTTCGTAACATTAACCGTTAAAAAGTTGAAGCACTTCAGAGCACAATCAAAAGTGCACCTGTCTCTCGACCACTAAGTTGGATTGGAAAAAAGTGCATACTTTTGAAGAATACTTAGGAAACTTCTTAACGGTTACGAACACAATATCAAGAACGTTTTTTTTTATGAAAAATTACCTCAGCTACTTGTTTGTAGAACAGGTTTGTTCTAAAACTTATTGTTTTCGAAAATTTCGACACATAAAAACCATTTTTATGACCTTTAACCCCTATTGACTGACCTAGTGATCATCGGATAGTTCATGACAGATTATAAGTAACCTTACAAATTTTTGTCTTTCTTTATGTCTTATGTCTATTCTTACTGGGCTACTTATGCCAACAAACTCCTTCAAACTCCTCAACGGATGCACTTATCTCTTTGAAACTTGTTATTCAAGTTTGCATCATAAAAATGCCCCTGCAAGAAATCACCAAAAACTTCTGTTGACCTATCATTTCCAATAAAATAATTTAAATCAATTACAAACAAAAAGAAACCAAAAAACTATGTCATAACCTACATAAATAAAAACAACTGCAACCTGTCGAAAAAGCTTATCGCCCTTTATTTTCGATCAAATCGATAAAACCTCAAAACAGAAAATGCCCATAAACATACGTATGAAATCTAAATCAATTGATTTTAACAAGTTACCATCTTGATAAAGGATTTCATTCATAGATACAAAAATAAGAACATTCAATTGATTGATAATAATAAATGAAAACAAAATTGGGGAAATCAAAATATTCCATCATAAATTCAATGTAAAAACCCTTATCAATTTATAAAATTAAACCATAACCACTTATTGTCATCGACCAATCTGAAAAGCAACTTGAATTAAAAAAAAAATTAAAGGGAACCTTTTGATTTTGTAAGTACTATGCGCTGGGTATGCCCCTGGCTTCAACGTTCAACCGCATTTACTTATCAATCTCAAGTGGTCTTTTGGAACCTGTGTGTGACAAGTTTTCTATGTCAAAATCGGAACCAAACGAAAACGAAAAATTACACAGAGAACTCAAATGTGTAACCAGCATTGTTGTCATAAAAATGTTTGACAGACCGTATCATTCTGTGAAATCAATTTGTGTAGTTTCACACTACTTTTCGGTTTGTTTCAAGTTCAAAAGCGACGTGACGTGAAGCGACACTAGCAACTCCAATCACCACCGCATGCACCGTGCCACAACAAGTAGCAGCAACATGATTATTATCACACACATTCTGTTGCGATAAGAATCATTCATGTAATACGGCATCAACTTAATGCCTAGCTCGGTGCAGTGGTGGTGTTTAACTTTGACACACAGAATTGTTTTAAAAATGGAAAATTTAATAATAATTTTCCTTTTTTAGGAAACGAAAATCTTAAATACTTCTTTTTTTTTTAAAGCAACATCAAGATAGGTACCTACAAGCGAAGTAAGAAAAAGTCCTTTCAAGAGGGTCCTTAAGAAGACGTCTTGTTGATGGCACTGAGTGATTTATCTGGATCAGGGAAGGCATTTTATTGTTTTTCTATTGACTTAAAAGATTTGTCTTAGAAACGCAAAAGACAGCCCTGTTAAAAAGCAGATTGTCTTTTCAGCATTGTCCTTATCTGAAAAGTTATATCTTAAAGTTGCAAAAATGAAAAAAAAAAAATCCTTCAGTAGGTATTGTTTTTTTTATTTTTGTGGTTGTAATTTGTTTGTCAAGATGAAAAAGACGAAAAGTATTTTAGAATACGAGTATAAGGACACATTTCTTAAGAAGATTGAATAAATTTAATACCGAAACTCAAAGAGATATGTACACATTCTATTTGTAATGCTTTGTCATCGAAAAGGATGAGGTATAGCCTTGTCTGTGTCGAGGGTTCTTTTCCAATAAATCAGCACTTTTTTTTCAAATTATTGGAGAAGTCTACTTACCACGTAGACCTGAAAGATGATATACCTACGAACCTTTACATATTCTCTCAGGAAAGCTAGAAAGGTGTTGGATGGATTTATTTGCTGAACACGTTGAAGAAACCTTCAAGGTTATCTTATAAATGTCTGTTAAAACGTTCAGAAATTCCACGACACAAGATGGTCGCAGAAGTATTAATGGTATTAAGACTGTGGAAAATAATGTGTTGTGTAGCAGTTCTATCTATCCAAGGTATTTCAGAGAACGTTGGGCGCCATTTTGAGTTCAAAGTAAATTGTTTTTTTTTTTTTTTATTTATTAATTAACTTGCTCATCTTCAACCTTAAGCAGCGTCTTCTTTGATGTTGTTGATTTCTCCCTGCTAACCAACAGCACCCAATCCGATTCAGAAACAAACGTACGCAAATTTTTCAAAAATATTTAAATACAAATGACAGTCTCCAAGTGAGAACCGAAAACTTAAAGGTCCCAGGACATAATTGAGGTAGCTGGCCTAAGCCAAAGGCTAGGAACACACTTACGATTATTTAGTCGCCAAAAATAGAACACATGAGCCACAACGTGAATGAACGCACATTCGACCAAGAAATTGTACTGAGTTGCGACCGTTTTTTTAGTCGTTGCGACGCAAGTGCCTAAGAACGCACTTGCTATTTTCTGTCGCAGGATTATTCAGTCGCAAAAAATAGAATACATGATTTTTTATTTGAATGAACCAAAACCAAAAAAAAATCCTACTAAGGTGCAATCACTTTTTTTGTCCATGCCGCAGAAAATCATAGTTTTTTAGTCTTTTACTTAAAGAACCTAATCTCCCCGAACAACTCTTCACGGTTGCTTACGGATTATTACATGGGCTCTTGGTGTATATCAATATTTTCAATCATTCATCTAAAGGCTAGAACTGCACTTGCGATTTTAAGTCGCTGCGATTATTTAGTCGCCAAAAAGAGAAAACGTGCGTCACAATGTGAGTGAACGCGCATGCGACCAAAAAATTGTATTGAGCTACGCCTTTTTTGTAGTCCCGATGACAAAAAATCGCAGCAGTGAACGCACATGCGACCAAGAAATTGTATTAAGTTGCACGGTTTTTTTTTAGTCCAGATGTCAAAAAATCGCAAGTGTGTTCCCAGCGTAAAAGTCGAAAATGTATACCATTTTTGCTGGCGATGTGACTGTCAGAACTTAAAATGAGTCAAATACATTTACTTATTTGTTCCCACACCTGCGATTTAATAAAATAGTGCGGCACAATAATCTTGTCGCAACTAGACTCTAAAATTCCAACGTTTTAACAAAATTAACCGATTCTATCTTTTGAGCATTTCTTCTGTCGCAAAATTAAATAGTAGATCAAATGAACGCACGTGCGGCATGCTGTTGTCATTCCTAGGCTAATTTTCAGTCGGTGGGATTCAAAGTCGGTATCGCAAGAAATTATTGCCAATCCATGCGATTATCTATCGCGCGATTCTTTAATCTCAAAAAATGCAACAAACTAGTTTTGATGTAAATGCACCCACATGCGTCAAAATAATCGCAACGATTAATAATGCATATCTTGTTGACGATTTGCCTAGAAACGACCATGTGATATTCTGTCACTGCGAATGAAAAAAATAGGTGTAATGCCATGCACTCACTTGCGGTTATCTGTCGCGCAATAATATGATTCCGAACAACTACAACTACTACTACTTTTTAATCGCTGTGATTTTAAATTCGAATATTTGTGGATTTACCTTTAAACCCATGTGTCTCATTTCTTGTCGCTAATTGAAATCAAATCACAAGTGCGTGCGTTACTTTTTCTAGTTGCGACTATAATTTTTAAGTAGCACTATTTTATATCGCAAGTGTGTGCACAAATATGTATGTAAGTGCATTGGATTCATTTTAATTTTCGACACTCCCATCGCCAGAAAAATTAAACAAACAAATCATTGCGATTTCTCGGCGGCATGTGCGTTTATTCTCATTTAAACTCATGTGTCCTATTTTTGGCGCGACTGAATGTTACCGCGATCGTTATCGTAAGTGTGGTCCTAGCCTAAGACTCCTTGTCACGATATATTATTCTCGAGAGGGAAAGAGTTTCTTTTTAAAGGCATCTTTCAATATTTTTCAACGATTTTTGCTTAAAGAAAAGAGTTGCCAGGAACCCACTTGCGATTTCTTGTCGCTTGATTTTTCAATCGCTAAAACAAGAACACATGAGTTTAAATGTGAATGACCGCACATGACACCTAAAAATCCATCTAAGCTGCAATCACTTTTTTTAGTCACTGCGACAAAAAAATCGCAAGTGCGTTCTTAGCCTTAATCTTCCTATTAATTATATAAATCGCTTTTTAAATACATTTTCGATGGTTTCTGTTCCTTTTTAAAATTTAGTGTTTTGTTCAGGAGTCTACAAAATTTTATCTCTTTAAACGAATTTAATCTTTAGCTATACAATTTTGAACGAAACATCAAAAGGTTTAAACTTCCTGTGTACCTATATCCTTTATACGTGGAATACAACCATAAAAATTTTGCAATTCACGAATTTTTCATTAAAATTGTTCCACATTCTGCTTACTCATGCTTAATGGTAGCAAACGGATTTTTCTTTCTTATTGTCAAAGAAAACAAACTTTTTTCGACATCTAAAACTCAAAGCTTCCATATTCACACAAAGAAGACAAAAAATAATTCTTGCTAATGAATATTGATTTCAAAGCAAAAGCTAATTAAAAAGAAAAAGAATATCTACCTACCCCTCATCTGTCGAATGAAGACGAATAATAATTCTCAATAGATTTGATTGAATATAAAATAATTGCGGATATGGAACAGAATATTAAGTTGGATTCTTCTTTGTGGGTTTTTTTTATCTTCACTAGACCCAGATTATTTCTTTCATAACACCATTCTTTATGCACAAAGAAAAAACAAAATCAGAAAAATGAAACCCAAAAACCGCCCGCACTAATAAGATCCAAACTAACCTTACCAAAAACCATCCAGCTTAACTAATGAAGTAGACAAAACAACAAAAACAAACTCTGGGGTTCAATGAATTCTCAAAATTTTCAGCAAAACTTTCAAGGACAAAACTCTATGCGCACTTAATTTATGTTTTAGACGGTGCGATGTGTGCCTTTTTTTTGTTGTTGTATTTAGTCCGAATCGAAGGCAAGAAGCCTTAAACATAAAACATCTACAAATATTTTTGATAGGGGAGAACGAAAAAAGAAGTCAAAACAAACGGGAAGCAAACAAAGTATAAACAAAAGCAACAAATAAAAAATTAGATGAATATGAAGAAGAATATAAATACAAAAAAAAAAAACTCACGCACGCAGGAAATATACGAAAGAAATTGGGATATTTAAGGCTTGGAAGGACTTTACTGTTTCCAAAACGTGATATACTAGAAGTTCTATTTTGATTAAAGACATTCTTCAAATCTGGCAAAAAAGAAAATAAGTACCTATTACGCAGTCTTCAATTAGCAAACGCATAATGTGCAAACGGCCTATTGCATTCGTCACTAACTATCAAATCAATAATTTCCCTTTCCTTGTTTTAGCTTTATCTAAGACAAAAAGGGCTACGACGATTTTAATTAAACATTATTCTTGTGATGTTTGAGCAAATTTTAATAGAAGTGCGTTTCAGGTTTTGGCAATAAATTCAAATAGAACAAATTGTGGTTGGTGACTTTTGAAAAAATTTTCCTTTTTGGGTTATTCGCATGTATTCTGTTAATGGCTCTAAAAATTTTGTTCTAGTTTCGCACACATAGTATTTCTTTTAAGAGCAAATAATATTGCAATATTTTTTTATATAATCAAAAATATCACAGAAAATCTTAACACTTTTCTGTAAGAATGTAATTTTTTCAAAAATTAATGCCTATCCACCTTATAGCATTGAGTCACTGGACAATTTCTTGCGATTCGGCCATATATTACAGTTTGATTAGGTTCTGGGGCCTTAGAATCCCATATTTGGGATATTCGAAAAAGTCCTTCTAAAAGGTCATTCTGTTAAATTGGTCACAAAAGGTGAGCTAGGTCTGCCAAAAATTTGGTTTAGTGACTTTTAGAAAGTTTTTTTTTTTCAAAGTTACTTAAGAAACACATTGTGATAGGTTGGAGATGCCTTAATTCTTCTTAATTTTTTGAATATCCCACAAATAAGGTGCTCTAACATCCCCTAATGAGTGACCTTTACAAACTTATAAATCACCTATGGCTGACAAATTACTGAATCTAACTGACTTTTTGACACTTTGATCTGACCTTTTAAATGCCATTCCTTCATTTTGAATATCCCATAAATGAGGTTCTAACATCCTATAATGAGCTACTTTAAAAAACTTAAAAAACATAAACAATTGCTTATCAGTTAACAATTATTTTAAAGCTAACTGACCGTTTGTAACCTTAATTTGACATTTCAGTGTCATACTTTTTTTTTGAATATCCCATAACTAAAATTTACATGACTTTCAAACCATTTTTTTTCTTAAATTCACAAAAGTTGCCTATGGGTAATCAATACCACACAAAATAGAATTTTATGACCGATTAGTGACTTTTAAGATAGCGTACTATTTTTTTTGAATTTCCCACATATGAGTTGCTAACATCCCCTAATGAATTACCGTAGAAAAAACTTTCAAAGTTCATTAAAAAATTGACAATGGCTGATCTATTGGTCTGAAACTATCTACCTTTCAAGTGTCAATCTATTTTTAGCATTAAATATGACTAAAAAAACAAAATCCTGGGCAATTTAGTAAAAAAACGCATGCGGCTGAACAAGTAGTTAAGCCAACTGACTTTTATAGCCAACTAATGGCCTTTAAGATGGCGTAGGTGCAAATTTATTTGAATATCCCACAAATGAGGTGCTAACATCCTCTAGTAAATTAACATACAAATAACTTATAAATCGCCTATGGCTGACCAAATAATGAAGCTATCTGACCTATTTCCTGACCTTTCTGAAGACCTACTAATTTTGTAATATCCCCAAATGGTTTTGGTTACATCCTCTAATGAAATAACCTATAACAAATTAGAATATTCACAACAAATGAAATGTGGGTGACTTATTGCTAAAAGCAATTGAACTTCTGTGACCTTGACCCGAACTTAGAGAACATTAACATTTTTTGAATATCCCATAAATTAGGTGCTGGCATCCTCTCATGAGTGACCTAAGAAAGAACTTTTAAAATTCATAAATCGCCTATGAATGACCAACTACTCTGAAACAAATTGACGTTATGTGACCTTGACCTAATCTTTCTCTAGCATATTTTTTTTTTGAATATCCCATAATTGAGGTTGTTATAGAAGCGTTCCTTTTGACCTTGAAAGAAATTTAAAAATTCATTAAAAAAAGCCTATTGGCGTCTCTCAATTGTATACCAACTGAAACTAGCTTTTAACATACGGGTAATTCCATGAAAAAGTGGACATGAAGATAGAAAACTGGAAAATTTTTCTCGCCTCCTGTCTTTTGTTCGCTAGTTTTAAAATTAGAATTAAAAAATATCCTACAAGTAATAAGCATACGGCTAAAAATAAAATAAAATTATAAAAGGCTTAGCCGTAAATTTTTAAATTAAAAACGTGAAATAACGTGAGTTACCGACTTTTTGTAACGTGAATTACCACGTATTTTATTAAATTTGTATAAAATATTTTCAATAATTTAAAATTTGTGTACAGATATAAACAGGCTGATAAATTCTTATATCTAATTCAACAAACCTGTTGACCTTTATTGGTTTGTTTAATTTTTAGAAAATATGCATAGTACTGCTACAAAACCCGTGTCCAAATATGGTAACGTGAGTTACCAACATGTTTTAGTATTTTTTACTAAGAAACAATTTATTTTTCCCAAAAATTTTATTTTTTCCTAAAAGTCGAAATCATTACCATGTATAGAGTTTATATTTTGTTTTATTAATATTTATATAAGTATGGAAATTTTAATGAAAGAGAACGTGAAACTCTCCCAAATGTAACGTGAGTTACCATGGAATTGCCCATACCTAGATACGTTTTTTTTCCGAATATCCCACATATGGGGTACTTAGCCCCCGGAGAAGTTTGATAAGTTTTTAAAAACATAATATATTTTTTAACTCGTAAAAAGTATAGAAGAAAGGCTTAGCTAGTTTATAATTTTTAAGAGTCACTCATTAAAGCATGTTATAACACTTCATTTGTGGGATATTCAAAATATATAATAAGCCAACGGCAAGGTCAGTAGTTGGTCACAATGTTTATTTTTTTAAGTAAACCTGAAAAACATCTTAAAAATCATTAAACAAAATTTATGGCTGACCAATAACTGTAACTAACTGACCTTTTGTGAATTAATCGTGACCTTTATAGATGACATACTTGAATGTCCCAAAAAAGAGGTGCTAACATTCCCTCATGAGTCATGAGTTACCTAAGAAAAACTTTGTAGATTTATAAGAAATCTCCTATGACTGACCAAATACTCTGAAACAAACTGCCCTTATGTGACCTTGACTTGACCTTTCTGATGGCATACTTTTTTTGAATATCCCATAAGTGAGGTTAGGTATAGTAACGTTCCTTATGACTTTGAAAGAAATCTAAAAACTACACTATCGTCATTTATCTATGTACCAATTTCCTACTGAAGACAAGTGACTTTTTTCGACCAATTGGTTACCTTGACCTTTTAACATGTCTACTTACTTTTTTCCGAATATCCCACATATGGGGTACTTAGCTCCCTGGGCAGTTTGATAAGTTTTAATATAATTTTCTGTAAGACGTAAAAAAAATAGAAGTATGGCTTTGCTAGTTTAAATGGTAATTGATCAGCTATAAGCGATTTATATTTTCTTAAGTCGCTCATTAGAGCATGTTATAGCACTTCATATGTGGGATATATATAAGCTGTCACAATGTTTTTTTTTTAATTAAACCTGAAAATCACTGGCTGACTTCTCACTGTAAAAAAACTGAATATTTGTGACTTAGATGCTAACTTTTAGATGACATACTCGAATATCCCACTAAAAAGGTCCTAACATCCCCTCATGAGTTACCTAGGAAAAAAAACATTTGAAATTCATAAGATCTCTTATAAATGACTGATTTCTCTCAAATGAACTGACCGTATGTGACCTTGACCTGACCTCTCTGATATCATCCTTTTTTTTTTGAATATCTCATCAGTGATCTTACTTACGGCTTAGAAAAAAAAATTAAAAATTAGCCTATTGTCATTTTTCTCTCAATTACCTATTGATGACAAGTGACCTTTTATGACAATCGGCGACCTTTTAAAATACCTAAATACTTTTTTTCCGAATATCCCACATATGGGGTCCTTAGCTCCCCGAGCAGTTTGGGAAGTTTTTATGAACACAGATTTAAGTAAAAAAAGTTTTGAAGTGAGACTTTGCTAGTTCATTGAACTATAGGTACGCTTTGATAATTTTAGTTTATATATAAATGTTGTTTGATCACAGCTTACCGCAGAGCTCAAAATCATTTTCAAAGACATTAGATATTTCCTAAGTCTGTCAACTTCTTGTCACCATTAAATCTGAGAAGTACAAAATTCAGCAGTAGGTACCTACCGATACCGAACCGATCATCAAACCCCGGCGCTTATATCAAAGACGACAGATTCACTCCTTTTAATTGCGTATTTAAACTGTCTGGGAATTTATTGAACTCAGTTTTTCATAGCGGCTTTTATTCTTTTGTTAGCTTTTGGTTTTGTTTCAATTGTTGTTTATCTTTTTTTTTTCTTCTTTGGACTCTTCTAAAACAGGATCGTTCGCCTCTACTTTAGGAAATAAAAAAAGTATTTTGACACACACGATCACATTAAAAAAAGAGACTCTCTATAAAAAACGGTTCCATAAGATTTATGTTGTTCACCTCGTTTCAGTGTCTTTTTCGTCCCCTCGTTAGATTTCTTCTTTCTCTATTTGAATATGTATTTTATTCTTTTTTTAAACAGAAGATAGGATACTTGTTTTTTTTTTCTTTTGAATCTCTTCTGGCTGTGAATCAAATTCGCCAAATTCGCGATCAACACACAAGCAAAAGATACTATTGCACCAAACGTGCCGTTATCCGATTTGGTGTTTTGTTGTTGTTGTGTCTACACAAAAACATACACACAAATTGTTATGTTCCCGGTTCATTCTAAAATTTCACTTACGACACTCGGTCTTTGCTGATGAGATTGTATGTCTGTCTGCCCGTGCGTTCAATGGCTTTGATGCTTTTGCTTTGGCGGGATTTTTGGTCATCATAGCTACGAGTCGAGTATAGTCAAGAAGACAGACATCAGGAAAGCTTCGTGAATCTTGCAGAGATAATTTTTCCATTTAGAATGCTATAATTAAAGTAAGGTTGGATTATTTTCTGTTATTGTTTTTATTTTTTTTTTGGGACTTTCAGTTCGGGCATTTCACACATCCGCCGTTTGAAAGGAGGCTGGTCGCGTCACATTGAATTTATGGGAATTGAATGAGAGAAGAAGACACTGCCCTCGATTGGCCCCCAGACAGACAGAAGAGTGTTTTGTTTTTATTTATTTTATTTTCTGATTTAGTTGGAACAAGATATTTAGTTGGGTCTTAAGGGAGAAATTTATCTGTCGGCGCTGTCAAACAAAATTCCAGACAAACAAAACATAAAATTTAAACATCTTATTAGACGTAGGCTAGGGTAGGTAGGTAGGTAAATATCTTGGTATCCAAATTTATCATCTTTTTTATTAAGAAATGTTACAAAATAGATTGATAGTCCTTGTATCATCCACGCACCCTTAATTTTTTTGTTGATATCTTTGGAAAATGGGGTTGAAATGGGTCAGACGAAAATTATATCTTTAAACCATGCAAGAAAAAGGACAAGGTACCTATTTGTGTAACTTTACAGAAGATAAAATATACTTAGAAGGGATGATGGGTATTCTGTACTTAACATATTGAATTTAGACAAAAAACATCTTCTAGGTTGATGCAGATTTATGGGCTGTTATTATTTAAAGTTTTGAAAAATGGCTTTGTAATTAATTATAAGTAACTTTTCTGTCGAAAGAAGAGAAGGTGTTGGCGAAAATATTAAAAATATGTATTATAGAGGGCTTGAGATATAAAGTTGTATGATATACAACATGATAACAGTTTATAATGATGAAATCATACAAAAATATTTCTATGTTTATTTAATTCTTTTTATGTTGAACTTATTTATTTATTTAATGTTACCTTTTGTTTTGCTTCTTTGAAGTTCAATAAAACGCATTCTTTTATATTTTTATTTTTGCCTATATATTTCGAGGTCTATTGCCTCATCTTCAGGGTCATAAAAGAAATGTCTATAGAATTTATATAAACAGATATAAATATTTATATATTCTATAAACATTTCTGTTATGACCCTGAAGATGAGGCAATAGACCTCGAAATATATAGGCAAAAATAAAAATATAAAAGAATGCGTTTTATTGAACTTCAAAGAAGCAAAACAAAATGTAACATTAAAAAAATATTTCTGTAAATTTTGTACAAATCAAAACTTTATCAAGAAATACTAAAATGAATACCCAAAGATTTTGCAGCTGAAGTCATAGTATTGTGTCACGCTATTGATTGAGAATGAAGAGTTTGCGTCGGATGCCGCTCAGCCTCCGCTCGGCATCCGCTCCGCCTCCGCTCAGCTTCCGCTCAGCGTCCGCTCAGCATCCGCTCAGCATCCGCTCCGCCTCCGCTCAGCGTCCGCTCGGCATCCGCTCCGTCTCCGCTTGGCATCCGCTCCGTCTCCGCTTGGCATCCGCTCCGCCTCCGCTCGGCCTCCGCTCAGCTTCCGCTCAGCTTCCGCTCAGCATCCACTCCGCCTCCGCTCCGCCTCCGCTCAGCGTCCGCTCGGCGTCCGCTCGGCCTCCGCTCCGCCTCCGCTCGGCATCCGCTCCGCCTCCGCTCGGCATCCGCTCCGTCTCCGCTCAGCGTCCGCTCAGCATCCGCTCAGCCTCCGCTCCGCCTCCGCTCCGCCTCCGCTCAGCGTCCGCTCGGCATCCGCTCCGCCTCCGCTCGGTATCCGCTCGGCATCCGTTCCGCCTCCGCTCGGCATCCGCTCCGCCTCCGCTCAGCTTCCGCTCAGCGTCCGCTCAGCATCCGCTCCGCCTCCGCTCAGCGTCCGCTCGGCATCCGCTCCGCCTCCGCTTGGCATCCGCTCCGCCTCCGCTCAGCTTCCGCTCCGCCTCCGCCCCGCCTCCGCTCCGCCTCGGCGTCCGCTCGGCGTCCGCTCCGCCTCCGCTCAGCTTCCGCTCAGCGTCCGCTCAGCATCCGCTCAGCATCCGTTTCGCCTCCGCTCCGCCTCCGCTCCGCCTCCGCTCGGCATCCGCTCCGCCTCCGCTCAGCTTCCGCTCAGCATCCGCTCAGCATCCGCTCAGCATCCGCTCTGCCTCCGCTCTGCCTCCGCTCCGCCTCCGCTCAGCGTCCGCTCCGCCTCCGCTCAGCTTCCGCTCAGCATCCGCTCAGCATCCGTTTCGCCTCCGCTCCGCCTCCGCTCCGCCTCCGCTCGGCATCCGCTCCGCCTCCGCTCAGCTTCCGCTCAGCATCCGCTCAGCATCCGCTCTGCCTCCGCTCTGCCTCCGCTCCGCCTCCGCTCAGCGTCCGCTCGGCATCCGCTCCGCCTCCGCTCAGCTTCCGCTCCGCCTCCGCTCCGCCTCCGCTCCGCCTCCGCTCAGCTTCCGCTCAGCATCCGCTCAGCATCCGCTCTGCCTCCGCTCCGCCTCCGCTCAGCTTCCGCTCAGCATCCGCTCAGCTTCCGCTCAGCATCCGCTCAGCATCCGCTCTGCCTCCGCTCAGCATCCGCTCTGCCTCCGCTCTGCCTCCGCTCAGCGTCCGCTCGGCATTCGCTCCGCCTGCGCTCAGCTTCCGCTCGGCATCCGCTCCGCCTCCGCTCCGCCTCCGCTCATCGTCCGCTCGGCATACGCTCAGCATCCGCTCAGCATCCGCTCCGCCTCTGCTCCGCCTCCGCTCGGCCTCCGCTCAGCTTCCGCTCAGCATCCGCTCAGCATCCGCTCCGCCTCCGCTCAGCGTCCGCTCGGCATCCGCTCCGCCTCCGCTCAGCGTCCGCTCGGCATCCGCTCCGCCTCCGCTCCGACTCCGCTCGGCATCCGCTCAGCGTCCGCTCGGCATCCGCTCCGCCTCCGCTCCGCCTCCGCTCAGCTTCCGCTCCGCCTCCGCTCCGCCTCCGCTCAGCTTCCGCTCAGCATCCGCTCTGCCTCCGCTCTGCCACCGCTCTGCCTCCGCTCCGCCTCCGCTCAGCGTCCGCTCGGCATCCGCTCCGCCTCCGCTCAGCTTCCACTCGGCATCCGCTCCGCCTCCGCTCAGCTTCCGCTCCGCCTCCGCTCATTGTCCGCTCGGCATACGCTCAGCATCCGCTCAGCATCCGCTCTGCCTCCTCTCCGCCTCCGCTCCGCCTCCGCTCGGCCTCCGCTCAGCTTCCGCTCAGCATCCGCTCAGCATCCGCTCCGCCTCCGCTCGGCATCCGCTCTGCCTCTGCTCCGCCTCCGCTCAGCTTCCGCTCCGCCTCCGCTCAGCGTCCGCTCGGCATCCGCTCAGCGTCCGCTCGGCATCCGCTCCGCCTCCGCTCAGCGTCCGCTCGGCATCCGCTCCGCCTCCGCTCGGCATCCGCTCGGCATCCGTTCCGCCTCCGCTCCGCCTCCGCTCGGCATCCGCTCGGCATCCGTTCCGCCTCCGCTCCGCCTCCGCTCCGCCTCCGCTCCGCCTCCGCTCCGCCTCCGCTCCGCCTCCGCTCCGCCTCCGACCCACCTCCGCTCCGCCTCCGCTCCGCCTCCGCTCAGCATCCGCTCCGCCTCCGCTCATCGTCCGCTCAGCATCCGCTCCGCCTCCGCTCGCATTCGCTCCGCCTCCGCTCCGCCTCCGCTCAGCGTCCGCTCGGCGTCCGCTCGGCATCCGCTCCGCCTCCGCTCGGCGTCCGCTCGGCATCCGCTCCGCCTCCGCTCAGCGTCCGCTCGCATCCGCTCTGCCTCCGCTCGGCATCCGCTCCGCCTCCGCTCAGCTTCCGCTCAGCGTCCGCTAAGCATCCGCTCCGCCTCCGCTCTGCCTCTGCTCCGCCTCCGCTCAGCGTCCGCTCGGCGTCCGCTCGGCATCCGCTCCACCTCCGCTCGGCATCCGCTCCGCCTCCGCTCAGCTTCCGCTCAGCTTCCGCTCAGCGTCCGCTCCGCCTCCGCTCCGCCTCCGCTCAGCGTCCTCTCGGCATCCGCTCCGCCTCCGCTTGGCATCTGCTCTGCCTCCGCTCCGCCTCCGCTCAGCTTCCGCTCCGCCTCCGCCCCGCCTCCGCTCAGCATCCGCTCACCTCCGCTCAGCGTCCGCTCGGCATCCGCTCCGCCTCCGCTTGGCATCCGCTCCGCCTCCGCTCAGCTTCCGCTTGGCATCCACTCTGCCTCCGCTCTGCGTCCGCTCCGCTTGCGCTCCGCCTCTGCCTCCGCTCACCATCCGCTCCGCCTCCGCTCAGCGTCCGCTTGGCATCCGTTCCGCGTCCGCTTTTGTTTTGTTTGATTTTGATTTATTTATTTCATTCAATTTCATTTTAGGTTTAGAAATATCAGCTAACAAAATTAATTTCCTTATTCAAACAATATTTTGTTTTTTTTTTCAGAACGATACGAAACAACACGTTGATATATCAAAATAAACAATCGGTAAGTTTGGATGTTATTGAATAATTCTAAATAGGTACCTAAAGCATAAGTCATACACCTGAACTGCGCTTCTTGTTCTTAATTTGAGTAATTAGTTTTAGAAAAAAATTCAGTTGAATCTTACATGCTGGCTCCACCTGCCATGAACCATGCCAAGACTATGAACATGTCGAATAAAAATCCAATGGAGCCAGAAAAATCCATGTCTTGTCGACGACATGTCGAAGAAAACAAAAGTTTTGAACAAGACATGAACGCTGTTCAAAGCTTGCCATGAGATTTGACGTTTCACGTGCGTGTGAATTTTTTTTACTGTTATCTGGAGTCTAAAGGGCGTGTATTATTGCAAAAGATAGAAGTAGTGGTGAGATGTAAATCAAACGACATGACATGAATTGCCCAGCGAGAAAAAATCTGCTGATTGTTGATTGGATTGCGGTTGCGATGTTGGGCATCTGTATGCCCTGTGGAGTCGGGGTGTTATGGACCAAGAAATGTAAAAATTTTAAGGTCGACAAAAATTCATTCAAAAAACCTCAAGATTGGTTAGGTTATTTCAACCTCTACAGTATATGTTATGTATGTCTCTTTGAAATTCCCGAATTGGATTTCTTATAACCATCACTCTTTAAAGAACGAAATACAAAAATCAAGTTCTTTTTATGCATGAATGAATTTTCGGTAGAACAGAATTATAATATTACCACATGCATTTGAAAATAATGGAATCTTGAAGAAATTTAAAATAAATATTTCATTTGATGGGAAACAAAATCAAAAGAATCCTTAAACTTTTAAGGAGTCCTTAAATAAACTTAAAAAATTACAGCATTAAAAAAATTACATAATTTTTCTGAGTGTACAAATTCTCTATGAATTAGATGCATCTATAGAATAATTATACACAATAAATTATTATATTTTAAATATTCCCATGAAATTGTAGTTTTTCTTCCTTCACTATAAAATCCTCACCTCCTGCTTGTCAATTTTTTTTATTCAAACAAGATTTACAGCCACATGTTTTAACCGCAAAGCAATGATGGAAAAACTGCAAAATAAACATTATATATAAAACAAAATTATATAAAAAAAACATATTAATCCGCCACCAACTACTACATCGCCTACCTATAACTTAACTACGTTAAACCAGGAGCTGCTAACGAGTAAGCACGCCTTTGGAATCACCAATGAAGAGCTTCCGGCAAGCATATTGAATTGCTGCACACTGCACTGAACCTAGTAGGCATACATACTCGTATACTCGCATATGCCAGTTAAACGAGGATGAAAAAATAATCCCGGGATGGTTGAATGCAGACATAGTCGGGGCTCACATTCGATTCAGAGAGTCAGACAAACCGACCCAAAAGCATTCACTTGGACGAATATCATGCGAATTGAAAAGTAATATAGGCTGACTTGACTGCATATGTACATACGAAGCCTGATGCAATTGCATTATCCTGGCAGAAGGGAGGGGTAGCGAGTGCCGGTGGCGACATGGTGGACTCTGTATACGGTAGAAAAGTTGCGTCAGGTATTGAATTACAAAACAGGGGGAGTTTTCCCTAATCTCTTATTCTTCACGCATTAATTTCTCACGCACTTGGCGCCTCTTATATGAGCATTCCGAAATTATATGCACAAGGTGACTCCGGCTGGCCAGACCGGACTGCAATGCCACCATCATGAAATCTAACCCACCCATAAGAGTCTGAATTAAAAGAAGCAATATAATTACATACCTTCATGGAGTTCTATTTATATAAAGGAGAGCTGTTGGTAATTTATTATTGTTTCAGTCACACCTTTGCACGAGTGTTAATATGAGTTTCATTTTGTTTGCTTCAATCTTACTTACACACCTTTATATAATTCTTCAGGAAGTCAAAAAGCGGAACTTCCTACCTCAACTATACTTTTGTTTACCTTTCTGCAGTTTTTGCTCGCAGGAAACAGGTCAATGTTCCTTATTTTGTTTTGTGCTTTTTACAGTTTCCTACGTTTTGATCGGATAAATAAGTTGCCGTTGAATTTGGTGGCAAATTAAAATTAAGGTGGTATAAGCCTTATTTAGAGGGCCCAAAAGATGCAGGGCTCGAACACTTTCATTTTTGGAAATTGAATAAACATCCAAGCTCGAGAAAACTTCATGAGAACTTTCAATTCCTTCCAAGCTTAAAAAAGAAACAAATTTTGTATTTCAATTAAACATCAAATGCTTGCGAATCCAAGCCTATAAAGTTATATAATCTGAATTCTAATTGAAATAAAATACAATTATTCCTCTAACTCGCCCCCATATTAACCCGGCTCTTCCATTTTCATTAATCATGTCCGCTTAGTCCAATTAAATCGGCGTAAAGTGAGCAGCAGCAGCAGCAGCAGGATTACAATCATAATCCTTTGACCTCAAACCTCATACTTTGCATCTATATCTACTCCCTATACTCTACATTATTCGAAGAAGAGACATTCAAATCAAATTATAGACGCACGCAGAAAGATATGAAGAAGAAGAATACAACTCCAACGCATCAATCTTCAGTCGCCCCCATTAGTCTCGATGTGGGTTGGCCATATAGCTATGCATCTATTTCCCACGCGCCCACTCTATCATCATTTATCATTCAAAAGAAAATGCCAATGGGGCGATGCATGGTGGAGGATGGTGGATGATGGCGGAAAGGAGGAAAATCTGCACAGAGCCCTACGAAACAACTGACACATAACCGCACAACCTACGACGATGAAAATATTATCCAACTTTTCATTAATTCCACTGCTGTCGGGTATTAGGTGGCGCCTTAAAGGTTCGACTCAACTATTATAATATCTGTGAAACAATCGTCTTGGGCTTGGACTTGGACTTTGACGACTTCACCATCACCGTTTTCGCATCAAACTCCTGAGAGTTGCTATAGCGCCAAAGACGACAGAGAAAGGCGAGTAAGCAAGCTCATAGACCATAAAACCTTGTCATTAAGATTACCTGTTGGTTGGTTGGTTGGCTTTGGAAGGGGTGCTGGAATGGAAGAGCTGCATCTGAGATATCATTTAGCCGCTAATATCAATGAAGTCCCAGTGGGTAGGTGGGTGGGTGGTAGTTATATACATAGCTGATGTACAACAATACAACGACAAGAAAAGTTGAAAATTCACAGGAAAAAGGGGAAAATATAAAAAAACTAGAAATATGATAGCAATCTGTAATGCGAACGGGCGCTAAGAATAGAGAACTAGTTCTCGAAAGAGTAATCCGAGACGGTAGTGAAATGTAAATAGAAATAATGAATGCCATTAGAAGAGTCGATGGAGCACACTGGCTGTGGCTGACTATAATGCGGTGGCGGCGAGTGTGCTTGGCATATTTTAATGAGATGGTTATAGTTGATTTGGAGAAAGAATTTGTTGAGAAGAAAACAATATAAGAACTCCCAAGAGCCACCTATAGCTATATTGATAACCTGCGATGGTGCTCTTGGGAGTTCACTTTTGAAGAGCTTAACGCAAAAAGTTTTAAACTTTATTAAGCTATTTGAAGATGAGTTGTGAATAATTAATACAAATGATACGGTAAATAAGAAATAACTATGCACTTGGATATTTAGTACCTTTTACTTTACAAAACTCTGTTTTCCAAAATATTGATCGACAATAATAAATTGATGAATTGAAATTAAAAACAAATATAATGTTTGACTGGGCCGCACGTAGTTGCTTATATGTTCAAAAGGGTTAGAGTTGTATATAAGAGTTGGAAATTATGAGAGAAAAATTTCTAAAAGCATGAAATTTGAAATTCGCTCAAACAACTCCTTTTTTTAGTTTGCCTTCCAAATTCATGATCAAAAATGAATTTATGGAAACAAATTAAAAAAACGGTTTTTAAAAAACTATTTTTAAAACTAAAATTCTTAAAATACTTTAAAGAAAAAAAATTTGTATGAAAATGTCAAGTATTGGTTTATAAATAGATTTTCAGAAAAAAATTGTGTCGGTACCTACTGTTTTTTGAGAAATAGAATTTTCAAAAAAAGAAGTTTTTATTTTCTTGAAAAATTTGTTTTAACTTATTTGAAATTTGTACATACGAAATTAAGAAGGTACTAGTAATTGTTGGTATAACATTTTTTAATATTTTTTAGTACCAAAATTGAACTCGGTCCACAGGGATTGGAACCCCATCTTCTGTTAAAGGTACTGCTAGGAACCCGATGTTCACCACGGGAAGGTGAGAGTAGGAGTTGATAGACAGAGGTTCGCCTTGAAAAAAAAGCTTGTGAGCGCTTGTGTCTTCTTGAACATCGAAATATTTAGATTTCAGAAAAAAATGGAATATTTTTAAAAATCTAAAAATATTTTTTTTTGCAAATGTTGATACACAATAGGTGCTATGTTTATGTATTTTACATATAAGGGTCCGCCAAATAACTTTTTTTTTTTTAAATGCTACTACTACATGGAGTGTAGCTTCGGCTGTGTGGCACGTAGCGCCGTCCTGTTGAAACCAAATGTTGCCAATATCCTCCTCTTCAATTTTTGTGAACAAAAATTCGTTCAACATGGCCCGATAACGATCGCCATTGACTGTAACGGCCACTCGAAGAAAAATGGCCCAATTATGCCTCTGGACCAAAATCCGCACCAAACAGTGACTCGTTTTGGGTGTAATCGGCTTTTCAATGGCGTGCGAGTTTTCTGTGCCCCAAATGCGACAATTTTGCTTGTTTACATACCCGCCAAGATCAAAATGAGCTTCATCTAAAAAGATGATTTTTTTGGCAAAATCGGCATCTTCTCTAAGTCGATCGCAGGCCCACTTAGCGAAGCAGCCATTTGAATGAAATTATTTTCCATTATTAACCGGAAGGATTGTACTTTCAAATAAAAAAAGAAATTTGAGGAAATATTCAGTAGTTTTTTTTTATAGCATTTTATAAGCTTCTATGTAAGGAAATTTATTAAGTGATACTGTTTTCAAGAAAACCGAAAATAAAGAAAATTTTCTATGTGAGATACCATTAATAGGTACTTAACCATTTTTTGACAAATGGTTTTCTACTGAATAGCAGCCTTAACGTAAAGAAATTTATTTTTTTTAAAGAAAATTTGTGGAGCTGTTTTTCAGAAAAATAAGATTTCTGAAAATGTTGTACATTTATGTATGTACATTAGGGTGGTCCTTAAATTGGACATTGTCTTGGATAGCCCTCATTCTATTCAAAACATTGAAAAACAATTTCCTTAATTTTTTCAGATTTTTATTTCACCCCCCTGGTCACCCTTTTTTCACTTCAAGGTACAACTAATGGGGCTAGGTTTATTCTTATAACACGCGAAAAAAAATCAGAACTTATAGATTAGATTCAGACGAAAAAAAAATCGTATCGGAAGGGGGGTCTATTTCCCCCCGTTCAGGCGGGAGGGGTAATTTTCTAAAAATTTGACCAAAAATAGAAAAAAAATTATTAAAAAACAACGGGACCACTTACAATGGCATGCTATAGCTTTTTTCAAAGCTATGAATCCAACCTCTAATATTTTTTTTAAATCAAGTTTTTATTGTAAATAGTTTTAAAAAAAAATAATTTTCAAAATCTAAAAACAAAAACAAAAATAATAATTTTTTACGTTTGAAAATATTTTTTTCAGAAACTATTAACAATAAAAACTTGATTTAAAAAACATATTAGAGGCTGGATTCATGGCTTTGAAAAAAGCTATAGCATGCCATTGTAAGTGGTCCCGTTGTTTTTTAATAATTTTTTTTCTATTTTGGGTCAAATTTTTAGAAATTTACCCCTCCCGCCTGAACGGGGGGAAATAGACCACCCCTTCGATACGATTTTTTTTCGTCTGAATCTAATCTACAAATTCTGATTTTTTTTCACGTGTTATAAGCATCACCCTTACTCCATTATTTGTACCTTGAAGTGAAAAAAGGGAGACCAGGGGGTAAAATAAAAATCTGAAAAAATTAGGAAATTTTGTTTTCTCTATTTAGAGTCATTTGATGCCTATCCAAGTTGGAATTAAAAAAAAAAAACAATATAAGGACCACCCTAATGTACATAGGTAGATTACAGTTATTTTTGATTAAAAAAAAGATGTGTGGAGGAATGCCCAAAAAACGCTATGTTTCAAATTTAAAGAAAATTGTCCCGACCATTACCGGCTGTAGTCAAACACTGACAAACAGAATTTGGAAGACCCTTTTTCGTCTTCTCTTAGGTTTGATCAAAGTCTGGAGTTTGATTTTGTTTAAGAATGCAAAGCCTGCAATTAGTACCTATACAGGGTCTCCCCTAATTCGTGTCCTATATTGAGGGGGGATGATTTCTGAGATCATCCTAAGAAAAAAATTGTATCGAGGAAATATTTGAAAAATTGACTTGGAAAAGGTAAAATAATTAATAATTTACAATGATGGGCAAATATTCCACTTTTTATTTGTTTTCAAAGCAAGTTTTTAAAGTGAATAGTTTTTGAAATATTTAATTTCAAAGTCAATATTTTTGAAAAAAATTGCGATTTTTTTTAAGTTGATTTTATTCAATTTTTTTCAATATTTAGAGCTTTTCTCAATTTTTAGCTAAATATTGAAAACCTAATGTAATAATCTTTCTTAGTTTTTGAGAAATAAAAAAAAGGAAAGGTACCTACCTGCTTTTCCTAAAACAAGAACGAATGGTAATATTTTTTTGTCATAAGCATAACAAAACAAACAAACAACAAGGGAAAAAGTGCCTTTCGTTTCCTTTTAACTTCTTAAATACTAACAATTGTTTTTCGGAATTTGGTTCTTAGTTATCCAAAATTTTGAAAGAAATCATCTTGAAAAAATTATTCACTTTTTTTTCAAAAAGGAACACATTGAATCAAAGTTGCAGCTAATTGGAAAAATCTAAAAATACAGCTAATTGAAATTTCAAATTTTTACTCCCAAGTTTTACAACACATCAATATCACTGGTCTGCAAACAAAATTGCCATACTTTTTTTTAAGGATTTTGACATGTTGAATCCGAATCCGAAGTCACGTTTTTGAAATATTTCAAACACAAACATGTCAAAAACCCATTTTTTAGTACAATTGACGCCGAATTTTTTTTAACCATTTAATTTTTTTGCAAAACAACTAATAGGATCTGAAAGACCGGTATTTCATCTTCCTAAATCATTTCAAATAGTTTCGAAATTCATTTTGCGGGTGGCAATGGTGCAGTGGATGTAGTGCTTGACTGCTAACTAAGAGATGTGGGCCGTGTCTTACTCTAGGCAGCATTCTTTTCTATATTCTCCAAGCTTAACTGGACGCCCCCCGTGGGATTTAATGAGATAATTAACACCTTGATCTCAATCCACTATGCAAAATCTTTCCTATCCTTCTATTCATTCTAACTTGTGCCGTGCAATTCAGGTTGCATTTAAAACACCTAAGATCTTACAGGCATATAATTAAAATTATTATTTTTATTGTAATTGTTTTCTTCTGAAAACAGTAAAGTTTCCAAAACTATTCGGGTAAAAAATGTAAAAATGGATTTTTGAAAAATTTTTCCCAGGACAAAGTACGCAGCTCCAGCGCAATACTTGACAGTTGTAACCGCTGTACGTGAAAAGGTAAAAGAAAGTCTCCACTTAATTTTGCGTGGAAAAAGAATGCTCGAAGCATTATCTTCCCTGTTTCATTCTTTCCATTATTAAGACGTTGTTAGGAACCCACGACTGAGATAAAATATAAAATGCGTCAAGAATGAGAATAGAATAAATAGAACAGCTTTTTAATATCAGTCAGTGGCTAATGTAAGGTTAAGGGTACAGAAGGGTCAAAATGTGAGCATTTCTGATTTTGGCAGATTTTTTTTTTAATCCATCGACATCACATCCATGCTTAAATGAAATTTTATCGTTGATAGCTTGACAGATAGGGAATTTTTGGTGGAAAAGTTTATTTTGATTAAATGTTAACCACCCAAGAATCACTTTTTCCGGAGAAGTAAAAAGTATTTCAAAAATTCGGAATTTTTAGAAGTTTATTAATCCAACGAAATCGTAGCCATCCTTCAATGGAACTTGACAGTCAATGACTTGACAGCTGAAGGACAAACTATATTTTAACGGATAAAGTTTATTTTAATTCAAATGTCATGCAATATTGCTCTGAAATCACTTTCTTCCGGAGAAATAAAAAATGTTCAAACATTTCGGAATTTTTCGATGTTCTTTAATCTATCGACATCGTAGCCATCCTTCAATATAATTTGACAGTTGATGGCTTGGCACTGGCAGATGAAGCAAACTATATTTTGACGTACAATGTGTGTTTCGATCCAAATGTTACCAAATTGCCAAATCACGTTTTTCCAGAGAACTAAAAAGTCTAAAAGTTTGAAACTTCTTAGAGGTATTTACATCCATCCACAATATATTGTTCTCCATCAAGCGCAGGCGATCAATTTTTCTTGTTCTGCAAATGCTTTGAAAGAATACAAAAATCGTATGTAAGATTTTCAAATTAATGTGAATTGAAGGAAATTTTATAATTTATTAAATACATATATAGCTACACGCTACTGTTGTTCTTATTTGCCTTTTATTTTTATCTTTACACCTTCAGAATTTGTCTTGGGAAAAAATGCAGAGATAAAATTTGTCTTTAAACAACAAAGGATCGGACATATCACAACAATAAACTGTTTTTAATAAGCAATATTTCTTGTATACACACTTATTCTTTCAGACGAATAGGTATTGAAATAAATAATTTTAAAAATAGAGCAGGATAAAAGGGGTGGGAAGCGCTGGGAGGGGGAATACGCCAATTTTCTCTGTTATGATTTAGACATTAAATAAAGAATTTTTGTGATGTCAAAACCTGGTTTGACTGTACTATCAGTGAAATAAAGTACTGGAAAAGACCTTTTTGGACTTTAATACCCTCAAATGTTTCTTTTTTAAATCCTCTAATAAAAATCTTCTTTACGTACTTACGAATATTGAAGAAAAATTCCACTTTATCTCAAATATGTACATAAGATGTTTTTTACAGTGTTAATCATAAAAACTACGGAGTTCTGAAATGTCTGCTGTTTTTTCTTTTTAAACAACAACGGTTTAAAATGTGAGTAAACATTGATGAATAAAGACAAATCTGACTTCATGTGAAAGCTAATATTAACATATGTTGGTGGAATTAGTAATCCGTTAAGCTGATTAGGCACAAAGTTTTATTTTTTTTACCAGGTCAACCTAAATTGAATTTTATAATAGGATCTATTCCTCAAATCATTCAAAATTTTCAAAATTCAATTTACAAAAACTGTACGTAATAGAATTTTTCTAAAACCAGATTTTGAATTAAAAAAGTCAAATCTTACATAATTTCAAAAAAATTGATTGAAGGCAAAAAAAAAATTAATTTTTGCAGACCAGTTTATTTAGGTATCTTTTGAACTTCAAAATGAAGCTATAGCTGGGAGATTTTTTGAGCGAACTAAGTTAAGCACACCAATGCACTTCAAAAAATATGCGGTTTAGCATTTCACAATAACACCTTCTGTACCTACCTTAAAAATTCTTTTGATCAAAATACAAACCTACACGATTCACACATACCTACCCATTTCAAACGGTCTTTTATTAATAAAAATTAAACTAACAATATTACACACCCTCTTCCAAACTATTCAAAAGTAAACTCGTAAAGTAAACAAACACCACATGTCATGTAAACTACTAAAGCGATACAAAAAATAAATTCATTAAAACTGAGCCAAAAAAAAAAACTATACACAATGACCGGACGAAACATCAACATGTCGAGGTCATTCTGTTGTAAACAAACCAATGTCATTGGCCTTATACTCTTTAAAAGAACCGGATAAATAAGAATTATGAGGTGTGATTGGCCAACTGATGTTTACCACAAAAAAAGACAACCGCTTGAATAAATGTATTCGTTTTTTTTTTTACTTATGATATAAATTAAGGTACTATAGCGTATAGGGCAAGTTTTGGATTCGTAAAAAAAAAATAAACTGGAAATTTCAATCAAACATAAGGTTACGATGATAGACAACACAAAAACAAGTAGGTCCTGGAGTTCTGTATGTCTGTCTGTACACCTGTAACTTTTATTTATTTCAAACTTGGAACTAAAAGCTTCTCTAGAAGAAAAAAATTAAATTGTTTGATAAGCTCTTAAAATAACGGTACCCGCGATACAACCGTTCAAAAACCTTATTTATCTCGAAAATGGTTCTAACGAAGCGATTATTATAAACATACCTATCTTAATTTTTAGAAAAATATGAAAATTAATTTTATTTTGCGCTTTTGGGAATACCTACCAATTTTTTTTCAGTTTAAAGTCACTAGAACATTAAAGCCAGTAAATATGACACGTGGTGCATTTTATTTATATTTATTTTTTTTAATATTATGCCAACTGTCATAATGTTATCTAAATTAAAAAAATCGAAATTACAAAAAAAATTATACCAGAGAAAATCATAATATTATATCGCTAGTTATATACATAGGTTATGCATGCATATTATTATCTACATACATACATATATAATATTATACCTGACACCTATTAAATGATTTCTATCAATAAAACAAATAATATTATTTGTTTTGTTCAGGAAATGTTTCAATTTATATTTGTTTTTATTAAAAAATTAAAATTAAAAAAACAAAATTGTTTTGTAAACAATCCTGCCCGACTGATTATTTTTTTTTTCTTCATTATGTATAACAAATGCACTCAGAAAAATAAAAACACAATTTTAAGTAAATAAATCCCACTGAAAGTTGATAAATATACTTCCAGTTAACTGATCTTATTTGGGTATGCTGAATTGAAATGTAGGTAGGTACTGCCTATTTTTACATCTTCAAACATGGGACTCACAATTTGCGTCAAAACATGGTCCCAAATTTCAAAATTTTGAAAAAGTATTGGCGAAGTCTGGAACTCAGTCAAGTTTATGTTTAAAATGTCCTTAAATGTTATGTGCTTAAATGTATTTGTATACTTTCACATTAAAATTACTCTAATACAGATTTGTACAAAATTAAAAAAAAGATAGTCCTAAATGTTGAGCAATGGTCCCAAAGGATCATAACTGATTTAAGTGCGAGTTTTAAAAATTTTATGTATAGACAATTATTTTTAAGCCTAATCTGATCGAATATGAAAGAATATTGACGATTTTGACGGTTGCAAGTTGGCAAACAAATTTTAGGTCAACTTACCAAAAACTCGAGTAATTAAAAATAATCAAAGATATTAGTTAATCTAAAGTATTATTTAAATTTGATAATTGGAAAAAACCGTTAAATTACCGTTATTTTTTATATGTAAGAATATTTGTTTTGCATAAACAATTTTATTTTAAGGGTTTTCCTAACTGTCAACTATCAAAATTTTTAGCCTGACGTCACTTTATATAAAGTAGAAAAAGTGGACAGTACGAATGAATTCAGCATTTCCAAATTATTAAGTGCATCAAATTTCAGTGATTTGGCGAGGGAAATAATTTTGTTTGCAAAAAATCAACAAACAGACCACTGTGTGCCATCTTGATTTCGATAGTAAAATGCTTACAAGTGTGGCACATCCATCTTACTGTTGACAAAAATTCTAATTTTGTTAAATTTTGAAATAGATAATATTAGCTTTGGCTTATGTAAAATCAGTTGTATTAATTTTGGCACTTACTTTAAATTTTGAATAAAATACATAGCAACCCTAAAACTGCTGAAAACTTCCACATCATGCAATATCTCTTTGACTGAATTTATCACCGTGAATGAATCATATCTACACCGATTTTTCAAGTGCTAGGACCACACTTGCGATTTTCTGTCGCTCGATTATTTAGACGCAAAAAATAGAACATATGAGTTTAAATGTGAAAGAACGCACATGACACCAAGAAATCATCGTGGACTGCGATCAATTTTTTTAGTCGCGACGACAGAAAATCGCAAGTGCGGTCCTAGCCTAAGGGTCGTCTAACAAGGACCTTTGACGTGACGGTCAAACAAGCCCGGGGAATACTTTTTTGCATTAGAATACATAAACTAAAATATAAAAATTTGTTATCTAAAGAAGTTTAATTTTGACAATTTTTTGTATTAAAGAAATCAGATGGCAACCTTTTCACCATGGCAACCCTACCAGACTGTGATTTTTGTACTTTACTTCTGAAGTTGAGTAGGTATACATAATGTTTCAGCCTTGAACAAATAGTAGTCAAAGTGTCTGCTTGCTCTAAGACTATGAAAGTTTGCAGGTTTGTGTCTAACCCGTAACAAATTGCAATTTCAAAACTTAATCTTTCTATTTTGTATCTCAGTTCAAGTTTTTGAGTCTTTAAATATGGAATTAATTTATTTAAATATAATTACACGGGAATCTGCTATATATGGGAATTTAGTCGACTTATAATGAATAAATTAATTTTGCAGTATCTTTTTTTCGTGTGAGAAAAAGTTACAATTAAGACGATAATATTTTTTCATTACAGAATTTCGTTTATTATATTGTGTTAAAGTTCATAGCCACAAAACATACTCCGATGATGACATCATACGTCACGCCCATAATATTTACCTCTCAAGCCCAAAATATGATCTTGTCACAAATGTAACAATTTCAAACTAAAATGTCGGACAGTTTTTCATAGTTTTATTTCTCATTTATATTCTGGTATTAAACATAAAATTTTAGGTAAATATTTGGGAAAGAACAAATCTAGCATTAAAGCAATAATTTGTGTGAAATAAACAAAATATGACCCATTTAAAAGTCACCGCCAATTGTCGGACGTCACATTCGTAAAGTAACTGAAATCTGCTATATAGTTAAACCAAGTATAAATAAATTTAAATGACATCACGCCTTCTGTGAATAATTTAAGTTTTTATCTTATAAATATAGAATAATGTGTGAATGATCTGTAAAACCATGAATAAAATGTCACATACGTAACAATAGACACTCTTATTTAAATATTTTGTATTTAAATTCCAAACTTATACGAGTTTATGTATAGCATAATATATTATCATCGAATTGTATTGATTTATCAAATTTTGTCTCAGTGTAGACATATTATACAAATAATATATTTTGCTAAAATATAATTTTCGCCCGTTTTCCATTCATTCGCATAATAATGACGATTAAATATTTAAACAAACGAAACAAAAATCATACACGTGCGGCATTTGACATTCAACCATTTTAACAGATTGTCGCAGTTTCGTGAAAAATATATGACAACAATTAAAAAATAGATTAAATAATTTATTTTCTGTTAACAATTGCAAAACCATGCCAGTTGTTTTTAAATTTCACATTTGTTTTTTTTTACCTGCCATTAAAGTCTTTTTATCAAAATCTTAAATTTTCTTCAAAAAACCTTGTTAGAAAAAAAAATAATAGAAATGTTTCTATATTTTATTTTGTTTTTATTTAAAAAAAAAAAATTGTGTGTGGGTACAAATTTACGTAATTTGTTTTGACAATTGTTGCAAAAAGTAAGCAAATAACGTGTGGCACCCATTAACAAAGAAATTGGTTTATTTTTATGGAATAATAGAAAAGAGAAAATCAACACTTCGAACAGTATGTAAATATGATTATTTTTGTTTGTTTGTTGTGTCTGCAAAATAATATTTTTTGCGCGCAATTTTTTTTTCTTTTTGTTGAAATAGTTTTATTTGCCAAAATTTATATATTTGCTTCATGTTTTTGACAATAATAGAATATTAAAGGGAAGCAATTGAGTTTGGCGGTTTCTGATTTGAAAAATCTATATTTTTTTAAAAGATATTATAGAAATATGATATTTGAGAAAAATTGGATTGAATTATTTTAAAGGAAAGTGAGCGTCCCATAAGTTGTAAGACTGTCTGACCTATATCATTGAAAAGGTCTCAATGGGTGCTGTTTTTAAGGGCATAATTCTGTATCTCGTGCAGGGAAAGTGTTTATAGTCCAATAATTGTTGCACTCCACTAAATAAATAAGTAAATTGGGTGGCGCAACAGCTTGTGGAGAACCAGGGCCTAGTGACTAACAACTCACAACCATTCATGTGTGCGTGTTGTTGGCAGAAATAGAGGGGACCTACAGTTTTTTTCCAAGTCCGAACGGCTAAATGAGAAGCACTTTTTCATGACAAGTATACTCAGTTCCTCTCAAAAAAGAGGCAGTACCTCGGATACAAAATTTCTGTTTTTAGGTGGAACGGCTGGGAATCGAACCCACACCTTCGGCATGACAGTCCTATGCACTAACCATCATGCCACGAAGTACTACTAACACTCCACTATAACTTTTATAACAGTGCTATAACACTTTTCCTCCACGAAATACAGACCTTTGCACGTACAACAAAAAATAGCACTCACTGAGACCCGCGACCTTCAAAGGGTTCGGTCCTCTTATTGTCTTGAAACTGAGGACTGGGGACTCGAAAATTCTCTTAGCAGAACGAAATAGCAGCAGTACACTCGGGTAATTCTTACTTACTTTATTCGAAAAATAATCTGCTGCTGGAATTATAATTTAAAAAAATATGATTTCTGGCATATGACCGCCACGGCTGGCTCAGACGTAGTCTAATCTGGAGGTCCAATGACTTTTTCCAACATTTGTGGCCGTATATCGGCAATAAGGCGAATGTTGTTCACATGTTCACATATCCCCACAGAAAATAGTCAAGCGGCGGCGTTAAATCGCAAAATCTTGGAAGCCAATTCACGGGTCCGTAATGTGAAACTATACGTTAGCAAACGTTTCCTTCAATAAATCAATTGTAGCACGAGCTGTGTGACATGTTGCGCCGTCTTCTTGAAACCACAGCTCCTGCACATCAAGGTTGTTCAATTGATGAACGAAAAAGTCAGTAATCATAGCTCTATAGCGGTCACCATTGACTGTAACGTTCTGGCCAGCATCGTTTTTGAAAGAAGTACGGACCAATTATTCCACCAACTAATAAAGCACACCAAACAGTCAGTTTTTGTGGATGTAACGAGGTCTCAACACACACTTGAAGATTATCATCACTCCAAATATAGCAGTTTTGTTTTTTGACGTATCCATTCAACCAAAACTGAGCATCATTATGTTAACCGTAAAATGGACGTAGTGCGCGATACGTATTTCGAACAGAACCATGATTTTCATAATAAATTTGAACAATTTGGAAGCGTTGTTCAAGCGTTAAAAAAAAATCACTTGACAGCTGACAAAATATCCGCCAGTTAAAATAGTGCTGCCAACTTAAAGTAGTATGCCTCTAAAAAAACACCCTTTATGTGAGGTTTAGTAACAATATTTATCGATAACTCTTGCAAAACATAGGATTGTCTTTTTTGAAGATTGGGCATATCGAGCTTATAGACCAGTCATCGGACATACTTCATTCCAACAATACTTGGTTGATGGTTTGGTGCATGCGCCCTTGAAGAGCTATGTGCTGGTAATCCATCAGATCCGTCGGCTTTGTTGTTCTTAAGCTTTTTTATAGCCAAATATATTTCTTTTTTACTGGGTGTTGGAACTGAGTTTTCAGTGACTGGAGGCGGATTCTGTTTTTTCCCTTGTAGACCCTTGTAGAGTAGACCAGGACCTCAAACCTCAAGCTTCTTCCAGCCGGCTCGGTTTATAGCTAGCTTTCTCTAGTTTCGCACGCCAAGTTGGTTTAGGTCCTCTTCCTCTTGCGTGGGCCACCCGTTACACTGTAGTCCTCTGGATTCCTGTCCTCCCGAGGATTCAAAGACTTTCCGGGCACAGATGTCCATTCGCTCTTGGTGACCTAGCCACTTCAGTCGTTGGCTTTTCATTTTTGTCGCTATGTTTGTGCCACTGTAAAGCCCGTACAGCTCGTTATTATATCTTCTTCTCCGTTCATCATCAATGCAGGTGGGACCATAAATCCCCCTAATAGTGTACATGCCTCTGAACCAAACATTTCGACCGGTATGATAAGTGTCTTATGTAGAGACACCTTAGTTGCTCGAGAGAGAGAGCTTTGCTCCTCAATTGCCTGCTTAGTCTAAAGAAGCAGTGATTGGAATGAGTTATTCTTCGTTTAACTGGTATCGTTCGCTGAGTTGATAGCGGAGCCTAGGTAGACAAAGTCTCTGACCACCTCGAAATTATAGCTGTGAAGTTCTGCCGAGATGTCGGTGTCCTTTCTTGCTGACAGCATGTATTCGGTCTTGTACTCATTCACCGTTAAACCCATCTTCTTGACTTCCTACTCAGTACTCACGAAAGCACCACTGACATATTCGCTTTGTTCGTCCGATTATGTCAATATCATTGGCGTAAGCCCGTAATTGGACGGACTTTTGAAAGATTTTGCCTCTACGAGTAGTTTTGACGTAAGAGTTTTGCACTATTCTTTCAAGGACGATGTTGAAGAAGTCGCTTGATAGCGCGTCGTCTTGCTTCAAACGTGTCGGTAAGGTTTGTGCTGACCTTGAAGGAGCAGCGTGATACTCCACAAACCGATGAGTTTGGGAGGGATGCAAAAGCTTCGTTATGGCTCTTCTCTATAGATGCTGTCATACGCGGCCTTGAAGTCGATGAAAAGGTGATGGGTTTCGATTTTAAACTTGTTTTTTTTTTCCCCAAAATCTGCCGTAGTGCGAATATTTGGCCGATGTTGGACTTTCCAGGGCGAAAGCCATACTGATCGCCAGCCGCTTTGAACAGCTTCTTGCCCTTGTTTCCACTTTACATTAAGGTCTGATCCTTTACTTTCAATATTTTGTGATTTTTTAGTTCAAACTTCTGCCAATTTTTTTTGTGTTTGAACTTTGACAAAATTTTGGGCTAAATTGCGCTGAAATACACAAAAAATCAGAGAAATTCAAAGTAAAGAAACAAACCTTTAATGTCCATCTATGTTCTAAAAGCAGCTGAAGAGTGCTCCTTGAAAACATCTACTATTCCCTGTAGTCCGGTGACTAGGTAACCTTCGCACATCCAACCCAATTCCGGCTTGTTGAACGATTGAATAAAGCTCTAGGTTTCATTGTAGTAGTCACCATACAGCTTAATTCATTCTCATATGCACTTTAAATCAATTGAAATATTGATATCTTCATTGACTGCCTTTCGTCAATTAAAGCCATCACGAAGTCAATACTTGTAGTAGGGCTGGCCACGATACCAGAAAAGTCTCGGTATTTTTTGGTAACGATATCGGAAACCGAAACAAGACCGTAATGATACAAGCTCAATGCATCGGTGGGCGATATCGAAACGATACCGTATTTTAGGACCTATGTTTTTGTTTTTCGGCAGAAAAAAATGGATTTTTGACGATTTTGATGATGATTCTCGAAATTCGGAAGTGGTTTTTGAGGCACGAAGCTCCCATATTCATGCAGGACATTGCTCCTTCAAAAAGCTAAGGGTGTCATGGTTTTTCTCAATAAAAAAGTTTAAGTATTGGACTGGCCTGGAAATTCTCCGGGTATGGATCCCATACAGAAGAAGAAGCTATTTTACAAAAACATACAAATTAAACAAAGTAAACAAAAACTTTTTATTTTTTTGCTTGGGCCTAGTCATATGGCAAGGTACTGTAAATTTACCGAGACTTTCGGTGGTATCGTTTGGGATCGGCAGAAAAAATAGATTTTTGAATGGAGACCGAACTGTGACCGAAACCGAGACGTGACCTAGCCATCATACAAGAACGATAACGATACCGAGACTAGATTGTGATATTTAACGAACCCGAGAAAAAAATGTCCTTTGAAGGTTTGGTATCGTGGCATGCTTACTGTTGACCTTACTCCGTTTTACAAATTTAGCTTGCTTGTCCTAGGAGATTATGGTCAGTGATGGGACTTGGGAAAACTAAAGTGGTGGTAGATAGCCCAAAAAAAGGTGGTAGAAAGGTGGTAGAAAAAAAATGTTTAAATGGTAAATAAATCATTTATTTAACACATTTAATCAAAAAAAAAACACGAAATCGGTCCATTCAAATTAAAAATTATAAATCACATGTAGTTCACAATCGATGAAATTTAGAAGCACATTTAACCAACAACTCTGGGGGATCAAAATGTTCCCCGTTTCCCAAAAGTTCTTTCGCAGCTAAAATGTTGTGAACAGTTGTTGTGTTTAATTTATTTTTTTTACCATTTTTTTATATTTTTGAGCTGTGAAAATTTACGTTCAGCTGCTGCGCTACTGTGTGGTAAACAACAAAGTTGTAACATGTATGATGACAGGCTTTCAAACATTAAATCTCCCATACCGTCTTTCATTTTTTTAAGAAAAATCCACTGTAGTACAATGTCATAAGTTTTGCGACTTTCTATTATTTTAAATTCGCCGATGAGTTTTCTCCACTCAACATTGAGCGTTTTAATGGTTGTAGCGTTTGGCGGATAATATTTTGTAAGTCCAATGACTGTTGGCATTGTTCCAGCAATGACTTCTTTCAGATCTAAATATTTTAATACTTTAATTTTATCATCAAAAAAAGTAAATCGTTCTTGAATTTGTACACATAACTCAACATAATAGCTACACATAACTTCTCGTAGCTCCATGATTTTATTTCATGTATTTCATTTTCTAGTATATTATGCTTCAAAATATATACCAAAATACATTTGACTGTATGGCAAATAGTTTTCAGAACTTTTTACATCCGTATTCAAGTCAATATTTTCCTGTTTTATAAAATTTGTCATTATATTTACCTTAAAATTCCATACTTTCGACTAAGTCGTTAATTATTTTTAAATTCAAGGCAATAAAATTAAAAAAAAACTAAACTTTCTTAATTTTTCTGAAAATTGAAAATGCTCATAGCTTTTAATAGCCTATTGAATAGACCGGAAAATGAGAGGTATAAAGGAACAATTACGTGCAAGGGTTTTTATTATTGAATATGTTTGTTTGGTCCATAAGATTGCTTAAAACCAAAAATGCTACTAAATTCACCCATGCGTTTCTGAGAGAATGGTCACACTGGCCACTTTTCAGTATTTTTGGTATAACTCGAAAACTAAGCGGAATTTGACAATTTTACTTTTAATACTTTTTGTTCAAAATTAAATTTTCTATTGGAATTGATAGTTCAAAAAATTTTACGAAAAAATTTAAGCAGGAAAAGTTAACAAAAACCAACTTTAAAAAAATCAAAAAATCAAGGATATCTAATTTTTTTAATAAATTGTGCATAACTTTTTTTGAAGCAAAGATAGGGTCAAGGCATGCACAGACAAAACAAAGTACAGACTAAAGGCCTTAATATGGCATGTTCAAAAATTAATATTTGTTCAAAATTGACCGAGATATTCCCATTCAAACCTTATCATTTCTTATAATTTTTCTCAGTTTTGGCCCGAAAGTCCCTTTTTCGGTACAATATGGCAAATTTCACTTTCGTAAAAATGTTCGAAATCTAAATTTTGATATAATATGACATTAGAACTATAGAGAATTTATAAAAAGGATGTAAGTTCGCAATTTCGTTTTTCAGCTGTTTTTAAATGCGTTCAGACCTACAGACCGAACGGCTGATCCGATTATCATAAGATTTGGTATTAGGTGTTAGGAACGTTAAATTTGTCATAAAGTACCAAAAAATAGGCTTTCGGCCAAAAACTGCGGAAAATGATAAGAAATGGTAAAGTTTGAATGGCTACATCTCTGTCAATTTTTAAATAATATGGCTTTTTTAACATGTCATATTAAAGCCGTAAGACTCCAGTTTACTTTGTTCATGAATGTCTTGAGCGTTTCTTTTCTCCGAAAAAAGTTATGCACAATTTAGAAAAAAATTTAAAAATCTTTGATTTTTCGATTTTTTTTATGTTGGTTTTTGTTTACTTTTCCTGCTTAAATTTTTTCGTAAAATTTTTTGAACTATCCATTCCAATAGAAAATTTAATTTAGAACAAAAAGTATTATATGTAAAATTGTCAAATTCCGCTTAATTTTCGAGTTATACCAAAAATACTGAAAAGTGGCCAGTGTGACCATTCTCTCAGAAACGCATGGGTGAATTTAGTAGCATTTTCGGTTTTAAGCATGCTTATGGGCCAAACAAACATATTCAATAATAAAAACCCTTGCACGTAATTGTTCCTTTTTAAAAGGTCTATTCAATAGGCTATAAGTAAGGCTCTTCAAATTAAAAAAAAAAAAAAAAAAAATGTTACCCTTCTTCGTAGTCTTCCAGCAGGCCGTGTATTGGACAAATACGAGATCTTTGAGATAAATCAACATAAACGTCATAAAATATTAAATTGTCAAATTGACCTAACTTATAACAGCCCCTGTTGAATAATTAGTTAAACTCTTTTAATCTTAAAGTTTTTTTTAACAATTTTTATAAAAAAAAAATTACAATAGCTATGTTTATATAATTATATGTACCTATAGTTTTGCATTTTAGGAATTCACCACGAACTCTTAAATTTCTTTGTATTTCAATCAATGTAAATGTTAGTGCCCTGAAGATGTCCTAAGAAGACGAAACGCGAAAAAAAAAAAATTGTGGAAATAACAAATGTTTTATTTATCATTTTTTGTTAAAATGTTCAGAACAATAAACTTCCACCAAGTGGCGAATCATCGCTCTATTGAGCATATAAAAGATATCTTTTTGTTTTTTTGAGCTATAACAGAAGTTCCAATGTGTCCTGGTAAATACTTTGCAGCATAGGTTGAGCACAAACGTAAGTTATGCCAGCTGCATCCAATCGTAAGGACATTAGGATTCACATTTTTCAACCGTGTGTTAACGCCAGTCTGTGTACCCGTCATAACAGCAGCATTGTCTGATGAAAGGCCAATCATATTGTCAAGGGGAATACTAAAAGACGCAAGCGTTTCTATAACTTTGCTGTACATTGTTTCGGCTGTAGACTCTTCTAATTCAAATAAGCCAAAGAATTTGTCCTTAACAGAATTAGCGACAAAGTCAAAGTACCTTAACACTACAATGAAACATTTTTTTGAAGAAACGTCAGATGTTTCCGCATTTTACTCGTAATATTATTTAGTTCAAATAATAAAATAAAGCAAAAATAAACAATGATAGAAATGAAAAATTATTATTACTAGCAGCAAAATGATAAAAGGTGGTAGATTTTGAGTTGGAGGTGGTAGAATTTTAAAAACAAAAAAAGGTGGTAGAAATACCACTTAAGTGGTAGAAGTCCCATCACTGATTATGGTGCAAACCAATGAACTTATCCAATAGAGTCACCACTTAACCTGAGTCAAACCAAATGCTCAGTCACTGAATCTTCCCGAGAAAAGAATAAGGCGATGCGATGTCTTGAATATACCACTAAAGATCGTGGGTTAGTTTAGGTTTGAGTTGTGACCTGTAACGATTCCAACCAAGAGAGACAGTTGAGGTCTGCTAGGCTTCAGTAAAAACTCTGTTTTCTTTGAAGTATCTGGCCAAAAATTTCTTGAAACCCTATACAGGTTTCGATCGGTGACCATTTGTCGTTAGTGGCTTTGAGGAAACTTTGATGAATTTGAATTTAAATTTGGCTCGGTTCAAGCGATGAACTGTTTTTGGCCAGTTCATGAGCCATTTAATTTCCATATATGTCACGGTGTCCTGGGACCCATTAAAGGGTGACTGAATTTGTTTCACCAAGCAGTCTTAATTCACTACGCCATCGATCAACCAGTAACAATTGACGAAATGGATCTGATTGCCGCCTGGCTGCCAGAGTTGTAAAAGATTGCAATCTTTTGCGAATGCAATCTTGAGTGGCTTCAATTAAAGATTGCATTCTTTACATTCTTTTCTAAGAATGCGACTTCAAAAATGCAGTCGCCATTCTTTTTTCCTTAAAAAAATTGCAATCTATTTTTTTTTCCAATCTTTTGTCACCATCAACTGATTGCAATCTTTTGGGACTTCATGCATTCTTTGCATTCTTTTTGCATTCTTTTGAAGTCTTTTGAATTCTTTTGCATCCTTTGAATTTTTGCATTCTTTTGGAGTCTTTTGAAGTCTTTTGCATTCTTTGAATTCTTTTGAAGTCTTTGAAGACTTTTGCATTCTTTTAAATTTTTGAATTCTTTTGAAGTCTTTTGCATTCTTTGAATTTTCTGAATTCTTTTGAAGTCTTTTGTATTCTTTGAATTTTTTGAATTCTTTTGAAGTCTTTTGCATTCTTTGAATTTTTTAGCACTCTCTTATAATTTTTAACAACAATATTATAGCGAATTGCTCATTTTATATGGGAGGTTTGGTCTTGAACGCACACAAACGCGTTTGGTATTATATGAAAGGTGACATTGATTTGGTTATCTTATGCAATTGTTCATGCTTCATGGGAGGTGCGAGATATTTGGGGTTGGCTGCTTATATCTCGGAATTTTAAAATGGTAACAAAATGATTTTGGTATTAAATGAAAGGTGCTTCTACCTCCTTTAAAATTTTTTTTTTACACTATCAGATCTTTGCCGAAGAGAGCTTAGTACAAGCGACCAAAGAATTGTCAAACACAAATTAAGTGCTTATCAGGCTCATCACTTAGTGAAGTGTTAGTAGTTAGTAAGCAACAAACTACTTAAGACATACACTTTACAAAATAAAATAAAAACAATAATCATAAAATAAGAAATACAATGACATTGAAAAAATTAACAATTACAAACATTTAAAAGCGTGGTACACTGGTCTTCAATGAAGCTTTGAGTCTATTTTTACTTATATTAAAATCAAAAAAATTAGAGTTCAAATTCAGAATGTTGCACATGTGGGTAAAAGGCTCATGCATTCCATAATTGGTACGGAGTTGAGATATATGCATTAGTTCTAGACTACGAGTGTTGTGACCTCCCCCACGGTAGTTAAGGCTAGTACAAGATAATAAATCAGGTGCATCAATATCGCCCGTCAAAAGTTGATGAATAAATACAATATCATTATTAATTCTCCTTTGTGCCAAAGTTTGAATCTGAAGAAGCTTAATCCGGTGTTCGTAAGGAGGAAGATTATAAGGATCGGACCACAGTAGTCCTTTCAAGGCGAAACGTATAAAATTACGCTGTACTGCTTCTAGTCTATTCTTATGGACATCGTAAAAAGGAGTCCATACCTGTGATGCGTATTCAAGATGAGGGCAGACAAGACTGTTGTAGAGAGCGAGGGTAACATAAGGATCCTGAAATTCCTTAGACCATCGTTTAACAAACCCTAACATAGAGTAAAATCAAGATTAAAAGTAAAATGAACCCCTAGGTCTTTGAAACTATCAACACGACGCAATGTGTGCTGCGATATTCCATAATCAAATGAACTAGGAACTTTTTTTTTAGAAAAAATGATCGCCTGACATTTAATAGGTGTGAGATTTAAACCGTTTGTACACACCAAATAACAAAACTGTTTATATCTTCTTAAAAAAAAAAATTAAAGTCTTTTTCGACACTTTTGTTACACAATGGAAATTTTATCCAGACTAAAAAGCCGAAAAGTAATTGAACTTATTTTTGCTTGTGGTCGCGTTAAATTGAAAAAAGAGAAAAGAAACCTTAATGACCACAAAATATCAAAAAGTTAAAATAAAAATAAAATAAAAAACTTAATTAATTTAAAATTAACATTTTAACTATATCTTCTTGCAAAAGTAAACGATCATTCACAGATTTGACGCTTTTGAAAATTTTCATATCATCCGGAAAAATTAGAATTTCACTATAACGTATATAGAGGGATAAGTCGTTGATAGCTAAGATAAAAAGAAGTGGGCCCAAATGACTACCCTGAAGAACTCCAGATTTGGCAAAGAAAGGGTTGGAGACAGAGCTCTTAAATCTAACTTGATAATATCTATTATGGAGATAAGAAGAAACCCAATTGATGAGTTTAGGAGGGAAGCCAAACACCTTTAACTTAAACGTGATGATGTCATGTGAAAGTTGATCGAAAGCCTTAGAAAAATCTGTATAGATGCAGTCGAGTTCTTGACCATGTTCCAACGCAGTTGAGCACTTGTGCAAGAATGCAAGTAAATTGGTTATCGTCGATCGCTTTAGCATGAATCCATGTTGTTGATTGCAAATTATATTCTTACAGTTGAATGTCAAACTATCGCACATTACTTGCTCAAAAAGCTTAGGAATGCAGGATAGCTTGGAGATTGACCCGTAATTGCATATATCAGATCTGTTACCCTTTTTAAATACTTGGAAATTTCCCGGAGCTAAGTGATAGGTTAAACAAATGAAAAAGAGGGGGTGCTAATATTGATTTACATTTCTTCAAGATTATTGGTGGGATGCCATCAGGTCCAGACGAGTAATCATCATGAAGTAAGGACATATAATGTAAAATTTTTTCGATTATAATTGGGATATTATTGAAGGTAGTTTGAGGGCAGTCTTTTAAGTAGAAAAAATTTTTTATCAAAATTGTAGGTTAAATAAATTTTGAATTATTCAGATTTAACATCTTGAGAGGCAGTTTTTTTGGGCAGGCTTTCGCATACTGATATCATGAAAAATTTAGTTATGAAATATGTATCCTTTTTGGCATCTTAAAAACGCTTAATTTTCTTAGAAAATTAACTGTCGTTTGTCAAATAAATTCTTAATTAAAAGCAAAACTAGCTTCAAAACGAACACTAACGTGAACATACTACGAAATTTTTTTACTGCTATATTCATATTCCAATAATAACATGTACATTTCAATACTGACTTAAAACTTGATAAACAACCCTTTCACTGATGTATTATAAGTTAATATTCTTCAATTAAATATGCACCTAATATACATATTCGTATTGTATTTAGCCAGTTAAGTTCCTATTACGGTTACAGATTCATTAAAACGATAGTTAAATAACACTGCTTTAGATGCCAGAATTAGTGTAAATTTTGTCTTCATTGAAGACCAGTGTACCACGCTCTTAAATGTTTGTAATTGTTAATTTTTTCAATGTCATTGTATTTCTTATTTTATGATTATTGTTTTTATTTTATTTTGTAAAGTGTATGTCTTAAGTAGTTTGTTGCTTACTAACTACTAACACTACACTAAGTCATGAGCCTGATTAGCACTTAATTTGTGTTTGGCAATTCTTTGGTCGCAAGATGTCGTTTGTACTAAGCTCTCTTCGGCAAAGATCTGATAGTGTAAAAAAAAATTTTAAAGGAGGTAGAAGCACCTTTCATTTAATACCAAAATCATTTTGTTACCATTTTAAAATTCCGAGATATAAGCAGCCAACCCCAAATATCTCGCACCTCCCATGAAGCATGAACAATTGCATAAGTATTTTACAAAGATAAGCAAATCAATGTCACCTTTCATATAATACCAAACGCGTTTGTGCGCGTTCAAGACCAAACCTCCCATATAAAATGAGCAATTCGCTATAATATTGTTGTTAAAAATTATAAGAGAATGCTAAAAAATTCAAAGAATGCAAAAGACTTCAAGAGACTTCAAAAGAATTCAAAAAATTCAAAGAATGCAAAAGACTTCAAAAGAATTCAGAAAATTCAAAGAATGCAAAAGACTTCAAAAGAATTCAAAAATTTAAAAGAATGCAAAAGACTTCAAAGACTTCAAAAGAATTCAAAGAATGCAAAAGACTTCAAAAGACTCCAAAAGAATGCAAAAATTCAAAGGATGCAAAAGAATTCAAAAGACTTCAAAAGAATGCAAAAAGAATGCAAAGAATGCATGAAGTCCCAAAAGATTGCAATCAGTTGATGGTGACAAAAGATTGGAAAAAAAAATAGATTGCAATCTTTTTATGGAAAAAAAATCGCATTCTTGGAAAAGAATGCAAAGAATGCAGTCTTTTTGTTGAATTCAATGAGAGATTGTTTAAAGACTGCATTCGCAAAGATTGCAATCTTTTACAACTCTGCTGGCTGCCTCTGAAGATGTCAATGTTTTTGTTCATCAGTTCACATGGGGAAAGATAGTTTGTGGCCTCGCAAACTTTCGCTTGGAAAACACTGCAACAGCTTGGGAGCTTCAATAATATATTTATGGGTGAATTGTCTGAGAAGAAGAACATCCTTAAAGTTATACAGAATCCAAGATGGTTCAACGAGTCCCCGTACTTTATTTCCCACCTATCCCGATGGTTCTATTGCACTCCGAGTGCGTCTGATGTCATGAGTCTTTCCGTAGCATCACTCCAAACTTAACTTAAAGTAAAGCTTTTTCAAGCATATTCACAGAAATTTCGTTTAAGAAAATTATTGTTGCTGTTGCTCAATAGACAAAAATTATGTACAATATTTCGTTGATTAAGAGACTTTTTATATACGCTTATTTCCATTAATTGATTCCTTTTTTAAAAAAATTTAAAGAAACAATTGCGATGTTATAAACTAAATTAAAAGCTATTAATATCAAAGAAGAAGAACGTAGTATAAGTATGTCTAGACTTAAAATATTTATCTAAACAGATTTGGCGCCACAATATTGTCATTTTTTTTTGGGGGTTGAGAAGAACCATTCATATTTGACACAGTGACTATTTGAAAACAACTATTTGTAAGGCCACCATCACAATGGTATATATAATCAAAGCGGTATTTTAAGAAGTTTCTTAAAAAAAAAAAATAAAAATGCCATTAGTCTTATTTGCTCAATAAGTAGACTACCATAGCGCTACAAATTTCGAAATAACAAAAAAAAAAAAAAAATTAAACACATTCCCTAGACTGTGACAGCTAGAAATATACATACCACCAAGTTCCATTTCTTTTGTCACAATTGACAACTAATTTAGATAAATGACTGTCACATACACACATTATTTGCTGTCACTTATCCGCTTCCGGCTATAATACTCTTATTCGTTCGGTATATATCACACACATCAGTAAATCTCATCAGCAACACTATTGTAAATCAACCAATAATAATTATTGTATCGATGATAATAATAAACCCATAATTTTCGTGTAAAAGATAAATTCAATAATTGTGTGTCACAATTAGTTTTGGTTTTTTTTTTATTTTTTTTTTTTTTTGGCAAAAGATTAAATCAAGGATTTTTACTGATTGTTGTTTTCCCCCGTTTTATGTGTGTTTGGGGTTTTAATATTTATGTTGGCAATTTGTGTAACCTCAACGGATATTGCATCATCAAACATACAGTAAAACGTGATCAAACATTGCATCACCACCATCTTGCAACGCCATTGATCTAAATAAAAATACAAAAAAAAAATTAATAGTTTACAAAATAAATTAGACAATGTCAGAAGTTGTTTTCGAAAATGCATCATTTTCCTCGAGGGGACATCCGGGTGGCCGGCCATTGCCATTGAGCCAGAAAAGTTTAGATAAATTTCCTTCTATATTAAGTCAACAACTAATATATTTAGAACGTTATGTCAAAGTCAATATACCTAGTGACGTTTTGTATCAATTTTGTCATCAGTTTGGTTTCGTGTCATTCTTGTTATCACTCAGCCACCAACTGAGTCGAGAGTTTGTATTATTGTCACCACCACAACTACTACTGTAATCACGCGATACTCATGTAAATCCATTGCGTGGAGTGATTCAATTTGTCGTCGTAGAATGGGGATAAAAAGGAAAAGAGAAGAAAAAAAAAGAAAAACTTCCGACGAGCGACGGACAGTTTTGTTGTTTTGTAATTTGCCGCCACAATTGTTGACATTTGACCGCTTAGAAAACATTAATCATTTATCCTTTGGTTGGTTAATGAATGGCAACTTTAAGCTGGAATGATAAATTGCACTTTGGGTATATAACAGCACCATTAGACCTTTAAGCGTAAAGAGGCAATTGTTTACTTCCGCAACGCATAAGTAGGTACTCTTACACTCATGGGAGGGTTTATGGGGACATTTAAGGGTGTATTCTTGAATTTGCTGTCAATTTTCTTTCGGTTTAATGAACTGTTAAATTAGGCCACGAAAAAAGGGGCAATTTTATGTTAGCTCTGGATTTTCAGCTTTTAAGAAATAATCTCAATATATTTATTCTGCAATTTTATAGCACTTATAGGAACGAGGGGTGGTCTATTTTCCCCGTTTAAAGTTTGAAAATACAAAATTTCTGGGTTACAGTAAATTGTAATGCTCTCAATTAAGTAAAACATTTTTTATTAATTTATTGATGGTCACAATATGTCTACCTACCTACTTCAAATGGTTTTAAGCTCATTTCCTGGAAATTATCATAAGACTTTAATGGTTTTTATTAGGTGTAATAATAGCAGAGGTAACTTTATTGAGCTGCCATAAAAATATAAGGGCTATTTGGTAAGATAAGAATTAAGTCACATTGGCTTTTATTGCAGCTATACTATTCTTAGGTTTAGGTTTGCATTATGTAAAAAAAATATGTTATAATCTTGTGTTACACAAGCTTTATAGAAGGTTTATAAAAGCTTGTTTTTGGGTTTTACTTAAAATAATTCCAGAAGCTTTTTTTTTCAGTCAATTTAAATCCTAAGTTAACTTCAAGTTAACTCACCTTATTTGGTGAGTAAACTCAGAGACCTTGATGTCCTCGACAGTGTTGGCATTGGACTGAAAAACTAGGTTTATGTTTGGGTTTCAGTATTAACATTTCGTTCCTATTCCTTTTGGTTTCAGTATTACCATCTCGCTGTGCATACTAAAACGTTAAAAAAAAATCCAGTTTTTGAGTCCAATGTGAACACCGTCTTTTGGTGTAATCGGAATCAATCTTTGACAAAGTTTTTTGCCTGCGAGATAAGCTCTTGTAGATGGCGTCTATCGCAGGGGTGAAATGTCTTCATATAGCTAGCACTCGTTTCCAACCAAATTGATCACATCGCGATAGACGCAAGAAATGTTTCCAGTATCTTGGATTTCCAAACGTTCTGAGGGGCAAACATAGACTCGGACCACTACTTGGTAGTATTTCAAGTACGTATGCGGATATCCACGATGACGACACAACGCCGAGCAGATGCTGGTAAAAGATTTGATTTCAATAAGCTTAAATCGCAATAGACCACCAGACCATAACTTTTGCCGACCACGTCTCTCTTAATCTACCAGCAAGCCCGCCACCAGCATCAAGTACAGATTGCCGGTGGAGACATTGCCAACAAGCTATCAGATGTGCTGTGTCTCACTAAGCGACCACAACGAAACTCCTGGTTCGATGAAGAGTGCCGTCTGGCGCATGTAGCTAAGAATGAGGCTTACCAAATTATGCTGCAGACGAGAACGAGATTTGCTAAGAGAGAAGCCCATGAGCTCTAGAGGAAAAAAGAAGGGAAGAGCGCCAACATCTTATGAAGAAAAAAAGGGAGCTCGAGAAGTGCGAGGTCGAGTCTATTGAGGATTGTACCGGCAGGGGTGATGTTCGTAGGTTCTACCAAAGGGTGAAACGACCTACCCAAGGCTACAAGGCTTCAATGGAAGTCTGTCGAGATGAGAATGAGAACATGGTAGTAGATACGCAGTCAGTGCTAAGGACAACATTCCAGTCAATTTGGACGATGATGGCTAAAATTTCCGTCCACCCGACCTTCATGAAGTGCGGTTAGCGATTTCCAAACTTAAATCGTACACGGCTCCTGGTGCAAAGGGACTCCCAGCTGATCTATTCAAAGCAGCAGGAGATGATTTGATAAGAAGCGTGCACCAACCCATCTGTAAAATTTGGTCGGATGAATGTATGTCCGAAGAATAGAACCTTGGCATAGTATGCCCCATCCACAAAAAAGGAGATGCACTGACCTGTTCCAACTACAGAGGAATAAGTCTCATAAACACCGCTACAAAGTCTTGTCGGTTATATACTGTGTGATTCGCCTAAAACCTTTTTTCAACGACCTGATCGGCCCTTATCAGTGTGCTTTTTGGCCAGGCAATGTCCGCACTCCGACAATTTTTAGTAAAAAAAACAGGAATTCCGAATCGATACACACCATCTCCTTATCGATTTTGAAGTCACATATAAGCGTGGATAGAAAAGAATTATACAGAGCCATGCCTTATCTCGGAATCCCTGCCAAACTCGTCCACTTATCCAGGATGACGATGGAGAAATGGGATTGTCACGATGGGTAGATATAACTTCGAAGTTGTTAAGGACTTTGTCTACCTTGGATCCACTATTACCTCGCGAAATGACATCAGTGCAGAGATCAAACGAAGAATTAATCTTGCCAATCGCTGTTTCTTTGGAACTGAGAAACCTTTGTGAAAGACTTTAATCATCCCTGTCCTGCTGTAGGGGGCAGAAACATGGACCCTGAAAAAATCGGATGAAAATATGCCTGGGTGCTTTGAGATGAAAATTCTGCAAGTGATTTTTGGTCCTATGTGTATCGAAGGATTTAACGATTTAACGATTTTTTTTTTGAACATTTATATACAATTTGAGTTAACTTACAACTATTAAATACATTGAAGAATATAAATCTTATGGCACATAGGGGGCCTATTGTTATACATTGGCTTAGATTTAATAAGAAATATAAATATATATTATACATGTCAACTTAAAATTAAAAGTCGGCTGACTTTGATGCTCTCGGGATGTTCCGTCCCGGTTGTCTATTGGTGGTGGAGTGTTATGACGAAACTATGTGTATCGAAGGAGTCTGGAGAAGAAGATCCCACGATGAGCTTTACGGGCTATACAGCGACGTCGACCTGATCAAAGAGTTCAAAATACAGTGGCTGAGATGGTTGAGACACGTGAAGCGTATATGGACAACAACGTACCAGTCCGACGAATCTTCGAGTCGACCCCTGATGGTGTACGAACCAGAAGAAGACCCCCCAAGAGGTGGCACACACAAGTGGAAAACGACCTCAACCAACTTGCTGTGTGTTACTGGAGGCGGCTATCTATAGAGACAGAGCTGGCTGGAGAGGCTGGTTGGTTGAGACCATAGTCCTTTCTGAGCTGCGAGCGCCATCAAAAGTAAGTTACGTAAAGTTGTCTGGAATAGTACGATCGTTTAAAGTGCCGTAATCTCCACACGGACTCCAATCGCCTGATTTCTTGGAAACCAAGTAGAGTGGAGATGGCGATCAGCTTTCAGAACGTCGAACTATTCCCATTTTGAGCATTGATCCGAATATACTTTTTGCTATTTCTATCTTGTCAGAAACGTCGTGCTTTGTAGCTAACTGGAAAACCTGCTTTTGATGTGATAATCGGTGGAATGTCGAATTTCCTTGAAGCTCGAAATTTGGTGGAGTCAAACTGTTTGAGAAGCTCGATGTACTTCGAAGTTGAAACCTCATATATGCATGACAGCAGAGTGATAAATCCAGTGATTCCATCAAGCAATCTGTGTGGTACGTTCACAAGAAGTTTAAAGGAATCTGAAAAATCAGGGTTACAGGCTTCAGCTACCACAAAACGCCATTTGAAACCACGACGCTCAGTGGTTCAAGTTGTATGGCGGTCTAAAATATATTAAATCCGTATCAGTCAACCGATTTGGATGAAGCTTTCAGGCATGGTAAGAGATAGCGTTAGAATCAGCGTAAATCTCCACCCATTGACACGCCTACTTTGAAAAAAGGTCATCTTTTTGAAGTTGATTATGATGATGATTAATATGAATGAGGGTGTGTTTTTGAGAACAGTTGCGTAGATAAGGTAATTCTTTATCATTTTTCAACAATTTTTTTGACCACGCCCACTTTTGGGGGTGTTTTTGACTAAACTATTGATTTTTGGACCAATTTCTATGAAAACAAAACGAATTGGCGTAAAACTAAGACAGAAAATTATTCATGCACAATCTTTACAGTGCCTTCTTTTGAAGGCGTTTTTGACAAAAATCTTATTTATTAAATCGTTTCCTAAAAAAATTAAGAGATATACAGCAAAATATGTAGAAAATGAATTTTTTTACAAGCAGCCAGTACAAAGTTTTTTGACACGCCCACTTTTTGAAGGTGTATTGGGAAATAAAGGTACTTTTGAAATGCTTCAATGGGGGAGACCGGAGAAAAGTGTGTAGTGATGGCGTATACTTTAAAAGTGGACCGGTGTGTGAAAATAATGAAACGCCCTGCCAAAAACTGCCTATTGATTGTTTTAACCGTAATAAAAATACGACTGGAAGTTTGGCTGTCATTCACCACCATCAATGAAGCCGGTTCTCGTTTCCCGCCTGCTGGGTTAAATTGCATGGTTGGTGGGAACTTCTTGCTTCATTGATCTTCAGTGACGATGAAAATAGCAAAAAGTAGTTTGACTTTTGTTGGAAGTGTTTTTTTTTTCTTTTCGTTCGAAGCAGGTGTAGGTAACGTGTTTGTGTAGCCTGCAACAGCAGCTCCACCTAAATCTATAAATAAATAAATAAATTGGGTGGCGCAACAGCTCATGGCGAACCAGGGCCTAGTGACTTACAACTCACAACCATTCCTGTGTGCGTGTTTGTTCGCAGGAATGGAGGGGACCTACAGTTTTTTGCTTCAGGAGGATGTGTAGCAAGTTTGGTTAGAAGGGGTAATAATTCGGCAATACGAACCATCTCACTGGGATCTCCGTGGTTCCATTGTGACCTAGGTAGGGTAGGGGCTTCCCTAACCATCCTGACTTCTTGATGAGTTTTAAGATGTTCTTTAGAGGCAAGGCAGAGATGTCGCCCAGTTCGTCGAAAAAGTATTCTCCTAGAATTGATGTGAGCCCTCCTTTGCCTCTCCCATGTTGACGCCCTTTACTTTAGTCCGACGAGCTGATTCCCATTCTACTCATGTGGATTCCCATTGAGTTGGGGCCCGTTAGAACTCCAGCTAGGAGGACTGATAATTGAATAGGTATTCTGTTTTTAACTCGAAATATTCGGCTATAGATTCCTTGAAACCCGAAAAGTGTCGATAGGTGACCTTCTGACATCTGCAGTTTCAAGGAATTCTATACCTTTTTCTTATTTCAGTGGCATAAGCACCAATGCTTTGATTGGGTTCCGATCAAGTGATGTTTTTATTAGCCAGCAAGTCTGCCATTTTATTCCCTTGTACATCCCAATGTCCTGGGACCCAATCTAAGGTTTACTGTGTTTGTTGCATTTAGTGTTCTTAACTCATTCCGTCAATGTTCTACTAGTTTGGAATGTATGGTGATTGAGGAAATGGTTTAAATTGCCGCCTTGCTATTTATGAAGATGTCAATATTTTTGTCGTGTAGCAAGCATTGATTGAGTTGAGAGATTGAGCAACAATCCAAATTGCATTTAAAGCTTCTCCGGACATAGGTAAGGTTAGATTAATGGGCTGACTGTTGGTCTTGTTACCGTCACACTAAGATCAATGTAGATCCATTGTGAGACCCTAGGGATTGTGAACCCCATGAAATAAAACCTATGATAAATCCCATGTCAATTCAAGCCCGTGAAACGTGTTGATGAGTTTCAGCAGGCTATAGCCTGAAAAGTCGGTGGGTATTTCTTGGTCGTAGGAGAAGTGTCCGTCGTCACAAAATCACCTGGCTGAGGAGAAGAAAACGCCTTTCAAAAGCGTGATCCTTCCTTTACCCCCATTTGAAAAATCATCCATGCAACGTCTGGTAGATGGGTATGATAGTTGAGCGGTTGGTTTTTGAATCTCCTCCGGACGTAGTGCCTTCAGCTTTCTTTCCAACATCGAAGAAACTAAGACGGTTTCCTGTCGTCTCGCTATTCTCGATTTAGCATTTGTCTGATCTGCTCGTCTCTAGATGGGGCCAATAAGTTCTTCTTTTAATAGAACATATGCATTACCTGCTGGTCGATTGATGATGTTGTCTTGGTCGAGATTTTCGATGACGATGCTGAGTTTTCGGGCATCAAATGACAAATTCCCAAACGTTAATTGTGCCTTGAGTTGTGCAAATCAAAGATTCAAATTTTAGCTCTAAAATCGAATTAGTCGAACTTGAGCACGACTTGGTTCAACCTTTGAACTTCTGGCTGCTTGCGCCTGCTGATGGGAAAGTTGTTTGTGGAGCTCTCGAAGCCGATCCATCTGTGCCTGCACTGCGTCATACTGTTGGTTAATTGCAGCACTTTCTCCATTGTTCGATGGGTCTTGCTCCTTGTAATCCGGCATTCTATTGCGCGTTTTACATATTGTTCTCCTGAGATTAAATCTGAAAGTTGAAGAAAAATAAAATTAGGCACCTATTTTCAGAAATCATTACAAGTATTTGTTGAAAAATAGCAAAAGGATTTTTTCTATTTTCTAACAGGAATATCTCGAAAGCCTGACCCGTTTGAGCAGTTCCCAAGGTCGGATTCGAATTAGAAAAAAACTAAAAGCCTTGGGAAAAGTATATAGTTTCGTTATAGCAAAAATAAAAAAAATTTATTGTTGACAAATATTTTAATTACTTAAAAAGCTATAAATTTAGATTCCAATTAAACTTTAAATATCGTATAATTTAGATTTTATCCGTTAACTTTAATCTTATTTTAGTATAGAAACTTGAATAACAAAAAAAAAAACTATATAACTATTTGAGCTAGAAAAAAAAAATCAAAGTTTGTGCAACAAATTAGCATTTAGCTACAAATTAGCTACAAATTAAGATAAAAAAATAATTATTTGATTCCACATAAAAATTGTCGTCAAGATAAGGAACTTTGCCATCATTCATGGCCTACTTTCTACCTTTAATTTTATCCACTATAATTAAAAAAAAAATAATAATTACGAAGGCAATAGATACCTTATCTTTATGTGTCACTAAATCATAAATTATCTCTTTGCAAAAAAAAAAGAAAATGTTTTGTTTTCATAATACAGCTAATTAAGAAGACTAAAAGGTTAATGAATGCACATCATAACAATAACAAATAATAACAGTGAACAAATATGAAAACAGTGATCCCTTCTTTATACATAGATAAGACTCTATTTTTTCTACACAGCATACACATTGTACCTTCCTACATTAGAGCTTGATAATTTTCCATTAATTATTGTTATTATTATGTTGTTATTTTAAACATTAACAAATCGGTACTTTGTCTTAAAACTTTTAAAAAAAAACGTCATCTGTGTCCTAGATTATAACAAATTACGAAAAATAAATTTTTTTTAAATACAAAACACCTAGGTGTAGATGCAAGATAAGCTTCAACGCAGAGTTGAATAAATTATTTTTTAACATGCGATTTGACAAATTGGTTTTTTTTTCTTCCCTTTGGTTTTTTTTTTTGTTTTGTTGATTTTGTTGTAAAATAAAAATTGAAATAAATTGTGTTAAAAACTACTGAATTATTACCGAAATAAATATCTTAAAGAAAATACAGGCACGTGACTACTCGAACGAAATAATATTTGAAGGTATGATGAACGTCAAAGAGAGATACATTTATGTAGTTACGAGTACGCTTAATTTATCACGTCTCTCCACTTTAGAAATTCCATCAACATCAATATATCCAACACCACACCTATGACGACATCAAAGAACGCACGCACCACTTTATATCAAAATCATCAGAGAAGTTGCGTGCTGCTGCGTGTGCAGTTGAAATAACACAAAACGAGTTTATGTCCGGTTCAGAGGTACCTTCTTAGTAGGTAGGTAGTAGGTACTATTGTAGGAATTGTGCCTACTCCATTAAAAATATTGACATCCTCTTAATATCTGCATTCGGGGTTTTCTATAATTTCATAAAAAATATAAAAAAGAATGTCTTCTTCAAAATTATTCAAGATTTCACATAGTGAATACCTCTGTTTTTTTTTAATACCAAAATTTAGTACCAAAATTCTTACATGCAAAATTTTATTAAAATCTTTTTAGTTGTTACCGAAATCAAAATTCAATGAAAATAAAAAAATATTTGAAGGAATCCAACTTTTTTAAGGGTTTTCTCTATTCTATTTCGATATTTTCTTTTTTTTCAATTAAGAGAAGACAACACTGGTATTTATCTAGTTTAGAAGTTTTCTTTATTGAAATGACGTAAAAAGTCGGCATTCGCGCATTTATCATGTTATAAAACCTTAGTAAAGGTCTGAAAGACCTAATGGCTGATTGTGTGTATAATTTTTATGAATGACTTTACTTTTTTTTCTTAAGTTTGTTTATTTTAATATTAGAACGCTGCGTGTTGTGTGTATGACAGGGCCGAATGCTTTTTATATATCTTTGGAATGTGTGTTTAGGTTTTTATAGATTCATATCGAAAAAAGGTTGTTTTTTCTTAGACGATATTGAAGACTATTTATGATATTTTTATGGATATACGATAACAATTTTTCATGAATGTCATACGTTAGTAGAGCAACATTATTTGATGATCAAAAAGCGATTATAGGCGGATAATTTTCTGTTAATTAGGTATTCGTGAATTTTTTGTGATCATTTCCGATTTTTTCGTTCAAATTTATCTATATTTTTCGTCTAGTTTCATGTTTAAAAAAATGTTTGAGGTTTTAATCAAGTCTTATACCTATAAATATATTACGATTTAGTCTAAGAGCCAACGACATAAAAAATCATGTCATTCGCGTAAAGTTGTAAGTCACATCAATAATAACCTTTAAGATGTTGAACAGGTGTACAATTTGACGTAAATTTTGTATCCATCGATTTATTGGTCGGAGAGAAAGAGTGCAATTTTGAACAATTGTTGTCATAGGTCCATCTTTCTGTAGTGAATTCGTAAGAAGATAGAGAGCCACGAATTTGTCAAAAATTACTTGTATATATGACTGTTTTTTGGTCACTTTTCCGCTTTCCATCTTCAAAGGGACAAACAACCTATGACCTATGACAACAATTGTTGAAATTTTGCAAGCTTAATATTTCTGCATATGCATACTTTTTCCCTCCTCTCAGTCTATTATTTTTTTTCTAAATTTGTCGTTAAAAATAAAATTTTATTAGAAAATGAATATGCGCTTTAATTAATATTTCGATGCACAGCGATGTTATAGTCTTGAACCGAAGAAACAAGTTTTGTGTAATCCAGTAATGCATATTTTGCTTTAAAAATTGAATGGAAGCAAAATGTTAAGAACTTTGGAATTAACTTATTCGCTATCCGTTGACATTCTCCAAAAATTCTTCGACTTACTCTTATTGGCACATTGCTGAGAAAATTTAATTTTCTAAAAATATATCTTAACCGTTTTTTTAAGGGATAAAGGATGTCACTGGTGGAAGTATGTACACAGAAAGTTTCAATCACCCCAATTAAAGAATCTGATGAATAAGCTGCGAAGGAAATCAGACTTAACATTGACATTTTTACTATGCCTACTATGAGCGAAATATCAAAATTGCGAGCTTGAACCAGACCCACCTACAGAACCTTCTCCGGCAGACCCTACTCCATCAGGCCTACTACCAAACAAAAATCCTTTGTTAGACACTATACTCTGGACCCACCACTAAAAAAAATCTATGTAAAAGTTACATATTTAAAAAAAGGTGTTTCTTTTTTCGTTTGACGGATCTCAGAAAAAAAAAATCCAGACTGGTAATAAACTTATCCCTAAGGGCCCCTGATGTATTCTTGGAGACATACTGTTAAAACATGATTGAATGGTATTTTTGAGCTTCTTACTACCTTGGCATTTAGCATTAAGTTCTTCCACCAGCTCGCTTTTGGTTGTTTGGTATAGTGTTTCTTGTCATTTTTCGCATTGGAAGCTCCAAAACGTTGTCGATGGAATTCAAATTCAGAGAATTCTCAGGCAAGTCCAATACTTTTACTTTTTTTTTTATTGAGAAAGGCCATGATACTCATAGCTATGTGAAGGATTACTATCGTTCATATCCCAGCGGGAAATATCGTCCTCAATGAAATTTATTACTGAAATAAACAATGAATTCACTTGCCAAATCATAAGAGAAACGACATGCAATGATTTAGTAGGTGAAGAGTAATGCAAAGTTTCCTCAGTTCGTAGCTTTGATTCTACTTTCTGCTTTATGTTTAGGAAACGACCCCTTCTTTCGGTGAATTTAAAAGGGAAAATTATGTGATGAAAAAATTGTGGAAAAGTAATGTACAAGTTCATCAGTTTATTGTTTGAATCAACTCATCTGCTTTGTAAAGTGTTCATGGCGAGAACAAAAAAAAAAAAATGTGAATGAAATTAATGGTGAATTGTAATCGAAGACTTCAGCAATGAATAGTAATGCACAAAGTTGTTTATGATTTTTTGGCAAGTATAAATTCTCATTTTGTTGGATACAATTCACAGTGACTTTCTGAAAAAAGTCCATGTGAGACGAACTGAACTCAATAGAAATTGCGTTTGCCGAAACGCCAATAACTGGGGATTCCTCGGTGAATTTTTGAACATTTGCCACTGGGATTTACTAAACAATACAAATGGGAGAATTTAATTGATGAAAAAGAAACCACCACTAACCTGGTGATTTCATAATTGAATTTTCATTACATTTTTCATCGGAATTATTGAACTGATGAATAAGCTAAATACCCGTGTGTAGTGAATTCACAGATTATGCAATCACCATGTTTTTCATCACCTGGGTTGGTGAATAAACAACTTCCATTGAAGTAGTGAATTCGTTAATGAATTTTCATCGGAAAAGTGGCATGTGCTTCCCGCCAATGACACGCCCATGTTAAATTCATCAAAGGAATACTGAAAAGTGGCAGGTACAGCTTCCATTCCTCAAGGAAAAAGCAGGTTTTTCCTCAATGAATTTTTTAATTTTTCCCGCTGGGTATGGGAGCTTCTTGCCCCAAAAACTACTTCCGAATTTGTGGAATCAATACGCTCTCAAGCACTTTTATTGTATTGGTTGGTCCTGCCTCATGGTGCTTTGCATAACATTAATTCTTTCCCCGAGATAGCAGACCAAACATTTGTGGATGGAGGGTGTTTGATTGTTGGAAAAAATGCACTCTGGTTTGTTCTACTCACCTGGCCTTCTTCGCTCAAATTTTTCCTTTTCAGTAAAAACTTGGCAAACCGATTCATACGAAAAGCAAACCTGTGCAAAACTTGTATGGAAAGTTTGTTTTTGGTTGTTGAATAATAAGACTAAAAAATCACTCAAAAAATATTTTGCACAAGTTTGCTTTTCGGATGAATCAGTTTTCCAAGGTTTGACTGAAAGGAACATTTTGTGCTTAGAAGGCCAGGCGAACAAACCAGAGTGAATTTTTCAGCAATCAAGCATTTTCCATCTTAAAAAGTTTAAACAGTTTTGTGTTCAAAAAGCATTTTTTGTTTGTTTTTTTTTTTTTGTTTGAAATCTCATTAATTAGAAAACAATCCAGTCGATTTTTTAAACTTGGTAGGGTCAATAGTTTTTAACAGTTTTAAAATATTAAAAAAAAAAGTATTTTACTTTGTGCTATATTAACGGTAAACCTACCTTCCGTACAAATGTTAAGAAATCTCATTTTTCTCAAAATTTTGATTTTGATTTTGAATTTTTTCATTATTGGCTGATCGGATTTTAATACCCGCATTTTTTACAAAAATTTGTAGGTATACCTAGGGTCATGTCCCCAGTAATCGAACACTTAGTGGTTCATAATAAAGTAATCGTTGACTGTGAGGAAACCATTCAACGTAAATATTTTTCTTTTAAGGTTTTTCTAGGTAGTAACTTTAACAACTTTTTTTTATAAAAAATCAAAAGCTGAAAGAAGCCAAATTCTCCAGCTGTCGAACACTAGTTTCCTAAGCCCAAACAGAAAGTTTCCTTATTTCGAACACAAGATTTTGTAGGTACATTGTTTCAACCAATAAAAATCATAGAAGTAATTTTCTCTCAGTTTTATTAAACAAATTGTGTTTGTTAATTTGTTTTTCTTCAATTCTTTTAAAAACGAAATAAAACAAAAAACAGTTTAACGGATTCTTAGTTTGAACACAATTCAAAAACTGTTCGAACAAAGGAAGCTAGAAATTAGGTACATGAGTTTCCTTGAATCATTGTAGGTATATCCAATCTATAGTATTCTCATGAAACACGATTTTGTAGGAAGACATTTGGTCGATAGGTTCGCTGTGATCGCCTTACCGAGATCCCTTAACAAAAATTAGTATTACATTTGGACGCATAGATGGCCACGAGCTTTTTTTCTTCATGAGAATACTATAGAATTTATATACAATGCTTGAATCGAACACTGGAAGAAAGAAAAAAGAAATGTTCGAATACTGGACCCAACGTTCTTCGAAGAGTTCTTGACGCAAAACTGTAAACAAAATTTAATTTTCTATATAGGTACCTAGGTAATATTTATTGCCTGAACGAAATAAAACAGTTTTGAAGAAGTTGCCTATATTCGAACACTAGTGTTTGAAAAGGCAACTCTCACAAATTTAGTTGCCTATGTTCGAACAGTCAGTTTACTAATAAAAATACATACATATGTAAGTATACCTACTAAGTTTTAAGTTAAAAATTTAAGTTAGGTAGGTACCTACCTATATAAATTAAATAACTAGGTAGGTACCTACCTACCTATTATGTATCTAGAGAGAAAACGCATTAAAACAGGCATTAAGGACGTTTAATTTTTACACCAAACACCACAGTTTTCTACAGCACTTTCAACAGTTTTTTTGTTTGTACAAAAGCTTGAAATATGTAACTGGATTTCTAAAGTCTCTTTTTTAAGTTCTTTTTTTCAAACTTTAAGATGAAATTTGACTAGTTGATAGGACTTCAAGGTTTAAAGGAATAACACTTGAATTATTCTGCGTTTATACCTAGGTAGAAGTTAAAAATCTGATTAATAACACAGATTATGTAGGTAGGTACCTACCTACCTATAAACATTTTTTCGAAAAGTGTTCGACTACCTAGGTACCTACCTCCTGAGACTGCGAGTGGTCGAAATAAGGCGACTCTACCCTATGTATTTTTTTTATAGGTATTTTAATGTTTTTGAAACGAAAATACAATTCTCTATTGGAAATAAATGTTTCTTCTTTTATTTTACTCGATTTCTTACAATTGTTCAAAGAAAAAAAGTTTGGTTAAGGGTGTTTCATTTTCTCTGTGAGCCACTGTACATATAATATAGGTACCTACTGTGAGCTACTGTACATATAATATACATACATTACATAGGTACATACCTTCCTACCTACCTACTTTCATATTTGACAAAAATCGTCCACTCTAGCTGTAGCTGTAGCACTAGAGACGAGCTTACTTCACTTCACTCAGACCTCACCCATATCCTTTTCCTCTTCGAAAATCGAAATGTCCTGAATTCAACTCTTATTATCCTCGTTTTGGTATTAATTTCCCGTAAAACTAGGTCACACACTCTAAAATCTAATCGATGTGCCTGTCTAATGAAAATCCGAAAAGCCAACAAACACCCTTTTTTGTTTATCATAGGAAGGTTGGTAGGGTAGGTATGGGTAGGTATACCTACCTATATAGACACCATCATCCACCAACCACCATAATATCAAACATTTTTGGAAAACCACGCGTACAGAGGAAGCATCCCAAAACAACGAAAAAAAAAAGATTCTTTCCTCAACAGTCCCCAACCAATTTTCATCATCCCTCTCATATTCCAGCGGCAAGCGCCCCCTGCCCTTAATTTGTAACAGCAGCTACTGGCACTCTAAACAATAAATGAAGGAAATAAAAAAAAAAAATATTCCCCCCCAACAAATCCGACTTCGAAATATTCCCGCCAACAGGCTATACGGTATACCTACCTACAATACTCCACGATTTTTCTTCTTACACACATTCTCCCGCCTAAACCCCCACAAACACCCGCTTGCATTTGCAAACGCATGTAGAGTCGTTTAGACTTTAGAGTTTACTATCAGTGTGGGACCGACGCACAAACCTGCCTACATATTTATATATTCCCATCTCATTCTCATATTTCTTTTTCCTTCTTCCCCTCTACCCACTTCCCAATGAATTTCCATCAACAACAACAACAGAAACAAAAAACAACAAGAGAAAAAATCATTAATAACATAAAATGCCAGCTGCCCGTTTTCCTATCCAAAGCGATTTTCCTCAAAAATGTTACGTCACTGGATGTGGTTTCTCTACCTATTCTACGAAAACGACACCCCTCCCTCCCAATGGATACACAAAAACACGACAGAAAAGTCGTTGACGGCACCACCAGCAGCAGCAGCAACGGCACAACGACGACGATATAAAAGATGCGAATACGAAGAGAAAGAAGAATCAAACAAAAATAAAAACACAAGCAACTAAAGTTAAACCAAAAAAAAAAAAAAACAGTATATAATGCAAGCGGAGTGAGGGCAAATTGTTTGTTGTTCTTTCATCTCTTTCTGGCATTCGGCTAACGGGCCTCAAATTTCATTCAACCTCGGAACAAAGTTGATGAACGCCTTGATGATGCTGGCTTGTCTGGTGTAATAGTAGGGGAAGAGTGGTGTTTTTTTCTTTCTGTTTGTTATTTTTCGAAGGGGATGGGTGAAGAGGAAAGACGGTGACGATAGCAGGTTTGTTTTTCTTTACTTTGTTTTGGTTCGTCTTTGTTGTGCGCATAACCGTCTTTTCGTTCCATATCGTTCCGTTCGTAATTTCTCAAAGTAGAAAGAGAGAGATTACAAAAAGAGAGGATATAATGAAGACCTCTTTTGGATGTTGATGATGAATTTGTGGACTGGAAAGGAGGAGAAATGAATGCATTTTTGTCGTTTTTCGCTCAAATTTACGTTCATTTGGGAATGAACTATGGATTGGAATGGAATGTCGTTTCCATTTCCTCTAGTTTTGTGCTCTATCCCGCGCGCGCAAAAAAAACTAAATTAAAATTGATTTGGAATGGAATTCCACTATTTCTGTTGAACGGATGTAAGTATAATGGGAAAATCAAGAAAAAACAAATTAGAAAGGGATTTTTAAATGGAAGAGGGAGAGAGCGAGAAAGAGGAAAAGTCAATAATACTATCAAATCAAATAAAGTTGGGTTGCGTTGCGTGCGTAGGAAAGGAACGCGTTGTATTATTTTGTTGTTTTTCTTATCGCTCATTCAATGCACTGTAAAAGCAATGGAAATTCCCTGCGTGCGTCGTCGTCGTCATTGTCATCAAAAAGAAAAGGGGAGCAAGCAAAATATCTTCCAAACAACAAGTTTACTCGAAAGAGATAGAGAGAAAGTCAAAGTTTAATTGATATGGGGTAGGTATGCAGATAATCCAGAAAAATTAACGTTGGCGAGTATGGTAGGTGGGTATCCCGATTCTGCTCCTAAAAGTTCCAGAATCTTCTTTAAAGCTTATCAATTGCTTTCATTTACCCTGACCTTCTTGTACTTACAATTGGTAGGTAGGGTAAGTGTACCAGTAACCGGCCACCTAACACATTTTTCTACTTTGAAGCTTCATAACTAATTCAGCTGATTACATACGCTAATGTAATTTGTTTTGAGCAGTTATGGATTATGTTTAGTATTGAATAAAAAATTTTAACTTACAGTTCCTACAATATACCTATTTTTTAATATCGAATTATTCTTCGAAAATGTGAATTTTCACCAGTACCCGGCCACCAAATTTCAGTACCCGGCCACTTTGATCTAATACCCGGCCATGTCCTTTTTACCCTGCGATTAGGTACTAAATATGGCAAGTTTTGCATTCGTAAAAAAATCGAACTCGAGATTTTGATTAAATTTTGTTATTACGATGGTAGGGAAAAATAGAAAAGATGGTCTAATAGTTCCATTTTCACGTTTTTCGATCATTCCACCCACTTTTTTTTTCTTGGAACCAAAAATAACAGTACCTGCTAGCAGTTTGACATGTATTTTTTCTCAAAAACGTCACCACAACTTATTTTGAAAATATCAATAAATTAATCTTAGTAAAGGCTACATTGGAATGGGAAACCATTCTTTTTAAAAATGGTTATTAAGAACCATTTTCTATATCATTGATTTTCTCCAAAAGGGTATAACTGATTTCAATAATTTCTTTATACGATAATAAATATATCTTTATATTATATATATATTTTTTGGGTTCACAAAAAACTACACAAGATTTTTTGAGAATCAATTAGGTACATATTTCGAAAACTAAGTATTTAAGGGTTTTTTTTTAACACTTTAAAGAATATTTAAGGAACGAATTTTACTTTTAAGAAAAAATAACGGTAACTTCGACAAAATTGTCAAAAAACCGTTTAAGAAAATATTTTTTTCTCAAAAAGGGTTCCTACGGTTTTTATAAAACTTTTCGGTTTTTTCTTATTTTGATTTTTCTTACTATCCTGAAATTAATAGATTCAGGTTAATGTTTTTATATACAAATTTCAAATAAGATCTAATAATATTGCATATCAAAATTTTCAAAAAGAAGTTTTTGAAGTTATAATAAAACCTAAAATCCTTTTTTGTTTGAAAATTCAATATCTGAAAAATAGGTTGATAATCTTAAGTGAAATTTAATTTTTATATACACTTACACATAAATTAATACTTATGATTTGCATTCAAATATTTTTCCTAAAAAAGATTTTAAGAATTTGATATATAAAAAATATTTTTTTTTAAAACCCCTTCAACGATTTAAATATTTCTTTTAATTCAATCATTTTTGATCAAGAACTCAGATGGAATTCTCTTTTTCTACCTCAAACTATTAAAGGAGTTGTTTTAGCTAATTTCACCGTCGTATTCATGCTTTTAAAATTTTTTCTTTAATTCTCATGTCATTATCAGAGTTGGGAAATAATGATAAAAAAGTTCAATTAGAATTACTTGTAGGTAATTGAAATCTGAAACACTTTTCAATTAGTTTAAAATGTAATTTTAGAAATTCAATAACTAATTACATGTAATTGAAAACCAAAGTAATCATCAAAAAGCAGTAATGATTAATTTTTGCAGTAATCATTACACAAAAATGTTATTCGTTTGTCAATTACATTTTACGAGATTTTTAATTTATAAAAACATACGTAATGAATCACAATCCAAAAAATCAATTACATTTTATGAGATTTTTAATTTACAAGAACATGTACCTACGTAATGAATCACAATCCAAAAAATCAATCACCTTGATTGCAATTACATAGAACAGTGATATTCTTTCAATTACTTGCAAAAACCCATTACTTTTTTCAATTACAACTAATTTGGAAACTATTTTTTTTTCAATTATTAATTTTTGTTAGTGAATTTATTTAGTTATATTTACAAGAAATGGAAATGTATCATTTTTTTCAATTTCAATTATGTGTAATTGTAATTGAAAAGAAGGTAGAAATAAATTACAAAAAGTAACTACTATCAAATCAACCATTCTTTCCCAGCTCTAGTGTTTATATACAATTTTTTAAACGCTCAGCCTCTTGATTATAATATCAAGTTCGTGCGACCCAGTCGTGCCTTTCATCCTTTAGGAAACCTGAAACCAGTTCGCGAAAGATCTTTTGGTTCTTGTGGAGCAGTTTTTTGACTCATTTTATACCAAAAAGTATGTATTTACATACAATAAGTTATATGGCCGTATACTGGTGCCGTTTGTTCTAGAAACCGGCCATAGTAATCTTTTGAACAAAAACAGTGGCCGGATACTGAAACTTTACATGTAAAATACATTTTAATTGATAGTAGAGGATGTCAGAAGTATTTTGCTTCACTTAGGCGTAAAAGAGATACAAAAGTTGATTTCAAGCAAAAATCTAGTATCCGGCCACCCTGGCCGGTTACTAGAACATCTTATAAAAATAGTGTTCCAGTAACCGGCCACCGTATTTTTACTTATTGAAAACATGAAATTCATATTTTTTTCACATTTTATGATGACTTACTATATTATTGATACAAAAAAACAAAAAGCAAGTTAGTATACTCACGGAGAATCCTGAAACTTGCTTCTTTTTCTTATTGGGTTTCCTAATTCTCGCGAACTGTAAAACGCAATTTCTGCACTTTCCGTGAACTTCGTAGCTTAAACATTTTTTTGACATGGATCTGTCCTTAACAGATCTGTTAAACTTTACCGAAACGTTAAATGTACCTGGAATTTTCGTCACAATATATTTGCCCATGTAAAAAATGTTATCTTTTCTTATTATTAACTATTTAATAGAAAGTGGCCGGATACTAGTGACTGGCCGGGTACTGGTACACTTACCCTACCTAGGTATTGGTCCCTACATGTTCTCATTAGATTTTCAAATAACGTCAGGGTAGGTACCTACACCTACCTAGGTGGCCCTGTGATCAGTGCATATAGGTATGTACCCATTACAATCTACCTTCCTATACCTACCTCCCTCTAGTAAATTGCGTGAAAAATTTGGTACTTTTCTCTCTTGGGTCTTCATTCGGTTTGGGGTGCCTTTTTTCGGTTTTGTTTTCTATCGAAGAAAATAGGTCAGCAAACGGTACAGCAATAGGTAGGTAATTGCACCCAGCAAATTAGAGCCAAAGCCCGAAACAAGCCCAGATCCCATAAATAATGGAAGGTGGCGCGAAGAAGCTTTATTATTTGTTTGTTTGTTTGTTTATTTTTTTTATTCTTCTGCTGTAAAAGTATTGTTTTGGTTTGGTTTTTGCTGCCTTCATTTCTGCTTTGTTTTTGCAGCCTTGTGCCAATTTGTTGGAAATTGGAAGCTAGGTAGTTAGGTAGATAGGTAGGGTAGGGAGGTTGGTTAGTAGACGCTTGCGTTGTTAGGTTTTTTTTTATAGATGATGATTTCGAAATTTCGCGAAATTATAATTTGTTTATTATGTTTTTTTCTCTTTTGCTGTCCTATTTTGGTTGATATTTGAAGTAAACAACCTAGGCAGGTAGGTAGGTATGTAGGTTAGAGAAAATGCAGTGTCAAAACAACCGAAACCGACGTAATCATAACAAAACGGGCTATTGTGATTCATTTTCTTCGTTTAAGAGGTAGTTAATCGTAGATATCGTAGATATACATACCTACCTAGCTACATTACGTTACGTTATTTCCTATATCTATCTGCTTGCATTGATATAAGCATGACGAAGAAAGTTTGTTTACGTTTGCTGTAACTACTAAGTATCTTTGAATGGCGGGCGTTCAATGAGTCAACGTTATTGAACTTAATTGAAAATATCTGTCGATGATGATTCAACTTTTGGCTATGGGAAAATTGAATCAAAAGGGGAAAGGAGAAAAATTACTTACACCTGCAACCGGAACTATAAGGTACTTATGTCTAGGTAAGTACTTGAGTTCGATTAAACACAGTAGGATCATGTCCCCAGTAATCGAACACTTAGTGGTTCATAATAAAGTAATCGTTGACTGTGAGGAAACCATTCAACGTATACCTACCTACCTAAATACTTGATGTAAAATTATTTATTAGCTTAAACTCAAATATTTGTTTTAACTTAAGGTTTTTCTAGTAACTTTAACTCTTTAACTACCTATACCTACTTTTTTTATAAAAAATCAAAAGCTGAAAAAATCCAAACTCCCCAGTTGTCGAACACTAGTTTCCTAAGCCCGCACAGAAAGTTTCCTAATTTCGAACACGTGATTTCGTACATATTTTCAACCAAAAAAAATCATAGAGTTAATTTTCCCTCAGTTTTATTAAACAAATTGTGTTTGTTTATTTGGATTTACTCAATTCTTTTAAAAAAGAAATAAAACAAAAAACATTTTAACGGATTCTTAGTTTGAACACAATTCAAAAACTGTTCGAACAAAGGAAGCTAGCAATTACATGAATTTCCTTGAATCGAACACTGGAAGGTGTTCGAATACTGGACCCAACGTTCCTCTCAGTGTTCTTGACGTAAAACCGTAAAAACAATTTAATTTTCTATCATATTTATTGCCTGAACGAAATAAAACAATTTTGACGAAGTTGCCTATATTTGAACATTAGTGTTCGAACAGGCAACTCTAACAAATTTGGTTTCCTGTGTTCGAAAAGTCAATTTATTAAAAAATGATTAAGCTTTGAGTTAAATATTTAGGTTACATAAATAAAATAACTAGGTATTATCTAATAAGAAAACGCGTTAAAACATCTAGGTATACCTATTAATATACATATATGTACCTATGTAAATCTTTATTCCAAAAATCATAGTTTCCCCAAAACACATCCAATATTTTTTTCTACTAAAACATGAAATAACTGGATTTCCTAAAGCCTCTTTTTTTAACTCCTTTTTTTTCATAACTTAAGGATGAAATTCGACTAGTTTATATTACTTTAAGGTTTAATAAGAAAAACACGTACATTATTCTGCGTTTATAGAAATTGAAAATTTGAGAAATAACAGATTACTCGAACCTATAAGCATTTTTTTCAAAAATTGTTCACTAGGAGTGTTCGAAAATAGACATTTGGGGCTTGATTGCCCATCGCTTAAATAACTAAGGGGGGGCTAGTTATAAGTAACTAGATATCACTAAATATTCTAGTTTTTGTTTTGGAGCCGCTTAGGGCAACTTTGTTCGGAAGTTTTCGAACAACCGTACCTACCTATCTTTTGATATTATCTTTCATTTTATCGCATCATCGTGTTTCTGTAACTTTTACAACCGTTAAGTTTATCGATCGGTACAACCGGAATAAAAATACTGAAAAAATGCGATAAAATGGGTATGTATCTTTTAAAGTCGATAAATTTCTCATTTAATAATAATAATAATTTAATAATTTTAACTATATGCCTGTAAGACCTAAGGTCTTTTAAATGCAACCTGAATTGCACGGCACTAGTTAGAAAGAGTAGGAAGATAGGAAAGATTTGGCACAGTGGATTGAGATCAAGGTGTTTATTATCTCATTAAATCTCACGGGTGGCGTCCAGTTAAGCTGGGAGAATATAGAAAAGAATGCTGCCTCGAATGGGGCTCGAACCCACACCTCTAAGCTAGCAGTCAAGCACTACATCCACTGCACCATTGCCACCCGTCAAATACGTCAATACGTCAAATTTTATCTCTTTCAAAATAGGTGCCGGCAAAATATATAAAATATTTTTTTTACATTCTGATTCCGCAGCAGCAAGTTTTTATATATTTTCTGTGATTTTCTTGCCCAACTTCATACCTTCAAAACATGACGAACAACTGAGGTAGCTGCATTTTTCATTATTTTCAGTAGAGCAAAAATAAGGAACAGATTATTTTTATACACTTGTACGTAGTTTAAAAAAAAATTAAAAACTTGTAGTTTGTAAATAAATGAATATAATTTTAATTTAACCTTTTAAAAAGGAACTATTACGTGCAAAGGTTTTTATTATTGTATATGTATGTCTGTTTGGCCCATAAGCATGCTAAAACCCGAAAAGGCTACTAAATTCACCCATGCGTGAGAGAATGGTCTCACTGGCCACTTTTCAATATTTTTAGTTTAACTCGGAAACTAAGCCGAATTTGAAAATTTTAGGCTTAAAACTTTTTGTTCAATATTAAAGTTCCTATCGAAATAGATAGTTTTAAAAATTTCATAAAAAAAATTAAGCAGGAAAAGTTAACAAGATCACTTGTACAATTTAGCAACGATAATCCGTTTCCTTGCTGAATTTGGTTGAATCACAGTTGCGAATGCTTTTTACATTTAATTGAACAACGTGGTCAAAGCGTGCCCGAATTACAGTTTTCATTGAGTCCCCTTTATTTAAAGAAAATGTTAACAATTATTTAATTAATTTTTGCAGTGAACAAGATTTGTTTTTGTTTTGGTTTTAAAATGTCAATATGACAGTTCAACTTTTCGCCTTCCTATGAAAACTCCAGTCAGAATAGTTTGGAAACAAAACTTATCGCGGTTAGTTACAGAAACGCATTTTTTTCCAGAGGAGATAACTGAGGAATGAGTTTTTTCATTTTTAACGATTCGAAAAATCATCGCCTGAGTTACAGAACATGGGTCCTGGATAGCTCTCTCGCCTCACGTCAAGTTTGTGATTTTTTTTAACGAAAAAGCAAGTGAAAGTGAACGGATTCTGTCATTCGGGCATTCGGGATTTTGTTCGATCCGAATTTTGGCATTTGTGATTTGTGATTTGTTTTTGCCATTTCGGGATTTTAGCATCCGGGATAGCTGGCCTCAGTTGTTATTTCCTTTTATAATCATTCGGTTTTGCGAAAGTGGGCCTTAAGCTACATTAATTAATAAATATTTTGAAGCCAGGAAAGTAAGCAGTATCTCCAGAAAAAAGACATTTTCGAGGAATGAAAAGTAGCATGATAGTTTTTAACAAGGTTTCAGAAAGTTTTACAAAACATTTTTTTTGTCGGAATACCGAAACAAACCTAACCAGTTTTTACTTACAAGAGCCTCGCGAGTAGTTTTCTTCGTCTAAAATTTCTCTACGAAAAATTTTCCAGGTAGAACTTGGTAGAAATCTGCCATTTTTCCAAGCGGGAAAAAATGATTCAGTGGCCTTTTGGATGGAAGGTATACGTTTTTTGTGAAAACCCATAAATGAGGTGCCAAAAACCACTGATTTAATATCAAAAGCTTTGAAAATTAATTAAAAAAATCTACTCTGAACAATTACTGAAACTAGCTGACCTTTTATGAACAATTGGTGACCTCTCATTTGTATAAACCAAAAATTTTTTCAATGACCTTGAATGGCCTCGAAAAAAATTCTTAAAATTCATTAAGACATATACACCACTAACCGATTGCTGAAAGTATATAGTTGACCTCTTATATCGATCTAGTGGCCTTTCTGGTTGCGTAAGAAATTTTGAAAATTAAAATTTCACTTTACAAAATTGGTGATTATAACTTCCGAGAATTCAATCTATTTGCAATATATTTTGTTGGGAAATGTAAATGCAAAATTGTTAAAAATGGGAGTTTTTAATTTTGAGATTGTTGAAAAAATGCGAGGCTTCGATATTTAAGATTTTGGTTTGCGGTGTTTTGTAAGGCTCCTGGCTTTTCAAATGGTACACATAGTTTTAGAATAACTCACAAATTAGGTGCCAAAAATCGTGGGTGACATTGAAAGGCGAATTAATTGTTCGATCGCAATTACCACAGCATTTTGCTTCGATTAGCTTGAGGATTTGATTGCTTGTACACACCCAAACGTACCGCTGTTTTGCTTAGGGGATGTCATTAAAGAAAGTAGTAAGTTACTTAAGTTGCTTCGTGTTACGAGACAAAAGAGAAAAATAGATCTTTTAAGAACTAAGGTTTTAAGGTCAAAAATTAAGTTTCCTTAACTACCTATACCTATTTGACAAAATAAAAATTATTTTTAAGTGATATAAATGAATTTAAAATAACGTGACCCCCCCCCCCCCTCTCCTAGGAAAAAGTCTGGATCCGCCCTTGTGTTAAGGACTAATAAATAGTTTGCTTTTCTATTAGCTATCAGTTATGAAAAAATCAGCCCTTTTATATTTTATTTCACAAAAAAGCCTATCATTCCAGTGAAATCTACCTATGTTTATGTTGGGCATAAACATCCTTTAATCCTAAAGTGCTACTAAATTTACCCTTGCGTTTCTGAGAGAATGGTCACACTGGCCACTTTGAATAAATTCTGTATATTTTAATTTTAAAACAATAACTTTTAAAATAAAAAAAAAAAACACAAAAAAATCATTTTCCACTTTCGCATAAAAACAGTAGTTTTCTTTTAAATTTATCACAAACGCCCTCTAGTTTTTAAAATTAACAGTAAACTCAAAGTAAAGTTTAAGCTTTTTCAAGCCCCTCAAAGCCCAAACTGTAAGTATTTTGTTGCAATTTTCCAGAGAAAATTTTGTTGATTTCTCAATAAAAAAACAATACAAATTCCTCTTAGTCAACGCGAAAATCCTTCGTGATGACAGCTCGAGATTTGTGTTCATTTCGGCAATTTATTATGTAATTTATTTGTGCTGCCATAAAACAAAAAAAAACTGCCACGTATAGACAATAAAAACGCCGAATTGTAAAATAAAAACAAACTGTTTGTGTTGTTTTTCGATTTCATTTTCGAATTATAAATTAAGATTATTCTTCTCGTTGTTTTTTTAAGGCACCTTCAAGCAGGACTCACTAATACTTATAGTAATTGTTCAGAAAAAGCTTGCATACATCGATATAAAGTGTCCTTGCGAACGTGAACCAACCGGTGTTTTTCTTTCAAATTGTTTTTTCTGTGTTCGTGTATATGTGTGTTTGCCATTTTGTGTTCTATAGCAGAGTTCATAATAAAATGTTCATATAGAAGAAAATAAAAGCTCAAATTGTGTTCATATTAGTGTTCATTATTTTATCCTTTTTTTCTGTGTATGGTTCATTAGTGTGCAAAATGAAAGCTAAAAGATATGCTAATTTCGCTTCGTAAAAAAAGGTTTTAAAAACATTAACAATTTATTTGTTGGTTCTTAATTCCTTTAAAATTGATCATAAACAAATTAAAAATAACTAGGTACCATCAAGGTGAGTCTTCTTAATTTTATTTTCCATTATTCCTTTAAGGCATCTTCTATTTTCATGGTTAATTATTCACTGCTCCCTCTAGGACAAGTAGGTATCAAAACTTTTAATACCTAGGTACATTTGTTTTTAAAAACAAAAAAAATTTATTTTTATTTTCCTTGAAAATGTATTGTTATTTAGATATTTTTTGATGTAAAAAAATATATCGAACAACTTGAAAAGATGTTATAAAGTGAATCCTTAAAGGTGTGTTGAACGAGGTCAAGGATTGTTTTGCAAATTACTTTGCATCGCAGACGTAGTTTATATGTGTTGGTTATAAACTCATATGCTAGTTTACAAGTTGGTGTTTACTGTATAGTATGCCTACCTATACTTATCAACACAAAAATCATTGTGAAGGATTGTGAATGTGAGTTGTGATAAAATGATGTCAAAGTCTTAAAAGCTCTTTGTGTTTTGATGTTAAATGGTTTTCTTGTTGTTGTTTATTATGTGTTTGTAAATCGTAAAATGTTTTTATAAGAAGAAATTAATTTACATATAAGATCATCGATTAATTTAGTTGAAGTCGCAAGTATTTAAAATGAAATATTATGGTCTTTATCTACTGCGCTGGCTCCTAGGGGCTTGGGAAGATTTTCCAGGACGGAAATCTTCTTTGTCATCGTTATCTCCTCCTACAATATTAATGCATTAGACGACGAAAATTCACCCCAATATTTTCCCTATCAAAACAACCTAAAGGGTTCTCATCTACTTTTGACAAAATCTTTGCCTGTGCAAAATAACCAGCGGGACTAAGATGATAAGTGTCTTATAAAAGGACACTTTTGTGTTCGAAAAGAGGTTAATCCTAAGCTACTCAATTGTTTTCTTAGCCTACAGAAGGAGCGAATATTGTTATAGAAATTCTTCATGTGATTGTATACATAGCTGTGATATATGTATCGTTGTAAAAAATGAGTTATCACAATTAGAGCCGAATTAGAGAAAGTTCCTGGTAGATAATATGGATACTTTAACTGCCTAGAAATGAACAAAACTTGATCGTCTAAAATTGTTTGTCACAGGTGAATTTCATCATAAGTCGTGGTAGAAGCTTTGTCTGGTAGGTACCTGCTCTCTTGATTTACTTTATCGCCGCCCATAGTCGGAAAACCAAGTGACCACTTATGGTTTCAGGTACCTATTAGTGGTAGTAGATACCTACTTGTATAATGTCAGATTTTTCAGTTCAAAATCGTTATGAACTTAATAGCCCAAAAACTGGGGTACGGAAATGCTTACTCAGGAGTACCTATACTCATTTTTTGCTATCGGCTCATGTTTTGCTCATGAGCATGAGCAGTTTCCAAATACTCAAGAGCATGCGTATGAGAAAATTATAAAATGGAAATGCTCTTTCATAGAGTCAGCCAACGTACATAGAACTGTTAAATGCTCACTTCACGATTATGAGCAGCTCCGAGCCGCTCATGAATAATAGTGAGCATAAAGTTGTTTTTTATTTGTATTTATGAGGAATCCGCCAGATCTTCGAAAAGCAAAGTTTCGAATGCTAAAAAGTTTCGAAAAACGAAGTTCCGAACGGAGAATGTTTCGAAAAGTCAAAGTTACGCAAATTAAGGAAAGTATTGAATAGTCAAATTTATGCAAGGTAAAGTGAGAGCTTTGTTTTCTTTTATTCTTGAGGGGTAAGGGTTTTTACTTATTTCTCGAAAACTATAATTTAAATTAAAAAAATGTGAAGCTTTTGTGGTGTTCGAGGTAAAGGGATGGTCACTATATTGGAAAAGAGGGTATTTTTGTTTTTGTTTGAAAACTCGATTGAATCCATTTTAAAACAAAATGACAAAGGAGAATCTTAAGGCAATAAAATTATTTTAAAAACGAATTCTGTTAGTTTATTAATCTTTAAGAAACGATGGGTCAAATTTGGCGTTTTTGATTTTATATTGTTAAACAGACGAAGTTCAGTTTTTGTTAAATCTTATAAAATTCTACAAAAAAAAAAAATATATATATGAATTTTTGTAAATGGCATTAGAGAAAGCATCCAATTTAAAGCGAATAAGTAAACACAAAATCTTAAAATTACCGTCATTACACGTTTTATTATCATTTCTTTAAATTCATGTACAAATCGTAGCCCTTTTTTTGGTTCATTTGAATAGGTACACCGCCTTTATATTATAGTTTTCATGATCAAGGACAAACGGCACATCAAATTTCGGAAAAAGTTAACAGAATCTCTTCTTTGACCTTTAATTATCAGAAAAATAAACAAAAAGATGGTATCGATATGAAAGGATGCACAAAACCTGCCACCTCCGCAAGTAATAATAAATTTTTAGGGTTGCGTCTATAATTCGTCGATTTAAATGGCTAAAACAAAAACTATCTAAACAGCAAGATGAATTTTCTGTAAACTTTTTTTTTAATTCTTCAAATAAGTTTCAAATTTTTCGGAACAAAAGTAACGATGAGCCAATTGTACTGAAAATGTTTTTCTTCTGCTGAAGAAGAGAAAAACTTGCATCGTTTTTACTAGAAAAACACTCCTTTTATTATCATATATTGGACAATTCTTGATTATCATTTGCCATAAAGAAAAATTTGAAATATCATAAAGATTAAAATTAAGTAATTTTATGAGGTAGGTATATAGTAGTTCCTCGTGGCATAATGGTTAGCACGTTTGACTGTCATGCCGAAGGTGTGGGTTCGATTCCCCGCCGCGCCACCTAAAAACAGAAATGTTTTTATCCGAGGTACTGCCTTTTGCGAGGCACTGACAAATCCTCCAAGAGTATACTTGTCATGAAAAAGCGCTTCTCACTTAGCCGTTCGGACTCGGCCAAAAACTGTAGGTCCCCTCCATTCCTGCCAACAACACGCACACAGGAATGGTTGAGAGTTGTAAGTCACTAGGCCCTGGTTCTCCACGAGCTGTTGCGCCTCCCAATTTATTTTTTTTTTTATTTATTTAGGTATATAGTAATTTGTAAGTGCCTGGCTGACAATAGGATTTTACTTATGTGTCTTTTTAAATATGTCCCCTGTCAATAAGAACTAACTCCTAACATTTCTTCCAAATCGCTTACAAGCCGTTTACGAAAATGGTGAAAATTTCATCGCAATCCCAAAATAAGCTCTTCCCAAGAATCCAAGATATAATTAGAAATAGGCGTGGCAGTGGGTGCATTTTACTAAAATTGCTTCCTTAGCCTTCCTCTATTTAAAAATAAGAAACCAAACGAGAAACCAAGAACAAAAATTACTATTTAATAATAGTAATCAAAAATCCATTTTTTCTGTCGATACCAAACGATACCACCGAGAGTCTTGGTAAATTTCGGTACTTAAGGTTCGGTATGGTCTCGGTTTGGTCTCGGTATCGTATTCGGTGTTTTAAAGATGGTTTGGTCTCGGTAACGTTTCGGTTTCCGATACCGATACCAAACGATACCGAGACTTTTCTGGTATTGTGGCCAGCCCTAGCTGTCCACGAAAAATGTGATCACTGGTTACTGAGTTGAGTTCCTATCCATGCCTTTCGGGTATTAAAACAGGAATGTAGTCAGTCGTCACATCAAGTACTGCCACTGTGTCATACTTTTGCTGGATAAACCCATGACCATAGGTACTGTGCTTCAAGGAGCCCAGTTCTTTGAGTCGAAGTGCGCTTTTGGCATCTTATATGTGGCGTAGATCTCTGTGCCCCTAGTCTCTGTACCTTGTTCAGGTTTTTGAGATAGCTAACTTTTTCAACAGTCTTCCACCATACGATAGAACCATTGGGAAGTACGGGACGAACAATCGCCGTACATCCACTGGATGACATGCAGTCGCATGCACCGTGCAACGAAGGTTTTTTTTGCATATGTAGAAAGCACAAAGTGATCTTTTCATTCTTTCCTCTGTGTCCCGTTTCCATGTTAGCTTGGAATCTAGAATGTACTATGTATATGTCCCAAATAAAAATATAACACTTTTTGCCGTCAGGGCAACAGATTTTGAGAAATATCTTACGTCTGTATAGAAAAAAATTCTAATAACAATTAATTTTTTGAATAAATTTGCTACACCATGAAGTTCTGGCACGTCTTTCTCTAAATCTATTGACTGTCTGAAAAATGCAGTTTAATATTTTTTGAGTAATATTACATAAGCTAAAATTTTTCTCTTCGCATTTTGTTCAAGAAATTGATAGCTTCAGAGAAAAAAAAGATTCTTACGCCCTTTCACCTCACTCCCTCTAAAAATGTTTGCCTCGGCCAAACTGAAGGTACATTTTAGAAAATTCCTAAGACGTCAAATCACAAGTCTCCACCAAGATTCAGCCTACGGATTTTTTTTCGAATTGAAAGTCTAATTTTCCTGGGCTAAGATGGGAAACGCGTTTGCTGACAAATGATCAAAAACTGTATCGGGTCAAAAATCGGTGGCAGTTGCGCTGTGAACTGCTTCCCATCGACCTTTTATGAAACACCATTTAAGTCATTTTAAGTTCAAATTTGTAAGATTCACACCAGATTGTCTTTAAAAAAGAAAACAAATTTTGAAGGTGAGGATTATCTGAAATTTTCAAATTTTGTAGACTATTGACCAAAAATTCCTCCTTCACCCGCACTACACACGAATGTTGCTTTATCAACATTTATTTTTGCTATGGCGATGGCGTGTCCTTCAAACCAAGTTTATTTTTAAAAAATTATAAAAATAGATTAATATTTTTAGTCGCATTTTATTGTTATTATATCTGGTTTCAATCAATTAAAAAAACACACGCTCAGGCTTGAATCACATTTCTGTTTGGGGTATTTATTTTTTATTTTCCAATTATAAAATTCTTATTCATTTAGCAAATAATTAAATTTTTGTTAAGATTTTTGTGAACAACAAATCAGGAATTTAAAAAAAATAAAAAATATAAGACTCTTACTTATTTAACAAAACGAACATCACAATAAACCTTGTCCTCTTAAACATAAAAATTAAAAACAAATGAATCATCGCCACCAGCAGCAGCAGCAACAGTAGCAATTTGACAGCGGAAAATTGTGTGTGTTCGCACATTGCATATTTATTTATTTATTATTTCGCGTACAGAGATGATGATTTCTCTTCTTCGCTTCGGGCCGATTTCAATTCACTAAAAAATCCAAAACGCTTGGTCAAAGTCCAATACTTTCAGCCATGTGACACATGTCGTAAAATTGAAATTGAAAACAACAAAAAAACAAAACATAAAAGTAATCATCTTCCATTTACTCGTACCCGAAGTCATGATGTGTGTTGTGTGTACATAAGTAACATGTTATACGTGTGATATGTGTGAACAAGCTTCACACTTTGATCATCTTCATCACTTTCTGATGTCTGAAGTGAACTACATTTGCAATTAACCAGAACAAACAAAACAAAAACAAAAACACAACCTACACTCACTTCTCGGATCATCTTCCGTGGACGTGGACTCATTGTCGGAGTCGCTACACAGTGTGTTGTCCATTCGTCTGACAATCTTTTGTACAATAAAGTTTAACATTCTGACACGCAACAGACATGCAATGTATGATGTTCCTGTCTGCCTGAATTAAAAGTGAAAATTATGTCGGGAGATTTTCTTTGAAGGACGAGACTTTGCCGCCGCTGCCTCGAAGGCTATGGCTATGGCGACGCACGTTCACACTATATGCCTCCGGCTGACGAAAGCAATTTGGCATTTCAGATCCCGCGTTTTGTGTGTAAGCAATCTGTTAATGCATTTCCAAGGGGTGGGAGAGGAAATACGCCTACAAAGTACTACCTATCACCTAACATGCTGCCGTGATTAGGTGCCAAAAGAAGTACAAATTTCATGGAAAGCAGCATAATGTGATATCTCTGTATGGGAGTGTGGCATCTGTGAGTGCGAAGCGATGACAGTTTCCGCTTTTGTCGCAGTCGCTTGTAATTTTCAATCAAACGGGAAAAACCCCTAAATAATTGTAGTGTAAATGGTATCAATTTCATAGGCACAAAACTTACTGCGCATTTTACACGCAAAAAACTGATAACACTTGAAAAAAAAAAATATAAAAAATACTACGCCCGAGGGCTGAAGAGGCGGAATAACTAACATATCCACCATGACAATCGCTGTTTTGTCGCTGCTTATCAATGGAAGTCATATGGATGTTCCGTGCGCTCGCTGGCTGTTGTCTGTTTATGAATGAAAATTTGAATTTCTATGGGTTTTACACTTGTGGCAGTTTAGTTCAGTTCGGTTCGGCTTGGTTTCGGTTGAGGCCTAAAGGTTATTATGTTCAACATCCGTCGTGTATTGTAGATAGGATGAGAAATATTTAGAATTTCAAAGATGAATGGAAGATGAATGTGGCAGATAAGTGGCAAGCACTTTTTTTATTTCTTTGCTAATTCAGTGACTAAAGCTAAAGAGGATAAATATGGGAAGAGAGAGAAAGAGATCTTTAAAGAACCATAAAACTATACACTTCCGGTTTAGAGGGGTTTATGAACTCTCGACACGGGTGGCATGTTTTAGCCTTGAGATAATTTTTGAGTGTATATGTTTGAGTCTAGCTTTGGAATATTGATTCTTATAATCATCATCGATCGGATGTTTTGATTCGGATTTGTTATAGCTTCGATATATTTTATTAGTTTTTAATGATGAAGAATTTTGTTAGCAACTTAATAATAAAATTCTGCATGAATAATGTATGAAGTTAGGTATATGACATATTGTTAATAAATTTGAATTATGAAAACAACTCAATCGAAAACTAAATTTCCTGCGAACTAATTTGTAGGCTTTTGAATTTACATAGGACCTATTTGGTAAGGGCTTATCCACTGGGAAGAACTAGCATTATTGGAAATAGAAAATGTCACAAGTTCGTGGATTTTCTAATCCATTTTCAATTCAAAGTCGAACAATATAATACGAAAGCATCACACACAAAGTCAAGCCATTTTCAACTTGAAAGGGCTAAAACAATGCACTGATTAGGTGATCTTCTAAAAATACGTTCATAAGTCACAAAATTCTAGTACAGAGCGATTGATTCTTTGTTTGTCTAAGTTTGCGTGACTTTGGGAGTTTTAAGTGCCTGCCGCATGTTGGCAGGCCATCTTAAGGTTTCTTTTTGAATCATATGATACCTTAATACTGACAGCTTTTGCGCCCCCAAAAAAATGCTGACAACTTACATCCGATTTCTTCACAGAGTACTAACGTTAGTACCGGTCTTAGTCCTAATGTTGATACTCAAATCAATATCTCTCATTTATTCATACTTGTGTGTATGAAAAAAAAAAATACTGATTTGAGTACCTTAGGACGAATACCGGTACTAACGCTAGGACTCTGTGAAGAAATTGGTGGCCGTTAGTGCGAAATAGAACCGCTTGAACCGCTCAAGAAAGATTGTCGTAAATGTTTCCATCGAGCTAAAAGCACTCGAGGAGTGTCGGATTGCGAGATTCCTATAAGGAAATCCTACAACTATATAAGAAAGCTTTGAGGAAGTCTAAGAGATCCTCCTAGAGAATTTTCTGTGGAAAAACAGAAGATACTTCAGAGGCATCTAGGCTTAAAAAAATCCTCTCTTTAAATTCAGTAACGCCTAGCTGATGCTGATGCCTCAGGGACCAACTTTTGCGAAGAATTGCTCAACCTCATACTAGATACTAATTTCCCTGGAAGCTCCAAATATTTAAAGCTTCGACCATAATAAGTCAGACAATGAGCCAAAAGATATCCAAAAGGTCTGATTACTAGGGACAAGTCGCAAAAGGTGCTCAAAAGCTTCAAACAATACAAATCTGCAGGTACCGATGGCATAGTATCAGTCGAGCTCAAAATGAATATTCTGATTAAATTCTGCCTATTCTGGGGACTGTTATTAATAGTTGCTTAAACCTGGTCAACATTCCCCTGTTATGGAGAGAAGTCAAGGTTGTGTTTATATCAAAAGATGGCTAATGCTCCCAAGTGATCTCGAAAGATCTCAGACATACGAGTATTAGTCAAAAATCAATCATCATTCCTTCTTAAATAATAAAATAAATTGGGTGGCGCAACAGCTCGTGGAGAACCAGGGCCTCTGACTTACAACTCTCAACCATTCCTGTGTGTGTGTTGTTGGCAGGAATGGAGGGGACCTACAGTTTGTTGCCCATTCCGAACGGCTAGATGAGAAGCATTTAATCATGAGGAGGACTTGTCAGTTTCTCGCAAGAATTAGTACCTCGGATAAAACATTTCGGTTTTTAGGTGGCAACGGCTGGAAATCGAACCCAGACTTTCAGAATAACAGTCCAACGCACTAACCATTATGCCACGAGGTACTACAAAGCATCCTACTACCTTGAAAGAACTCTTACAAAATGCTTTAAATATAGGCTAACCAATTGGGCAGACCGGTGTCGATGTAGTCTGGGTGTCAACCTTCATTAAACAGGGGCCAAATTACCGTATCAGTTATCGGATAATACATGACCGATTATTTGTACTCAAATTACGTACTCTTTGTACTCTTTACGTCTCAGCTTCCGTCTTCCTAATCATTGTAGCGTGTTTCAGGTGGAACTTATGGCGATCCAAGAAGACTTGTCCTGGATAAAAGAAAACGTGATGTCAACCACAGATATCCGCATAATCTTAGAGAGTCAAGCAGCTATCAAAGCTCTGAAATCGGTCTCTTCTAACTCTATTACAGCCCTTAATTGCCTGTCGTATCTTCTGCAGATGACGCAGCAGTTTAATATTCACCTGTATTGGATTTTGGGGCATATGGACATTTCAGGCAATTGATTTTTTTTTTCAGGACTTATGTTCCACTTTACTGGTTCATAAGCCCCGAATCGATTTGGGGAATTACATATGTCTCAGTAGGTTGGGACATAAGTCCTGAATCGAATTTGAATCGAATCCGGGACGTATGTCCCAGTAAAGTGGGAAATAAATCCCGAAAAAGAAATTCGGGACTTATGTCCCTGCGCCGAAGACTTCACGGTTGTGATTTTTACTGCAATGATCCTAGTAATCTAATAAACTTAGACAAAGGCAGTTTATTACGCTTCATAAGAAGCTGCAAATGGTTCACCGAGTAAGGAAAAGGGTTTCCTAGATTCATGTGGTATCACAATAGACCAACTCATAGTCTAAGTGTGTCAGTCTTCACGATTGGCAGTCGCTTCAACTTAACCCAACCTGCATATATGGTTCGAATAATCATTGAAAATGTGTATCGCTATTTCAAAAATAAAAAAAATTCTTCATGATAGGTTATCACTCTTTTTCACACCAGCACATCTGGCATAAATTTCTTGTGATACATGGTTTCCCTTTTAAGTTGTGAGCAGAAAACCCCAGCCCAAGCTAATCTTCATAATCGATTCCAACATTCAGATATTTTTCTTCGTCTTCTTATTATCTCTAACTTTCATTTTTCTCTAAAGACTATTCTAAGGGAATAGAGGTATCACATAGTTCCTACATAGCTTTTTCATTGATGTTAAAAGTATCATCTGTTGTTTCTAGATTGTAACAAGACCGCATTTGAATCAACTGCTGCATATCGGCGAACAGATCAAACTCAGTCTACTTCTTCCCAAAATGTTAACTTTAACCTTCCGTTAAAAGCTTTGGTACCTACCCTTATTTTGTGATACATATATAATTTGTTTGTCCAACCTCTAAATTTAGCGAATAACACAAATTTGTGTAAATCATCATGATGCAAGCAAACAAAAGTCACCTAGACTAAATTTCATAACAAACAAATTTGTATTTGAAATTAATTCTTCAATTTCATCATCTCAAGCAATTCAATATGAATCTGCGAGTAACTTCATATTGTATGAATAAATTTGTCTCTTTTCAACTTTTATTTTTCCTTGTGATAAAATAAGAGACTCTTCTTTTTTTTGTTGTGTGTTCAGATTTAGTTTCTTCGTTTATTTAACCTGTTTTCCTCTGTCACAATCTCAATCTATAGAATCAGCAGAGAGAACAAATAATAATAATAATACAAAAAAAAGAACACAAAAAAAAAAGATCACAACAAACACAACATTCGCATTAAAATCAGTTCACGTGAAGACAACAAATAAAATTTATATTATTTTTATATTGAAACGCAAAACTATGCCCTAGAAAGTATAATAGCAGTTAATTAAAGGCGCAGAAAGATTTGTTAGCTTTCTTATACTTGAAGTGGAAGTGATCACAATGCTTTATATATTGCGAAGCGGTATCTCTTTTGTATAATATCATCAATAGAACAAGTATCTACAATAGTCTTCTTTTTTTATGATGATTTCCCCGTTTTTTCTTGTCTGTATTTATTCGACTGATAGTGTGTAAGGCTTTATTTTTTTTTTTCAATTCTAATACCTAAATTATTATTGTATGTAACTTTCAACCCTCTGCCTTTCGCGCCCTTAATTTTATAACAAGTTACATTCAGCTTTGCTTTTGATGGTATCGAGACATGTTCGTGTCTGTAAGTACACATTTTCATATAGCGAAACAGATACGTTAGCCTACGTTTTAGTTTATTTTTGTTTCATTTACTATTTGTTATTAGATTAAGTTAATAATTATAACTTGCAATTTATTATATAGTTAAATAAATATAGTCGCGTTGTGTCGACTTAATCTCATTTAGAACCCTCATAACCACTAGACAAAATACTACGTCAAACAAAAACACATTAAATATACATAGTTGGCATGCTCGGGTTAATAGACGATTTCAAGGCCATGCCACTCATAAAAAAAAGAATATAAACAAACTAGAAAGCCTACTTAAAACCCCATAAGAGCGAAAAGGCGCGCAAATATTCACGCAATACTTTCGTATACCTATACCTATAGATATGTTATGTATATTCTTATAGAACAAGAAAATTGTAAAAGCTAAAGACACAGTGTGACCAAGGGCTATGTAAAGATTTATAAGAAGAAGCTCATATATAATTATTTTTGGTGAATTCTCAAAGTAAAACAAAAAGTTTAAAATAATCAGATACTATGGTCAAATATAACACAAAATGGGGGTTCGATCACAAACATTTTGTAACAGACCTGACATTTTATTGTTCCTCAAAATCTTAGGCAAACAAAAGAATTTTCTAGTTTCCCGTTTCCCCTAACGCTTTGCTCTCATTTTGAAAATGTTTTTCTCTTAATTTGACTTATGTTAATTATTTATTATTATGAAGAGAAAGAGAGTTGAAGGCTTGAAATTTTAAACATTTCTTAGGACCATCTCTCTGTAACTTCCCACCTCCCCTAGCGCTTCGCTCCATTTTGAAAATGTATTTCTCTTAAATCTTGTTATGTCAATTCCTTTTTGTTGTGAAGAGAAAGAGAGTTGAGGGCTTAAAATTTTAAACATTTCTTAGGACCATCTCTCTGTAACTTCCCACCTTACCTAGCGCTTCGCTCTCATCTTAAAAATTTATTTCTCTTAAATCGACTTATGTTTATTCCTTATTGTTATGAAGAGAAAGGGAGTTGAGGGCTTGAAATTTAAAAAAATTTTAAGGACCACCTTTCTGTTACTTCCCACCTCCCCTTGTGCTTCGCTCTCATTTTGAAAATGTATTTCTCTTAAATCGACTTATGTAAATTCTTTATTGTAAGAAGAGAAAGAGAGTTGAGGGCTTGAAATTTTAAACATTTCTTAGGACCAAGTCTCTGTAACTTCCCACTTCCCCTAGAGCTTCGCTACCATTTTGAAAATGTGTTTCTCTAAAATCAACTTATGTTAATTCCTTATTGTTATGAAAAGATAGAGAGCTGAGGGCTTGAAATTTTAAACATTTCTTACCAAATAGCCAAAGGATGGCAAATATACTTAATACCGGGAGAGTTTTTGAAGCTTGGACAAAAATAATAAGGCTTTTTACCAATTGTTGCCAATCCGTTTGTTGGTTTGACTCAACCTACAATAAGGCCATATAATTTTTAAGTTTTTGTCTTGCACTGAAAATAAAAAAATATATTTTCTATTATTATTTTTTTAAGAGAAACCTTAAATAAGCTTTAAAATTACTATAGTTACCACTCTGTTTTATTTTACAAAATGTTGATGATATTATTTTAGTATAAATGTATATCCCACTCCACTCCACTATAATACCGCACGTCTGAACTTTAATGCTTGATAAGGTGTCTCTGTCTGTGTGTGTGTGATGGTACTTTGTCTAAGCTCCAATCGGTATTGTTATTGCGTATTATACTTTCGATTTATACCATTTCTCTTAAGTTGATTTTTTTTATTATTTATTTATTTTTTATATGACAAAGTTTTTATTATAAGCTTATATTTAAGTTAGTTAACCCATTTTTGAAAGTTTGAGTAAGGAAGTTAATAAAACAACTAATTAAAACCGCGTCGCTAGTTATTAAAATTATATATTTTTACTAAAGTTGAGATAGTAATTTGGAAATAAAAAAAAAAACTAAATTAAAAACTAAAAATTCATAGAAACCATTTGCGTTTTGTTTTCATTTATTTGTTTAAATTTTTGTATATCAAAATGAGAAATGCATAATTTTTAAGAACACCTAGTTTTAAATTTTATTTTTTTTTTTACTTATGAATCAAATTTTGAACTGGCAGTGTATGAATTAAATTTGTTATTAATTTCCATCAATAAAAACCAGAAAGCCTTTCAACTTTAACCGTTAAAACAAACCTGGCTTGGCCAAGGGAGAACTGTATCCGTCGCGTAGCCGAAAAATTTGTTATGTGAGGCTATCGACGGGACCTTCTATTGACGCAGGGAAACTTTTCACCTAGGCAAATAGGACCTTAGCATGTCACATCGTGTATCTCAGGAACCCAATTTACAGATTTTTTGCATTTCAAAATTGGGCTAGGTCCAAATTTTGAAGTCTTTAATTTGAAAAAAAAAAAGAAAAAAATTCATACTGACCTGCAAACTTCACAGTGAAGTGAAATAACCTGCTAACTTCACTACCGAGTTGGCAGTCACTCGATTGCACCCTTATTTGGTGAACTAGAAAATTAGGAATAGAAGTGCAAACGAAAAAATGCAAAAAATCTGCAAATTCCTGTCAAAGTCGCATTTTCCTGAATGAAAGTTGCCATGCTAACTTGACAGTCGTGTTATTCGTAGACCTTATATGCATTTTGTTGGCAAATATAGTCTTGTCGAAAAGTTTCATTGGTTAATGTTTCCCACTTTCGAAGATTGAGTGTTTCAAATGTGTTTAAATGTTTGGAGGAACAATTTGCTAAGAAGGGCTTTCAAAAGTTTTAAAATCTAAACAAAAAATATTTTAAATTGAAAGCAAGACTTTTTTGAAAGTTTCAGTCAAAATTGTTTCGTTCGCCAACGAACCACAAAACTTGTATTAAAATCGATTAACACAATCTCACAAAAAGTTTTTGAAAATTGTAGCTGCAGACATAGAAAGAGAATGCCCAAAAATATATGGATGAAAAACCCAGAGTCGATTAAAATGATACATATGTAGATTGAAAGTGCAAAATAAATACAAACTTACTTTATCCCCGAAACTAGCTATGACAAATATTGCATTTTTAATAACAAAGTGATTTTTATGAGAGCAACTTTGGTTAGAGCGATGTAGAAAAGGACAAATGTGGACAGTTATGGATGAGTGTCGGTATTTATTCCAAAATATACAATAGCTGTTAATAATGACTATTATTAGCACTATCAGTGCTTAACTCACAACCCAAAATGTTAAAAATTCAAATCGGTGTCCGTTATAAAAAGTAAGTATACGCCACAGTACGCACACATCTAAAGTTATAACTGCGCAGGTTATCAAAATTAAAAAGGTCAGTTATTTAAAATGACTATAATTTGAAAACACATGAGCACATGAGTTACTACGAAAACACAAAACAAATATTGGCATTTGACAAGTTATAACGAAACTCTGGATCCGCCATTTTCTCCAACTTTAATAGATGCCCAAAATTGAATAATATTAAACTTTATTGATATATCACCTTATTATTATGATTATTGTGAGTATTTGCTTCATGACGAATTCACCGTTATAATTAGGTCGGTCTCTCTCTATTCTGCAATGCCTATTACTTTTTATTTTCAAAAAATTCTTTATAACTACGAAAATTTATTCGCTGCTTTGTGCCATCGGTGACAGTTAATTCGTGCGAAACTAATTTCATATTTGATTCCTTCTTTGTATTGGAAACTGTCAAGTATTTATGTTTTAAAACGGATTACTTTCGAAGAAACTAATTTCATATTTCTGTACCTTGGTTCTAAAAGGGCCCAATGTCCAGTTTGTTAATTTCTGGAAAGTAGAAAATTTAGCTTTTTAATTTCTTAAAATGCTCATTACTCATTGAAAATTAAACTTTCTATAACCATCGGTATTTTGTTAAGAAACAATTGGTGCCCATTGGCTCTTATTCATCACCATCGTGTCCTGTAACCCCGGTTGAAGCATAGGGCGGCATTACAGTCGTAGAACATCTTCCGCTGAGTCAAATAGTGTTCTTAAGTCAATTTTGTAAAAAATGAACATTGGCCCTTTTAGAAACAAGGTGTAGATTTGCTTTCGGCCTTTTCGATCCATGTTTAATCTTAATCGACGTTTGTTTTTGCATTCTGCTTAGTACGTACAAATATTTTTATTTCGTTCGCCAAGATTAAGTTTTGTTTGTAGCACATTTGTAAAAATACAGATTTTTTCTCGGTTTCTATTTTACCAAATAAAAGAACTTTACAAATTTGTTCAATTCTAGAACAAACATTTAAATAAGGAAACGGTACGAAATCTCGAAAATCCAAATCTCGAATTACGAAATTTCGCAAATTAATAGTCCTGTTCTTCGTAATTTCACAAAATTGAAAATCTCGCTTTAAACAATCTCGCAAATATCCATTTTGAAATCTTGTATATCAAAATATCGCAAATCAAAATTTCGAAAATAAAAATTTAACAGTAACATATCGCCCTTAGTTTCTTACTGAAAAATACAAATATGCAAACTAAAAAAAAGCTCAAGAAAGAATTTTTTTTTTTTATTTAATTTTTTTTTTATTTAATTTTTTTTTTCAAAAACGTGGTTTTAACGATTAAACAAATTTACCCGTCATTACAGCTGTATTTAAAATTTCAGTTATTATAAATTGCAATTTTTGATTTGCGAAATTTCATAACCAACTCTTAAAATTTAATTTTTTTTAATAAGAAGTGCCTTTTAAATGTCCAAATGAACAAGTTTTTAAAGAAACTTCAAATTAATCCACCCTCAATGAAACTACATAACTCGTACATGTCAACTCTATACAACAAGACCAAAAGTGATTCTTAAGTGTTAGCTTTCACTTCGAATTAACTTAATGTTTCAATCACATATCAAAATGTCCGATATAAACAAAAATGGTACTTCTACACGTGCTCAGAAGTGGGAATATATCGTTGTTTTTCTATTTTTCATTCGAAAGTCTTTGTAAGTGTGCTCCGCACGTCACGGGCTCTAGTTCTCCCTTTAAGCGACATTCCTTTAACGATGTTATTTACTTTAGCTATGATTAGACGGTCAACGCAAATGGTTAACGCGTTGAATCTCTGACGTCAAAATGACGTAAAATTCTGTCCCCAAGTTGTCTTGTCGTGTGATCGTCAACGCAGAATACTATCCATGCGTCGACGGCTGCGTTGACACTCTCGTTGACATGAATTTAAGGGTCAATGCGTTGACTATTTTCGTCGGCCGTGTAATCACCCTGTCAACGCAGTTAGGACTCTATGACAGACTACTCAACAACGCGTTGACTGTATCCTTACGTTGACACAGCGGCTTTTTCTGCCATGTCAACGTACTCTGCGTTGATCTTCATCTCAATCTCAAAATTTTTGCATTTTTTGAGTATTGAATTACCCTAAAATCAATTTTTTCCTCAGCAGTACAAATATTTCTAAAATTTCTGATTTTTAAGATGTTTTTTTAATCCATTGGCATCGTAGCCATCCTTCAATGGAACTTGACACTTGATGGCTTGACAGATAAAAGACAAACTTTATTTTGCCAGCAAAAGTATAATTCGATGCAAGTGTAACCCAATTGCCCTTAAATCACTTTTTTCGGAGCAGTAAATAAACTCCAAAAATTTCGGATTTTTAGAGGTCTTTTAGTCCATCAACATCGTAGCCATCCTTCAAAGGAATTTGACAGTTGATGGCTTTACAGATAGAAGACGAGCTATATTTCGACAGCAAACATATTTTTTGATCCAAATGTCACCCAATTGACAAAAAATCATTTTTTTCCGGAGCAGTAAGAAAACTTCAAAAATTTCTGATTTTTTAGCTGTTTTTTAATCCATCGACATCGTAGTCATCCTTCAATGGAGCTTGACAGTTGATGGCTTGACAGATGGGGGAAGAACTATATTTTGGAGACAAAAGTGTTTTTCGATTTAAATATCACCCAACTGCCCTAAAATCACCTTTTTCCTGAGCAGTAACAAAACTTCAAAGATTTTTGATTTTTAAGAAATTTTATAATTCATCCACATTGTATTGTTCGATAACACCGCAGTCAATTTCGTGTGATCGTCAACGTACAAAATGATTCAATTTGGCTCTTGTCAACTCCACGTCAACGTTCATATGTTTGGATATGGTCAAGTAGTGTAATCGTCAACGTTTCACGTTTCACCAGAGGGTACCAATTGCGTTGATACAAATAACACGTTAACGCATTTTGGGGCAACATTGACGAGTGCCGTCATTTATGTGATCGTAAATGTTTCTAGCGTTGACACAGTCTACGTTGACAGTATATTGACAGTGCTGATGACGTCAAGGAGTCAATGCATTGACCATTTTCGTTGACCGTCTAATCTAAGCTTTATGCCAGAATGACATGAGTGGTATTTTGTCAATTTTTTTTTCTATTTTTCGTAATTTCATAGAGTAGATGGTAGATGGTGAAATTTTGTCCTATGATGTGCCCAGATGGGGGGTTGCAGAGGGGCAGCATGCCCCCCATATAAACCTCACTGTTTATCCACCGTAATGCTGGGTGCTGGCACTGATCTTATTTACACTTGCCTTGCACCCAGGATTACGGCGAATAAACAGTAAGGTATGCAACCCTCCGGCTTGGGCACACTATAGGATTTGGGGTGGTAGCGAGGTTGAGTGTTTGCAAAGTTCTTTTGCATTTAACGAATCTGGATTTAAAGAATTTTTGAAAAACACAAAAATTATCGAACACTCTTAGGGTATTCTTCTGTGGCTCTAAAAAAAATTTGGGATTTATGTCCCATTTTTTTCAAAAATATTTGGGGCTTGTTTCTCACTTGGGTGGGACTTAATCCCCAAATTCAATAACTCACTTAAGTGGAACGTTAGTCCCAGAAAAAAAACTGGGTGTTATGTCTCTGGGCCTTATGTCCCTGCGCCTATTTATCATGAACTAAATAAGTGTTAGCTTTTCCTTTCTTGTGGTAAATACTTAAGACCATACAGGTTGTGAAATTTTCCCATGGCAATTACATATCTGTGGTGTTTTGTAGAAACCTGATAACTCCATTTTAAAACTAGCGTCTTTACGCCCACTTTAAATCAAGCTAGAGTGTAAACGAGGCCACAGATTTTCTTCAAATTTGAAATACTTATGAACATAACCTTTGAAAAATAATGTTTCAAATTTGAAGAAAATCGGTTCACCCGTTTAGGTTGTAGGTCGATGTAAAGTGGACGCAAAGACGCAAACTTTAAAATGGAGTTATCATGTTTCTACCAAACACCACAGATATATTGTAGTGGGAAAATACCTTCACGTCCTCAGTTTGTTCCCTGATAAGTTGAGTTAACTGGGCGTTAATTTAGGATTTGAATTGACTGAAAAAACACGTTTCTGAAGATAACTCACGCTTAACCCTGAGACTAGGATGATCTCGCACTAAAAAACTAGTCCTTAATTGTTTAAAACAATTTTCTAAGCTAAAATAGACGTGAGGCATGCCTTGTGGAAAAGTTAAGATTCAATTCCTTTAATTTGGCAAACAAAAAAAAAGTTCGAGCATACACCCAACGTATGCAAAGTTTCATTTGCATTTCAAGAATCTGGATTTAAGGAAACTTTGAATTCATCCTATATACCTATCCATTATTACTGGGACATCACCCCTAACATTTTTATGTTTGGTTGAGTCTCACTTGGGTGGGACATAAGCCCCAAATTCAATGTCGGCCTTATGACCCACTCAAGTGGCGAGTTTTTTTTATACTTTAATATACTTTTGGTAATAAAACAAGGTATACATAATTTTCAACAAGGAACTTACAAGAATAATTGGTTTTTAATCCGCGACATACACTTATATGTTTTATGCGTCTGTTCGCTTTTTTGGTCCGTGTTCAACTCCTCGTTAGTTCGAATTTCTTCTATGTCGCTTGCTTTCAGGTTTCTAAAGAGTGAGTAAATGACAGATGAATCCCCAAAAACGATATTATTCTAGCGCCGGCCATCTCGAATTCGAATTTTCCTTGAGGCACGATCTCGATTTCGATAGTAAAAGGCGTAAAAAGATAATATCGGTAGTGTCGCACATTGATATTAATAGATTTTTGACAATCAAAGATATAGTTAATACTCAACTGAAAAACTGCTTCTGATTAAACTCAGGGTTAGTTAATTTCAGGATGAGCTAAGTCTGATTTAACTCAGAGTTAAATCAACTGTGAAAAAGTGGTACTAAGTGTAAGCTTTTGAAAATATTTCCTGCAAATTGATAGAAAATCATAAAAACTTGCTAAGATCCCGCAGTTTAATAATAAGAACTGATTCCTTTCTTCAAATTATTTTCTTGTTAATTGTATTAAAAATACTTAACTTTGAAAATTTGTTCTCATTTTTGTTTCAACATTTTCCTTAATTTTATTTGCTAATATTCAAATATCACTCTTTTACATAAAAACAACAAAGAGCATCTATAATATTTTTTTTTGTTGTAACTAATGTTTTATCCAACAAACACCGTGGACTACAAAAAAAAAAATATTATTAATTTTGTTTATCTATTTTCCTTTTCTGCTTTTGGTTGTTTTGTTTTTTTAATTTGATTAAATGATTCCTACTGTTTTCATATGTTTAGTTTTATGCTATCAATTTTTGTTTTCATAACAAAAAACCCCCATGACTTTTTATTAAGATTGACCGAAAGGAGCAGCTGATGTTTTTTAAACACCTACTTAGCTCTCAAAAGCAAAAAACTTATATGTGATTTATAATTTTTTTTTGTATTCATCTTACATTTTGCTAAAGTACTGCGTACCAGTCTAAAGAAACTTCAAGGACTTTGTTTCAAGGAGAAAATAAAAAAAATAAAAAAAAAAACATTTTTTTCTGAAATTCTTACTAAGTATATAATCTGTTGTTTTGTTACTTAGAAAAATAATAATTCATCATCAGACAAAAGGTTATCCAAAAATAAAATTGTATATTATCCCTGGTTGTGGGTGGTGTTTGAGGTGTCGTGTCTGGCGCCTCCTCTTCTGCAATCTGCAACCAATCAGTTCGTCATCACTTCTTGACATAAAATATAATTTACAAAAGAAATAGTTGGCACACACTCACCATAAAATTTCATTGATATTATTGTCGTTTTTTTCTAAAATTTTGTTTTTTTTTTAATTTTTTAAATCACAGAAGATAGGACCCTTATAGTTATTTTAAATAAATTCTTTCAATATTTGTTTTGTTTGTGTAATATTCGCTTGCAACATTGTATATGACCACATAATAGATAGATAAATGCTATTTCTAGAACCATTCATTGCTTACAAACAATAAATTGGGGACAATATTCGGTTTTTTTTCTATAGATACTAAACAAAAAAAAAACAACACTTCAAAAAATCCAATTAAACATTTTAAAAATAAATCATTTTTCTTTCCTTTTTTTTGTACATTTTACCTACATATCTGATGTTCATATAATAAAAAGAATCCCCTCATTTTTTTTTATAGTTTTGAAGAAAAACAAATCAGAAAGTGTAAACAAAATTATACTCTACCCCAATGTAGAGTAGGTACCTACTTATTTCTATAGAAGCTTAGCAAAAAAAAAAACTATTCAACTTAATTTTAAATTTCCCGCTTTGTTTTTGTTTACATTGCCCTTCCATCTTTTATTATTTTTTTTTAATGTGAAAAGTAAAGAATTTCCTAGACTCAAACCATTATTTAAAGTATCTATTGAAAGAAAAGGGGGCGGGAGAGTGTCATTCATCGCGTCGCATGTCATTCACATAAATTCTTGGACTTAATTTCGTCGACACCATTTAAAACGAAGGGGCGTCCCAGCGCCCCTCATGTAAACAAAATCAACATCTATAGGTACTACAGATGGATGATGCTGTAATAAGTCCCCAGAACAATATTCAGCTGCGAAGCCACTTATCCACCTCTAGCCCCATCTCGCGGCTGAATTTCAATCAAAATGAGGGTTTCTTTCTTTTAAAAATAAAAATAAAAATAAAATCATTGACGAAAGATGAGCAGCTGTTTTATGGACGTCGGTGTCGTTCAGCCCTCGTTTCATAAAGAAGACACACAGAAAAGAAATGAAGAAAAAACAAAAACAAAAACAAACGCGTCATCAATTCGTTATGCCTAGAAATCACAGATATTATTAGTTTCAATTTATTTTTAACCAAAATATTTCAGTCACACATACCATCACATACTATCGCCGTTGCCGCCGCCGCCATCATTGGATTTGTTTGTTGTTTGTATAATATGAAAAATTTTCAACCCTGGTCACAGGGTGGGGTGAATTAATTTCTCATGATCTTATTGAAGCTGATTAGGTCAACATGCTGCTGCTGCTCATGCCGTTGATCAATCATGTGACCAGAAACAATGTTTAGCGTCATAAAAATTTTGGCTTTCACTTATTGCAATTTTACAAAATTTTGAAATAACTCTCGCTGATGGTTGCTGGCGTAATATTATTTGTTTACCTCAAAAATGTATAAAGTTATTTATTATAATTTTTTGTTTTGTTTCTAGATCTTTCGTAATAAAATTATTTATAAATTTGACTTGGACGAAAAAATATATTTCATGCAAAGAATATGTAGGTTGGAAAAATAGATATGACCAGGCTGATAGCACAAGGTGCTGCTTTTAAAAGTGGTCAGAATATTTGAATTCCCATGACCTAGTATTACTACTTAGTCTAGAGGCTCGAGAGTAACATAAATTTAGAAGACGTCAATACATAGTCTTATTTTGTCTGGCGGTATTCGAGGAGAATAATAAATAACGCTGCCAAAAAAACGACCTCTAAGTTTCTGACTCACATTTTATTACAAGTAAATAATCGAATCATGTGATGACCAAAAAAGGAAAGTGTTGATAAATAGTATTTTTTTAAGATACTGTAAGGTTGAAAGTTTGATGATGAATGCTAGCAAAAATGCACGCAGCAAAGTTGGATGCATTCAAACAAACGCTGCATGGAAGATAAAGAGCTGTTCGTAAGCTCTACGAGTAAGAAAGAAGGCAAACAAAAATTTTTGTGGAAGCACGCAAGAGGTTTTTACTACCCTTAAAATTATCAACACAATGTCAGCTTTAGGAAAGATAAGAAAAGATTTTAAAGGAAAAATCGATCCGCATTTGAAATTTTAGAGAAAATGCAAATGCACGAAAAGTGCGCATACATATAAAGGTGCTATTCCAGAAAAGATGTTCGCAAAGGATACCAAAGGATAAAATGAACTTGTCACGGCAACAAAGTCCGAACAGAAATCTGTAGAGATGAAGAAGGAAATAAAGTATTATTGTAGTAGACTCACAGAAGATGCAAGTGGAATATGCTGCAGCGGAAAACAAGAGCAGTATCGAGCAAGGAAAAGAAGGAAGAGCGAGAGGAGGGCGAACGCAAGCACCCAGCTCAAGGAGATCGAAGAGTCTCACGATTGATACAACAACCGGAAGTTAAATAAAAAAGCCAAGCATAACTGGCTGATTTTGCTAACTTTTGATGGCACTCACAGCCCAAGATGGACTACGGCCTCAACCAACAAGCCTCTCCAGCCAGTTCTGTCTCTAGCTGCCTTCAAGCAACTTGCTGCTGGATATAAAATGGAAACGCAGGCTCCTCGAAACAGTCATCGAAGTACAGGAAATTGTAGATGTATATTCAAGCCGCATTTCCAGCAGCTGCGTAATGGGTATCAGGTACAGCTAGACAAGAAGCAAACCTAACTCCAGTCCATGAAGACCCAGTGCCTACCACCACCCGGCTTAGAAGAAGTAGAATTAGCTCGATAGAAGCTCAAAAACTATAAGGCCGCTGGATCTGATGGTTTACCAGTGGAGGTCTTCAAGCATGGAGGGGATGTGTTGAAAGGGTGCATGCATCAACTGATCAACAAAGTTTGGGTGGAAGGAAGTATACCCAATGACTGGTCTATCAGCTTCATATGTCTCATCTACAAAAAAGACAATCCTCATCTAAAAAAACAGACAATCCTCATCTACAAAAAAAGACGATCCTAAGTCCTGCAAGAACTATCGACACATATCCCTGATAAACCTCGTTTAGAAGATCCTATCCAACAAACTGTGTGAGCGTCTTAAGTTGTTCTGCAACATTATATTCGGCAAGTACCAGTGTGGCTTCCGGCCAATCAGATCGACCATAGATCAAATAGTCACTCTCAGGCAAATCCTGGATAAAACCAACGAATTTCAAGTCGAGACTCAGAATCTATTCATCGACTTCAGGAACTCTTTGTGGTGATGGCTGAACTTGGGATCCCTAGAGAACTGATCCAGTTGTGTCGTGTGGCATTAGAGAATACGCGATGCAATGTGCAACTAGAGAAAGTTCTTCCAAACAATTCTAAACATGCACAGGGTTTCGGAAAGGAGATGCGCTCTCATGTGATTTTTTCAATCTCGTTCTGGAGCAAATAGTACGCAGAGAAGGCGTTAACACTGAAGGAACTATTTCCAACTGATCTGTCCAACTAACAGCATACCGATGATATCGACATAATCTATAAAACCTTTATTCTACTTTTGATGGACTCTAAGGAGTCTTTCGATGGCACTTGGTGGTATCTTGATGTCATTGTAATTAATAAATGAAAACACTTGTTAATAAAAGATCCACAATAATTTTTGATCAAATTTAACTTTATTTTTATATAAAATAATAATCCGACGCGTTTCGTCCTATAAAGACATCATCAGGGAACTACTCAGAAACTCTTTATTCTACTGGTTCTGCTTTATGTTGCCGATTGTTGAGACAACTTTAGGACAACCATAATTTTTATAAACAAAAAAGGTCACGAGGAAAGGAAACAATCAAAAAAGAAGAACCTGTACTGGGGTCCTTTTAAAGAAAAATTCTTTGACGGATATTTGGTCCTGTTTGCGAGGAAGGGCGAATGAAAGAGGAGACACAACCTAGAACAAGATATTCTTTGAATCCAAGCCCCTAAGTTCAAGATAAAGGAAAAAATCGAACCTCCGGTTGAAAGATCAAGCCATCGTGGATGCCAAAAAGCTTGGTTTCGATAACTGGGAGCAGTGTGCTTGGGATCGTAGAGGATGAAAGACTGCCGTGTATGAGGCTGCGACCCTTATTGAATAGAGAGCTGAAGAAGTGGTAGAAGTAGACTCACTGGTGGTGCCGAAAATGTTGGGGAACGTCTTCTGAAAAGTGTCTCACTGTAACGAAGACTGTCAGCTGACAATCCATAAAAAGGAAAGAATGAATTTATTGGTTTGACAACTCTTGGAGAAGTAAGGCCTGGCGACAGACAGCCCTTAACCATTCTGCATGCGTTTTTTAAGTCGGAAGAAATTAAAGAAACCTTTTGTCAATTTCGAAAATGATATTCTTGGAAGATTTTTCATTTCCTCGTGAAATGCAGTGAAAAAAAACGCTGAGAACCGATTCAGATCTCCTAAAGCTTGTACCGAAGTGTTACACTTTTGACTTCCCCCTCCCCCAACAAGCGTTCAACAATTAATCACCGATCCGTTACCGTCCATTTATAAATACACCCACCGCCAGCAACATCAGCTATCAGCACCCCATTTAACCACCATAGACCAGTTATGAGTCATCAACATCAACTACCAGCACCCTATATCAGCGTTAATACACACCATCACCCTGCATAACCAAACCATCAAAAATCTACCTACATCCATGTCAACATACGCCCGCCAACCACCCACCGAATGATCAACAGCACACAGAACGCCATTGTATACACTCTGTATAAGCAACATCAACAATGCACTGCATTCGGTGGTGTCACTGTCATACGATTTTTACATTTGTCCTCCTTATAATTCACAGTGTCTTGTGGTACAAAAATCATAATGAAGAGGTACAAATTTCCGGAAAAGCCGAAGCTTATCACCTCAAAATAACTCATTAGTTACTAATAATTGCGAATTTTAGGAGAGTTTAGCTTCTAGCGGTTCAAAACTTGTAGCAACCTTAATAAGCTTAGGTACTTTACTTGCTGCATCCGTGTATCACTTAAGGAAAACCTTTTTGGCAGCCGCCGTTAAAATCCCGCTGTTCTCCCTTGGACTAGCCTTGGGCTGGAATCAGATTCCTACTGTTGTTCTCCCTGCCTGCTCTTTGGAGTCGGTTCAGGGCCAAACCCGTTGTTCTCTCTGGACTAGCCTTGGGCTGGAATCAGATTCCTACCGTTGTTCTCCCTGCCTGCTCTTTGGAGTCAGTTCAGGGCCAAACCCGTTGTTCTCTCAGGACTAGCCTTGGGCTGGAATCAGATTCCTACCGTTGTTCTCCCTGCCTGCTCTTTGGAGTCGGTTCAGGGCCAAACTCGTTGTTCTCCCTTGGGCTGGAATCAGATTCCTACCGTTGTTCTCCCTGACTGATCTTTGGAGTTGGCTCAGGGCTAAACCCGTTGTTCTCCCTTAGATTAGCCTTAGGTTGGAATCAGATTCATACCGTTTATCCCCGGTTCACTCCCTCTAAGTGGATTTTGTGGGCAGAGTCTACTCCTGTAGGTCCACAAAACCGAGCCCAGATTTATATTAAATACCGTGTTAGTTCCAAAATTGTAAGACTGTAAATCTCTTCTTATTAATAAAGAGAAAATATTATAAAACTAGTGTTTAACGCGAGTTCTTTCCTTCTTAACCCGAGTTTTATCTGCTTTTCATCGGAAAAACCCTGGACTACGACGAGCCTACCTCAGCCTAAAATAAAAACCATCACAAGCTTGGTATCTGTTTTGAATATGTTTCATTTTGAAAAACTTCCATTAACGAATTTGACCATAAATTCGTCTTCACTCTACAGGTATTTAAACTCGTGGTAGCTTCCAACACCTTCCGAAGCTTTTATTGTTGCAAACAAAACAACAAAAAAAAAAAAAGGTTAAGTGCTGTAAAAAAAAGTAGCACAATCCACTTCGTGCATCTGATACAAAAACACAAAAAATTTCCACAACAAAACAACAATGCCAAAAAATTTCGCACATCACCACTAAGTGGCCGTAAATGCTTCCTTTAATATCTGGGTGATATCACTTATTTATGCTTTAAACTTTAACACAACACAAAAAAAAGCCCCACACACGCTTGAAAATATACTGATGATGGTAAACAATTCAATTGCACTTTGGCGTGAAAGTCGTCATCGTGACTTTTTTCATAAACAAAAAAAAAAAACAAATGAATCATCTTTGATGAGCCAAAATATTTTTGTTAAAAACAAATTATAATATCTGTAAACAATTCCTGGAAAAATATTTGCGCAATATCTGCAAAGATAATCTGCAATAAGACATTGGCATAGGTATTTTAATTTTTACTTCATAAATGTTTTTCCCTTCAGCTACACAGTCGTCCACCTGCTGTGTGCTCGTCCTTCATGTTGTCGATTGGAATTAACGTGAGGGAGTTTTGTAATCAAAAAAAAAAAAAAAAGTAGTTACACAAGTTTCCTGCCGCGTGCCACATGTTGCATGTAATTATGTAAAGCTGACCTTTTGTTAGGCACACTTTTGTAATCGAGCATGAAGCATGTGTTTGTCCTTTTTGGTTTTGATATCCAACAGGTGAGACTCATTTCAAAAGACCAACAAATGAAAACACACATCTTCTTCATCTTTGTTTTTTGTTTATTTCTTTGTATTTTTTTTTTCCTTAGTCCTTTGTTTTCGTGTAAATTTTGTTTTTCCCTCATGTAAAAGGGATGCGCATTATGAACATGATGGGGGTTGTTGGCTGGATGCACAAAAACATGAATCAAGAATCAGATAGGTACAGATGCAATTCTTTCACCTTTCGATGTGGATAATTATTGTTCTTGTTGATTCTCTCTTTGGTGCAGATGGTCGGTTTCGATTGTGTTCCTTCTTCTTTTTTTTGTGGTTCTACCAGAAGCAAAAACGATGAGCAAAACCATTTGGATGAAAAAGAGACATCTGTTGATTTTCTCTGATGTTGTTGAAATTGTGTTTTTTGTTTTGAAAGAGTTTTCAATTTAAAGGTGTTCGATGCAATTGGATATTAAAAGGACTTTATAAAAAAAATGTTGAGTAGATCAGGGTTACAAGGAAAAGGAGGGAAAATATTGTTTTCTTGTTTTTGTTTTTTTTTTTTTGTAATTTAATAAGATCCCAAAATACTTCCGCTTCATGGAATTGGATCAATTTTTTTAAGGAGGTAGGTACAAAGGACTTTTGAAGTAAGAATAAGTTATTGACACACTAAACGGCAATCATTAATATTCTACAAATAAAAACTATTTATGGAATTTTATGAGTAAAGACTTAAGACGTTACAGATTTCTTATATCAAGGTACTATTTTCAGGAAGAAAAACTGGAACCTGAACTATTGACGATTTGCTTTTGTATTCTTATTTTATTGAATTTGAGTTGTTGATAAGAGAAAATCCCGGCCGGTCCTACATACAAAATTGCAATTCTTTTGAATATTTTTACTTAGAACTTCAAGGACTGTTCGAAAAATAAATATTCTGATTGGCATTCTTTATTAGATATAGTCCAGTAATTTAGGCTTTTTGCTTCCGAAAAAACGGCAGAAAGCTAGATATTGGTACATAGCACTCGCATGGCATTCTAAGGAAACTGTAAAAAGTTCCCATCGATATGAGTGCCGCCAACAATTTTACAGGGGGTCAAAGGCCCCCAAAACGGTTTTAAAGGAATATCTCCCAAGCGGTAACTTACAGAAAAATGCCAAGGACAAGGTTGCAGCTTAGAAAATTTCTTACAAGAAATGTTAAGTAGATTTTTTTTATAGCAGTAACCGTTTTCGAGATAATTCTATCAGTAGAGTTAATTTTTCTGTATAAAATGTACTTTTTTACACCACCTTTGAGGTTGAGTACAAGGTGAGTTTTTCGTGATTGTTATCCCCCAGGAAATTTAAAAAAACAGTTCTAAAGGGATTTTCTTAATAGTTTTAGAAAAGTTCTCCATCGATTCGGGCTCCATTACATTAATCATACGGGGTCACGAATCATGGCATTTCGTCTATACAGGGTGATTCGTATAAAATATACCAAAAAGCTGGAGCGTGTAGGTTGAGGCGAGGTGGGAGGTGAGGTCCTATTCTCCCCCGTTTAGACGGGAGGGGCAATTTTCTAAGAAATTGACTTTAAAAAGAAAAGAAAATATTACAAAACAACGGTAACACTAACAATGCCATTGTTGAATCCAAATAAAGAAGTCCAGTTTCCGAATTTTAAGCAATTTTATTTACTGCTAAAATTTCCTAAATAAGTACAATATTTTTAATTCATGATAATTTATAAATATAATTATGATAATTTATGAAAATTTCTAATTCTTACGTTTAGTATTGGGACTTCGTATTTAACAAAATAGGTTATATAAAAATGGATTAGATCCATGCGCTTTAGTGGCTTCGATAGAAAAAGAATTTTTTTTACTGTACTTTGAATTCATAAAAAGGAAAAGTTCACAATAGTTAAATAATTCAAGTTAAGTTATGTTATATATACGCCATCTATTTATCTTTTTATTTTTATTTTAAATAAAGTTGTTTGAATGAATAGTTTTTGAAACATTTATTTTCAAACTCAGTGTTTTGAAATAATAAAAAAAAAAAAAACAAAAAAAAAAAAATTTTAAACTTGTTTTTACGCAAATAAGTATCACATTTGTTTTCAAAGTTTAATGTTCTTATTAATTTAAAGTCAAAAACAGAAAACCATTGAGTTTTGAAAACCAAAGAGAACTTAATTACCTACATAAAATAAAAAAGTTCTTTAATATTTTGTTTTCTATTTTTTTTTTTAAATTTTGGGTTTGAAAATAATTTTTTAAAACTGTTTACTAAAACAAATCTATAAAAAATAAAATGCACGACTGGATCGCACGTACTTGCTCTTATGTTCAAGTTGTGTGGGGCTTAAGAACTTTAAAAAATATTTAAGTAATTATAGAAAAAGTATAAAAAGCATTTAAATCGTTCTTTTAATTGTATAAACAGCCTGATAAATAACTTAGAGCTAAAAAAAAAGTATGCCATTTGATTACTTGAAAAAATATGTATATATGCAAAAAAAAAATTAAAAATCGTTGGAGCCGTTTTCTTAAAAATTAATTTTTTATATATAAAAATTTTGTCACATTTTTCAAAAAAAAATTTGGTATGCCAATTTTGAGTTTATATTAATATACATTTAAAACTGAAATTTCAAAATAATTCATCAACCCGTTTTTGAAATATTGAATTTTGAAAAAAAAAATTTGAATCTTTTTTTAAAAATCCAAAATTTATTTTTTCAAGAATTTTGGAATGCAGTATTATTTATATTCTAACAAAGCTTTTGTGAAAAAAATTTCATTGAAATCGGATGAGCGGTTAATGAGAAAATCAAAAATCGAAAAAAGCGTTATATGGCAGGTACCGTTAATAAATGTTTTTGGTGATTTTTTTTCTTATTAGAAGGTACATCATATCTACAGTAATACACTGATTTTTTTTATCAAAATCGTTGGAGCCGTTTTTGAGATAAATAAGCTTTTCCTTAAAGGTTGTATGGCAAGTACCGTTAGTTTTTGAGCTAAAAAAAAAATTTTAATTTCCCCTCTGGAGAGTTACAAAAAAACCTTAAGTTCAAAATTTGAAGAAAATCGCTTCAGTGGTTTAGGCTGTAGGTTGAGGTACGGACAGACAGACAGACAGACAGACAGACAGACAGACAGACAGACAGACAGACAGACAGACAGACAGACAGAATTGTGCCACCCACTTTTTTCGTGTTCTCTATCATCGTAATGTTATGTTTGATTGTTATCTCGAAATTTTTTTTTTGCACGAATCCAAAACTTGCCCTATAGTACCTATATCGCAAGTAAAAAGAAAAAGGGATTTTTGGCTTTACAAAAAGGCTTAATATGGCATTTTTAGTGTTGCTGTCGTTGTTTAATAATTTTTTTCTGTTTTAAAAATTGCCCATCCCGACTAAACGGGGGAGAATTGAACCCATCCCATACGATTTTTTCTTTTCTCAACTTACCCTAACGGCTCTTGCTTTTTATAACGTCTTATACGAATCACCCTGTATAGGCGAAATACCATGATTCGTGACCCATGAACTTTCCCAAAACCATTAAATAAATCCCTGTTTTACAAACTTTTTTCTAAATTTCCTTGGGGACATTATTAGTGTTACCAGATTTTTGAGCTAATGTAAAATTTAGTTTTTAAATTCTTCTTTAAGTTTTAAGATTTATCACGAATAAAGAAAAATACAAACATGGAAGGGCCTAGAACGCTTCCTTGTGGGACACCAGCAATTAATTTCTTCCTAAAACCACCAATACTCGTCCAGAATATTCTATTTTTTAAGTAGAATTCTAGAATAGGATACTTCTGTCCACAGGAGACAGGAAAAGGTATATGCATTAGCACTCGCTCAGCTGAAAAAGCGCTGAAGTAGGTCGTTGAATGTTTGGACCAGGAATCTTAGTTTTCGATTCGTCGAATTTAATTGCGGTTCACTTCGATTTGTGCATACCAGTGCAGGTGGGGTATGTCTTAAAGTGCGTTGTCCCCCCTTAGGTTAGGTTAGGTAGAAGGGCTGACAGTTGATCTCGTTACCTTCACACTTAGATCTATGTAGATCCGTTGTGATACCGTAGGAAATTGTATTCCACTTAATGTAAAAACCTATGTGTTCTGTTAGCAGTCAAGTCATTTAAAGGCGTTGATGAAATTCAGAAGGCTATAAGCCGAAGTTCCAGAAAGTTCCTCTAGGTCGTCTTAAAAAATTAATTCCTATGTGTTTTCTTCTTAAATGACAGAGTGCTGGGCAGTGGCAAAGGAAGTGTAAGGTATTCTCATATGCTTCTTCGTCGCTACACCCTCTGCAAACGTCGTCAGTACTGAGCCTCATTTTCTTTTTATGTCCCCTCTTAGACGCAAGGATTGTATTAGTTGGAGCATTAGTATTAAGTTCGCAGAGCAATCTGAGTCAATCTGATCATATTCGCGTATACTGTACCTTCTACTGTACTGTGCAAACTAGACGAAATATTTATCGAAGAATTGCTTCGTCAAAGTGTCCACGGATGTCTTCATATGCCTTCGATGCAGTCTGTGCATTAGCTACGTAAAGTAAGACTTTGGGATCATTAAGGTCTTACTATATCTTCTTAGGGCCAGTTTTTCAGTTAAGGGCTAAGATAAAAAAAAATTGAGAATTAACAATAGAATATGAAGAAAATTTGAAGAAAAAAATGTCTTTTGTTTAAGTGAAGTGACTGAAGATAATTCAAGTTAAAAGTTCAAATGAGCTCAACTCCATATTGCGTTTCACCCAGGTACGATAGTTGGCCTCATCACTTAGGTGACTATCGTACCTGGGCGCAACACAATATGGAGTTGAGCTCATTTGAACTTTTAACTTGACTTGAGGATTAACTTTATATCAGTTTTCAGAAATCTATCTAAACACTATGGTTATGCCTTTTTCGCATCGAAATAGAGATGGCACCACAACGGAATTGCAGTGACAGTAACTTTCACTCTCGAAATCGAGTTAGCCCAACAATTGAAAAGGCCCTGTATTTAGTCCCTAAGTTAACTCACCAACTTAGGATTCCAATTGACTGAAAAATACGATTCTGGAGTTGACTCAGATTTAACCCCGAGACTAGGATGATCCCACACTGGAAAGCTCGCCCATATAGTCCTTCGGTTTGGGGGCTTATTTCTTAGCAAAAAAACAGCTATTTGTAAATATGATTGTTCCGTTGATTTCTTCACTGATAAAAGTCCGAACTTACTCGAAATTACGGCTAAACTATCAGAAAGTTCTGTCCGATTGTGTTCTTTCTTGTTGTTAGCATTGCTGGATTTTTTCCGGGTCCTTTTCAGCAGCTTCTAGTATCGTTCAAAAGCACAGGTGACAGCTTGCTAATTTTTCCAAATAATGTTTATGTCATCAGCGTATCCAACTAAATGTACAGACTTGTATAAAATATTATTTCACAGCAGCTGAATTATGAATTTTGCACAATGTTGAATAAGAAGTCACATGATAGCTGGTCCCGTCTTAACACATTTTTGACATCGTAGAATTTTTATTACAGTATGTATGGCTGAGCTCTGTGCGTTCTCCACCCTCTATCGCAAAAATGGTTGAGCGTATTCAAAAATAGTTTGGAGACAATTTGTCAAAAATTTTATGCACTACAATTTTGATCATAGATGTTAATGTCATTGGAGCTATAGAAATCGAGATAACCATGAAAACACGATTTTTGTAACCTTTGACCTTGAATATAATACGTTACAGACAAGAAATTTTATAAGGCTTTTTAGAAAACTTTAACAACGCCAAAATGAAGGTGTATTCGAGTTTCCAGCTCATTATCTCTCATTTCCAGATAAAACCCTTAGGACCCGTTGTACAAACGTGGTTCAAATTTTGATCCATGGTTCAAATATTTGTACTTGCTGATTTTGGCGGAATTACTGGGGTTCAACGATGGTTCAAGGCTCAAGTATGTTATAGTATCTAGCCAATTTAATGCCTGAGCTATGGTAGAACCTCAGTGCATTCTCCGAATTCGGTGAGTTAAAATTGCTGAACGACGAGTTAAATACTTGTACAACTGGCCCTAATTTGACTGGACTAATGTGCGATATTTAGAAGACTAATTCCTCAATAGCTAGTATCTTTTTGCGGGATAGTTAGTGCTTTGGGCTATCTCAACGTTTTTTCCAGAAGTACTGCATCTCACGAGAAAGTAAATAATCTCCCAAGAATATGTCCTGTCATGGAAAAATACTTCTTACTTCAGCCGTTTGGATTCGGCAAAAGATTTCTTTAATTCCTGTTGACTTACAGGACTCAGGCAGGAATGGTTAAGAGTTGTAGGTCGCAAGGCCTTGCATCTCCAAGAGTTGTCAAACCAACAAATTTATTTATATTATTCTTCAAGAGTTGGTCCAGTTAAAGGTGCCTTCTTCTTTCTTATGAATTGGGAAAACGGTTCTGAGATTATATCCATCAGGCATACTTACACTCTTCTGACTAAATAACTGAAATGAATAGTTGGTTTCATTCCGAAAAAAAGTAGTAAAATCTGGACCGAAGCGTGTCTCTGTGGTCTGGTTTTTATGTATAAAAACTTTTGCTTGCAAAAAGAAATTGATGTTTTAATCAAATCTAACATTAAAATGATGAAGAAGTCTAACAAAGTGGGTTTTGTCATACCGTTCGTCGGTCTGTGCGTCTATGCGTTTTTACGTTAATGCGTCTTCTGATGTACTGCATTCACAAAAAATTCCTGTTTTCTTTTTTTTAAACTGAAAAATTCCACAGCCTTATGTCATGAATTGATGAAATATTGAATATTTTTACAAAACTTTTCCGTTAATCTTCCTTTTGTTTAACTTACCGAGCAGGTCCTACTTCTGATCAAAAATTACACAAACAAACAAATGTCGGTATAGCTTTGTATTGATTCAATTTTTCAAGTCACTTCAATTCACACAAAAATGTTTCCAACAAAAAGGGTGCAATGAACCAAACACACATTTCATTCAACCACATCCATCTACCTCATGAGTTCATTATTGAATCATGTTCAACCCCTACCGTCTCAGACACATAGTCTACAGACAAAATTAACAAAACCAAAAATGTATGGTACCTCCCGATTCCAAACTTCCACCATCATCAGTATATGTATTTCAATAATAATACAAAAGTATACCCCTCGCGAAGTCAGCAGGTGGGATAAAGATCTTTAGGTTTATTGCTTGGTGCGTAGTATGTGTACAAAAAGCACGGTGCGGTGCGGCAGTTTCAACTATCACAAAAGCCAGAATATATAACATAAACCGGACAACCACCTTAGAAAGATAGAAGTTCAATAAACCTATCTCCTTTGGAGGGCACGTGGTCGAGCTGAGCTTCCTATCGCAGCAGTTTTGTGAATAATACAACAACCTTTACCAGAACCCGGTGTGTTAGAATAAAAACAAAAATTAAAGAGTTTTGTGTTTATTTGCAAAGAGACCAGTCAATAACCGACTTTGAACCCACGTGTCTTCATGTTTGTTTATTTTTTTTTTTCGTTTTGTGGGAACTTCATTCGCATCCCCAACCCGTTCATGCTCACCGGTTTCAACAAATCTTTTACGTTGGTTTTTATTTCCACGACAGCTCTATGATTACGACGCTTTTACTTTTTTTTCTCTGCCGCGCGTTCCTTTTTTGTGTGGAGTTAATTTTTTCCTTGGTTACAACTAAAAGCTTCATACTACTCTGAACATGTGGCCGAGATGGAAGCACAAAGACTACACCAATTGAGACCCAAAAATGCGACATATACAGAACGCACTGCGCAGTAAGTTTTGTTTTTTTTTTCTGTTTCACTTTAATTGGGGGTAAACGACAAAACGGTTGGGTAAATGGCCTCTTCTTGTGGCTTCGATTATGGTTTCCCGCCATAATCCCCATCAACAAACCCAAATTGTACCTAGAACCAGGAGCAAAGCACTACCACACCACACCACTGGACCACCACCGACCAGTCAATATTTTTTTTTCTCACACCAAAAACTGTGTTTGGCATTGACTTTTATTTTTGGTTTTTATATTGGTACTTTTGTTGTTGTTGTTTTTTGGCTTTGTTTGTGTTGGGATTGTTAAATTGGGGTTAAAAGTTCGAGTGAAGGTGAAGCAACGGCCACAGCTCTATCGTAAGAGGAGGTGTATTGTACGATGTACGTAGGTATAGTATGTTTATGTTGATGACGTGCCCGGAGTCATGTGCCTTTTGATACAACCATTTGGTATGGTTTTGTACAATTTGTTGGCTGCGGGTCTCTCGCTGCTGATTCCCACGGAGTAAAAAGCAAAGAGAAATTGGAAATTATGGTGAAACTTGTATAAGAGATTGTGAAATTGAATATGATGAAGTAGATTTTTCCATTTTTTTTTGTTTGGAACTTGGGTAAGAAATGATGATGATGACGCATATCCATGGAATCCTATAGAAATGGTCAAGGTCAGGCAAGAAATAATTTACATGGTAGATGTAGACATTTTGATGATATTATTGACTTCAATGATGTTATTTTTGGAATGTATGCCAATTCTATGTAAAAATTCCAGAAAGGTTCTTATTGCAATGATACTTGACAGCAATTTCCGAGAGTCTTTACAAAATTGCTTATACCTATCTATATTTTATTTCATTATTTTCGTTGGGCTATAATTTGAGTTGCTATAAAAAATGTTCTTGATACAAAAAATATGCGTTTTTGAATTAAAAAAATATACCTAAAAAAATGGTTATTGACAATTCGTAAATAAAATTATGAATATTCGTATATTCTCATACAAAATATAATAATTGTTCCGGCTATAAATAGTCCGGTCAGGAAACCGAATCTCGTAAGCTTTTTGGGGGGAACTTTTTTATGATTGGAATTAATTCCTTACACGTACCTACATACTTACTTACTTATCTGGTTCCCGATCCATGGACGGTCTCTGCCTGAGATATTGCAGTCTTCCATCGGTTGCGATCCTGTCATGCCGAAGGTCTGGGTTCGATTCCCAGATGCTGCCAACTAAAACAGAAATATTTCTTCCGAGGTACTGCCTCTTGCGAGGAATTGACAAATCCTCCAAGAGTATACTATTCATGAATAAGTGCTTCTCATCTAACCGTTCGGACTCGTCAAAAAATTGTAGATCCCCTCAATTCCTGCAAACACGCATGTAGGAATGTTTGAGAGTCACTAGGCACTGGTTCGCCACGAGCTGTTGCGCCACCAAATTTTTTTTAATCTGTTGCGGTCCCTTGCATGTTCTCTCCAATGGTCGAGACCAAGCGCTCTTGAGTCTGTAACCGCCTGGTCCCTGCAGTGGAGGTTTGGTCCGCCTGGTCGTCTCGAACCTGGGGGCTGGAATTCGATGGTTTTCTTGTCTGGAGCGTTGTTGTACATTCGCTAGATGTGGCCTAGTCAGTGTAGTCGACGTGTTTTTGGCTCTTTGGACTACATTCACATCCTAGTAGAGCTCGTACAATTCATGATTTAATTTTCTCCTCCATTCACCCTGTGCGCATATAGGACAAAATATCCGCCGAAGATTTTTTCTCTCGAAAGTGTCCAGTATCAATTCCTTTTTCCTACTTATCGTCCAGCACTCGGCGCCGTAGATTTGAACTGGTAAAATTAGAGTAACCCTAAGTAGCAGCGGTTCGCTAGGGTAATTCTTCGTCGGATTTCCACTAAGATGTCGTTCGTGGAATTGATGTTTGTTCCGAGGTTGGTCCTTGGCTACCTCGAAACTACTGCTACCAACAGTGAAGTTTTGTTCTAGGCGATGGACAGATGAGGCTTTGTTTGTTGATTGCATATATTTTGTTTTGTCCTCATTCACTTCAAGACCGTTTCGCTTGTTCATTAACAGCTGTGAATGCTTCAAGTACAGCTCGCTTGGAGCGGCCGATGATGTTGATGTCGTCCGCAAGACCTGTTGAAGATAGTGCCTTCCAAAGTCCACGACTAGGTTGAAAAAATCACATGGTAGCGCATTCCTTGTCTGAACCCTGTACACGTCTGAAATAACGTCATATGTGGCATAGCTGGATCAGTTTTTTCGGGATCCAGATTTCCGACATCGCTAATAGAAGCTCTTGGCGAATTATGCTATCATATGCGGCTTTGAAGTCGATGAATAGATGATGGTTCTCGACTTTAAATTCGTTGGTCTTTTCCAGGGTTTGCCTCAAAGTGAAAATTTGGTCTATCGTTGATCTGCCTGGCCTGAAGCCACACTGGTACTTGGCGATCATAGTGTTGCTGAGAGGTCTTAGACGTTCACTTAGTACGTTGAATAGGATCTTGTAGGCAACATTAAGCAGGGATATGCTTCTGAGTTTTTGCACGACAAAACATCGCCTTTATGGTAGATTGGGCATATGGAGCTATTTGACCAGTCATCGGGCATACTTTCCTCTAACACTTGGTTTATGAGCTGGTGCATGCACCCTATCAGGACATCTCCTCCATACTTGAAAAGTTCCGCAAGTAGGCCATCCGAGCCGGCGGATTTGTTGTTCTTAAGCTTGTGTGGCTTTCTTAACCTCTTCAGTACTGGGTGCTGGGATTGAATCTTCATTGACTGTTCCATGCTTCTTTGTTCCCCTGTCACCTCCTCTACATAATGCCCTTTCAACAGTTGCTGAAAATGCTGCTTAAACACGTCATTCCCTGAGCTTCGGTAACTAGTTTCCCTTCGCTGTTTCGAAAAGCTTGCGTGCCAGTCCTATAACCAAATACCAGTTGCTGGGCTGTTTTGAAGAACCGGTGAATGTTGTTGGCGGTGCTAGAGTCCTTGAGATACCTGAGCTGAGAGGCTGTGGATACTTTTTTCTTTCTGCGCAGGGTTTTTTTCTCTTTTCACGATACTCTTCTTCTGCTGTTCTTGTTTTCCGTTGCAGCATTTGCATTTGTGCATTTTCCGTCTCCTGCTTCAATACCGCGCATTCATCATCATACCACGGGTTCTTTTTTCTGGGTGGTTGATAGCCTATGGTGGTCTCGGCTGTCTCCTTAATGATGTCGTGATACTGGTTCCACTGATTGTTGACGCTTGTGGCTGGGGGTACAGTAAAGAGTTTCCCGGTCAATTGCTCACTTTAGTCTCTGGCTTTCTCAGATGTGCTAAGGCATGCAATGTTGAATTTCTTCCTTTGGGTGGTCTTCGTTTTCTTTTCGTTGGACAGTTGGGTTCTGAAATTTGTCACAACAATTCCTTACACACTAAGCATGCAATTTAGCTTGGGAGTCATTGTTATCCTGCCGCAGTTTTTGAAAATTGTGCTTAATCTGTTGTCCAGTCAGGAAACCGAAATCTCTGAACTTTTTGTGGGGGGGGGACTTTTTTTTTATATATTTGTAATTTATTTATGACAAGCTTAAATGGCCCCCAATCTGTGGAAACGGTAGGATAAAAAATCGTAAATTACTTGAAAAATTTCCAAGATAGGTGCTGAGGTGCACCTTCCGGTAATTTCAGTGCTGCCACTATGCGGGAACATACTTTCTTTTTATGTTAACGGGTGGAACCTTCACTTTTTTGATAAATTTTAATATGAACATGCAAAAAAGAAGCAAAAATGCTTCCAGGTACCACACACGTGTTGAAAAAAGAAATTGAAGTTTTTTCGTGTTACAAATATTAAAAATTAGCAAATAAGTGGAGATCCCACCCTTTTGACATCAAAAATTGTGTGTTCCTGGAAAATAACAAGAATGGAATTTTAACCGAAGGTGCTTCGACTCAACTCTTTTTTTTAAACATCAATAATTGTTTAACAAAAAAAAACACGCGTTTGGCATCTGGAGGCGTTTCTGAAACGTATTTCGTGTTCAAAATATTAAAAACTATCAAAAAAGTGGAGGTTCCGCCCGTTGACATAACAAAAAGTATGTTTCCGAAAAGTGGCAACACCGACATTTTGCCCGAAGGTTCGTCTACTCAACACCTATCTTTTAAGACATCATTATTCTGACCATGGAAATTTTTGCAAGAAACTTACGATTTTTTTATTTTACCATTACCACAGGTTGGGCGCAATTTTTGAAAAAAGCGTCCAGGCGACAGGATTACAAAAATGGCTCCCAAGCTTAAATTCATATGTTTTGCGCAAGGAATTAAAACTAATAATAAAAAAGGCTTTCCCCCTCCAAAAGCGCGGGATTCGGGTTCCTGATCGGGTTATAGGAATAAAGAAAGTTGAAAAAAATCACGTATACGCCACAGTAGCCCTTTGTGTAAGAATCTTCTGTTATTTTAAATTCAAAATAAATAGAAGGTGGATATTGAGAGTAGGTGTATCATGAATTTTTGCTGACATTTTTTGTAAGACAACAACAATTTATGTTGGATGCATGAATATAATTGTTTTCAAATTTATTTCGTAGTGATTCATTACTTTACATTTATGAATGTTCTGATACTACGGCAACTGGTTAATTAAGTTGCTGAAGCTGAAGTGTAAAATAATTCCTCGCTTTGGTTATGTAGACATGTTTGTAGTATGTTTTGTGAGCCTTTCCAACTACATACTTAGTATTAGAAAATTAAAAAAAAATTGAAGTTGCTCTAAAGCAAAAAGCATTTGAAGCCATGACCAAGTCATCAAAAAAAAAATATAAAAAAAATAAATAAATTACAAAAATTAATTTAATATTGAATTCCAAGTATTCATGATTTACGGTAAGGACTAAGAACCTTTTCTTTAAAATTCAGAAGAAATTCTCATTTACCGAAAATGAATATGCTGAAAAACTTCAGTTTCAAATTTCCTAAGAAAAATAGTAGTAAAGAACAAAATCTTCTTCTTAAAAAAAAACTACAAAAACAAGATATAGAAAAAGCTTAGAAAGATACCATCACAGCAAGTGGATAATGTTGTTATGCAAATAAGAATCTATACAAATACTCGCTCGTAGATAAAATGAAAAAAAAAGGAAAAATAATAAAAAATAAAATTCTCTCAAAAATCGAACAAAAGCTAAAATGCAAGAATTATTTAAGATGGAGAACCAAAAGTAGGTACCTGAGTGAGTACTTTAAAAAGGTAAAAGTATGCAGATATCGAGAATGATGACGAAGTCGGTCGTCTTCAACGATGATGCTTACCACTTGAGGTAAACTTCAATAGAGATGATGATGATGACGATGAGGACGAAAGTTGAGGACGACTATAGAATGAATACATAACGTCGAGGACTAAAATCGTATTGAAATCGCATCGACGACGAGCTATTGAAATGGGAATCTATCGAAAAGGAATTTCCGCTTGAGAATGCTCAATCAGTTTTCTGGAGTATGTGTATAAAACTCAGGTTTTTTTTTTGTTAAATATTATGTGGAGTTTAATTCTTTATATTGGTTATTGAGAGAGGATTATACTTGGGGTTTTTGGCAATGAAACACTGCATTTGATGGGAGATAAAAAAGATATGCGGTTGCGGGATAATAATAATCGATTTCAGTAAATTTCCATTTCAAAAAAATGATGAGATGAGTGATTTTTGTTGATGGAAAATTTGCATGAAAAGGTTATAAAAAACAAACAAACACAAATCCTAGACAGAGATTTTTGTTTTCTTTTTTTTTCTTTAGATTTACCTGATTTTACTCGAGATGAAAAGTGATTTCAAAAGATTTTCTATTTATAGTTGAATGCACGATACAAATCCTTATAAAATGTGGAAGAGATTAATAAGGTAAAGCAACTACAAATATAGGTACAGGGTGTCCCTTAATTCGTGCACGATATTTAAGGTAATCATTTCTGAGAAGATTAGAAAAAAAAATGTAAAGTGGAAAAAATTCTATCTTTACTCCTGAAGTAGGACAGGGCAATTTCCGAAAAATTGACTCAAAATGGTTAAAAATATTCAAAAAGCTAATACAATGCTCTTAAGCTCTTTTAAAAGTTAATAATCCATTTTTGTATTTGTTAATTAAATAAATGTGTTGATGTAAACAGTATTTCAGAAATTTAATTTCAAAATTTTTGAAAAAAAAATTGTTTTTTATTTTCAATTTTTTTTTTTTTTTTTTACAAATTTAGCGTAATTAAGTACTATTTTTGTGTCTAATATTCAATACCCTTATCAATTCTTAGTTAAATGCTGAGAACAAGATGGCTGTTTGATATGTAGCCTGGTTGAAAAAAATTGAAAAACTACTTTTTTTCTTATAAAAAATCTTATTTTGGGTATTAAGTACTCTAAATAAAAAAAAAATTTCAGAAGAGTTTGGGCAAGTTCAGTTAAGTGGAGTGGCTAGAAAAGGAGAAGATGGAACTGTCTCAGAGGAGCGAGGTAATATGGTGCCTGAATTATGGGACACCCTGTATAAAATAAGCTGGAAAGGTTAATAAATAAATAAATTGGGTGGCGCAACAGCTCATGAAGAACCAGGGCCTAGTGACTTACAACTCACAACCATTCCTGTGTGCGTGTTTGTTGGCAGGAATGGAGGGGACCTACAGTTTTTTGCCGAGTCCGAACGACTAAATGAGAAGCACTTTTTCATGACAAGTATACTCTTGGAGGATTTGTCAGTTCCTCGCAAGAGGCAGTACCTCGAATAAAACATTTCTGTTTTTAGGTGGCACGGCGGGGAATCGAACCCACACCGTCGGCATGACAGTCCTACGCACTAACCATCAAGCCACGAGGTTAAGGTAAAGCCAAATCAATTCAAAGAACATATTTAAATAGTCGACACGTCAGCAGAAATATTTGTTTTAACTCGGGAAAATTTTAAGAAAAATAATTCTTTACTTTCTAGTTTTTCAAGTACAACCAAACTTTATCGAATAAAATTCAAAAATACACAAAAAAAGACATATTGGCTTTTTGAAGCTACCACGACCATTATGATCTACTTGGTATAAAGTGTATGCCACCGTTCATCCACTCATATGATCTCCTTTCACGTTGCCATGATATGATCACCAACCGCTGCCCAGTGGACGAGTTCAAATTTTCTTCGTAAATTCAAAATTATCTAGAGAAATGGACCGGCCCAGGCTTCAAATTTATTTTATATTTTGTCAGATAGGATCACTGTCATTTTCAAACTAAATAAAATGCACGACTGGGTTGCGAGTACTTGCTTTTATGTTCAAGAGGCTGAGGGTTTAAGAAAATCGTATATAAAGACTTAGAAATTATGAGAGAAAAGTGTTGAAAAGCATCAAATACGATATACTAGCTAAAACAACTCTTTTGATAGTTTGAATTGAAAAAAAGTCATTTAATTCTAGATATGATTGTATAAAAAAAAAATTAAAAATCGTTACTGCGTTTTTTTTTAATAATTTCTTTTATAGTTATCAAATTCTTAAAACATTTTTAAGGACAAAATGTTAGTATGCAAGTCTTAAGTATTTATTTATGTGCATATAAAAATAAAATTTCAAAAAAAAAATGTCAACCCATTTTTGAGATATCAAATTTTCAAAAAAATAATTTGAAACTTTTTTTTTTTAATTCAAAAATTTCCTTTTTGAAAATTTTGATTTGCAATATTATTTCAACTTATTTGTATATAATTAATATAATTTGTATATACATTTTTTTTATCTAAATCCGTTTAGCTGATAATGAGAAAATTCAAAATGAAAAAAAAACATTTTATGAGATGTACTACTAATAGCTGCCAAGTGTCAAATTTTATATTTTGAAATTGCTTCGCATTTCAGACATTATAGTGTTATTTGTTTCTATAGCGTTCCTATTACCCCTCTGATGGGAAGTAAATACCTTATTGGAGCATTACTGATTCCTTAAGTATTTTCTGGTGCTTGATAGAAGCGATATACCAATGTTTCTTTAATTTCTATATATTGCTCTTATGAAATGACGATGGAGCTTTCGCTTCTATAGTCATCCTTAAAATTATTATACACTCTTAGTTTATGCTACTTGCTAAGTGCAGCCACAAACTATTTCTGTTATACTAGTGAAAACACAAGCCACTTCTGGCATACTAAATAGTATAGCCACAAACTAGCAGTTTGGAGAAGTGAATACGTTTTTTTTTTCATCGTAAATATATTTTTCCATGGCCGGGTGGTTAGCGTGGTGGACTTTCAGTGTGAGAGGACCATGGTTCGAATCCCACAGAAACCTTGTAATTTTTATAACTTAAATAATATCTAATAAATTCAAGGATTGCATTTCAGATAAAAACTTTCAAATAAAATATCAGCAAATAAATAAAATAAAATAAAATAAAAATATAAATAAATGTAAATCAATTGTGAAATATTTTTTTTTTTATTTTTCCACTTTCGTCTATACTTTATTACTTACTTACTTAATTACTTTCTTCTATAAGACCTCTTAATTGAGTCCAGTAAGGTTTTTTCGGGACAACTGAATTTACTCCATAAAGGTCCAATAGGAGCTAAAAATTGCGCCTTTTAAATTCTATGGACTATTATATAATGCTTATATGATTGCAAGAAATTAATATGAGAAGCTTCTTTGGATGATTATAGGGGCAAAATTGTTAGTTGGGTTGTATGGAATGTACCGTTATTTTTTTGTGAAAGAATTTTTTTTTTTTTTAATATTTTAGAAAATAAAATTAAAAAACTCTTGTGTATCGAGTTTCAAAAAACAACATTATGTCGTTTTCGAAATATTTGATTAAAAAAAAAAAAAAATGAAACATTTTTTTTTAAATCCAAAAAAACTTGTTTGTCAATATTGGAAGATTATACTATTTATAAGTTTCAGAAGCTTCTGTATAAAAAAAAATGATTGAAATCATGAGTACCATTTTTTGTGAGGTACCATTAAACCATTTTTTGTAAAGTATCCCATTTGAAGGTAGCCTTTACTAAAACAACTTTATTAAATTTTTTTAAAGAAAAGTTGTGGAACCGTTTTTGAGAAAAATGAGATTTTTTGTAATTGCAAAAAAAACAATGTATGGCGGGTACCGTTATTTTTGGTTATTAAAAAAATGAAAAAAAAACGTGTGGGCAGAATCACCAAATATCACTATGTACCAAGTTTTGAGAAAATCGATATAGCCGAACAGATAGACAAACAGTATTGTGCCACCCACTTTTTTCGGGTCCTCTATATTCGAAATGTCATGTTTAAATGTTATCTCAGCTTTGTTTGCACGAATCCAAAACTTGCAATATAGTACCTATATCGTGAGTAAAAATAAGCGCATATTCGACAAATTTTTCAGTCTATCTGTCACACAGTGCCAATATTTTTGTTGATGTGAACCACCTGCACATCGCTAGAAAACAATGGTTAATGGGGATCACAGAGATGTGATTTTTTATACCACCTGTCGCACATTATATTTAGTCTTGGAGCCAAAAACAAGTTTATCCGACCATTGGTATCGTGTAGAAGGCAGTTTTAGCTTTCATTTGAATATTCATAGGAACATTTAGTCAAAAATGTAAGCTGAAAAGTGAATTTTCTAAAGCTTGTCCAAAAAGTAGCTTTGTGAATATTTGGACAAAAGCTATCGATTGACTTTCTCTTTTTTCATAGCCGCAATAAGATGGGTAATCTTACCGTCGTGGCTTCCCCGATTTATTATAAAATTTTGTTAATGTAGACATACTGTTACTAGGGATATTAAGAATCGTAAGTGTAAACTACTTATAATCCTTATATTTAAACCACAAATACATATGTGTTTTTTTTTCCAAGATACTCTAAGAGCAGGACTTTGGCTGATGGCTGCCGGATTTCTACTGAACTCTACGACCGTTAAAAAATGACAGTGAGGGAAAAAGCTTAAAATGGAAAAAATAATTAGTTAGTGAAACTTGTTGCGGTAAATTTTACCGAAAACATCGGCTCTCGACTGTCGACTTCAATAACACATACAGCCAATTTCTTCACAGAGTTCTAACGTTAGTACCGGTCCTAGTCCTAAGGTTGATACTCAAATTAATATCTCTCATTTATTCATAGTTCTGTGTATAAAGAAATAAGAAATACTGATTTGAGTACTAACTTTAGGACTAATACCGGTACTAACGTTAGGACTCTGTGAAGAAATTGGCCGATAATTGGTTCAATTTTTAATAAAATATTATTTTTTTTTGAATAATCTCAATAATTAAAAATACTTTGAAGATCACATCGGGTCATCATGTTGAATAGCATGTTTTTTCTTTAAACTATTTCTTACAATTGTCATGAGATTTTGGAATTAGATAACCAAATAATTACTTGATTATTTGCGAGTATTATTATACAATTCAATGTTTTTTCGTAAATGTGGTTATTTCTAATCAATTAAGCTTTTGAGTAGCAAGAACATTCTATTGAAACCAGGGTATCCATGTAGACAAATAGTACCATTTGTGTCTTTATCAGTGTAATTATAGGTTCAGGCAATTAGACCGTCGAGACAGTAAAATTACGTATTACGATGAAGGCATAGTTCAAAAAAGTGATTTTTTTTTCAGTATACACAAGCTCAAATATGTATGTATGTATTAGAGCATTGTATTGAAACAGGGGTACCCGAACACCCGGGTATTACTCAGGTAGTACGCGGGTACTTAAAATACTCAGGTAGGTACCCAAGAACCCAAAATACCCGAGAACCCAAAATACCCGGGTACCCAAGTACCCTGGAATTTTCAACTACCCGTGTAACCGAATACACGAAAATACAATACACATATTATTCCTGGACAAAGGCACTGTCTTTGATCTTTAGGTTAACTTTATTTTTTGTTCTACCCTCGAATTATATTTCAAATACAGATAGACAGGTTTTATGCTCCGCTGCCGGTCTTCGGGTACTCGTGACACATATATGTACTCGGGTTTCCCGGGACCCGATAAACACTGGTTTTACCCTCGTAAAATCAAGAACTCTAGTATATATGGTTCTTGGAGTCGCCCAATGAACGACCAATCACGGCAAACTTGTCATGAACTTGTAGAAATGTTAACTTTTTTCTATAATGAACCAACAGCTGCTCCATACCTTCTTTATAGTATATTCCATTTTGTTTTGTTGCACTTTAAAGTTGACGAAGAGTTTCAATTTATTTTTCGCCATAAATAGACTTGACATTTACGTAAGTGAATTTTAACTACAAAATAACAACAACAACAAAAGAACACAAAGTCTATGTCTACATCAACCCCTTCAAGAAAGAAAAAAAACAGCAATACCCATTGCTTGCATAGCACACAAACGACTGCCTGAACACTATTTAATCTACTGTCTGACAACAATGTCACTTGTCAATTAACATGCAACGTGTTCGCCCTTAATTCCGTATGTGTGCATCTTCCTTGATCTACTCTCAGAGCTCTAAACATATCCCGGCAAAATGAAATAAAAAAAAATTCTTACGCAAAAAACCAAGAATAATGTAATGGAATTCCGTAATAAGATAAAGAGTAGGTATCAAGGAAGAGTATTGGTGCGGTTCGGCGGGACACTGAAGAGTCGAAACGGAACTATGAACATTCTATACATAGTAGATAAATGGTCGGCCAAGGATATACAGAGCCAGAGCGCCTAGCATGATTTATCCCTGCAGTCGATTGTCTAATGTAAAACGTAATCCTAGCACATGCCTCCGACAGTCGAGTAGAGACTAGTCGTCTTTGTTCGTTTCGTTCGTCTTCGGAGGAATCTTTTTATTCGACGTTTTGGTGAACGAACGTTGGGAAATTGAATTTTCCTAGTTTAATAGATAAATAGATAGGAAAAGAGAAAAGAAAACAAAAACAACAACGAAAAAGAAGCATTCGTTTCCCGGCAAACGACATGTGGGAGTCCCTCCTCTCTCTCAAAGGATATGTTTATTTTATATATTTTTTTTTTTTGTTCTTTTGAGCATCTTCAATGTTCGACGGGCGCAATTTGTGCGAACAAAGAAGCCACCACAAGAGCACACACCGAGCTCGAGGTTTATTCTAGCTTGGCGGTTCGGTTGTTGGTCGATTGTCCTCATTTTTGTTCCTGTTTTGTTTCTTATATTTATTTTCTTCCTCAATTTTTTTTTGTTTGTATTTTCTACATTGAACGACACGACGTAATTAAATTCCTTGTGAACACTGCCCTTGCTGCTAATGCATTTTCTGCGTAATTTCCTTTAGATATTTAATTTTTTGCAAAAAAAAAAATAAATACAAAAACAACCACAGAGCAGTCTCTTGGTTCATAATATTGATTCTGTTTCCTGAAAAGAAAATGATGAATAGCAAGTGTGTGTGAAACTGCAATCTGTTGCTCGTCATTAAAGTAAGCCTCCCCCAGCCTTCAACAAACTATATACATCCACCTTTTCCTTTAAAATCGTTGTAAACAACTCAGAATGAGTAAAGAATTAAAGATGTCGTGGGAACTTGCTCAAAATTGCACAAGACAGAACGTATTGACTTTGAAGTGGTACCTACTCTTTATGGTAATTTTTTTGATAAATTTTGTTTAACTGGGTAGGAAAATAAGTACAGTATAAATGCGGGCCCAACGAACTTACTCCCAAAAGAGTTGACTCCCATAAACTTACTCCCAACCGAAACCACAACATGGTTCCATATGAACTTATTCACACTTTTTAGGAACTTAAGGTTTGTTGTATCCATTTGAGAGTAAAAAAGATTGTGAGCAACTCTCAAACAGCTCTTGAGAGTAAAGCTCGCAAATGGACACAGTTGCGAAATTTGCTCTCGGGGGGATAAAAAACTATCTGAGAGTCACTATCGAGAGTTTTGCATAGTTAAAGTATTCTGAAATAGAAACTCACATTTAAGACCATTTGAAAAAAGGAACCAGCCTATATAAAGATGAACCATGTTCCAGGAAGCGTTTGGGACTTTCGTAATAAACGAAGTCACACTGAACTAACTACCAAATTTATGAGTTTACTCTCACCAACCAATTTCGTAGGAGTAAGTTCATTTTGGCTAGTGGGAGTTAAACCTTTTAAGGTGCGTATTCATTTGAGAGTAAAAAGACTGCCTGCAACTCTTAAGCTGTTCTCGAGAGTAAAACTTGCAAGGGGGCAGTCAGAAGATTAGCTCACAGAGGGGTATACAGCTATCCGAGAGTGACTATCGATAGATTTCTAGTGAAAGTACTCTCAAAAGGGGAAACACATCTTTAAACCTGTTAAGGTGCCTATCCACTTGAGTGTAAAAGACTGCGAAAAACTTTCAAGCTTGTCTCGAAAAGCGACACAGATATGAAACTCGCTCACGGAGGCAAAGACAGCTATCTGGGAGTCACTATCGAGAGTTTTCTTTAGTTTAAGTACTCTCAAATGTAAACGTATCTTTAAGCCAAACCGTAAAATGAACTTTGTTCCAAAATGAGATTGAACCATGTCCCAGCAAGCGTATGGGACTTTCGTAATAAACAATAGGTACCACTGAACTAACTCCCAAATTTATGAATTGACTCTCACCAATAAATTTCGTGGGAGTAAGTTCATTTTGGCTTGTGGGAGTTAAGTTGCGTATCCATTTGAGAGTAAAAAAAACTTCGTACAACTCTCAAGCTGCTCTCGAGAGAAAAACTTGCAAGTGGACACAGTCAGGCTATCGATAGTTTTCTAGTGAAAGTACTCTCAAATGGGAAAACGCATCCTTAAACCTTTTAAGGCGCTTATCCACTTGAGAGTAAAAAAACTGCGAAAAACTCTCAAGCTACTCTCGAGAGTAAAACTCGAAAGTGGACACGGTCATGAAATTAGCTCACAGAGTCGTAGACATTTATCCGAGCGGCACTATTGAGAGTGTCTTGCTGAAATGCGTTTTGAGGTGCTTTCGAAAAAATATGAATTTTTGACAATATTAACTGAAACTTTTTGGCCTTTTTCTTATGTTGCTGAGAAATTTCAACCGGCTTAAAATATTTGTATTTTTTTTTCTTACAACCAATAAATTATCCTTTGAACATAAAGTCATAACATTACAACGACAGCAGCACTGAAAAGATGGATTAGTCTTTAAATTTGTAGAATTTTGCCCCAAGCACTATGGGAGCTTAAAACCAGCCATATAGTTGGTACGAATGCAAATACAAAAAAAGGAAAATATTGGCAAGTACGTGTAGACGAAGTGAGTCTGAGTATTGTATCTCTCCAAAACCATTTTTGTAAATATCTTGTTTATTATTTCCTCGTAAATATTTTTTAATTTGCAAATTATAAATAAATCATTGCGATGAATTTATATGCTTTGGCTTTGCGTGAATATGATGTTGCTGGTGATTGTGTTATTGTCTTGGTAATGGGTACGCAATGTTTTGTTTATATGGTTCAAGGAAAAATCTTACGTACATGAATATTTAATTTTTAATTCTTCAACCCGCAGTTACTTGAAGTTTATTTTTTAAATTAAATATTATTTTTTGATGTATATTAATCATACAACCCGCAAAAAAAAAATGGAACAAATAAAAAAAGAAGGATTTTTGTTTTGTTATTGTTGTTGTTTATTGCTAACAAATTAATTGAATTTTGTTTCGAATTTTGAATTACAAATTCGTTGAAAATCTTCAAAACCACACAAAAAAAGTAATAATACAGATTTATATATTACTGTACGGAAGTGGGGTATGGAAATTGGAAGTATTTTGACTTTTGGATTCAAAACAAAATAAAAAAAAACAACATTTGGTTGTTAACCCCATTTTGTGTGGCAGGAAATTTTTGTCACGATAATTTTATTTAAGTTATTTAAGAGGTCAAACCAAATTTGTGTCAATATATGTTTGCGTATATCGTACAACTGTTTTGTTTCTGAATAAAAATGTTAATCAAAGTGTCTAATTTTAATTTATCTCTTCAACAATTTTTGGTTCGTTTTAGTATAAATTCTTTTATATTATTGCAAATAAATGCGAATTAATAACTTTGCTGTTAAATTTTTTAGGTAAAGCTTAGAGTAGATTGAACAAAATTGTCAAAAAACCAGAAAATAAATTGATGGTGCTAACAAAGGTTTTTGGAAGCACGAATTGATTTCAAAGTTAATTGGGTGCATTGCATAAGCAGCTGAAGCAATTTTTGAGTTTTTTTGCTTAGTGTCTTTCAATAAAGATGCTCAACTCGTTAGAAATCCTTTTTGTTTTAAATTTAAATGAACATCTCATATGGCACTTAGCAGCCGCAATGAAAAGAAGCAAGGACATATTTTTAGGTCAAACCCGCGTCGACAAGAAAATCGAGTGTTTCGAATAGTAGAGCTTCAAATGAGTCATCATACAATTCATGTGTTTCTCCAACGACTAATTGAAGAATATCAACCATAACTTGTCTCCTGCGTCAACTCTTTCCCAATTTGGTTTATTAGATACATGAGCTCTAGCCCAATAGGACCAATGGTGAGCGAAATCGTGAAGATTGGTTTTATCTCATACCTGACTATTTTGCTTGTTCACACATCAATTCATCCAAAAATAAGCCCCGTGGTGAAATTTGGGTCAACTTTTCTAAAACGGAGCAGTACCTAATTATTCAATATAAAATTTGATGATTTGCACACGTTCTTCAAAGTTATATTTATCCTTTCTTTCATATTTGCCATACAAATCGAAATTTGACATAAATTTTGCTTTAAATTAATTATTATATTTTGAGAGTCCCTATTGGTAGACCCTCAAAGATAACAAAGCTCTAAAATTTCGTATCATAAAACTTAAATTTAAGAATCTAGTGCTATAGAAACAGATATGAAATTAACTTTTTGATGAAATATATTTTTTAAGTTAGAAACTCTTCAACTATGTTGACTTTTATTTAGAAAAACACAATTTTCTACTAGAGTTGTCTTGTCCTTGTATTTGTTTTTATGGGGTTGAGTGCGAAATCCCGAAGGCCAAAGTTCCAAAATAGCCAAAATGACTAAATCGATAGTGGACAATATCCCGAATGCAAAAAACCGCAAATGGCTAAAATCTCGAATGCCAGAATCCCAAATGGCAGAATCGGCTTTCAAAATTACCCCGGATTTTCTTTTGAAAAATCCCAGACAATTTTCTGGAATCAATTTTGGCAATTGCCCCGGAATTTCAGAAGGAAATCTAGCTGGTGTGGTGCAGCTCGGGTCGACGCGACCGACGTGGCAACGCAGGCAAGTTGTATGGAGAGTTGTTTAAATCTTTAAATTCTGAAGCAGTCAACTGCATTATACACAATTTTAAGGTATGATAAAGAATACCATAATACCTTTATCACCAGAGAAAATTGCATACTACTGACACGCCTACTTTAAAAAAAAAGTCATCTAATCATCGCAAGTTGATTTAAACGAAGTGTGTGTTCTTTAGAAAAGTTAAGAAAAGTTGTAGATAATGTAATTTGTAATAATTCTTCCGCACAAAACTTTTTTCCCAAGCCCATTTTTGGGAAAGTTTTTGACAAAAATTTAGTTTTTTGACTAATTTCTATGAAAACAAAATGAATTGCCCTGATAACAGTTTAAGAACAACACATGATGCAAAATGTTTTCCCCGCCCACTTTTTAGAGCGTTTGTGACAAAATTTCCTTTTAGTGTTCCCAGAATACATGACAAAATATACCTAAAATCAAATGTAAAGAAAATGCCTTTTTTTTTAAATTAAGGCATACAATATTTTTACCACGCCCACTTTTAAGAAGTGTATTGGAGGGAAGTAGTACTTACTAAAACTATCAAAATTAAACTCTATTTAAAGTATGTACTATAAGTCCGACCGGAGAAGACCAGGAAATATTAACTTTTTTTTAGTTGAATATTTAAACTATAGACCAAGTGCTAAATTATTATGCACTCCCAAACTTTTTTAAAGTATTGACTTTGACTGTGTATACTTTCATTTTAAATCACTATTTTTGACCCAACAGCATGAGTTCCTTATACGTAAATCTAGGACCACTTACTCAACAGAATTTGTCTCCTTTACTTAAAACGCAATAGAAAAAAAAATTATGTTGATTTATTACTACGGACTTTAGCAAGGTGTTCGACAAAATCTCACACAAAATTATCTCATTTAACCTAAAAGCTCTAGAATTTTGTTCTGGTTTCATTCAAAGGATGGAATCATGCTCATTGCATTGAAAATACCGGGACTTTTTTGATCTTCACCATCAGAAATGTTCATTGTAAAATCTGACAAGGCAGCCATCTGGGTCCAATTATTTTTATCCTGATACTCCATGACTTAGAATATGTGATTCAGCATTCGGAACTTTCAACGAACGCTTATGATATGAAAAGTTTTGGAGTAATTTCTTTACCCGATCATGCCTTACCTCTGCAGAATGACTTAAACAATTTTATTGTTTGGTGTCAAAAAAATAATTTAGAGCTTAATGTTAGTACAAATGCCAAGCAATTAGTCTAGTCATATTGTGTGTTTACCATGCAAATTGTGGTGTAGTTTTGATTTTTTCCCTGTTTATGTTTTCGGGGTTGAACCCGAACCAAAGCCTTGTCAACAAATTTTCGTCACGTAACATGGAAAAAAATGCAAAAAATTTTGCAAAAATGCATTTTTGGGGAGTTTTTCTCTTATGGCTCGAAAACTATCAATTATTGGAAGATTACATCGAATACCATTGAAAGTATACACAATTTCCAATAAATCTCTATTTAAGGTTTTTTCCCGCGACAACCCATTTGGATTCAAGCACTCGTCGAAAATTAAATTGGTGTATTTTTACTGGTTCTGAAAATCCACTCGAAAGCACTAAAAAATAACTTGTGTGACAAAATTTGATTTTTTTGCTGTAACATGAACCAATATATTCTTTTCTGATGGTCTTTGATGGGTTGAGCTCAAATCTGGCCTTGGAATTGATCTAGCACGTCACGTTTTTGAGATATTAGAATCCAAAGATTTAAAAAAAAGGCATTTCTTATACAAATTTGGGATTAATTTTTTTTCGCGAGGTAATTATTTTCGAAAAAATGGTCATGGTCATTCTGAAGTATGAACTTCAAAATTCTTTTTGAATCTTTCAAATACCTTCATTCATTTTTGAGAAATCGTTAGCCTTCGTCTTAAACTACCTAATTCGAAAAATCTAGTCAATTTGTGTTCAAAAAAAGCACTTTAAAAATGAATTATATCAAACGCTTATATTCAATGCACGAAATATTTAATACAAAATAATTTCTTTTAATATCTTCTGGTTGGTATCTGGAGGTGTTTCCGCAACTTTATATATTAAAAATTGCCAAAAAAGAGAAGATCCTACTCTTTCACATAAAAAAAATATCCTTCCATAAAGTGGCAACCTCAAAAGTTTACCCAAAGGTGCGTCTGCTCAGCATCTATCTTTTAGGACACAAACCATATGTTACAGAAAAGTGACAGCACTTACATTATTTAACTTGAAGGTGTGTCTACTCCACATCTATTTTTAAGACCTGAACCTTTATTTTCCGAAAGCGCATTTGGTGCCTGGAGGTGTTTCCACAATTTGTTCATGTTCAAAATATCAAAAAATTACCAAAAAGCGGAGGTCCCATTCTTTGACATCAAAAAAGTATGTTCCCGAAAAGTGGCAACATTTACATTTTCCGCTTAGCTGCATCTACTGAACACCCATCTTATTTTCTCAACGCTTTTGGCATCTGAGTGCGTTTCTTCAAGACCTTTCTTTTCAGACATGAACAATCTTCTTTGACATTAAGGATTATTTTCCCAACACGCGTTTGACATCGGGAGGCGTTTCCGTTACAAAAAGTGGGGGTACGTTGACATAAAAAAGCATTTCCCTGAAAAGTAGCAACACTGAGTGTGTTTACTCAACATCTATCATTCAAACATTTATCTTCTAAGACATCACTTTGACATCTATAAGAGTTTCCGCAACACTACCTATCTTTTAAGACATCAACCGTTATTTTCCCAACACGCGGTTGGTATCTTGAGGCGTTTTCGCAACTTTTTTTCATGTTGAAAATATTAATAACTATAGTCCAGTAAATAGAGAGGTTTTACCCTACATAAGGTCGGATAGTTCTAAATTTTTGATATGTTGTATGGTATGGTTGATAGATAAAAATTCCAAATTTCCACAACCACGCCCCCTCCGCCCCCTTCAAAATCCTGGAAAAACCACAAAAAATCGGCACTATTTTCAGTTTTTTGCCTATTAATTCTTCCCGGTATATTTTTACCGAAAAAATAGTATGCAAATTTGTAGACAACAACATTTCCTACAAATATGATTCAATAAGTATTTTTGTACAACCACTACAAACTGCGCTAAGGAGCTCCCAAAAACTGCTAAAATTTCGTATTTAGCAAGATTTTCAGTTTTTTCCCTCTTTACAGCACGATAACTCCTTAACCGTCCAGTTATGGGCAAAATTGTTCATAATCAATCTTGTAGATAATTTAATTGGCTACCAATTTCATGTAACTACAGTCGATTTCCTCTAAGCCCAACTCCCCCTTAGTCGATTATCCCTCTAACAAGAATTTTTTTTATTTAAAAATAGTGACGATTTTTTGTGGTTTTCCCAGGATTTTGAAGGGGGCAGAGGGGGTGTGGTTGTGGAAATTTGGATTTTTTACCTACCAACCATACCATACAACATATCAGAAATTTAGAACCACCCGACCTTTTGTAGGGTAACCCCCATTTTTATAGCTCTATTTACTGGACTACTACTAAAAAATGTAAATTCCGAAAAGTGGCAACACTGACATTTTACTCGAAGATGCGTCTACAACATTATTTTTCCAACATGCGTTTGACATCTGTGGACATTTCTGTTCATGTTCAAAATATTAAAAATAATCAAAAAAAGTGAAAGTCCCATCCTTTGACATAAGAAAAAATATTTCCCCGAAAAGTGGCAACATTGATATTTCAGCCGGTGGTGCGTCTACGCATCATCTATATTTTGAGTCATCGACCTTTATTTTCTCAATACGCTTTAAGAACCTTTAAGCGTTTTCGCAACTTTTTTCATATTCAAAATATTTTCCAGCGTTACAGAATCAGTCTGAATCAATGATTATCGTAAACATTTTTACGTGGCTTTTTCCTTTTTGTATTGTGGAAGAAGTGCCAAAATGTTTTCCAAGACTTTTTTATTATGGAAAAAAAAGCGAGAATTTGTTCAGGCCTTTTTTAGTTTTTTTCCTCCTGATGGGACTTGTTCCTTTTTCCGAATTAATAAAATACAAAAAGTATATGAAAAAATCCCGGAAGTTGAACATTATTCCAGAAGTTTCCCTTTTTTCCTTCAAAAAAATAGCAGAATTTGTGTGGTGAACTTTCTGGGATTATTTCTAAAACAAAATCAGGATTATGGCATTCGGAATTTTGTACCCCACCCGAAAAAAAAACTAGTTGGAAAAGCATTTAATCGACTTACTTATTTTATTAATAATGTTGTCTGTCTATTTAAGCTCTTGCCAAGAAGACTTGTTTATATAAATTTTAAATTGAAATTAATTTTTTTTCTCATAAGTGAAACTTTGTTTTTGTTATCATTGTTTAACCAACCCAGAAACAGAAAAAAAAAAAAAACAGTTTAGATTGGTACCAGGTACATAGTTTTTTTTGCTAAGAAAAAAAAAACATTGCAATTTCTAGATTGGCGTTACTCAATCATATTGTCATTAGCGACTAATAGATATGTCCATGGCTAAACACAAAGAATTCTAAGCTCTCAGTTTAATAACATTCCGATTAGTCAATTACATCCCCATTATATCTACTTATATGCGAGAGAGAAAGAATAATAATAAAAATAAATTTGTATCTATTAATGCTTTGGTAGTTTCATAGAAATATCTTTAATAGTAGATAGTAACCCTAATGACTGGACAGACAAATACCTTCAATATCTCTGCATTCCATGCAAGGTTTTTATTTTCAATTTTTTTTTGTTTCTGTTTTGATTTGTTAAACTCCTAAGAGCCGCACACCACATCATACATCACCTCTAAACGCCATTGACACAAATAACTTTCCAATTGTACCTGGCTATAAACATAAATATACAACAAAACAAAAATATATAAAATGTTAGCGAATCGAATGGGCCTTAAAAACACTTTAATCAAAGATAGAAATACAGAAAAATTGCATGACACTGGCTTTTATGTATTGCATTTTGTGCACACTGCGGCTCATTTGGTTAGATGCACTTGAAAAACAAAAAAAAACTTCATTAAATTTGTGTTTATTGCTCAAGGCTACTGCATTCAACTTGTTTCAATTTTTGTTAATTCTTGATGATTAATTTATTTAATTATGTTAATATACTCGTAGAAATGCGGAGAAAGTGTTAAAACGAATTTTTAAGATTTCATTTAAATAAATAATTATATTCTCACATATCTACGACTCTTTGATATATAAATAGGTTGATACATCTGTTAGGGTTTTGCAAACCACCTGTGAATAAGTTTGAAAGAAATACTTTGGGATACCTGAGTTTTAACTTATTGAATTAGCAGTTTAGATTTTAGCTATTTATTCTCAAAAGACATTTTGGAGCCAAGGAAATAAAATAAAATTAAATTAAATTAAATTAAATTAAATTAAATTAAATTAAATTAAATTAAATTAAATTAAATTAAATTAAATTAAATTAAATTAAATTAAATTAAATTAAATTAAATTAAATTAAATTAAATTAAATTAATTAAATAAAATTAAATAAAATAAAATAAAATAAAATAAAATAAAATAAAATAAAATAATTGAAATAAATATTAAATTAAATAAAACTTTAAAATTCTGTTCAATCAGTTGAACCACAATGTATGTAGTAAACAGGGAATAAATTGGCAAATTCTATATATATATTTTAACTACTGGCAAAGTAAGTACAGCACCTTCTCGTATCCGCTGGATGCAATAATTGCAGAAAGGCACACATATTTTTCATCTATAGGTATGATCTTTTGTACGAAAACACCACCTGTCTCTTTTTTTAAAAGCGGATGGCGATAGACATTGCTCGAGGTGATTGCGAGACGTCAAGAAGTTGGTAGTAATTCCTCTTACCTACGACAACTACAATCATCATTAATGTGTGGCGGTAGTTGTTGATGTTGTTGAGGTTATAAATGATGACGACAACGACGACGACGACGGCGACGATTCGTATAAACATTGGACCCCCTCTGTGTATGGTGTCGAGTCGACAATATAAAAACACATCAAAACATTGAAAGCAGTTGAAGAAGCAGAAAAGCATGACACAAAACTTAAAGAAATCAAAACCAAAACAGAAAATAAAAAAAAAAACATTAAAAAAAAGAAGAATAACAAAAAGTGAAAAATAAAATAAACAACAAAAGAGAATCGTCGACTAGAAATAATTACACTGACCTACATTTGGATGTAAACAAACATGACCTGGAAATTGTTGTTTGCAAACAACAAAAATGCGATTTATTTTTTGCTTTGTTGTTAAAAAATTTGCTAAAACCAACACACAAAAATATTTAGTAAATAAAAAGTTAAAAACGTGAAGCAACAACGAAGACTCCATCATCATCATCATCATCATCTAGCTTTTAGCAAAGGTATAAGAGGGGTTGGATATAATCAATTTCGCATTCCAGCGGACCACAAAGCAACTTGAGGGTTTTTTGGAAGAATTGTTAGGCGCCCATAACCAAACCGAGCAACTCTGTAGTACATATTGAGCTTCAGATGCAATTATTCTTTTTTTTGTTGTTGTTTTGTTGGAAATTTTTCAGCCGAAATAGAGCGTGCAGTTAAATTGTTTGAGATAATGATGGGCTATGGTACCGCGCGCAGACGGAATCACCATCAACACAAGCAGCAGCTTATTGTGATTTTGTGTTTACACAAACGATTGCACCAAAGAAAATTGATGTTAGCACTATTATAGGCAGATGGCATATTTCCGATTATGCAAGCAAAATACTTTGACATAAAATTATTATATTACCTTGTTTTTAAGCATTATTTTTTGTTCATTGTTTTGTTTAAAGTAAACAACAAAGTAATCAATTTGATTTGTATGAAATTGCTGACGAAATTTTGATGAAGTTTTAGGTGAGATTTTATTGTACAAATGCTCGTTGGCTTTCGCTCAGAGCTCAGTCTGGACGGATTTACTTAATGGTTTTTGGATTAAATTAAAACAAACAAATCAATATTAATTAGTGCATGTTTAAATATTTATGTACCTGTTCCATAATGGTAAATCATTAAGTTGACCATGAGTGCAAACAATTTTAGCGGTGGCAAGATTGGTTCAAGATTCCATGGAAGGCATTGACCGAAGAAATCAGAGACTTTCATAAATAATATATGAATACTTTTAATGTGTGTACCGTTCTTAAAAATAAGCCTGATTTTGACAATAAACTTTCATATGGAGAATTTTTGAAATTTTTAGCACATATTTACGGCCAATACTTGTATTTATATTTATATTTTGCATTTATAATGCAAAGCACTCGTATATTAAAATTATGTCAAATTTATCAGAAGTTTGATGAACATGGATTGAATTTGGTCAAATATATGCTTAGGTTCTATTTTAACATCAATGAAAAAATGGGCTTACTTTCCTATCCTGAGAAATCTAGACATTATTCCCCCCAAACACGCTAATTTTACTGTTTAAATTAGGGTGTAGAGTGATTTTTTTTTAATAAACCAGTTCGTATTTCCGTGCTTTGTTAAAATGTAAAGAAGAAGCTTAAAACTCAATTCCGAATTAATTTATTTTTCTGAAGATTTAAATATGCCTTTTTATTGAAGCTGTTTAGAAGTTCAGAGCCAAGTATACAGGGCGTCTCCTTATTCATGCTCGATATTTTGGGGGATGATTCCTGTGATTCTAGGACAAATATTGTATGGCGGGAAAATTCTATCCCCCTCCTCTTAACATTAAATGCAAAAAGAAAATATTTTAAATCAACGAAGGCACATACAACAATGTTTAACAGCTTTTTCGTAAGCTGATATTCCACTCCTTTCTTTGTTCTCTTTATCAAGTTGTTTAAGTGAATAGTTTTTTAAAAATTAATTTTCAAATAAAAATTATTGAAAAAAAAGTATGTAATATTTTTTTGTTCAAGTTGATATTTAACAAAATTTTGTGTGATTGAGTGCTATTTTTGTATTGGTATTGAATGCCCTTATTTCAATACTTAGTTAAATAATTTTTTGAGAAATTAAGAAAAAAAAATCAAACATTGCTTGTTTGTTGTGTTTTGTTTATGACGCCCAAAAAATACAATTATTCATATATTTAACCCCTTTTTTTTTTTGGAAAAGTACCTTTCGTTCATTTTAATGTCTCAAAAACAAAGAAAGATTTTTCCATTTGGTTTTGAGTATTTGACTAAGAATTGATAAGGGCATTGAATATCGATCACAATAATAGCACTTAATTACGCTAAATTTTGAAAAATATCAACATTAAAAATAACTCATTATTTTTTTTCAAAAATGTTGACTTTTCATTTTTTTTTTCTCAAAAACTATTCATCTTAATAACTTGATAAAAAAATAAATAAAAAACCTTTCAAAATAGCTGTACACTAGGGTGGTCGATATAATGGGTTTTTTTGAGTATTAATATTTGGATAGGTCTAAATCAGCTCTAAATGAAGAAAAAAAAATTCCCTATTTTTTTCAGATTTTTATTTCCATCCCCTATAGTTGCTGTAACGGTAAATTAAATTTCCCCTTTTTTTGGAAATTCACGTTAAATCTGCCGAAAAACTCAGTGAGAAGTAGACAAGAAAAAAAATCCTACCGGAGGGGGGTAATATCTCCCACCGCTTGGACGGGAGGGGCAATTTAATAAAATTATTGCATAATATATAAAAAAAAATAATAATTGAAAAACAACGGCAACACTTGCAGTTATCTTTTGTAGATTTTTGGAAATCCAGAAGTCCATTTTAATAAAATAAAATTCTTTGAATACCTAAACAATTTCAGCAAAATCTGTTTTCACACCTAAATGTATGTAATCTTTAAAATGTAGAGTTTCAAACAATTTTTTGCAAAAACTGTTCATCAAAAACACTTAATTTAAAAAGAAGCCTTAAGAATGGACTTCTGGCTTTTCAAAAAGCTACAAAACGTTACTGAAAGCATTCCCGTATTTTTTTAATTAATTTTTGTCTATTTATGCAAATATTTTATTAAATTGCCCCTCCCGTCCAAGCGGGGGAGATATTACCCCTTTCCTGCATGATTTTTTTCTTGTCTAGTTCCCACCTACATGCTCTGAATTTTTTTGCCAGATCATACGCAAATTTTATATTATGCAAAAAAGGGGAAATTTAATTTACCCATACAGCGACTAGAGGGGATGAAAATAAAAATCTGAAAAAATTAAGGAATTTTTTATTCTTCATTTAGAGCCGATTTGGGCCCATCCGGGACGACCTTTTTTTTAACGACCACCCTACTGTATACGTTATTGTATGTGCTTTCGCCTCAAGAGGGAGAGGTAGAACTTTCCCCCATACTATTTTTTATTTTAGAATATACCCAATGATCATGCCCTTAAATATTAATGTTAAAGGACACCCTGTATACGGGAAAATGAGGGGAAGAAAGCAACAATTATGTCCAAGGATTTTTATTATTTGTTTGAGACATAAATATGCTTTGAACCTAAAATACTACTAAATTCACACCTGCGTTTCTGAGAGAATGGTCACACTGACTACTTTTCAACATATGTGATAGGTTAGTATAACTCGGAAACTAAATCGAATTTGTCAATTTAGCACTCAAAACGTTTTGTACAAAATTAAAATTCCTATCGAATTGGATGGTTTAAAATTGGGTCGGACGTACTTGCTGTTATTTTATATTTGGTATCCAAATCTTAAGTACATATGCTTTAACTTATGTGCATATAAAACTAAAATTTAAAAAAAATCTTTAAACTTGTTTGAAATTTGTATAAGGAAGAAAAAAACCAGATCCGTTCGGCAGATAAATGAGATAAAAAAAATACCTTCGGTGGGAAGTACTATAAATAGTTGCTAAGTTTAAATTTTTGGTATTTAATTGCACTAATTTTAGCACACAGGAAAAGTTTTATAAAAATCGTAGGAGCCGTTTTTAGCAAAAAACTTAACGGTTGTTTAATATTTGTATTAACTGTTAACTGTATAAGACTATTTACATATATATTTTAGAAGCGTATGTATAAAAAATCATTCACATCATAAGTACCGTTTTGAAGAAAATCAAAAATGAAAAAAATGGTTCTTTGGCAGGTAGCAATAAAAACCATATTTTTGAAAAATGTTTTCCTATCCAAAGGTGGCCTTTCCTGAAAGAAATGTAAAATTAGTCAAATTAATTGTATGGCTAGTACCGTTATTTTTGGTTCTAAGAAAAATGAAAACAATCTTGTAGGCAGAATCACCAAATACATGTATCAAGTCAAGTAACAAAAAAATCGATACAGCCGTTTAGGCTGTATTTTACTTTTAACGGGTCGTCATCTTCAGTTGTGAATTGGACGTTAAAAAGGTTTGTAATTTTCTTTTTTTAATTCATTTTACGTATTTCTCTTCACACGGAAGATACTCAATTGTATTTTAAAATCGTTTCTTTCTTTTAAATTGCATACCGGGAAGTGTTCGAACCTTACTCCTATCGGAGCAAATTTACTCCAATTTGAGGAAGAAAACAAATCTACCACTCCGCCTTTTTGAGATCCACTTCTTTTTTTTTCTCACTGAAAATTCTTTGGCCAAACCACATGAAATTGAAATAACAAGACTGTTATTCAATTTTCCAACCAACTCTGGACTCTGAATCTTTGCATCTGAAAGTCTATGTTCGACGTTTCACGTTCATATCGGGGCCTATGTGTTTTTTTACATGTATATGTCTTTTTATTTTTGTTAAATACATTTTTGTTAAAAATACAGTTTTTGAAAACTTGAGTTTTCCCTCCGTTTTAAAATCTGCTACGGAAATTTTAAATTTACTCCACTTTTTTTACAAATCTGCTCCTGCTTACTGAGGTTCGAACCACCGGGTCTTGTTGCACATCTTTCGCGGTGTAAATTAGTGACACTTAAAAACTAACTTCCATCGTTATATATATTTTAATTGATTCTTTTGGAACCCTCAACAATAAATAATGCTTTGTTTTTGTTTGTAAATATTTCGTTTTGATTTGTTTACTTAATTTATATAATGTTTACCTTCTTCACGAATGTTTTCGATGAGAAAAAAAGGGTTCGGTTATAAGTATGTTTTCCTGTCCTATAAATTAGTTTTATTTATTAGTAATTTATGTTTATTTAATATTTATTATTTGTTTTCATTAACAAAATAATGTTATTAACCTCAATTAAACTTTGCCTTGTTTTTTTCCATAAAAAAACAAAATTGATAGTTAAATCAATTTTGTTATGTTTATGAATATTTTGAATTAATTAATGAATTAATATATTATGAATGAATATTTATTTTATATGAATTTCTCAATTATGTATAGTATTTTATTATCTGTTAATAAATTATTAGCTTTTGTAAAATTTATAGTATTTTCTTATAATTTTTTTTTTTTAGTACAACTTTTGCCTGTCGTATTTTAATAGCTTATTTTCAATGCTGCGTTATGGGCGTTGCGTTGATAGATTTTTTCTGTAAACTCAAAAGTTCAGGCATAGGAAATTCTGTTTATAATGACGAGTTGAGCATTAAATTAAGTTACGATTTTGCATTCATTAGTACTATTTGTAAACAAACCAACGTAACATAAACGGCTGCAACGCAAAAGTTAAAATTAATCAACTTTTGTGTGCGTTTAAACATTTCTATTTTCTGGCAGAAAGTTTTTAATTTTTGTAATCGATTTTGTAATTAGAGTTATATCAAAAATATTGAAAAGTGGCCAGTGTGACCATTCTCTCAGAAACGCATGGGTGAATTTAGTAGCATTTTCAGTTTTAAGCAAGCTTATGGGCCAAACACACATATTCAATAATAAAAACTCTTGCACGTAATTATTCCTTTATACCCCTCATTTTCCGGTCTATTCAATAGGCTATTGATGAAATCGGTCGAAAAACAATGAAAAAAGGAACAAAACTCAAATATTATGTTTCAGTTTTCATCGTTTCTCAACCAATTTTATTGATGCGAAAGTTTCAGAATGTGGGCATAGGTTGAAAATTTTATTGTGTCCTTGTCTTCTTCAGAATAACTACATAAGCTGGCTTAGTATAAAGAGAATTCACCCGGTGTAACGAAAGGTAAACTTTTTTCATTATCAAAAGAATTGTTCTCTTCAGAATTTTGGAATACTGAATTTTTAAATCCAGAATTTTTTAATACACAATTTTGGTAAACAGAATTTTAGATTTACAGAATATTTAAAAACTGGATTTTGGAAACTGAATTTTGCCACTTACAAAATTTCGATTTTTTAGAATTTTGAATTACAGAATTTTGGAATACAGAATTTTGAAGTCTAGAATTTTGTAATACAGAATTTTGGAAGTACAGAATTTCGGAACACAGAATTTTATAATACAGAATTCTTCAATATAGAATTTTGTTTTTAAAACAGAATTTTAGATTTACAGAATTTTAGAAACTGAATTTTGCCGCTTACAATATTTTGGTTTTTCAGACTTTTGAAATACAGAGTCTTGAAGTCCTGAATTTTGTAATACAAAGTATTGTTTTTTAGAATTTTGGAAATACAGAATTTTGGAACACAGAATTTTGTAATACAGAATTTTGTTTTTTAGAATTTTAGATTTACAGAATATTTAAAAACCGAATTTTCCCACTACAGAATTTTGGCTAAGCAGAATTGTGAAATACAGAATTTTGGAATGCAGAATTTTGAAATCGAGAATTTGGTAATATAGAATTTGTTTGTAATACAGAATTTTGCTTTTTTGAATTTTAGAAATACAGAATTTTGGAATACAGAATTTTGAAATCCAGAATTTTCTAATACAGAATTTTGTTGTTTTTAGAATTTTGCAAACTGAATTTTGTCACTTTTACAGAATTTTGGCTTAAAAGAATTTTGAAATACAGAATTTTGGAATGCAGAATTTTGAAGCCCAGAATTTTGTAATACAGAATTTGGTATTTTAGAATTTTGGATATACAGAATCTTGGAACACAGAATTTTATAATACAGAATTCTTCAATATAGAATTTTAGAAAACAGAATTTTATAGATTAACAGGATTTTAGAAACTGAATTTTGCCGCTTACAATATTTTGGTTTTTCAGACTTTTGAAATACAGAGTCTTGAAGTCCTGAATTTTGTAATACAAAGTATTGTTTTTTAGAATTTTGGAAATACAGAATTTTGGAACACAGAATTTTGTAATACAGAATTTTGTTTTTTAGAATTTTAGATTTACAGAATATTTAAAAACCGAATTTTCCCACTTACAGAATTTTGGCTAAGCAGAATTGTGAAATACAGAATTTTGGAATGCAGAATTTTGAAATCGAGAATTTGGTAATATAGAATTTGTTTGTAATACAGAATTTTGCTTTTTTGAATTTTAGAAATACAGAATTTTGGAATACAGAATTTTGAAATCCAGAATTTTCTAATACAGAATTTTGTTGTTTTTAGAATTTTGCAAACTGAATTTTGTCACTTTTACAGAATTTTGGTTTAAAAGAATTTTGAAATACAGAATTTTAGAATGCAGAATTTTGACGTCAAGAATTTAAGAATAAAAAATTTTTTAATCTGAATTTTCAGACATCCATAGGTACAGAATTATAACCCCAACACGTTTTTTGTTCTTAATTGAAGAATTTTTAGCTTGTTTTTAGATTTTCGTTATTTAATAAGGTCCATTGGATGTCATTTTAAGAACAAATAAGCAAATAAGATTAAACAAAAAAAAAAAAAAATAAGCCCAATCGTACTGTATTTTTCTCTGAGTGTAAAGAATTTAAAATCAAATATTATATGAATCATTCGAGCAAAAAGAACGTAAAATTTTACTGTAGAAATTTGTATCAAATGTTAATAGATGTTTAGACAAATGTTTTCATCATTTTACAATTATTTGTCAAAATTTTTTAACAAAAGCCAATGACTTAAGACTATCAGCCAAAAATTTTAGACAGCATAAATAGTTCTTAAACATTTTTTCCTGAATTCCCATTTTAAGATTCAAATTGTTGTCTATTCTAGGATATGTTGTTAAATACCTATAAAGGGAAACATCACAAAGATGCACCATACGGCTGTTTGTCACACATTTTAATGGCCAAAAACTTTCGTCACACCCAACACGCGGCAGACTAATTAATTACAAAATAAATCTGAACAGAAATAACACTGCCAATCTAACGGTGGCGTCTGCAATCTAGACGCATAAAAATGCAATAATTCCAACGGCATTTTATCGCGGGCTGCCGCGCTTCTGGCATGCATTTGGTTTGTGTTGGTGTGCACTCGTGTACTGTACTGCACTCTGCGCACCCATCTGTCTCTATATAGGCGAGGATAATCTTGTAGAAGATGGTATATAATTTTTAAAATTAAATATATTCTTACGAGAAAATAAAGATCATGGTATTGGTATCATGAAATAAAAATCAAGGTTTACCAAAAATGAAAAATTCTGAATAGACAAGATAAAGTTATGAAATGACAGCTATGAAAAGGCGGACTTTATTATTTTGTTTCAAGGCCAAAAATGTATACACTGAACTTTTAAGCCCGATTTTTGGACAATCATTTAAGACATTGACATCGGAAAGAAATTGGGGTGAAGCTATTGCTGCAAAATCAAAACCCAATCGGTTTTCAGACCCTCGACAGCTCCTATATCGATGTGAAATTTTTACAATTTATAAGAATATGAAAAAGAAGCTATGCAACAGCTTAGTCCATGAAAATTTATTTTGGTGACCTTTGAGTCCCTTTAAAATTGTAAGCACCGCTCATTAAGGGAAGTTTCTTAAAAAATATCAAAAGGAAGCTGCACCAAAATTTAGCTTTCCCCGAAATCTAGGCAGCTTTCTTTTCTACTACCCCAAGTTTCTACTTAATTTCGAACTTCCGATTACATGGGCAATATTTGTTCCCTTGCGGTTTATCGAACAATTATGGAGGGATTAAAAAAGCTCTAAGAAATACAAAAAAATTGAAGTGTTCTTACTGCTCGCAATATATGATCGCAATATACGTTAGCCGTCAAAATATAGCTCGTCTTTCATCTGTCAAGTCATCAACTGTCAAATTCCTTTGAAGGATGGGTAACCATGTCGATAGATTATAAAACCTCTAAAAATCAGAAATTTTTGAAGTTTATTTACTGCTCCGGAAAAAGTGATTTGAGGGCAATTGGGTGACATTTGCATCGAATTATACTTTTGCCGCCAAAATCCATCCATCTGTCAAGCCATCAACTATCAAGTACCATTGAAGGATAGCTACTGTGTCGATGGATTAAACAATATCTACTCAATCAGAAATTTTTCCACTGCTCCGGGAAGAAATGATTGGGTGACATTTGGATTGAAATATACTTTTGCTGTCAAAATATAATTCGTCTCCCTTATTTGTCAAGCCATCAACTGTCGATGTATTCAAAATCTTCAAAAAATGCCAAATTTCCGATATTGAGATGAAAGTCAACGCTGGGTACGTTGACATGGCAGACAAATCCGCTGTGTCAACTTTTGGTGAGCTTTGGTGAGTAGTCTGTCATAGTGTCCTAACTGCGTTGACAGGGGGATTACACGGCCAACGAAAATAATCAACGCATTGACTCTTAAATTCGTGTCAGCGAGAGTGTCAACGCAGCCGTCCAAGCATGGACAGTATTCTGCGTTGACGATCACACGACAAGACAACTTTGGGACAGGATTTTACGTCATTTTGACGTCAGAGAGTCAACGCGTTGACCATTTGCGTTGACCGTCTAATCATAGCTTTACAAGCAAGCATTAACCTTATGACGATTTTTGAGAATTTCTTTGAGCTGATAAAATATGTACTTGATGTGCAAACTATCATCAAATACATACGACCCAGCCGTGAATTTTTTTTTTAAATAAATATTTTTGCTTAAAATAGTAAGGTACCCTTGCCTCTTTGCCGAATTTGCGATAACGAGTGCAATGCGCTGCGTTTGTAGGTATGTATGTATAGCTCCATCTAGCTATGTATAGAGGTAGAGCTATGTTTGGCCGGAGCGTGAAATTGTATCTTTGCCATCGCGGAACGCTCTAAAAACAAAAACACAGATATCTACAAGATGTTAAAATTTAGATTTTCTATTTTGAATGTTTTTCAAAATTTATATTTAGACTCAGGGACAGATGCAACAGCAGCGGGGTCGGTATAGTTGTTGTTTTTTTTTTGTTGTTTATTTGTTTTTGTTTTGTTTTGGCATTTTCATACAACCACAGCCAAAGCACCGTTCTGGTTTTGTTTGTTTGATGCTTCATCATGATGGTGAAGTCCAAACGTAATGATATTATCGGCAACGAGGCGAATTTTGTATTACGAAAAATAAGAATAAATTGCATTTGAAGAACAAAAGGTGCAGAGAAACAAAATAAAACAAAGACAAAAACAACGAAAACAAAACCAACAAAATAAAGACAACAAAATAATGTTTTAATCGAAAGGAGAAGTGCAAAAGTCTTGTGCTTGTCTGGCTGGGTGGCTTGGTTGTTGTTGAGGTATTTTGCATTCGCCGTTTGTTTTGTCTGTGTTTTTGTTTTTGTCTTTGTTTTTTGTTTTGCACATTTGGCGGCGACCTACATTCCGAGGGAATGCGTCCTCTCTTAACGTTGCACCACCAGACCAGGCATATACGTTCAGTGTTGTACGGTGAGTGCAGTGCAGACTGCAGAATTCTATCAGATTCGATTGTTTTTGTTTGCACACATGCAGCAACAACGACGAGACGAGACGAAACGATGTGTGTAATGCACTTCGAAATCGTAACGTAATGCAATTTTGGGAACATTTTGTGGAAGAATTTGACAGATGAATGGATATAAGTTTTTGGGGGGATTTAAGATATTTTGCGGTTGAATTGGTTTTGCAGAAGATAATTTTTGAAAAGAATTAATTTATAGGAGATACGAAAAATGCAACAATCTTAGATTAAAATGAATTGAAGAATTCGGATATTTTTTGATCATGAAAAAATACAATCGATAACACGTGTTATGTAAATTGGTTGTTTGGGCGGTTTCACCCCTTCTGATTCCAATGTAACATGAGTAGATATTTGTCTTCCCAAAGTTTAGCTACTTTCGAATAGTTTGCATACTTTCGAATGTGTCATCACTATTTTAGCAAAATGGTTTCTTTAAAAAAAATTGCACTTCTAAGAGAAATCAAGAAGCAAAAAGCACTCATAATGCACCAATCTAATGGAAGGCTTTCAGAGTATTTGAAGTACATTAGAAGTGGTAAAAGCTATCAAAGGGAAATAACCTAATGGGACTTATGAATTTCATCGGAATCGGAAGTTCTTACAAATCCCGGAAAAAAAGCTATCACCAAATTTGTAATGGTAAAAGGTCGAGGGTTAGTCATAAATACATAAAATAAAAAACAGGGCTTGGGTGACTACCTTGTGGTATTCTAGAGTTTTCTTTTAAATTATTTGATTCCCAGTTACCTACTGAAACGTAAAAGGTTCGATTTTCGAAAAAAACGACTCAAATAGATTACAAAATATTTAAAAAACAACGGCAATTCTTAAAATGTAAAGCAATTACGGGCTTAAAGGCCAGGGTCTGTTCTTTAATCCTACATTTAAATTATATTATTTGTGTCAGTAGTTTTCCAAAAATTTGCATTCAAACTCAAAATTTTGATAAAAAAAACGCAAACAAAAATGTTTGGATCAATTTTTCTCAAAATTGTGAAATGGAAAATTAAATTTTCTTTTTATGGTCACTGCTTGTATTAATTTAAAATAAAAGACAAAAAAGTGGTTCTCGTAATTTTCAATTTTCTCGAAAACTAAATGATATAAAAGCTTTCGGTTTTTTGCGTTCGATTCAGAATAAATGCAAGCATTGATCATAAAAAGAAAATTTAGTTTTTCATTTTACTATTTTGATAAAAATTGATCCACACATTTTGTTTGCGTTTTTTTTTTAATTAAAATTTTGTGCTTGAATGCAAATTTTTTGAAAACTACTGACACAAATAATATTATTTAAATGTAGAATTAAAGAACAAACCTCTGGCCTTAAAACCAGTCATTGCTTTACATTTTAAGTATTGCCGTTGTTTTTTAATGTTTTTGTATCCATTTAAGTCGTTTTTTTTTTTCGAAAATCGCCCCTACCTCCTAAACGGGGTGAGATAGACCCCCCTCCTATAGTAAAAAATGCTTGTATTTGACCCCTCTACAAAAATCCGTTTTCAATTTTCAGGGCCCAAGTTATCGTACTCTCCCCCGGAATTGCACCCCAGGGTGGCATTTTTTAAAAGTATTTGAATTCTGAGACATAATTAATAAAAAAAAAAACAAAAGTATTGAGATTCACAAATAAAAACCTCGAAAAGTTAACGATTAACCAAAGGTGGCAGTAGTGCAGTGTATATTGTGCTTGACTACGAGAAAGAACTGGCGCACTGAACTGCTGATCATAGAGCCAAATAGACATCCACTGGCAAGTAAACGTATAGTAAGGAACCTTGGCAACTGGGTGGATTAGAATTTGTATTTCGACAGACATTTAAATGCGCATCAGTTTACTCTTGAGCCCAATTTCGGACGTACTGTAAAGTACAGAGATTCTTATTTCAGCCGAACAACACGAATGTGGAATGCCTTACCCGGCTCTATTTTTCCCTTCCATTTTGATATTCAGAACTTCAAAACTAATGTGCATCGGTATCTCCTTTCAAATCCTTCCCTATTTTCCTAACGCTCGCACTGTGTTCAATCATTTTAAGGGTAGTCACAACCCCTTTAGTGCGCGTATATTATAAAAAAAAAAAAAAAAAAAAATGCTGCTCTGACCAGGGCAAGGGGAGCTTTTGCCCTGACGAAACGGTTGTTTTACAGCTGCCGACTTGACAGCAGCAGGGTGAAACTGATTTGCTACATGAACCTCATCCAGCCGATGATTGCCTATGGATGCCCGGTTTAATGTTGCCCCATCTCAAATTGAAAATATTCGGGTGTTTGAGAGATAGTGTCTTAGACGCTGCCTTTGATTACACAGAAGACGAGAATCGGAGTACAAACGTTATTATTCCAAACTGGTTCTATAGACAGGATAGATAATTTCTTGCTGAAGCTTATTCGGGTCACATTGCAGGAGCGATGTCCTCTAACAACAGCTTAATTTTGGGTTGGCTACGAAATCTTGTAAATCAAAATGTCGCATTCGAAATCTCGCATAACGAAATCTCGCAATTAAAAAATCCTGCTTTTCATAATCCCGCAATTACAAAATCATGCTTTTCATAATCCTGCAGTAACGAAATCCCGCAAACTAAAATCTCGAAAATCAAAATCTCGAAAAATTAAATTGCATCGCAACAAATACATTTTTTTATTAAAATCTTGCAAATTAAAATCTCGCGCTAAAAAAAATTTTGATTTTCCTTCTGGAGAGTTACAAAAACTCCTAAAATTCAAAATTTGAAGAAAATCACATCACTGGTTTAGGCTGAGACAGAGAGACAGACAGAACTGTGTCACCCACTTTTATCGTGTTCTCTATCATCGCAATGTTAATTTTGATTGTTAGCTCAAATTTTTTTTTCACGAATCCAAAACTTTCCCTATAGTACCTATATCGAAATTAAAAATGAGTTAAAAAAACACCTCAATCTCAATCCACTGTGCCAATGCCTCCCTGTCTTCATATTCCTTATAACTAGTGCCGTGCAATTCTGGTTGCATCTAAAAACACCCAAGGTCTTACTTACAGACATACCTATAGTTAAAACTATTATTAGGTATAATTCTTCAGGTACGTATCTTGGTTCTATAAAAGGCCTACATTTTTTGGCTTTTTTAACAAATTTATCAGTTAAATATATCTTAGTTTAGGAATCACAGTTGTAAATATCACAGCTGAAAACACTTTTTAAAGAGTCCAAGCGTGTGACTTGAAATATCATTTAACTTTAGTACAGGGCAAGCCTTTTTTTATTATTTATGAACTTTCAAAAATATTTCATACCCATTTTGAAATCTAGTAATTAAAAACTTTAAATTTAAAATCCTTTTAAAATTGTCGAGTTCGCGGGGTCCAATGATTCTGGCATCTTTTTAGGGTTTGCTGTCCTGCTCACCCAACTCCGTTGCTCCGCTATAGAAATGTTCAGTCATTATAGGTAGACGTCAATAACAATAATTGTTTTTTGGTCAACAGTACCTTATGTAAATGGTTTTACCAGTAAATTCTTGGATTTCAATATTTCAGAATAAAGTAAGAGCAAGCTGGCATATTTTTATTTGTCTTGTGAGCCTCCAGATTATTACACTCCCAGGATCTAGGGAGTTTCACCTGGCTTTGAGTTACTACCTACCACCTTCGAGGTTCTAGGCCCTTGATAGTTTAAATCTTTCTATGGCTTTGAAAGCTAGATTATTTTCCCAAGTGAATTACTTTATCTTTAAGTGGTTTTGAACTTAGTAAGTTGTAATTTAACTAAACAAAATTTTCCAAAAGAAACCAAATTTATTGAAAACTCTATTTAGTTCAACTTTATATTTAACTTAAAGACGTAATATTTTACCTCAAATCATTTTAAAATAAAAAATCACCTATTTTTAACCATCGACATGTTCAACTTACCTTGTTTTTTTGTTTGTTTGCTGAAATATGATATCTATATAGATATTTCTGATAATATTTGTTTCATTTAACCTAAGAAACATGCCATGTTGGCCTAGAAATGAAGGCTAGCTAAACATATTTTATCGATTTGCAATAATAGTGCATAGATTATGATAACTAAGTCAAACTTCCCTATTAATATGCGATTTATACTTGTATAACACGTAAGTTCTTCTACGAGTATATATGGTAAAATATGAATTTGCAAACAAATTCGAACTTCAGATTCTGATCAAATTTCTTTGACAGGGAAGACGAATTTAGTGGTTTACATTAAATTTTTTTTAGTTCCAAAATTGTGTGTATAAATATAGAATAATTAAAACAAAATAAAACACAAAGTTTATTTGAATTTTTGATATTATTTTTTAACAAAGGATGTGGTTGAGTGTATGCCGGAAGACGAAGGCAAAAAAAACTTATTGCAAGTTAATAAATGTGAAAATAAGTTTTTAAAAACTAAATAAAAAATCTAACAAAACTTATGTTTAAACTATTGAAAAAAAGTACAGAGATCTGGCAAGGCAATTCGGTCTGAAGCAACCTAAACGGCTGAGTGAATTTTCTTTAAATTTCTAATTTTTTCCTAAGCCAAGAAGAAGTGCAAAATTAAATTCTGCCTTAGTTCCCAACAAGAGCGAAATGCTTGAGAAAATACAACGGAAACATATTGATTGAGAGAGTCTCACCAATATTGCAAAAAAAAAAAGGAAAAAATTAAATAAGACAAACGCAAGCAAGTCACAGAAACCATTTTGCAATGAAAAAACAACAAACAAACTATTTAAACTGAAATATAATTTTTCCCGTAAAATTTTGGTCTAAAGCCTAGTACGCTGCTGATGCGAAACGAAAAATCCCATACAAAAATGACACAACGAAATCATAAACTAAAAATTAAGTTTTACTTTTCGTTCTGCAGTACGCTGTTCGATGAACGAAACTGAAAATTGTTGCCTACTTTTTGGAGAAGTCTACACTCATTTTTCGCACACAATTAATTACCCAGGCCATTTATTGTGTGCGGAAAAATGACATTTGTGTGTATTTTAGTTTTTCCTTTCATTACAGCGTGGTTGTCTGTGTTCTTTTTTTTCAGTTGCATTTGTTTTGAATTTTTGAATTGGTGTAACTGTCAATGAATATTTTTTCGCTGTGGTTTCGTAAGCATTTCGTTGTCTTGTTGGAGACCAACTAAATATTTCGTTTCGCATCAGCTGCGTACTAGGCTTAAGCATTTAATTTTCTGCTACAGAAGTGGAGACTTGAAGTGGAGACTTCTCCAAATAATCTGCTACAGTTATAGATTAAGCTCGCCGAACAAGGCACTGAGGAATGAAACGAAGAAATATTGGCTTGTCCTAAGTCACCCATTGAGTCATAAAATTACCCTAAAATAGTAAAATATAGTGCTAAAAATGGAAAACAAATGATTTTTAGATGCAAAAAAAATTTGCATGCAAATAATAGAGTGTGAGTATGATATATTTTTTATTTTTTTTTTTTGCGTGATTGATCATTCAAAGAAATATTTTATATTCACCAGACTACTTTCTCGCACGTCAAACATGATATTGCATGATATTTTATGAAATAAACCAATAATACAAACAAAATATTTTCTATTTCACTTCAATCATTTTTGACATGCGAAAAAATTTCAATTAGAACTATAAAATAGGCCTTAAGACCAAAAATAAATATTTTGTCATACAAAATGTTGGACCGTCATTTTAGCCAGAAAATTTGCAAAACTCCGGAAAATGGTGGAAAACCACCACAATTCAGGTAGGTATATAGGCTCTTAACGGCACTCGAAGCAAACTATTAAAAGTCTTCATAGATATGAGCGCCGCTAACATTTTTACGGGCGGACAAAGACCCCCTCAAACGGCTTTGTAAGGAATACCTCCCGAACGGTAACTCCTACAGAAAAATTGTCAAGAACTAGGTTGAACTAAGAAAACTTCTTGTGTGGTATCCGGAAAATTTTCAAAAATTTGGTTTGAAAATTGATTTTTCAAAAAACCGTTCACTCCAACAAATTTATCTAATAATAAAACAAAAGAAGAGATTTTTGGCTTTACAAAAAGGTACAGCATGTGATTGTAAGTGTTACAGTTGTTTTTAAATATTTTTGTCTGTTTAAAATCAATCTTTTTAGAAAATTGCCTCTCCCAGCTAAACGATTTTTGTCTTTAGGCTATTGATTATGTCATATAATAAGGAAGTAAGACGTTCATAGAATTTTATTGTAAAACTCATCAAAGGGGTCATTGAAAATGAGAAAACCGCGGAGTGCTATTAAATTGGAGGGTGCATTTTTGAGAGGGGGGTGCAAAAGCACCCTTTTTGGTTTTTTGCATATAACTCGAAAACGAAGCAAAATTTCGAGATAATTCTCAAAACCTTTTTTGTAGAGAATAAAATTTACCGTCGAAATGGATTTTTGAAAAAAAATTAAAAAAAATTTTAGTTAGCTAATTTTTAAAAAAATCATTGCAAAAAAATGTGAAAAATCGCATTTTTTGGTTTTTTTTACGTATTTGCTTATAACTTTCTTACCAGCAGAGATAGGTATAGGCATTGGTCCATATAAAAGAAAGATAATCAAATATTCTTTAAAATACATTTTTAAAAAAATGGTTTGGATAAAAATCGACCGAGAAATAGTCGTTCAAACTAGGCTGATGTAAAGTTTTTAAAGCTTTATAAATGGCATTTTTGGCTATTTTGATGGACTTGTTAGATTATACACTCAAACTGGGTGTATTAGGGAGTCATGACCAGTTGAGTCAAAAATAAAAGTCAAGTTTAAAATTTTTCACACTCTTAGGGTTGCCATCTAATTTTTCAAAAATTTAAAATAATTGTCAAAACCAACACACATGCTTTTACAAAGCCGGGTTTTGAGCACATGTTAGCGTATACCTTCTCGAACATGAAAAAAATTGTGTTAGACCAGTTTTACGGTTGAAGGTCCTTGCCAGACCAGCTAAACATAAGTACATAAGTAGGTATTAAAGAAATAACTTTTTTTTATTTTGGAATACCTAACTCGTCTGGCACTATTTTGTCCATATAACGAAAGGCATAAACTACCAAATACCCCGGTTTGTGAAAGAAGATTTGTTAGTTTTGATTTAAAAAAATTAGAAAACAAAAGGAAAAAAAATCACCAACATTATAACATTAAGGACCGTCTGGCATGCATTTTCGACAGCCAAACTCGTCTGGCACAGTTTTGTCTCTATTTAAGGAGACATTAGCTAGCATATATTGATAACCCGGCTTTGTAGAACAAGGTTTGACAGTTATTTGAAATTTAAAAAAAAGTTATTTCTTATAATACATTCTTTGAAAAAGTTGAGCTCGTCTGGCAAGGACTTTCAACCGCAAAACTTGTCGGGAACTATTTTATTTCATGTTCGAGAAGGTATAAGCTTACATGTGTTCAAAACCCGGCTTTGTAAAAGCAAGTGTGTTGGTTTTGACAATTATTTTAAATTTTGAAAAAATTACATGGCAACCCTATAAGTGTGAAAAATTTGAAACTTGACTTTTATTTTTGAGTCAATTGGTCATGACTCCCCCCTAATACACCCAGTTTGAGTGTATAATCTAACTAGTCCATCAAAATAGCCAAAAATGCCATTTATAAAGCTTTAAAAACTTTACATCAGCCTAGTTTGAACGACTATTTCTCGGTCCATTTTTATCCAAACCTTTTTTTTTAATTTATTTTAAAGAATATTTAATTATATTTCTTTTATATGGAGCAATGCCTATACCTATCTCTGCTGGTAAGAAAGTTATAAGTAAAAAAGTAAAAAAAAAAAAACAAAAAATACGATTTTTCACATTTTTTTGTAATGATTTTTTTTTTAAATTAGCTAACTAAAAATTTTTGAATTTTTTTCTTTAAATCCATTTCGACGGTAAATTTTATTCTCTACAAAAAAGGTTTTGCGAATTATCTCGAAATTTTGCTTCGTTTTCGAGTTATATGCAAAAAACCAAAAAGGGTGCTTTTGCACCCCCCTCTCAAAAATGCACCCTCCAATTTAATAGCACTTCGCGGTTTTCTCATCTTCAATGACCCCTTTGATGATTTTTACAATAAAATTCCATGAACGTCTTACTTCCTTACTGCCCTGTTTTTTATGACATAATCAAAAGCCTATTTTCTCAACTTAATCTTCACGCTTTTTGTCAAATTTTAGGCGAATCACCCTGTATAAACGAAATACCATTTGTCCTGACATTCGACTCTGTTTTTATTAATGTAGTGGAGTCCGGATGGATGGGGAATTTTCCTAAAACTTTTAAATAAATCCCTGCAGTATATATTTTTAGTACTTTTTTCTAATTTTTCTGGGGGGATACCCCGCAAAAAAAACTCGCCTTGTACTCATCCTCAAAGGTGCTGTTAAGAGTTAATTTTATATAAAAACATAAATTCGTAACTCTTCCCACTGAAGTATCTCGAAAACGACTATTATTATGAAAAAAAGTTATGTAATCTTTTTTATAGGAAATTTGTAAAGCTACAATCTAAGCTCTGGCATTTTTTCTATAAGAGATATTTCGGGAGATATTTCTTTAAATCCATTTTGGGGGACTTTGACCCCCGTAAAATTCTTATCGGTGCCCATATCAGGACTTTTTAAAGTTTGCTTAGAATGCGATGAGGAGGCTATATTATAGCTTTCCGCCATTTTTTTTCGAAGCAAAAAGCTTAAATGACTGGAGTATATGTATTTCGAAAAAATGGTGTTAATTCTCGATGTAAGCATTTCTCCTTCTATTTTAAAAAAGTCTCTAAAAAATGTTGTATTCAGTAATTTCTAATTTATTTCGAAAACAATTCCGAGGTGCTAAGTATCGAATTGAAATTTATCAAAGAAATCACTGATCTTTCCGGAAGACGAAACCAATCAATAATTAAGTGGCTCCATTGGTGACAACTCCATCATAATTATTATAATCTTGTACTTAACGGCGCGGTGCGACACTATACACTCATAGACAGTAAAGGCATTCCTGTCACAGTCGGTGGGTGATGTAAGAAAATTCAATCAAATCACTTGAATGGCGCGCGTAATTTGTTCTGCACTTAATTTGTCTTTATTCATTTTTTGTTGTTGTTGTTGTTTATTTTTAAACAACACGCCCCTCTTCTTATGTCTTCAGCTTAAGCCTTATAGCTTCAGCATCATATTATACAAAAAACACAATCAAATTGATTCAACTATACATTGTCGTTGGAAAAACAGTTGATTAAGATTGATTTGACAATTCATCTCATTTGGCACTTCATTCAAATGTTTTCATTCCTTGCGCGCGAACGCGACATGCGAGTGCTAGGCATGTGTCGCTGTCGTTTGTTTAAATTTTCTTTTCGTTTTCAAAAATGAAGAAGGGGCAGGGGGTGGGGGTGCATTGTGAGATGATGATGATGATGATGCGGATGGATTTCCAGAACAATCTCCTGTCGCAGTACTGATGATGTGTGGTGTGGCGTAGGAACATACCTACTGTGTATGATGTGTGTTAATTAAGTGATTACTTTTTGAGGCGTTCTTCTTCGTTATATTCTATGTTTACCTACAATTGTTCATCTTTTTAGTACACGACGACGACGTTATCATCCGTCGACAACGTCGTTGTGTCGTTTGTCGGTCTTAAGTAGAGAAATTTTCTTATTGCAACACAACCATTTTAGTATTCCAGCGCAGTTAAAACGCAAAAACAAATATTACAAAACTTTGAACACCAAGATTAATAGATTTATGTGACAACTGATGAAGAAGGAAGACTTTGTAGTGTCGGACTGTCATCTGTCATTATGTATAATAGAGTCTCTGGAAGGTAGCCCTGTATTTTAAGTAGGTAGTAGTTTTTTATATATAGATCGGTGTCGGTGCAAGGTAGTGGAAAGTCAAATTTTCTGTTTTTATGTAAAATAATGTAGAAAATTGAGTATCTGGATGAAGCAATACTTTGTCTCGCTAACCACTCTTTCTGTAAAGCCTAGTACAAACTTCCTCGTGAAGTGAACAGTCACTAGTGGAGAAAGTGATTTTTTGACATTTTGCACTGATACAGACTTGTGAATGTGCTATGAACGTTTGACGTCTAAAACCACAGTGCCTCAAGTGATAAGTCAAAAATAAAAAAGTAGGAGTCCAGCACCATCGAATCTTCTAGCTTATGAACTTTTTCAATTTTTTCAAAAACTGTAACTACTTTTTGCACGGAAATTGCTTGTGAGCGAAAACTCTCCACTTTTATCTCCAAACAACTTTACGAGCAGGATCACGAGTGAACAAAAATGCTATTTTGTATGGATTCACGACATGATTCACAAGAACTTATGTACTAGGCTTAAAACTATAAACTTTGTAGTAACTCACCAAATTGTACTAAAATTCTTCTAGTACATTCGTACGTTATAATTGTTTATAAAAATCCACAAATCGCTATAGCATGAAAAATGGAAATTTTTATGATGACTTAGTCTACAACTTCCACAGGATTTTAAGATAATCAAAAAAAAATATCATTTCCAACGATAAATTCTAGAATGTAGGGTTTGTTTTTGTTCATAATTCCTTCCTCTTAACCTCGTTAACAAATGGGATTTGAGCTCACTATTTCCCAACGAACAGTTCATTTTCATTTGAGTATTGACACATTAAAGTTGTAAACAGAAAAACTGCTTAGGTTGTAATTATAATGAGGTTTATGAGATCAAGCAGATGATCATTGTTGTCACGAAAAGGTTCAAAAGAAGCTTAGAGCTTATGAAATTAAACTGAAAAATAAAAAAATAAGTTCATACTACTTCTATTACGTTACAATGACAAACGTTTTTTTTTCTAATGTCAGCATATAGTCAGTCTCAGTATACCATCTTATTTCTACATAAATGAGTTCATTACAGTTCAATTTTGATGTTTTCTCAAACAACTTGCCAGTAGAGGGTCAAGCTCCTATTGAATAATCAACTTTTTGATTTAATAGAAAAACTTTCAACGTCAAAAATATCTACAATTCTACATACAACTCGTACATACGTAAGCAAGAATATATAATAATCTGAGAATAGAATTTGCGCTTTCTAATGAATTTTTATTATTGTTTACTTACAACGTATAACTACTGATAAATTAGTAGTAATTTCACTAAACGTTTGCTGATAACAATAATTACAATATTCTAGCTTAATAAATTGCCTGACAGCAAAATACATTAAAAAGTATAAGAAAGCAAAAAAAAAAAAAAAACAACGTGGCTGAGGCGCTTCGTGTTAACGAACTTGAAATTTACAGCGAGCACGATTTTTTGTATTTTGAAATAAATTTCAAAATTCATTATGAATTTAATTTGACTTCATAAAAATTGTATAACACGAGTTAAGCTTTTGGCGCGACAGAGTGCTTGAGGTTTTTTTTATTTAAACAACTTTTGTCGTGTGACAAAAAATGCATGTGTTGGATTATTATTTTTTCAGACGTTTAGAAATAAATTAACTATTGGATTTTAAACGAAAGTATATGGTTTCTTAAATTCATAAATTCTTCTTTCTAACAATTGCTTTTGGTATCATGAACCACGAAGATGATTTGTTGGATCTATTGAAGAGTTTTGGAGAAGATATTGAGCCAAATTTAGAAATAACAATTTGAACTGTTTTCTAAAATGTTGCAATAAAAACATTTTTTTATAGAAATCTTCTTTTCATTTTACATAAAATATCTAAAAAAAACTATTTTTGGGTTGTATAATGATGTAAGTTGAAGTCTAGCGGATCAAGTTGTTGGCAATTGGCTGAACAGAGTTTAAGAAAACTTCAAAACAACACTCTTGGTCCAATACCAATAGCCTGAAAATAAGAGTTCAAAATTGTACTTCGTTAAGTGCCATTTTTGTGTTTTAAAGTCAATACTTTTATCCTAAAAAAACCGGAAAAAAGGATTTAATAATTAGGAATAGTAATTTTTGTGCGGCATAAACATACCAAAGAAGAAGTGTGCAAAGCCTCAAATTTCTGTCTTAGAATGATCCCAGCTATCACCCCCCAAAATATGGATATTGAATAAGAAGACAGCCTGTCTAGTCGCAAGTTATGCGTTCAGACTTGTCATTACGATGATATAGAAAAGATGAAAAAGTGGGACTTGAAATTCTGTCTGTGCGTTGAGCTACAGCCTAAACGGCTGGATCGATTTTCTTCGAACTTTGTACATAGTATTTTTTGATAACTCCCCCCACATGTTTTTTTTTTTTTAATTTCTTGGAACCAAAAATAACGGATTTGGACTGTCGCCAGTGGCGTGAAAATAGTCCAGTTTTAAAAAGTGAACCAGTACTCGATTTGTCACGACAAAATCTCGATATGCCATTTTTTATTATTTTTATTTACCGTAATAAAAAGGTTATTATGAAAAAACTAAGAAGTGCCGACAAAAAAAAATTAAAAAAAAAACCTTGAATATTTTTGGACTGTCACCAGTAGCGCCGTAAAAATGCATTGATTTCAAAAATAGAAATAGCAATCACTTTGTCACGACAAAATCTCGATACGCCATTTCTTATTTTTTTATTTACCGTAGTAAAAAGTTATGATGAAAAAACAAAGTGCTGAAAAAAAATTTAAAAATTTTTGAACTGTCAACAGCGCCCTAAAAATGCATCGATTCTAAAAATTAAAATGGCAATCACTTTATCGACGAAATCTCGATACGCCATTTTTTATTTATTATAGTAAAAAAGTTATGATGAAAAAGGTAAGAAGAGCTAAAAAAAAAACTTTGAAAATTTTTGGACTGTCACCAGCGCCGTAAAAATACATCGATTTCATAAATTGAAAAGGCAATCACATTCCATTTTAATTTTTTATCTATCGTTATAAAAAAAGTTATGATGAAAAAAATAAGAAGTGCCGACAAAAAACTTTAAAAATATTTGGACTGTAACCAATAGCCGTAAAAATGCACCGATTTGGAAAGTTTGAATAACAATCAATTTGTCACGACTGAATCTCGATACGCCATTTTTTATTTTTCTTTATTAACCGTAGTAAAAAAGTTAAAAACGGCTCCACACCTTCTCCTAAAAAAATTAAATAAATTACTTTTGGTAAAGGCTTCCTTTGGGTGGAAAACCATTTTTCAAAAAATGCTTATTAATGTTACCTTCCAAATAACCATTTTTTAAATTTTCATTTTTTACCAACGGGAATAACTGATTTCAATCATTTTTTTATACAGAAGGTTCCAAAATATATAAATAGTTTTGTGTACCTACCAAAATAAAAAAAAAAATATTTTTTGGATTTTTAAAAAATGTTTCAATTTTTTTTTTCAAAATCAAATATTTCGAAAATGACATGATCAATTTTTTGAAAACCGATACTTAAGAGTTTTTCTTTTTAGTACCTACTCTCTAAAATATTTTAAGAAAAATTTACATTTATGAAAAAATAACAAAAACGACTCCTAAGATTTTTATTAAACTTTTTCCATATATTGAAATAAGAGAGATCTACTACCAAAAATTATAAAATTTTACACTTAGCACTTTTATTTTCTCATTATCGGCTAAGCGGATTTTGATCAATTTTTTGTTAACAAAACTCAGATAAGTCTAAATAATATTGCATATCAAAATTTTCAAAAAAAATCAGTTGAATTAAAAAAAAAATTTCAAATAGTTTTTTGAAAATTCTCAAAAATAGGTCGATAGTTTTTTTTTCAATTTTTCGACCCGCAATGGTAATGGTAGGTTTAATGGAAAACCATTTTCAAAGAAGGGTTTTTGATGGTAGCTTCCAAAGAACCATTTTTTTTATTTTTCCTTTTCTTGGAATCCGTGTGACTGATTTAAATCATAAAATATTGTGTGCTAAAATTTTCTAAAAAGTGTTTTTGAATTTTTAAGGAAATTTCAATTTTATTTTGAGAACTCAATGTTTCGAAACGACTCATTTGGTTTTTTTAAACTTACGGTTTTTAGCACTCTAAAGAATACATATTTTATTTAAAATATTTTACTTTTATAAATAAAATAACGGTATTATCCATTTAAAAATTAAAAAAAAATAACCTAGAAGAAAATCTCGTTTTTCTGGAAAATGAATTCTAGGATTTCGATAAATTTTTTTCTGTGTGCCAAAATAAATGCGGTCAACTGCTAAACTGAAAAAATGCACTAAGTTACTATTTACAGTACCTCCCCTCGAAAGCGATTTTTAATTTTTAATTTTTTCATTACCTATTAGCTGATCGGATTTAAATACATTTTTCATACAAAACTTCCAAAAATTTTAAATAATATTGCATATAAAAATTTTGAAAAAAAATAAAAATAAAAATTTTGTGGATTTAAGAAAAAATTGTCAATCTTCTTTGGGTTGATAATTTTTTTTTCTGAATTTAATTTTCATCTGCATAATATTAAAAACTCAAAATTTGCTTCCCATTATTCTTCCATAAAAATGTTTTGAAATTTTATACATCTTAAAAATTTAAGTTTTTAAAGAACCGCTCCAACGATTTTCAAAGTTTTGAATTGAAATAAAATAGCAGTGCTTTTAAATTGTTTGCTCTCATAATTAGAACAGTGCCAATAATTAAAAAAAAAATTAGCAGTATATAGGTGATGGGAAAATTTGAGATTATTGGTATATAAAAAGAGACAAATAAATTGCCCCCAACAGATCATTTTTTCACATAACCTTAAAAATATTGAGAAAAATACCAAAAACTTCTTTGTTTTTTTTTTTTTATTTTAATGTTCGACGAAAACGATTCATTTTGATGAAATTAGTTGAAAACGTACATTTTTATGTTTCAAGCAAGCTGTAGCTTTGTTTGAAGAAAATACAAATTTTTGGGTTTTTTGTGAATTTATTTTGAAAAAAATTACTCAATTTTCAATCAAAAAAGTCGACGACAAAATTTTTGATTTTTGAAAAATTTATGACGGCATTTTTTTTTATTGAAATCTCTTCTTTAAAATGGTGTAAACAAATCACACTGTTATTGTGAAGAAACATTGTCAAAAATGGCAAAAAAAAATATTTTTCAAGTCTGGTTTTTCCATAAATGCCAGTAATTGTTCATTGTTCAATTAAATAAATTGTAAAATTGATGCAAAACGGAAATTTTAACGTAATATATAATAAAAAAAAAAAAACGTAATTAACCGTTTCAGGTTCGGACTGCTGAAATCGCAAGAGTTTAAATAATAATTTTACATAAGAAATTGCTTAAATGAAAAATTTTTAAGCAGGACAAATTGTTTTTTGTTTTTTTTTTGTTTGTAGAAACTTTAAGTAATTTAGACGTAGTTAGTACAGATTTTTGTACTTTTAACATTTTGATTGTAGATTTTACAATTTTCTGTAAGTATTTCCAAAATATTTACGTGGCAAACGTGAAATTAGCTTTCATATTCAAAACTAAACGTACTTTGAACATAAAATGTTTGTAGATTTGAATGCATGTGTTGTGCATTTAACAAGCTTTGACGTGAGTTCTGCAGCTTATTGTAGTTTTCACAATTTCTTTATTTGGATATGGTCATAATAATCTAGTACAAATCGTTGCAACATGTCTCCACAAACAGCTTTTATTTACTAATGAAATAGTTAAGGAATTTTTTAAACTTCCAATTAATTGTAAGTGTGAACTTAGTTGTAATTTTGAATACCACATTTTTTAATATAAATTGAAGATTTTTTGGGTGATTTTTGACAAAGTTTCTTCACAATAATAGTGTAATTTGTATCACCATCTTAAAGTAAAGGTTCAATTAAAAAATACTATCGAAAATTTTTCAAAATCAAAAATTTATTCCTCAATTTTTTTCGATTGAAATTGGGTCATTTTTTCAAAATAAATTTTCAAAAAATCCAAAAATTTATATTTTGCTTTAAATAAGTTACAGCTTGCTTGAAACACAAAAATGCATCAAATTCGATTTTTTTCGTCGAAGATGAAAACAAAAAAAAAAAAAAAACAAAAAATTGCTTTTTATTTTTCTCAATATTTGTGAGGTTATGTGAAAAATTCATTCTTTTGTGTTTTGCCCTCCATAATACTAATGTGCGCTCTAAGATCTAGTATTATACAGGGTGTCCCAGACCTGAGTGGAAATATTTTAGGGTGTGATTCTTGGGGTTATTCTAAGAAAAAAATTGTATTGGGGGAAAGTTGTATCTCCACTCCCTGAGGAAGGGGGGTAGTTTTGTGAAACATTGACTTTAAATGCAAGAAAAAACATTAAAAGTCAACGAAAACACATCTAATAATGTGCTATAATTTTTTTGAAAGCTAATACTCCATTCTTAAATTTGGTTTTTAAATCAAGTTGTTTAAGCGAACAGTTTTTGAGATTTGAAATTTCAAAGTCAAAATTAAAAAAAAAAATTGTGATTTTTTTCTTAAGTCGATATTTTTCAAAATTTTACGTAATTAAGTGCTATTTTTGTGTTCAGTATTCAATGCTCTCGTTTTTTAGCCGATTACCGAAAACCAAATGTAAAATCTTTCTAAGTTTTTGAGAAATTAAGAAAAAACAAAAGGTACTTTAACCAAGCCCCCATACAATTTTTTCTTAGAATAACCCCAAGAACCACACCCTAAAATACTTCCACTCAGGTCCAGGACACCCTGTAGAGGGAAAAGCAAAAGAAAATGCAATGAATTCAAAAAATTCAAAAGAATGCAAACAAATTAAAAGCATGCAAAAGAATTCAAAATACTTCAAAAGAATACAAAAAGAATGCATGAAGTATCAAAAGATTGCAATTAGTTGATGGTGACAAAAGATTGGAAACAAAAAAGATTGCAATCTTCTTAGCGAAAAATGAATGGCGACTGCATTTTTTGAAGTCGAATTCTTAAAAAAGAATGTTAAGAATGCAATCTTTTTGTTGAATTCAATGAGAGATTTATATAGACTGCATTCGAAAAGATTGCGTTCTCTTACAACCCTCAATAATTTTTTACTTTGCTAAAGTCTTTTAATTGTATAAAATGAAAAACAAAAATCACAATCTTTTTAGCTTTTTTTTCATTGGATCATCGTGCGTGAGGGATAAATGTCTCCCTCCTTTGAAAAGAATTTTTTGTAGATTTTAAGTTTAAACTTTCCAATAAAATTTGGTTGTCATTCCATTTATTCGGTGAACAATATTTCCCTCGAAATCACTGATAATAGACTAATCAAATATGAGAAATGTGGGTGTGGCAATGAACGGATTTAAATCAAACAAATTTCTATACCTTCGTGTTGTTAATGAAAACAAATTGTTAATATTTCAATGAAATCGATTCATTCAGTTCATGAGCTCAAAACTGAAAAATACGGAAAGCTCATCCATGCCCTGCGGTATCACCCGGATCTTCTTCTAATTCATCGACATCATCGTTTTGTTCCAATTTTTACTACCTTCTTCCCTATGAGTATTATCTTTCAAATACAATTTTTCTTAGACGTATTCCATTTTGATTTTTACCCCATTTTACCCTACAGATAGCTTAGGTATATGAAAATATTAAATCTATTTTAACCCTGAAATGATACTCAAATTTCATCCTCTAGTCTAAATATATTACTTTTCGGACACGAAAATCATTTTTTGTATACCAATTTTCTGTTGTTACCCCATTTCACCCTATAAGAAGACTAATTTTGAAAATTTTCTAACAGTTAAACAATACCCTCAGTATAACCTTTCAGATAAGAAAAAAAGAATTTTTAAAATCGAACATATGGCTTCGGAAATAAACAATGTGACCAGGTAAAACTATGGTACACTCGGGTGTATACGTGATTTTTTTCTTAATTTTATTGAATTTTTAACGCGAAAGTCTTATCGCACTGATTTTGACCCAACCTAACAGAAACTCTTTTGAGTCAATACTGAAGACATTTTACTGCACTTACAACCATTTTCTTTCGTTACATAATTAACTTTTTTTTATATTAAAATTTTGTCATTATCCTGCGTTTGGCACCTCATGTAAAAAGATGTAAAAAGAATATACCTTACTGTAGTGTCTACAGTTTTCTGCCGAGAGTCACTTTTTCATTACCAGGCTAACTCCTAGGGTCACTTTCTCACAATTCCATTTTTAATGTATTTCAAATCTTAAATCAAAAAAGAAAACCTTTGGAATTTCCATGACTAAAATAAAAATTCAATTTATTAAATTTTCATAAATAAATCAATAAAAACTATCAACTATTAGATCTTCGATTGCTTTCAAAGACCCAATCATACTTTTATCTGCAACAATTACTTTGTTGTGCGACCAAACCTTATTTTTGTGTTAAAAATAAAAAAAAAACTTTCTTCATGGCTCATAAACATGATCATTACATTTTACTACCTATACCAGAGGCCTTCATAAGTTATAGTATATAAACCTACCTCAAGCCCTCGAGCTTGCTTACAATTTTCCCAAAGTCCACCACACTATACAATTTAAAAGTATAACCGTAATTCATGAAAATGCATATTTCCTTTTTCCATCTTCTTCGCCGCGACTTTTGCTTGATTATTTCGCGCTGGCCAAGCGAGGACAAAAACAATTTTCATTGAAGAAATCGTTTAAAGTCTTAGCTACAAAATATATGTAAATACCTAGACCTATGCTCTAGCTTCAGAGTCAAATGAAAAAAGATATAAAGATTTGTCTGACTCGAGGTGAAATCGCTCATCCAAATATTGTTTTCCGCGATAAAATAAAAAAAAAATCGCGAGGCATGCTGCCGTCAAGCGCCGAGCTCCGTCACCACCGTTGTCGTACAAAATAGTCAACATCTATGCTGCTATACACATCTGTCCACGCCCAGTAATTGTCTACGCCACATAACTGCACTCAATTGTTGTGTGCGCTACGCTACGACTTCGTCGCTCAACTTGGAAACAGCATTAAAAGTCGTTCGGTCGTTTGTCGTGGCGTTCCATCTAATTTTATAGCACACGATTTGGCGCGCAACAATATGTAGCCTTAGCTATCAAGTGAATTATCTCTCCTTAGCTTCGTGCCGAAAACGACCCACAGCACCTTACAACCACCACCGGAGGCGAAGCCCACCTCGTCGAAGTCGAAGTCGCAGACGAAGCAAGCTTTAATTTGTTTTTGGCTTTCTCACGGAAGTTTTGTTTACGAATTCCCTATTTCAACCTCCCATCATGCAATTTTTTTTGGATTTAGATCACTCTGGCCATCTTGCCAGTCATTCACTTATTCCATCAACGATCTTCATAATCCTGAATCGATGTACCCCTATCTACATGAAGGTACTACACAGGGAGGTACGACAAAAGTCTTTGTTGCGCTGCAACATTGTATGCCAAGATCGTCTTTTCAAGAGGAGTGTTATGAGCCAAAACGGCCAGATTGCCAGCGGCGGCGCGCGGCGCGGTGGTGGTGGTGCGGCAAGTGCAAATCATTGTTGCATGCAATATGTTGTTGTCGGAACGCTATCGAGTCTCATGGCTGACACGCAAGCAAGCATCTCCACCTCGCTCAGACTACAAAGAGGATGTCATTACGCTCAAAACACCACTTAAATTGTTTTCTACTCTTTTCCTGGCGTGGTCAGTTCCATGGAACGTATATTCTCTGTCTCTATAAGTGAGAACATTACGACCAAGGAAAAATGGTGGCGCAGGCGGACGTGCTGCATTTCTGTTTTCAGTTTTGACGGTAAACACCGTTGACTGATGAAGTGGCCGAAGCTGACAGATTATTGACAGTTGTTGCAGATGCGGTGGAATGGTCTTGGTTGCGTTGCGCTGTTGTACATATCTGTATGACCAGGTGCTGCCGTCTTGTTTACATTTGTAAACCATGTTTTCCTATTTGAGTCTGAGGCCATGACGAGTCAGCAGTAGAGTAGTCAGAGGGACAGGGTCTTAGAGTCCGCCCTCTTCATCCCAGTCAGCCCGACTGGCATGGCAGTTGATTGCATTTTCAAAGTGGGTTTGTGTAGATTTGTCCTGCTGGAGGAGATGACACTAGAGATATGGTTTCGTTTCACTTCTTCGAAGACGTCGTCGTCGGAGGCGGCTGCGTGGCGGTGGTGACTGTGCAGCAGCGGTGAGGTAATGATGGTGTGGTCTTTGGTGTTCCATTGTACCAACTGCGCACCATACAATGTATTTGTAGCAATTTTACAATGCCATGTTGTTGTCTCGGATTGTATGATTGAATTCTGATGCTTTTCCTGTTGTAATTATATACAAAACGGGCTGTTTTGCTAAACAAGATGGTGATTTTGCACCATCAGCATCAGCAACGCCGCTGCCGCCAACCGTCTTGATGTCCTCTCTTGTTGCAACAACAAAGACGTAAGTTTATACGATTTTTTTTTTTCGGTGAATGCACGCAATTTAGATTGAGGTTGAATTGAAATTGATATTTTTGTTCGATGTGTGTAGTCATACGCAATCTACAATAAACTGTAACAAATTAGTTATTTGTTTTTGCTGACAGTGAGATCTTTGACACATATCGATCAGTTGGTTTGTTCGGGCATCGGATGGAATGTCATATGTCAGTTGTCATTACTGTTATGGTTTATCAAACAAAATGCACACACAACACATATGATCGTATGGTTGTCAAATGAGTTTGGGTATTACACAAAAATGTATTTCCCAATCCAATGTTTGATTTCATATGACTTTAAGCATAAGACTTGTTGTAATTTTAATGTTTAATTGCCATCTGTGGAAGTTTTAATGAACGTTTTTCATTTTTGACAGAATTTGATGTCAAAGAAAATTACAAGAAGATTTTAAGAAAAATTTTCAGTTGTAATATACCTACATTTGACGTTTGTTTAAGACCGTTTATGGTTTAAGTGAAAATGTCATCAGTGCCTTAAATCAAAATCAGAGCAATGTGTCTCTCGTTGATTCAAAGACTATTTGGTCTTAAAACGTCAAAAATTAACCGCGTCTCTTTGGATTTTGCGGTATATTTGATTTGTTCAGAAAATGAAACTGTCATTGCATGACATATGTCAAAGTCAAACTGACTGATTGATAAAAATGGCGTAGCAGCTGCTTGAAAACAATATTGATACAGACAGATAGATAGATAGAAATCTTTATTTCGTAATTAAATTTTTAAAAAAGTCTGTGGCCGCACATTTTTCAATTCAGAGATTTGGTAAATTATCTTGTATGAAACATTTTCTTGTATAACAAAAAATTAATAAATATACGAAAAACTTCATATTTATATACAAAAACAAAATCTATGAAATATGAAAATAATGTAAAAACAAAGTATTTAATAAATGTATATCTGGATAGTTAAATATAAAATTTAAAAAATTATTAATAAATTAATTAATTAAATAAATTACAGACAAAAATATTGTAATTAAATAAATAAATTAAATAAATAAACAAACAAATAATTAAATAAATAAAAATTAATAAATAAATAAATAGATAAATTCAAAAATTAATAATACAAAAAAAATACTTAGATAAATAAATAAATAAGTATATAAATAGATAAAGAAACAGGCAAATAAATAAATTAATAAATAAATAAATACTTAGTAAATGAAAGCAAAAGTAATTAACTTTACTTAAAATATCACAGATTAGGCATTTAGCTGGTTTGTGATAAAATTCTCAAAACTATCACAGCTGTTATTAAAATTAATTGTAGGTTTTTGAAGCCTTTCAAAAATCAATTCAATCATTCGACTTTGGGTTGAAATCTAAGGTTCAATTATACAAGGGTGGATTTAACTTCATTTTTAAAACTTTGTTTTGTGATACCTGCAACTTCTTAAAATGCCATCTTGTTGCATTACTCCCTATTTGGATACCCATAAAACAGTATTGTTTGGAAAATTACTTTATTACATGCTACATGGTCCTCGAGCGGATAAAGGTTAGCATCTAGTCTACCACTCAAGAGGCATCAGGGTGGCTTCAGCAGTGGCCGTTCTTGTGTTGACCATATCAACACTCTACGTATCGTTCTTGAACATTCTACGGAGTTTCAATAATCGTTTTACCCCATGTTTGTGGATTTTGAGAATACCTTTGACCGATTCAACCGTGAATGTATTTAGATATCACTTCTTGCAATAGGGGAATTCCCCCAAAACTTGTTGGAAGTCAATAACATCTAAGATGTTTTGTTCTACACAATGGGCAGTTATCCGACTCTTTCGAAGTGCGACAGGGTGTGAGGCTTGTTTCACACATATGCGGTTTCATTAGGTTCGGTCTGTATTCGGTTCGTTTTCGGTTTCGGTTTTTTATTTTCACACATATACGGTCCCTATAAGGTTTTTATTCAAATATCAATTTTTAATTCCAAAAATATCAACATTCTTCAGCACTAGTTGTCAATTCCAAATAAAAACGAACAAAAAAAACCTTATAGAACCGAATATGTGTGAACGCTACGATAAGTTTGTGTGCCCTTGAAACCGAATGAAACCGATTCGTGTCGAGGGGACGTTCGGTGCTATTCGGTTTCTATTAGGTTTTTATTCCTGCCGTTTTCATCGGTTCACACTTATCAGGTCCGACCGAAAACGAACTGAATACAAACCGAACCGAATGAAACCGTATATGTGTGAAACAAGCCTGAGACAAGGGAATGTAATATCGCCAGTTCTCTTTCTGCTGGCGATAGACTATGTTTTGACGGCCAGCGTTGGAGCAGCGCAGAGACAGGGCATTCAATAGAGACCGTTTAAAAGGCCTAGTCATTAAAAATATGCCGATGATCATCGGGCTAAACGGGATATGCCAAACAAGAGAGTCAAGTGATTTTTTCATAAATTGTAAAAAGATATACAAATAATGCTCACTGGCCGCTCTACACATAACCGTATTTTTCTACAAGAGACGCCATTTGAAGAGGTTGAACCGTTGAACAATTTAACTACCTTGGAAGTCTTGTTTCAGAAAATGGTGGAATATCACATATAAAAATTACATATTATATTCATATCACAAAAAAAAAAAAAAAAAACAGTCCATGACCAAAAATATGTACAGATCGTTTCACTGTGCCCCTGGCCGGTGCGGTAATGAAATATATTGACCGTATAGTAGTGGAAAAGAATTTTTGTATCAAAACTATTAGAATCCTACAGATAAACCGTTCTTTTAAAACTTGAAAACAACAAAAGTCAATTTCCAAAACCAAGATTAAACCAAGATCACAAGATTGAAGAAAATATTTCTTGATTGACTTAAGGGTGTTGTTCGAGATATAGACTTACAGTCAAAATTACAGGATCTACTTTTTCGTGTTCTCTATTGTTGTAATATTAACTCTGACTATAATCTCGAGTTTAATTTTTTTTTTAGGAAACCAGAACTGGCTCTATAGTTCCTTTCATCGCATGAGGTAAGAATTGAAAATAAATTCCCTTTAAACGCCTTTAACTTGAGTTCTAATGATCCAAATTTCAAGATTAAGGTCTCCATATCAAGAAATAATAACAGACTATATTTTGGTATACATATTACCTGTTAGGAGCTGTCAAAAATATTCATACTAGAGGGAAGTAGAAGGACAAATTAATTTGATTTTTCAATTTCGAAAAATGAGCGGTCTTGTAGCAGCAAGAGTGGAATTAGGGAAATTCTAATAGAGTTTTGAAGAAAAAAAAATATCCATTTGGGAAAATTCTTTGATTTCTTTCTTTTGCATTTTAATCGTGTGTTTTTTTCTTCAAAACTCTTCTTTCATTCATTGCAGAGTTTCATAAAAATGACCTTAGAAAAACTGAAAAAGCGGAATTTTGAATAAATATTTTTGACCTAGTCACCGCTTTAACCCACCACAACGCCTTAGTGGTGTTTTTTTAATACATTTTTGATTGGCATTCAAAGCAATTAAGGCCCATTTGCTGATACCAAACTTGATTATTTATTTATTAATCGCTTCAGACTAGTGTGCAGATCGAGGCAAAACTTATCTCCCATAGAAAATTTTTCCAGGACAAATTTTATCTTGGATTTTTTTCTCCAAGCAGTACGAAGCTCCAGCGCGAAGTTTGACAGTTGTAACCGCTGAACGTGAAAAGGAAAAAGAAAGTCTGCACTTAATTTTGCGGGGAAAAAGAATGCTGAAAGCATTATTTTTCCGCACAAATTGTGACGTTTTATGTATATGCTTTTATTTAATGATCTCCTTGTTTCATTATTTCCATTATTAAAACGTTGTAAGGACATACGAATGAAATAAAATATAAATTGTGTAAAGAAAATGATGACATAACAATGAGAATAGAATAAATAGAACAGCTGTTATAAATCAGTCAGTGGCATAGGTAATGAGAGAGGCTACAAAAAGGCACAAAAAGACATAGAAAATATTTTCTTCAATCAAAAAATTTAAATTGATTTCTAGGTTAAACCGAAGTTAGAATCAGCAAACTGAGTGGGCAGATTCAATTGGATTTCTGGAGCAGTAAGCAACTATGAACATTTCCGATTTTGGCAGGGATTTTTTAATCCATCGATATAATCCATTGAATTTTATAGTTGATAGCTTGACAAATAGGAAAAGAGAAATATTTTGACGGAAAAAGTTTTTTTTTTGATCCAAATGTCAACCAATTGCCCTTAAATCACTCTTTCCGGAGAGAACAATTTTTTTTTAATCCAACGACATCGTAGCCATCCTTCAGTGGAGTTTGTCAGTTGATAGCTTGAAAAATGGAGGGCAAACTACATTTTGACGGCAAAAGTTTATTTTTATCCAAATGTCAACCAGCTGCCCTTAAATTACTTTTTTCCGGAGAAGTAGAAAATCTTCAAAAATTTCAGAACTCTAAGCGGTTTCTTAATCAATCGACACCCTAGCCACCTTTCAATATAATTTGACAGTTGATGGCTTGACAGATGGAAAAAAAACTATATTTTGACGAAAAAAGTGTATTTCGATCGCATTTTCGAGCTAAGTAAAAAAACTGAAAACAGGCTTTTTTAGAGGTATTTTCATCCATCCACATTATATTGTTTCCTATCAAACGCAGGCGATCAAAGGGCACGGTAGTGCCCAGCCAAGTTCGCGGCACTACACCCTTTTTACAGGAACAAACTCAGGCGATTTTCAACCCCCCTCTAACTTCAGTACCAATAAAGTCAGAAACTTCAAATTCGGAGTATTTGCTGAACTCATCAAACACAGGTGGCTCACCAAATTTCAACTCTTTAGCATTAGTAGTTCCCAAGATATAGGACTTCGAAAATCGCAAAAACCGTAACTGACTGACTCACTGACAGATCATCAAAATTATGGAGCACTTCCCGACATCGTAGAAACTTGAAATTTCGCACAACAGTAGGCCTTGTGGTAGATACAAAGGAAAAAATCGAAAATCTGCAATTTTCTATTCAGGGGGCGTGCCATCCACCCACTTTCTTAAATATTCTATAAATTATATGGAGCCTTTTCGATTGTTGAAGAACAATGAAAACTGGTAAGTTGGTAGGGTTTGAGGTACTGAGAAAGAAAAAAAGTGAAAAATTGGAATTTTCCACACAGGGGGCGTGGCATCCACCCACATTCTTAAAAATTCTTATAAATTATATGGAGCACTTCCGATTGTTGTAGAACGATGAAAATTGGTAGGTCGGTAGGACTTAAGGTACTTAGAAAGAAAAAAATTGAAAAATTGGAATTTTGCATTCAGGGGGCGTGGTATCCTCCCACATTCTTAAAAATTCTTACAAATTATATGGAGCACTTCCGATTGTTGTAGAACGATGAAAATTGGTAGGTCGGTAGGCCTTGAGGAACTTGAAGAAAAAAAAATCGAAAAATTGGAAGTTTCAGTTCTGGGGGCGTGGCATCTACCCACATCCTCAAAAATTCTTATAAATTATATGAAGCACATCCACCCAATTTATCAGAATTGCTATTATTTGTATGGAGCACTTTCGGTTGTCGTAGAATTATGAAACTTTGTAGAGCGGTAGGGCTTGACTTTCACCTGGCAAAATAAATCTTTGCAAAAAGGAGTGAAATCACAACAAAAACATAAATGTTAAAAAAGGAGCCAAGTTCTTATGTGTACAAGAAACCTGTGCGTGAAAAGTCAGCCAAAAAAAGTAATGAGATCTAAAATATATGCCAAGTTTTAGGTTCATGAAGTTTAATTTCAAATATCTTAAATAGAGTAATATCGAAACAATTCCAAATCATGACAGAAATTTGGTAATTAATGATAATTGATTAAAATTTGGTGGATTTACTTGGCAAGTTTTCTCTTAAATACTTACTTAATCACAAATTTAAAATGTATGAAAACTTGACCAGTGAACCCACCAAATTTTAATCAGTAATCATTAATTACCAAATTTCTGTCATGATTTGGAATTGTTTCGATATTACTATACTTAAGATATTTGATATTAAACTTCATGAACTTAAAACATGGCATATATTTTAGATCTCATTACTTTTTTTGGCTGACTTCTTACGCACAGGTTTCTTGTACACATAAGAACTTGGCTCCTTTTTTAACATTTATGTTTTTGTTGTGATTTGTCTTTGCTCGATCTGCATAATTGGCTTTATGTTCTACTTTTTCCTCTGCGTAAACTGTCGCATAAGTGCTTATGTTCTATACTTAAATATTTAAGATTCGTATTAGCAAATGGGCCAAAGTCAAAAATTTAGAATTTTGTGTAAGATAGCTTTCGATCAACAATTTAAAAAAAAGTAGACAAAAGTATAAAAGTGGTCAAATAATGGGTATAATGGGTTACACCACCTTTGCAAACACAGCCCTCCTTTGATCTTAATCTTTTTCTTTAGCCCTGTTTTTTAGTGCATTTTTATCTTCGCTTAGAAAAAAGTAGCATGTTAATTACAACAACAAACTCGTATAATTCCGTATTGTTGTTGTATTTAACATGCTACTCTTTTCTAAGCGAAGATAAAAATGCACTAAAAAACTGGGCTTTTGTTAGATTTTTCTCTTTAACCTGAGGTAAAGTGTATCTGATTTTTAGTATAATCCTTTACAGAGAATCATTAATATCTGTTTTGTTCGTCTGCTCCATCTTAAAACTACATAGTATTTGTCTACAAAACTTGTCGAATAGATATGTTAAAAATGTATACAGGTACATCATCATGGCTATTGGTGATTTTTTATCAGATTTTCCAAAGTTCAAAACAAAGAACATGCGTGTATACTGCGTACATATCTATTTTTATAAGTAGTGTATTGTGTAGTCTTTGTTCTCAATATATCTATGCTTTATTTATTTTTGGAATATAACATAAGGCATCACGTGCCATTACAGAATTTCTCGCAGATAAATTTTTCCAGTCACGTTTTTCTTCACAATTTCCACCCTATATCTTATACAAAAAAATAATTCTTCATTATTTTACCATTCCTTCATTGACAATATCTTTCATATGTGTCATCCAACTTCTTACCTATTCACACCAAACAAAAGACTATGCTTTCTAAGTAAGTCAACGCACTGTGAGAAATCTGCATAATGTATCATCATAGCATATAAGTATATAAGATAACGTTACAAGATTAAATGAATGAAAAATTATAGATGAAAAATATCAAGACAATCGAATTGAAAAAAGGTCCTCCCTGGTTAAATGTACACCTTTGTTTGGTACAATCACCCTTGCAACTCAAAAACCTGAACAAAGATAAATTCATATCAAAATGGCAATGGCGGGTGGCAGGTGGCGGCCGGTAGACGTTGGTTGGTGGAGTCCGCAAAACCAAACACACTGACATCGTCAATGCAGTAAACTGTCAAGTTTAAGCTTTTGAAACCACATGCCATGTTACAAAAAACAATCGCTATACCCTGCATAGGACTAGCACTAGTGCCGTTCCGGTGTGCTTTTCTGCTCTACCGGTATCTATGATTAAAATATCCCGATCCCATTTGACAATATGTCAGACTGAAAAGCTAGGAAAAGTTACGGTGATTATTATGGTACCGAAGACAGAGAAAGGACCTCGAACTGTGTGCCGTTGTTATGGTCTGAGTGCTGACTGATAGGATATGGGTATGGGGACTTAGGACGCAGATAATGTCGTTCGGATCACACCCGCACCAGCTGCTGCGTGCTATACGATAAAGCATACTGCTGCTTGCTCCTGACAATGATGATGGCCCATCCCTATACAACATTATTGTCGCGCGAGTGTTATGGAATATCTAATTCGAAACACAAGAATTCACCACACCACACTGTTGAGAGAGGGCTATAGGAATAAGAATAACTCCCAGGGATAACGGAATTAGATATTCCTAATTCCGTTACTCCCGGACTTACACCATTTGTTTAAGTATTAGAGCTGATAACATCGGGAAGTACCTATAAAATATCTTAAAGAGCGTGTATATAGCTATACGTGCATGGTACAGCATACGAACATTCTATATATATTTCCTTTGATGAAGAACAACCCTGCTCTCGGATTAAACGCTAGAATAACCTTAATCTAGACAAATTATAGCGGATTTTACTGTTTGTGTACGAAATATACACTCGTAAATGGACTATTTTTACGTGATGGTTTGAGGGGACTATTTTTCATATTTGACTTCAAAGGAAATAGAGAAAGTGGCTATGTAGGTATGTACTATTGTGCCATTAAAGATGTGAACATGACTTAAGTATTTTTATATATGTTAGGATTTGTTTGTTTTGCTTTAGGTAATTTTTTTTTTTTTTTGTCAACCAAAACATATTGTGCACTTCTTTTGAAGCTATTTCATATGTGCACAGTGATATTCTTCAATATTGTGATTCAGCTTGACTGATAAAATATTGGAATATTGCCTGTTATTTATTAAGCTAAGCTTCATTCATTAGTTTTATACCAAAGTGTAGCTAGCCTAACATTTTTTTCGAAACTAAACCTAAACTTTGAAGTTCAGACCATAGAAAATGAAGTATAAATGCATTGTAAGTATATTCCCTTAATTTGCGATAAAGTGAATAAGGAACCAAAACTGCCAATTTCTCCCAATTAGAATCCAACTGATTTTTTTTTATCTGAACTTAAATTATGTTCTAAAATTGATAGAAATAAGCAATTTTGGGAAGTAAAAGAACACAGATAATAATCACCGCCATTTTGGATTTTCAAAAAAAAGTTTGTGCTGTAATGAGCCCAACTTGTGCTGCCATGTATGCCGTTTTTTTTAAGGGTTTGGGTCTTAGAGGGTACCCATTTTTTTTAGCATGAAGTTAACACCACCATTTTCAATTTTGGAAAAAACGTTGTGCTGTATTGTGCTCAACTTGTTCTGGCTACTAAGAACCAAAAGGAAAAAAGAAAATTCGCTTAATTGCAATTGCAACAATAAAATGTTGCGAAGGGCTGTAGCGTGAAGTTAGCACCGCCATTTTCGATTTAAAAATAAAAGTTGTGCTGAATTGTGCTGCCTTGTGCCGTAAATATTTGTTTTAAAATTCGCAAATTTGCAAATATTTTGGATGAAATTTTTCAAATTTTGCAATTTTGTAAAAATAATTTGTGCTGTTTTGTGCTCAGTTTGTGCTGCCATATTCCGAAGCGTTTTGTTTATTTTTTTTCTTTTTGGTTCTTAGGTGCATTTTCTGAGCCTTAAGCAGCACAACTCTTTTTTTTAAGAAATTTTGAAATTTCGCAAAAATTTCATTCGCAAAATTTGCAAATTTGCGAATTTTTGAAAAATACTTATGGCACAAGCCAGCACAAATTGAGCACAATACAGCACAACGTTATTTTTTTTCGAAAATTGAAAATAGCGGTGCTAACTTCACGCTTAAAAAAAACGGGTACCCTTTAAAAACCAGACCCTTAGTACAATTTTTTTTAAATACGGCACATGGCGGCACAAGTTGGGCACATTACAGCACAACCTTTTTTTTGAAAATCCAAAATGGCGGTGCTAACTTCACGCACATGTAATATGGACAGGACTTTGACCTGTTTTACTCTAGGAAACAAATTATAGGAGATTTGTTGAATTTTTCTTTTTAGATCAAAAAATGAGATCTAGGATATGTGTTTTTTTTTATGTTTCCTTTTAACCCCAGAAAAACCCGATTTTCACTTCGGAAAATTCCAAGTGAAGATTTTTAAATGAAATTATCTTTAATTATGCAAGGAACACGCATGTAAAAGTCCTAAAACGAATCTGGCTTCCATTAAAATTTATTCAAGGTTAAATGTCGAAAGTACTCATTTTTCTCCCTTAAACTTTGAAACGGTAAATGGAATTGAAAAGTAATGTATGCACAACTTGTAGATAATATAATTCTTTTCAAAAAAAATTTGGACACTTTTCTTTCTCCGATTGATGGTTAAGAAGATATCAGCGTTTCAAAAAACGTAAATTGACGAAAATGTCCCGTTTTTGTGTATACCTAACCCAGAAATGGTGAGTGTTATCGAAAACATTTTTATGCAAAGTTTGTGCATTATGTTATACCTTCTATAAACAAAAATCAATTAATTTCTTTTAAGAGTGATAATTTTTAAAATATAATTATTTCGTCAAAAACCCAAAATTCCAGATTTGTGCTTTTTACTCCTAAGTATCGAAGCTATTTAAAATAATAATTTATGCTCAGTTTATATATGTATGTATATTAGGGTAATCCTTATTTGTATCGAGGGAAAAACAAAAATTTGTTGCCTTAAAAACGTGTACAAAAAATATTTGATGGTAATGGGATTGTGTTAACACGTGCCGCAATGAGTTCGAAAATTTGAATTTGATTTTTCATAAAACCGACCATATTACCGGGGTCTATTAAAATTTTGATTGACAGAATTAATGAAGTGCATTTTCAAATCTGTTACCTACTCTTGCTTAGAAAAAAAAATATGTAAAAGACTGGGTTGCACGTTTTTGCTTAAAATGTTCAATTTGGTTGAAAATTGAGAACCTTTAAAAATATTCAAGTAATTATTCAAACATTTTAAGAATTTTTATCGAAATTGTTGGAGCCGTTTTTAGCAAGTCCTGTTAGTTTTGGAACTAAAAAGGATTTAGATAGGCTCTAACGCTCACAGGAGCATCAACTTTAAGCTCAATGCGGCACGTGTTGTCGTGATTAGAAAAAAAAAAAAAAAATAGGGTAGCGTTTCAAGATGTCAATGAACATAAAAAAAGGGTGCTCAAAACTTTTTAAAATAAGGAACACCCTTATGTATATGTATTTTGAAAATTGACACTCTTTCACAAGCAATATGGTTTTTGTCTGTGTGAACATAATGGTTATCAGCAAATTATGGCTTAAGCTTCGATTTGAGTTTAATCAGCTGACAGGTGTAAGCAAAATATTTTCTGGGTCAGTAATTCAGGAAATCGAACGAAGACAAAGTGAAATTTCGTTCGTCAATTGAGCTATTTCCACTTGTTTTTCAAATTTGATGTCTTCCACTGACTTACAAACAGTGTTTGTTTTGAAATTTTTCCTCTCTATTTCTATTTACTATTTTTGCATTGTTGACAGCTCCATGGGCCGCATGGGGACCGCAGGCCACAGGTTGAATAAAGCTGGTCTTCTAGACCATCGCTCACAAAATAGAGTGTTTTATTTTTTCAAATTTTGATTAGGTTTTTCACTGACAAACTGTGTTTTTTTTCTTCTCTTCAATACACCTCTAAAAAGTGGGCGTAGTAAAAACTTTGTATGACCTAGTTCATTAAAAAGATACTTTTTTCATTCTTTTTTGGAAAACGATTAAAAAAAGAGAAATTTTGTCAGAAACGCTCTCAAAAGTGGACGGGGAAAACATTTTTATCACGTTTTGTTTTTGTTTTTTTGGTTTTGTTTTCATAGAAATTAATCAAAAAACTATTTTTTTTCAAAAACTCCCCAAAAGTGGGCGGTTCAAAAAATGTGTGTATGAAAAAATTATTACTTTATAACTACAACTTTTCTAAGGAACACATTAGATTAGATGAGCTTTTTTAAGAAGTAGATGTGTCAGTAGGCGGAAATTTTTTCTAATTTTGTTTTATGATATTCTTTATCATTCCTGAAAATTTCATCTAAATTGGTTGACTTCTTAAAATTGTATACATTTAGGTGCCAGTTATAGCTATAATTGAAACTCATCATTGAAAATTTTAATGATTGATTTTGAGACGTTTAGGAAGTTAAATCATTTATTATTTTGATGAACAAATAAAGCTTAAGACTTAATTAATATTTCTAGCCAAAAAAAAGTTTCAAATAGGCCCAACTTTTCACATAAAAAGACTTTTCTTATTTCAATGATTGAACTACCTTACCAATGATCATTGAAAAATCAAAAGTCATTTTTTGTGGAAAGGTGGGCCTATTTGAATTTTTTTTTACTAGAAATATTAATTAAGTCTTGAACTTTAATCGTCAAAATCAATCATTAAAGTTTTCAATGATGAGTTTCAATGATAGCTATAATTGGCACCTTACTCGTAAGACCGCCCCTCCAAACAACTTCTAGGTATTTTGTTTTTCATATTTTTTAGAATATGATAAAGAATGAAAATTTTGTCAAAAACGCTCTCAAAAGTGGGCGGGGCAAACATTTTGCATCATGTTTTGTTATTAGGACAATTCATTTTGTTTTTATAGAAATTTGTCAAAACATTTAATTTTTCTAAAAAAAAACGCCCACTGAAATGGGTGTAAAAAAAGTTTTGCCCGGAAGTATTATTATTGGCTAGAAATATTAATTAAGTCTTAAGCTTTATTTGTTCATTAAAATAATGAATGATTTAACTTCTTAAACGTCTCAAAATCAATCATTACAAATTTCAATGATAGCTATTACTGGCGCCTTATCTGCGAGTCCATCTAACTTCACCCTCTTGTCACGTCTCACACAGCGATAGACCATCTTATGGGCAATGCGGTACTCTCTTCGCAAGTCAGCCTTTCGTTGAACAACTGCTTCGGCATTTATTTTGGATTTCCAACGATCTGCGAAGGTTGATCTTATCCCAGGTGTCTTGGGATATCCAAGAGTCTCTACGTCTCGTTCGCTTGGGTACAGTTTCCGATCCAGCCTCCATAAAAACACTTTCAATTTGACCCCACATCTCATCAATTGTTGAATTTTGGATTCTGTTTAATGACGAGGCTCTGTCGTGAATAGTGGTGACATAGTTTCGACATATGTTGGGGTCATTTAAAGTATTCGTAATGAATTTTGAGCTCCTTGCTGCATCCTGCGCTGGTTTTTGTACGGCAGCGGTTCGTAGTTTGAGACCATCCGGATGCAACCAGGTATTTTTGTTGCACGTCTTATGCTTAAATACAGTCCCACCTATCACAAGACGATTCGCGTCACAAAAATAGACAAGTAAGTCACAATTTTCATTCCGCCATTTCTTCCCATCACGCGTTCCAGCCCGTTACTGTCTGAACCGACTTGGGCATTGAGGTCTCCCATAACGACTATGATGTCGGCTATCGGAACACTCCTGTTAACCGAGTTAAGATGAGTGTAAAACGCGGTTTTGTATTCCTCGGAAGTTAAACTCTAACAACAAAAAATACAGTTACATACGTGTCAAAATGTAGCTTTGGAATTAATTTTCATTGCAAGTAATTTTCAGTGACGTAACTTCTCCAGAAGTATTTTGTTTGCCTTCAAAATTAAAATCTTGCATATAATTTGGGCCACCCTACACCCTGCTTGAATTGTTTTTGAGCTTCAGTCAACTTAACCATAAGTACAAGTCTCGATTTAAAATTCAGCGAAAAGAGCAATAAGAAAAAAATCACTAATGAATTGATAAATTCGGGTCTCGGCCGTAATTTTACCAAACGAAAATATGCCATGATGACGTAGAATTCATCTTCAATGCTGACAGTCTTTTCGAGCTTCTGTTTACTCTGGGTTGTTCGCTCGTAAATTTTGTAACGAAATTCGTTACAAGATTTGTATTTCTGTAGAACGATTGTACAATTTTTACGCACTTCAGTTTGTTCTTAGTTAATTGTCCAATTTAAAAGATTTTAATCGAAAAAAAACTCGAATTAAATCACCCCTTAATTGAAAGCCAACCCTATAGATTTACATAAAATTAAGGTTTATAATAACTTTTGTCTTAAATTGACGTCAAATGTCTAAAAAAATCACAATCGCTTTTCATTAAAAAAATAATGTTTAAATCTAATGACTTCAAAACAAACTAATAAAATTGCTGATCAGGTTTAATCAATAGGCAATATTTCTCTTTCTAATGAGGTTGCTAATTAACAAACAAAACTGTACTTTTAAAAATTCAGTTAATTGATCTATTGTGAAAAAAAAAATAAAAATTATTTTATTATTTTAAGAATGGAGTGTGTGCTACCATCAAGCTTAGATTGGAGCAATTGCTACTTCCTGGAGACCAACCCGATCTCCAGGATCCTTTAAGTGTTTCTAAGCATTATAATTATGTTTATTTGTGCTCAAAACCCTCTTTCAACAGCTTTTAAAATTTATTTGATCCCCCGAAATGACATTGAAATTGCATGATTCATTTGTATAAAATAATATGTGCTTAGAAAACAAGTTCCCCTCTCTGTTGTTTTGACATTAAAAGTTGTTAACTAATTCTGTTTTGCATTCTATAAATATTATGGCCATCAAACTAATTTCATCTTTCGTTTTGTGTAGAAATAAAAATAACTACACCAACATTTCATTGATTTATATCTTTCCGTATAAATTATTGAATGAAATTCAGTTCTAACCGGAATAATAAGCAAACAAAACAAACAAACCCAAAACACGAATGCCTTCGTGATTCTTTAAGTATTTCCCGCCTAAAACCAAACAAAAAAACAAACAAAATCAACTCTACCAAAAGTACAAATCATCCACCATCCATCCATCCCCCTTTATATCAAATAATTGAGAGACTATGTGTGTATGCTCCCGTCAAAATCAAAGTTAAAAAAAATGAAAGTCAAGCTTTTGAAACCAACTTTTTTGTTTTTGCTAAATGTCCGGGATGGCGGCACTGAATTGTTTCAATCAAACGACGATGCTTGCAACATTGTATACATAGTTTTCCATATTTTTATTTTTTTTAAACAAAAGTTTTCTTAAATATTTTGTTTAAATTGTTTTTTTTTTTATTTAATATTGTATATTCCTGATTTACCTGGTCGTGGAACTCATGACAAATGCAAACACTTAATTGTATATACCTGTTTTGAAGAAAACAACAACAAAAACATAATAAAAATAATGACGAACTGCAATGCACAGCGCTAAAGGTGAATGAATCAAAACAAATCTCAACTCAATATACACAAGGTATGTTCTGTTTGCATCGGGGCCAGCACTACATTATAACAACAACAACAAAATAAACAACAACAGCAAAATAATAAAAAATACCACTCAACTCACATAGAGAGTGAGTTCCGTGATTGTAAACAAGATATTCAATTTTTTTTTGAGCTAAATAGGGGAAGGTGGGCAAATCGAGGTCACTTAAATTAAATCACGTAGAGAAATGGTTTTGAATTTCAAATACCTTCAATTTAACTGTCACAAAAATATAAAAATAAAACAACAACGCAATAACGAAAACATCATTAAAATATTAGGAGAAAGATAAAAGCGGTAATAAATAACCTTAATAGCTCGATTGAATAATAAAAAAAAAATAGCAAAAAAAAAATATGAAGAAATTTCTAGGAATTATGTAACCGTATATACCTAAGAGTAGTATTGAAAGAATTTATGTTTCTGACGAGTTTTTGAAATATAGGTACGAGTTGGTATATGCTAATTGAACTAAAGTTCCAGTTGAGAGCAGTCTGTTCTACTCTTCTTTGGTTTTAGGTTTGATACTTCTTGTTTCTAATGTGGATTTATTAAAATTTGGTTGAGAAGCTGGTTGACAAATTTTTAGAACGCAGTACAACTCACAACGAAATATTTTCTTCAACGCGAGTTTTGAACTAAGCGCTGCCGTTCGAAATATATGGGATTATACACACTCAGCGGAAGGAGGCTCTAGGCGTAGTGCTAAGTGACTACGGACTATTTCGCTGGAGTTTCGGTTTCGTATCCAGTTTTTCTCAACTAAAATATTTTGTTCAGGGGAACGTTATTCAATACTCCGAGAGTGCAACTTAAAAACTGTAGCTCCTAATGACCACTCCTGCCGACTTTACAACACGCATACAAAAATTATTTAAATTTTTGAGTCATAAGGCCTTGGCATCGAATTCAATTTCAAATCAGTTCTATTAAATGCTTGCAAAACCTGAAAAGTCATTGCTAATATCTCGAGGAAATTACAAGCTTTTGTAAATCGTTGTTTACGCCGCATCCTAAATATTCGCTGGTCACAAATTAAATCTTACCAGGAATTATGTTGCAGAACTAGTCAAGAACGGCTGCACAGCGACATAAGCCTTGGCATTAGACGAGCGGAGCGATTATCAGTCCCAAATCAATCTTGGTCTCGAATTTTTGTTTGTCAAAGTTTGTAATAAAGTACCAAAGGAAATATTTACTGTTCGTAAAATTTTTAAGAGTGGAAACGAAAAATACTTTCTAGAAGGTTTTTGATTTTGAATCCGATCTTAGATTTGATCCATCAGGTGATATTTTCGATTCAATCTTACCTTAAAATGCAAAAATGACATTTTTTCGATTATGTTTGATGCGATGTGACACAGAAATAATTTGCTTCCAAGAAATTTGTCAGATTAGCATTTTATATCTACCAAAAATACTGCGTCGATTTTTTTGTTTCTTAAAGAGTACCTATTCGAGAGTGTAAATTCCCAATGTTCAAACAAAAAGCCTATGCGTTGTCCGCCATTTTGGAAATGGCTTTGAGAAGGTTTAACTCGATTTTCTCGGCTCTTATCACACTTAGATTTATATTTTGTTAATTTTGTACCTCAAAATATCTTCTACAACTTTTGTATACAAACAATTTTGAAGCCTTTTTTCAAAAAAAAAAGTTATTGAGGAAAAACAGTCGAAATTTTGAAGTATTAAATGGTTTTTAACGTTTATCTTGCTTCATGTTCATCTGATCGAAAAATTACTCAAACAGTCTTTTTGCAGAACACTTTATTTCCTACATTTTGGTATATTAAATATTTATGTGCGATACAAAATGTCAGAAATACAACCTTACAAAGTTGCTGATATCCAGCGAAACATTTGTTATATCGGGAATAATTATAACTTTAATCCCCCAAAAGGTAATTATGAGCTCATAATTTTACTATATGGGTGATTCTCTGCCAACTGTGATTCTTTTTTTAGAAAATTTTCAAAAACTTAAACTTCTTGGAAACAATTTTTGTTTTGTGTTTGTGGCTTCATTTAGTCAGAGTATCATATCTGTAAAAGCATTTTGTTACAACTTTTAGAGAACAAAAAATGTGGTGAAATGTACTAAAACTAGTATAGACGATAATGACACTCTTTTTCTTTTTTTTTTCTTTTTAATTTTGTCTCCTTTTTTGATCATATTTTTGTTGAGATTCTTGATTTTCTAATACGTTTTGGCCTCTAGACATTTCTACTTCCCTTTTTTTCTTAAAAAAATTATCTCTTTTTCATTTTTGAAGTCTGTTCTTCTGAATGGCAACCCTTTTCTGTGTGCTGGGTTATTACTTTGTTTTTATTGCACGGAATAATTTTTTTTGGTTCCTCCGAGGTATTGCTACCGTTCTTATAAAGAAAATTGGTAGAAATAAATATTATTGCAAGAAATTATTTTATTAAAATTCAGCTAGTATTTAAATGCCACGGTACTGACATCCACGGTACTGAATTTTAGACAGTTTATTTAACCTCACTTCTCTATGCTTATGAGAAAAATAATTTCCAGGACAATTTTAACTTGTGCCGTTAAAAGGAATACAAAATTCTGATAACCAACCAGAAACATGTTATAACATGCTTAAAAAATACTACCACGGTACTGACAAATAAATTTGTGACATACTTTCATCGCATGCAAACATATCACTCTTAAAATAATATAACGTACCAAAAACAAAATTACTGTTGTTTAATATACATTAATACCCAGCAAACATTTTTGTGAACGTTCATAGAACATTCAGTGAAAATGAAGAACATATATTCGAGAAACACTCACTTCTGTGAATCAAATGTGAATATACTCAAATATTCCATCACTTTTACCTCATACGCGGGGAAGGGGATTTGTATTGATTTTTTTTTTAAATAAAAAAATATCGAGATTCTTATTTCCTTCACATAATATGAATAAAAGTGAACGCGCACAAGCGATCCTCAAAAGAGGTATATCTTGGGTGCGTCCATTTTTATTCACATAAACTGAATGTCCCTTTCGTTTTGTTTTGAAAAGCCATAACGGGACCTAGTCGTGCCAAAACTGAAACAAAAGTTATGTAAAGAGGAAATTTGTCACTTTCATTAAATTTAGCTTTTTGTTATTGTACGGATGGAACTATATTCTTTGTGGCAGTGAAAAACAAAAATAAAAAAAGATAAATTGAATAAATTAACTTTTGTTTTAACTTTTTCAATTGGAGTATCTTTTTGATTTCCATTTTCATTCCGTACGGAATTAATTCGACCGAATATCAGAATAGCCGCGAATATTCCATTATACTTTAGCGAAATTTATCATAAGTTTCATTCGATAAATCTAGAGAAATCAAACTGTTTATGCAGATAATTTTACCATTTTAAAATAGCATTTTGTATAACCACACTGAAATAATATTTACATTCAGTTCTACGGTATACATTCCGATTATTAAAGAATCATTATAATGAATTAAATATAGTTCAATTTATATTCACCAAACTGAATGAGGAAACCCCAATTTATATTCATATGAATGAATCAAATCTGTCTCATTTAAATGATTCAAAAAAGATTCATGAATTGTTCAGTGAAATGAATATATAAGCGTCCTATTTACATTCACTAAAGTGAAGAATTACTCTATTAATAATGAAACATAAAAACGATTCGAATTCGAGGTAATGCTACCCAGTAAATTTGATCCAAACCGGTTTATAAATGAGTTCATAAATGAGGGTTTCTTTCACTCCTGTGAATTATTAATAAATCATTTCTGAAGGGAAATGTTTGCTGGGTAGTGTCTCTTTTAGAAAACCACAATACATACGTGTTAAAGCTAAAACAAAATGGCGGTTGAGCGGGAAATCATTTGAATTCAAAAATAAAACTAAAACCTCGGACAACATTCATTCATGATTCATTCATTCAGATATAAGTATTTTGACTTAGTTTTTGCATTATTTTGTCAAGCAAGTATTGCACTCAAACTTTTCTAAGGGCAACATTTCTTTTCAATGAACTATTTCATTCGAAAACAGTAAACTTAATCGGAAAAACAAGGATCGGACATGCCACGGTACTGACATTTTGACCATACTTTTCCAAGCCATGTCGAAGAAGTTGCAAATTTGGTCATGATATTGAATGTAGATTGTAGTAAATAGCCATTTACACACTCCAAACCAAAAATATATACGAACATTTTACATTAAACAACAAAAAAAGCGAGATATCGAATTTCAAAAATTTTGAAAATTTTGATATGCAATATTATTTAATCTTATTTGAAATTTGTACATAAAAAAATTAATCTAAATCCGTTCAGCCGACAGTGAGAAAATTCAAAATAAAAAAAAACATTCTATGATACTATAATAATATTTGCTGAGTGTGAGTTTTAATAATTTTTAGTAGTAGATCGTAATAATTTTAGCATGTTTTAGGAGATGTTTTTGAGAAAAAAAAATTCCTAAGCTGTTTTTTAAAATTTGTATGGAAGGTAAAATTATTTTTTCATAAAACTAAATTATAGTTCTTAAAATATTTTAAATAGTAAAATAAAACTTTAAGATACCGAGTTTAAAAAAATTTACCGTATAGCTTTTAAACTAAATTTTAAGCCTTTTTAAAAGCCCAAATAAATATTTGTTTGAAAATTTTGGTACAAAATATTTTTTATATTTTTTAGAAACTTCTGTATGAAAGAAAAATAAATTTTTGAAATCATAAATACTGTTCTGAAAAAAAAAATCAAAATAAAAAAATAGCAATTTTTGGCTCCCTGAAATTACGCCAAAAAATAAAAATGGAAAAAAGGCCCAAAATTTTCCATACAATGTTATGGCTTTTTTTCCTAGGAAAAGGAATCCAAAAAGTTTGGCGTAAACTCCGGAATTTTAGGTTATTTTCTTCAAAAATTTCTTGGCTTTTTTTCCTTTAAGAATATTGAAAAAAGGCAAAAATTTTTTGTTTTGGAAAAAACGCAAAAAACTTGCTTTTGGGCTTTTTTTTCTAAATATTACAAAATGTATGCTCGTTAACATAAACTGACAAATTGAAATAAACAAAGTTATAACAAGATAATATGTGTTGTTTTAAATGTTCAACAAATCAAATGCACAAGTAATATATAGTCAACGGTGGAGGGGGGGGGGGGGGATGCGTGGACGGTTGGCACCCCACGCTACGCACCATTCAGCGCGGTGCGGCCGGCGCGGTATAGCTGGGAACCAGGGCCTATAGTACGGGGTAGTTAGACTTTTGCTGGGAAATAATTCAAACATGCAGTTTGACTTTGATATTCGAAAGGGTATTAGTACACGAGCCGAAAACCACATTTTTCACAATTGCACCTAGAGTCATTTGGCCGCCATTTTGTTTTTAACGGCTTTTTTTGTTATCAGACGTAGCTCACGCATTTTTGACGCTACGAAAAAAAATTGTGAGACAAACTTGTAGAAAATTTAATTATCTACAAAATATGTTAAGTAACTTTTTTCGATAAGTGCTTTTTTTAAAAAGTTATACTGCATTTTCTTAAAAAAAGTAGGGGTTGATTTTGGTTTATTCATCATATGTTATTTTTTTGTTCTAAAAAAAAAAAATTTCAAATTAAAAGTTGTAGTTCCTTCAATTATCCATATTTTTTGCCTTAACAGTTTTGTTATACGGCTTACGGCTCTCGCCCTGTAGCGCATATCAGTAGTAGAGAACTGTATAGAATCATATATTTTTAACTACTTGACTTCTGCTGGTAAATAGAAACCTCGAAGTTCGAAAGTAAATTAGTACTCGAGCCGAAAACATCATTCTTCACAACTGCCCGTAGAGTCATTGAGCCACCATTTAGTTTTTAACATTTTTTATATCTTCGCAAGTAACTCACTTTTTATTTATTCCAGACAAAAAAGTTGTAGAACATACTTGTAGAACATTTAATTTCCTACAAAATGTTTCTGGTAACTTTTTTCGATAAGTACTTTTTTTAAATTGTACTGCATTTTGTTAAAAAAGGGCTTCTTTTCAATTTATTTTTAATAAAAATATAAATGTCGAAATAAAAGTTGTAGGTAGACCTTTCAATTATCTATATTTCTTGCCTCAATATTTTTTTCTTATGCGGTATACCTTATAATATAATTTGTTAATAGTTTTGCGTATAGTTTAACTATATTTCCGAATTGTAAAATTAACTAATATTGCACTCTTATCGAGAAATGACTTCAGAACTTTTGTGGGAAAGTACATTGAAATTCCCTAATTAATACCTTAAATTTTTAAAATAATGCTAATTTTATGTTAGATAAAGTAAGATAATTTTATCGACTAGGTTTGAATGGATGTAACTTCAAAACGGCTGAGCTTACGATAAAACATATCAAGACCTTTTGTGTAGAAAGCTCAATTTTCTTTAAGAAAAACGTAAGTATAGTTAGTTTAAATACCTACTTGTTATTGTGCATAAAGTTATAAAATTCCAAATACACACAGGAGTTTTGTGTTCAATTATTTGTTTGAGTATAGCCAGTTATGATACGAATATAACAAGACAAACAAAAATAAAACATCCAATCCTGTACGGATTTCTTGAATATACATATATGCGCTACAGAAGTATACCGCAAAAAATATAGATAATTGAAAGGTCTACCTACAACTTTTATTTCGACATTTATTTTTTTATGATAAATTGTTGAATAAAACACCACATCCCTGTTCAAAATAATGTATACCTACCACTTTAAAACTAAGCTTTTGTTATCATTGCCATATTAGTAGGGACGTTAGTGCACGATATGAGGGCATACCAAGTTTCATGTCAATGCAGCTGAAATTTGGTAATATTTTACTTGTTTCACTAATAATTCGATCATCATTTATGAAGAAGGCTTTAACTTTTTGAAAGAAGTTGTATCGGGTTCTTTCTGATTTAGTTAGATTGGGCATTAAAAAATACCCTAAAAATATGTGTCATATGCTTATATTATTCCAAGATAAATATTTAAGTTTGTTAATCTTTTATACCCCCCCTCCCCAGCACTTTGAAAGTGGCTTTTTAAAAAAACCAATGTAGGTTTTCAATCAACTCTGGAAGTAATGTAGTATATTGTGAAATTCTGCATCGACACCATCTTTAAACTTTATTAAAAAAAATATTTTTCTAACTGTTCTTGGCTTTTCAAATTTTGTTTCCAAAACGACTTTTTTCCACCCCATTCGTGCAAGGGGAGGGGTGGGAGAAAAACAATAATGTGGTCCTATATTTTCAAGGGGGCTGAATCTAACGGAAGTTCTCGGGTCATCGTCCAACCCTTGGTTTTCGATTTATATTTTGATTGTTCTACAACTTTTTTGTCTGGAATAAATAAAAAGTGAGTTACTTGCGAAGATATAAAAAATGTTTAAAACTAAATGGTGGCTCAATGACTCTACGGGCAGTTGTGAAGAATGATGTTTACGGCTCGAGTACTAATTTACTTTCGAACCTCGAGGTTTCTATTTACCAGCAGAAGTCAAGTAGTTAAAAATATATGATTCTATACAGTTCTCTACTAATGATATGCGCTACAGGGCGAGAACCGTAAGCCGTATAACAAAACTGTTAAGGCAAAAAATATGGATAATTGAAGGAACTACAACTTTTAATTTGAAATTTTTTTTTTTTTAGAACAAAAAAATAACATATGATGAATAAACCAAAATCAACCCCTACTTTTTTTAAGAAAATGCAGTATAACTTTTTAAAAAAAGCACTTATCGAAAAGAGTTACTTAACATATTTTGTAGATAATTAAATTTTCTACAAGTTTGTCTCACAATTTTTTTTCGTAGCGTCAAAAATGCGTGAGCTACTTCTGATAACAAAAAAAGCCGTTAAAAACAAAATGGCGGCCAAATGACTCTAGGTGCAATTGTGAAAAATGTGGTTTTCGGCTCGTGTACTAATACCCTTTCGAATATCAAAGTCAAACTGCATGTTTGAATTATTTCTCAGAGCTCCATATAATGAAATCTAATTACCCCGTACTACTAGTGACTTACAACTCTCAACCATTCTTGTGTGCGTGTTGTTGGCAGGAGGGGATTTACAATTTTTTACCGAGTACAAACGGCTAGATGAGATTGAGAAGCACTTATTCATGACAAGTATACCTCTGAAGGATTTGGCAGTTCCTCGCAAAAGGCAGTACCTCGAAAAAAAACATTTCTGTTTTTAGTTGGCAACGGCTGGGAATTGAACCCAGACCCTCGCCATGACAGTCCAACGCACTAAACATTATGCCACTAAGTTGTACAAGTCAGAGACTATGCTCCAACTTAAAACCCAGTATTCGAGAAGAAACTCAAGCCATTAATCCTCAAAATTTTCTTGAGAGTCATGTAAAAAGTCTTGGAAGTAGCCCAACTTTGTAAAGCTGATAATGGACGTCAACTTAAAACTCTCCGAACTAATTCAAAAGCAGTTATTCAGTGGGGAATTAATTTACATTTCACCCTATCCATAGTGTCACGCTTCGATTTCAATACACTGAGGGAAAAATGAATGCACTCCGTACAGAACCATAAATGTAAATTGTATGTACCGATGTTTGCAAAGGATTGCCATCGAAGGTCTATTCACTAAGTAAAGTTAATGTGTACTAGTTATAATTCAAGTTATGTATCGAATAAAACTAACAATGTAGAGTACCGATTTATGTATTGGATACAGACGTAATATACTCATTACAAAACTATGGACCAGCTAAAGTCAAATATGTTTCGATTTAATCAAATTTAAATTTAAAAATTAAGCTTATGTACTGAGTATAAGCAATGTGTACTAAGTCTATCTCGATATCTATTCCATAGAGACGTTTAATACCCAACACATATCAAGTGCCAGCCATCTAAATAAAAAATTATTATTATGTGCTGTGTAAATACGACGTGTACTGAGTCTATGTCTACATTTATACAATGCAGATGCAGACGGTATATAATCAGCGCATATCAAGCGCCAGCCATTCAACAATAAAAAACATTTAATACATAAAGTTATATACTGAGTATATGCAACGTGCACTGAGTCTATAGTGACATTTATTCAATGCAAACAGTTTATACTCAAGCGCCAGCCATCCACCAATAAAAAACATTTATTACATGAAGTTATGTACTGAGTAAATATGACGTGTACTGAGTCTATGTCGAGATTTATTCAATGCAGATGGTATTTACTCAGTTCATATCAAGCACCAGCCATCAAAGTATAGAAAACATTTATTACATAAAGTTATGCACTGAGTATATGCAACCTGCACAGAGTCTATGGTGACATTTGTTCAATAAAGACGGTATATACTCAACACATATCAAGCGCAACCCATGCAACTGAAACTGTTATAGGTTACATTAAGTTATGTGTTGAGTAAATACGACGTGTGCCATTTCGACATTTTTTCAATACAGACGGTATATTCTCAATACCTACACATGTATCTATTGACTAGCTACAGTGCTGAGTCCACGCAACTTGTACTGACTCTATGTGTATATTGAGCACTTCAGCCATCCAAGCAATGAGTTTCAACTTATTCAGTTTTGGCACCAGTTTTTTGTGCCCCCAAGTGGCCTGGTGGATGCGTGCTATCTTCGTGTGTGAAAGGTTCCCAGTTCAAATCCGAGTAAGTATCACAAAGTATTTTTAAAATAAAATTAATATTCTAGAAAATTAACTTTCAGAATAAGGTGAAACGTTACAGAGGATTCTCTTAAATGTATGAACTCATAACATAAATGTCTAGTGACATATGGACTCATTACATGTGGAGTACATAGACATATGGACTCATTACATAAATATGAATTGAGTACATAGACTCGATACAAACATATGTAGTGAGGACATACACACATGTACATAAACATATGGACTCATTACATAAATATGTACTCATTACATACAAATTTGATCTGTCCTCACTACAAAGAATCTGTACTTATCACAGATAACCGGTTTGTTTTTAGTAAATGCATACATAAAATATTTATATTTATTTATTGAGTGCATAGACACTGTACTAATCGCAGAAAACAAACAGTTTTTTTCAAAAATTGCCTAAATAGATTTATTTACATTTATTTAATAAGTGCATATGAGCTATACTCAGTACATCATCATGCGACAACCTACAAATAATTATTTACTGAGTCCATGGAAAGTTTATATTTACGCAATGATACCAAGAAATAGTGCATAGAATCTATTCTCACTACATAATCGTAAGCTGGCGTGGTACATATTCGTATAATGAGTCTACAGAACTATTTAGTAGCTGCTTCACTGCTAATAGGTTTATGTTGTCAGTATAGATTTCATTAGGTTATGAGTACAGAAAAATATGTGTGCAGAAAAATATAGGATGAGTAAATAAAATGATGTGCTGAGTGCATACATTTTTCCCTCAGTGTATATTTGTCAGAAATATAATAGTCAAAATTTCTCGTGAACCGTGAATCGTACGACATAAAAAGCATAAATTACCTTCTTTTATTTTGTTTTTCAAATCAAGTTATTTTGTGAAAAGTTTCTGAATAATTCAATTTTCAAGCCAATATTTTTGAAAAAAAAAAATATGATTTTTGTTTTCAGGTTGATTTTTTTCAAAAATATATTGACTTTAAAATTTAATAAAATTTTTTCATGAAAAAACTCGAGATATTTGATAAAACGGCCTATAACACAACTCAATAAAATAAAAAATAATTTTTGTGTCTGGGTTTATTTCATGATTTATTTATTCGTCAAGCTCCAAAATGATGGAATGATCTCCCTTAAACTTTGCTTTTGTAGAGTTGGTAGTCAAAATACAGTTACCATAGTTTTCATAGAAATAATAAATGTTTGCTTTAATATTTTCTTTAAAAGAGGAGAGAGAACAGGAATCGTTACGCCCATTTGGTATAAAGACATGCAGGATGTCTCTAAGATTGCATATTCTGGGCGGTCATTTAGAGAAAAAATTAAAACTTCATCGGGAGCATACTCAGAAGAAAAAGGAAAACGTTTTAACTAGGACTTTAATGAAAAATCGTCATTTCCAAGGTCAAATGAAACAATGATGGGAAATTATTCTACAGGTTGAATTTTAGAATAGCACATTCAAAAATCAGTGTGTTTGTTGATAAAAATTACCCTTTTAATGTTGGTACCAAACCTTAAACAAAATAAAATGCACGACTGGATCGCACGTACTTGCTCTTATGTTCAAGTTGTGTGGGACTTAAGAACTTTAAAAAATATTCAAGTAATTATGGAAAAAGTATAAAAAGCATTTAAATCGTTCTTTTAATTGTATAAACAGTCTGATAAATAACTTAGAGCTCAAAAAAAAGTATGCCATTTGATAACTTGAAAAAAGTTGAATTTATGCAAAAAAGAAATTTAAAATCGTTGGAGCCGTTTTCTTAAAAATTAATTTTTTATATATAAAATTTTTGTAACATTTTTCAAAAAAAAATTTGGTATGCAAATTTTGAGTGTATATTAATATACATTTAAAACTGAAATTTCAAAATAATTCATCAACCCGTTTTTGAAATATTGAATTTTCAAAAAAAAATTTTGAATCTTTTTTTAAAAATCCAAAATTTATTTCTTTCAAAATTTTGGTATGCAGTATTATTTATATTTTAACAAAGCTTTTGTGTAAAATTTTTTATTGAAATCGGATGAGCGGTTAATGAGAAAACCGAGAATCAAAAAAACCGTTATATGGCAGGTACCGTTAATAAATGTTTTTGGTGATTTTTTTTCTTACACCATATCTACAATAATACACTGAATTTTTTTTATCAAAATCGTTGGAGCCGTTTTTGAGATAAATAAGCTTTTCCTTAACGGTTGTATGGCAAGTACCGTTATTTTTTGAGCTAAAAAAAAAATTTCAATTTCCCCTCTGGAGAGTTAACAAAAAACCTTAAGTTCAAAATTTGAAGAAAATCGCTTCAGTGGTTTAGGCTGTAGGTTAAGGTACGGACAGACAGACAAACAGACAGACAGACAGACAGAATTGTGCCACCCACTTTTTTCGTGTTCTCTATCATCGTAATGTCATGTTTGATTGTTATCTCAAATTTTTTTTTTTGTACGAATCCAAAACTTGCCCTATAGTACCTATGTATATCGCAAGTAAAAATGAAGAAAAAAGTAGTTTTTTTTTTAATTTTAATTTTTAACGAAAATTAAAATACAAACAACCATCTGGTTTTTAAACTTTCACTTAAGATTGGTGAAAGCATTGAATATTAAAATAAAAAAACTAAGTTTTTCACGTAAGATTAAGAAAATTTTAATTAAAATAAAATATTAATAGTAATTTTTTTTTTCAAAATTCTGGGTTTTAAAATTAATAAAGAAAAACTATTCATGGAAATGATTAAGTTTGAAAACTGAATTAAAGAATGGAGTCCTTACTTGAAAGAAAAATATACCATATCTTTTTGGTGTTGCCGTTGTTGTTAATATTTTTTTTTAGTATCAGTAACTTTTTTAAGAAAATTACCCCCCCCCCTGCCTTAACAGGGGAGCATAGACACCCGCTCTCATATATGTTTTTTTTTTTTTCAAACCAGCCTACACGCTCTAGCGTTTTGGTGCATCTTAGACCCGTTTGTTGATACGAAACTTAAGCATTTAAGTTCTATGTATTTAAAAAGCTTATGTTCTACTTTTTCCTCTGCGTAAACTGTCACATAGGCCCTTATGTTCTACTTAACTATTTAGGTTTCATATCAGCAAATGGGTCTTAGTCTTATATCTTAAAATATCTATTTTAATTGATTCAATCATAGCACATTTTCATGAATTTTCAAATAATGTGTCCTGACTAAAAAATCAAATTTTTTCAAGCAAAACCATTTTTATTTAATAAGTAATATGTAAGGAATAAAAAATCTATTGCAGAACCCAGGCACAAAATTTGTGTTGACCAGTGTAATGTTCATTCAGTAAGAACAGACTTAATTCACCCAAATTTTTTGAATTGACTCTGTGTTAAATCCAGTGACGTGCGGCACTCGAACGAACTGGGTAGACAGTTATAAATTTAATTCATTATTTTCCATCTTATCCAGTCAAAAATAAAAACTGTTAACAAAGTCCAAAAAACAGCGTTTATCTCTTTGAAATCAAACGTTAAACTTCACACAAGACTTCACAAACGTGTCTAAAAAACATGGCTACCAATAAGGAACTCTATTAAGCAAGAATTAAATACCTATTTAATACAAGAATACAAATTACAAAAAATTGTACACAGATAAGTATATTTATCAAATGCTTGTATTTTTTTTTAAATAAACGTTGAAGGGCCAAGATATGTATGTAATGTACATAGTCCACACAAAGTTTTAAAAACATTATTTTGAAAACCTATTCAAGTCATAAAAACTGTCCTTGAATATGTCATCCTCATCCTTACTATTTTTTGTTGAGATAATGGTGATCAAAGACAAAAGTATGCATTTGTTTGACTAAAAGTTATATATGTAGGTACACCAATCTCAAACAAACAAAACTGGCAGACCTAAATTAAAGCTGAATAAAAAATTTATTGATTTATAAAAAAAATTCAAGAAACTCATTAAACAAAGAAAATAATAGAACATTTGATTCTCGTACCATTTCTCTCAATCGCAAATAAATATGTATTTGTAAAACAATTTCAAAACAAGAAGAAGCACACAGCTTCAAAATGCTTTTTGTTTCGACTCAATACGGCAACTAATCCCAAAGATACAGCTCTTTAAAACGTCAGTAGTGTACTTCTGCGAAAGAGTCCAGCCTTCCTACCTATTGCATTTTTTAGGGTTCACCTAGGTACAACGAAAGACTCTGTCTTCGTTTTCAGTCGGGTTTTCCCGAAGCACATAGCAGATGCAGAAGGCAGAGGGCAGAGCCATAGCGAAGCTATAGCGTAATAGCGTTTGTATTGTGTGAGCATTGAGATTTTGTGCTTTGTGGTCGTTGGTAGAGGTCAAATTATATCTAAAGAAATAAAATGCACGACTGGATCGCACGTACTTGCTCTTATGCTCAATTTGTGTGGGGCTTAAGAACTTTAAAAAATATTCAAGTAATTATAGAAAAAGTATAAAAAGCATTTAAATCGTTCTTTTAATTGTATAAACAGCCTGATAAATAACTTAGAGCTCAAAAAAAAGTATGCCATCTGATTACTTGAAAAAATATGAATATGTGCAAAAAAAAAAATTAAAATCGTTGGAGCCGTTTTCTTAAAAATTAATTTTTTATATATAAAATTTTTGTAACATTTTTCAAAAAAAAATTTGGTTTGCCAATTTTGAGTATATATTTATATACATTTAAAACTGAAATTTCAAAACAATTCATTGACCCGTTTTTGAAATATTGAATTTTCAAAAAAAAATTTTGAATCTTTTTTTAAAAATCCAAAATTTATTTTTTCAAACATTTTGGTATGCAGTATTATTAATATTCCAACAGAGCTTTTGTGCAAAAAATTTCATTGAAATCGGATGAGCGGTTAATGAGAAAATCAAAAATAAAAAAAACCGTTATATGGTAGGTACCGTTAATAAATGTTTTTGGTAATTTTTTTTCATACTAAAAGGTACATCATATCTACAATAATACACTGATTTTTTTTTATCAAAATCGTTGGAGCCGTTTTTGAGATAAATAAGCTTTTCCTTAACGGTTGTATGGCAAGTACCGTTATTTTTTGAGCTAAAAAAAAAATTTTAATTTCCCCTCTAGAGAGTTACAAAAAAACCTTAAGTTCAAAATTTGAAGAAAATCGCTTCAGTGGTTTAGGCTGTAGGTTGAGGTACGGACAGACAGACAGACAGACAGACAGACAGAATTTTGCCACCCAATTTTTTCGTGTTCTCTATCATCGTAATATCATGTTTGATTGTTATCTCGAAATTTTTTTTTTGCACGAATCCAAAACTTGCCCTATAGTACCTACATATATCGCAAGTAAAAAGTAGGTGTTGAAAATGTGAGTGTGTGAATAGTAAGGTATGAATGTATGATTTATGTTTGTTAAATTATAGGTGTTGACAATTTGCGATAGGTTATGGATGTTAGGGACTTAATGCAATGAATGAAAACACAGTTTTCTTGATTCTAACAAGTAGGTTTCTTTTTTTCTCTCTTTACGGTAGGGTAGACACTGTCTAAAACGTCTTATTGACGCACCGTCACTGGTTAAATCGCGATCTAAATTTAAATTTACTTAAAACATGTTGCAAAAATAATAATCTTCTTTTTTCGCTTCTCCCCTAACTTACATTCACAGATCTCGTAAAATCAGGCCAGACAATATCGGCAATCGACACAAGAGTTCACTTGACGGAAAAGTGATGCTCATCAAAACATCAACTAAACTTCGGAAACATCAAAATTTTATGTGTTTTTCTTCATGTTTATGTTTTTTTTATTACATACGATGTAATGTAGGTGCATAAGGGCAAGTTAGGGATTCGTTGAAAAAATATTTTTTTCATATACATACAAGTAGGTACTCTCAAGCTAAACATTTTGTTGAAAATCGTTACAGATATTTTGAATAATAGCAATTATCTAGAGAATCATTATTTCCAGTTCCAGAGCTTGGAAGTAATGATAAAAAAATCCAATTACAATTACTTATAATTGAAATCTCCAAATACTTTTTCAATTACATACTTTTAAATGTAATTGAACAAATTAAATGACTATTAATATGGAATTGAAAAGTGTCAATTACTTGAAATTCAATTAGTCAACACTTAGATCAATGTTGATCCATTGTGGTATAGTTAAATGTATGATGATTCATTTTTTTTTTGTAATCATTACACAAAAATGTAATTCATTGCTTTTTTCAATTACATTTAATGTGATTTTTAATTCAAAAAATGTAATTAGGTATAATCCAAGATATCAATTACCTTAAATGTAACAAACACATTGCTTCCTTCAAATTGGAGACACCCGTCAATATTTTCAATTATATTTTCAATTATTTTTTATCAATTAGTGACTTTATTTTTAATTTCAATTAAAATTACCTAATGGAAAAGTATGTTTTTTTTCAATTACAACTATGTGTGTATGTATAATTGTAATGGAAAAGTTCAATAATTAATTACGTGTAATTGAAATGAATTTAAAAATAAATTACAAAAAGTAACCATTATTTCCCAACTCTAGATTATTTCTAAGACTGGTTGGAAGTAAAAAAATAACGAGTGATCTTTGTTCTAATTTCCAAAGTTGTTGTTGAAAAGTTGTAAACCTTATATTTTCTATAAGAATTTCGATGATATTTTATCTATTCGAGTTCTCAGTTCCAATATTTAGCGAGTTTTAAAATGGCCAATTCTCAAAAATACAGGCTTTTTCATAAAAAAAGTAAATTAGTTAGAAAACGGATCTGCAGAAATTTCGTAGCACATTTTTCAATTTTAATTCTAACTATCAATACTTTTTTCCATCAAAGACCAACTACATGCGACCCTTTGTTAGACTTAATTTTAATTCATTTTTGTTTAGCATTTATGGATGCAGATCCTAAAAAATAACAACATAACAATCAAAATTAAAGACAGACAAAAAGGCAGAGTAAAAGAGTATAACAACAACAACAACAAAATTAAAAAAAAAAATGTGAATGAAAGGTGGCTGTTTGCTGTGCTTCGTTGCACCATCATCATTGGAAAAGTCTCATTGAAGACCGCCACACAGAGATGTAATCCCATAGAAGATGATGAGCACCTTGATGGGTGGCTTTAGCTTCATCTTCATCTTCAGCTGCATCAACAAACTGCATCTTCATCTCAACAACACTTTTATGACTCTTGTCCCTAGAATCACCGGCGGCGCTCAGATTTACGACTGTTTTGGTTTTTTTTTTTTTTTGTATGTTGCTGCCTCATCCACGTCGGTCTTCCACGTCCAAGTCCGTCGTCGTGTCTGCCTCCTTCATCTCTTACCTTTGCCTTCAGGCTCGGTTGGCGTTTCCACGTTCCGATTGTTGATTGTTTTGATGCGCGCCGAGGTTATGGCACCATTAGCATTCAGTTAACGCAATAAACGAACTCTGATTCGAATTTTTCCTTTGTATACCTTCCCAACCTACCTGAGCGAGAAGGTTTCATCTCCTTCGTCCAATAACAATAATAATTCCAAGTGGAGGCAGCAAAAAAGTAGACACAACAAAAAATACCCAAAGCAAGCGCTTCTCAATCGGCTTAATGTCTGTGATGTCTTCTTGTGATTGTTTCCCGCCAAAAATGTGTTTCTCTCATGATCGATATTGTGTTGTGGTTGGGTTTGGGTTGGCTTGGGAAGAGTGCAGTGGCAGTGTGCTTTACCCGTGCGTGAAGTTGATTAAGTATTTTCATTTTTATTTGTTTAATATTGTTATTGTTATTTAAAGGTATGTACCAACCGATGTTTTATTAATACTACATATTCCAATAAAACCAAAAATAACAAAACAAAAATGTTTTGTTATTTTGATTTTGTGTAAAAATAAAATTAAAATTTATTTTTGTTTTCGGTTTAGTTTATGACTTGCAGCGGAAATTCCAATTTAACGTTGTCGTCGATGCGTCGTCGGTCGTCACTCACTGGTGTTTTTCTTTGTTGTTGTTGTTATTTTTACTTGATTAATATTGCTTTTTTATAACTTAACAATCTTAGCACTCAGTGCAAATTCCACGAAAAGTATAAATTTCCGGATTTTGTTTACTTAAATAAACAACAGTACGAGTATCTATATAGACATTTTTGTATAGGTACGAGGAGTACTCGTACTCGCACCTACCCGCACGTTTATTTGTATTTACATTTAAACCTTAATTGCGGTTGGGGATTACCCCACAGAAATCAATATGTAGAAAACCAACATTGTTTTTTTTTTAAATATTGTAAATAATTAAGTGTTCTTTTTTGATTGTGGTTTGCTATATTAATTTGCAGTACAAAGTTCTTGGGAATTTTGGTTGTTTTTGAACAAAATTCAAAGAATTAACAGGTGCAATGTTTCATAAACACAAATTGAGTTCGCTTTCTACACATAAAAATGAATCCCGGATTCTGATTTAATATGCAAAAACAAGTCCAAAAATGCGTCACTTGGTTTGAGGTCGTGCCAATGAATATAAAAATAAGTGCCGTTTATGTAGTGATCAAAATCTTAAAAATAAAATGAATGGCTGGAATTCACGAACTTGATCTTGTAGTTCAAGGAAAAATATGGCTGATCTTTTCAATAGGTACCTTCCCTAAGTTCATAAACTTTGATTCTTCTCAATGCCCCAAATTAACTCGAGCCAGTTAAGACGGGGTCCATTTTAGAGGTAATGTGACTTTTCCAATTACTGAAACAACGTTAAACGTCAAACCTTATTGTAAGTCACTCGGGAATAATTGCCATTTAATTTTTCAACCGAAAAATGGTTGACGGTGCGTTTCCGTTTCAGAGTGTTTTGTGTTTTCACTTAAAAACTCTCGAGAGTGACTCTCGAATAGCTGTCTACCCGTCTGTGAGCTAATTTAAAGGTGCGTGTCCATTTGAGAGTAAAAGTGCTGCAAGTAGCCCTCAAGCAGCTCTCGAGAGCAATCTCACAAGTGGACTTAATCTTGAGAGAAGCTCACAGAGAGTTGACTTTACTCTCAAAACCTGAACTTTTTAAGAATTACTCGCAAGTGGACAATTGTTTTGATCACTAATGGAGATGAACTCCTAAAATTCCAATGCTGTTCGTATTTTGAGAGCAGCTCTCGAAAGTTAATAAGGCAAAACAGTAGACGTTGGAGAAAACAAACGTAGAGAAATATGAATCATTTGAAACTTTGTGGAAAATTACTGATAAATTATTTCGCGAAACAAACGAAGATTTGAAACTGAGCTTTCAGTTTGCCTTCGAATAGGATGTGTGTATAATAAAATGCCTTATACCAGATGTCAAGATATCTAAGTATTACCAATACACGATCACGTAGTGGTCCGGCTTATTCCATTTTTGTATCCTATTTCAAAATAGTGGGTTCATTGGATTGTATTATTTAACCTCAATTCTTGTAACTGCAACATTTTTTGAATTAATGAGCATCTTCAATTTGAAGCTTTATTGTTAGGTTGCGTTTTTATTTGAGAGTACTTTGGCTATAAAACTCTCGATAGTGACTCTCGAATACATAGCTGTCTACCCATCTGTGAGCTAGTTTCATGACTTTTACTCCCGGGAAGTGTTCTTGAGAGTTGCTTGCAGTATTTTTACTCTCAAATTGAAACGCACCTTTAGACAAGACCGCGTATCGAATTGGCATCACTGTACCACGTGCACAGTGCAACCTTTCGCTTTTACTACTTCCAACTAAAAACTAGCAGAAGATATGCAGCTATCATGTGGACGTGATTCTCAAGAAATTAACTCTCAAAAATCTAACAGATTACTTTCGATATCAAAATCTCAAAAATATTCCCTACTCTCAAATGGACAGCCATCCGAGAGTAAGTCTCGAGAGATTACTAGCGAAACTACTATCAAAAGGACACGTACTTTTATGACTTACGAGTTTTACTCTCGAGAGCATCTTGAGAGTTGCTCGCAGTCTTTTTACTCTCAAATGGATCAAAATTAATGTTCGAAAATTCCCTTTACTGTGAGTACTCATTTCGGGCGAAATGTATCGCAATTAAAAGCTTATATTTTTAATTATTTTAAAACAACGGGCCCTACTGCCCTTCGTCTAAGTTTTTGTTTATTTAAGAGCAAGTTCGGGCAAACACTTTTCGGGTGAAATATTTTCCAGGCTAACTAACAATAAGGCTGATAGTGTTTTCTTACCAGTTCTGAAGAAATTGTGACTATGTACACTTTATATTAATTCAAGGTTTTTTTCGAAGGTTTTTTTTTTTGACAATTCATGCGTGACAAGTGTCATGTTGCCATTTTATTTTTGTTAAGTAATATATGACAAATCATCATGAAAATTCTCAGGCCGGGGCAGTGTCTTCAAATTATTCAACTGGGCTCTTAAAAACTTTAAGAAAATCCATTGTTTTTGCCAAAACATTTGTTCAGCTATGAGGCACATTTCTGACTTAATGGTTTCGTCAGTAAACAAAATTGCCGTATTGGGACAGAAGAGCAACTTGAACGTATAACAACGTTTTGATATGGTTTATGGACTGGTGAATCATCGGTTCATATTTCTCCAAAAAAGAAGGGGTGCCCATTATCGGGTCATTTTAGCTGTTTCAAATTGAGGACCTTGATCTCCAAGACATTTGGTAACAACGAAATGCAACAACTCGCAACACATCCAACACAAGCAATATCTTTACTGCGAGAACAATTAGGCTCGTGTTCATCGTAAGAGTGGCAATCGCTATTGCACAGGCCCATTCTCCATTTGTTGCTGCTTCTAAACACACGTGCACCTTTCAGTCGTTTTCGTTCTATCGTTTTCGTCCTGTACCCTTTTTATTCTTTTGAGGCGATTTCCAATATCGTGGTCGGCTAGTTGGTAGAGCTTAAGAATTTTCAAGCAATTAGGTAAAGTTAATAAATTTCACCAGATTTTTGCTTGGAATATCAGTTCCTCCAAGTCGTTGTATACCTTAGTGTCTCTCTAGGAGCCTGTTTCTCAGTTGATATAGCACAGTGGCTAAGGTTGTAAGGAAATTTTCATGTATCTCCTCGTCACTTCATCCTCTGCATAAGTAGTTCATAGTAAGTTTCATCCTTTTCTTGTGGTAACCCAGTTGGTTGTGTCCGGTAGTGATGCTCACCAGAATAGATATTACTTACCCTATTAGATGATGCTGTTGGTGTTTTGTTTGTTAAAATTAGAAATTAGTTTTCTGGTTATATTACAGGTATCGAGCGAGCTCCATCTCTTGTTTGTTGTAGCTTGAACTCGATTACCTGCTTAAGATTTTAGCGGGGATCTGCCTGATTTAGATCAAGTGTTGATCCAATTCTTGCAAGCTCGTCAGCGATTTCATTACCTGGGACACTACTGTGATTAGGAACCAAACAGATTCTTATGTTGTGCTCTGTTCCAAGAACCCTTAGCTCTTTGCGACACCAAGTTACAAGCTTCGATTTGATTTCGATGGCAGAAATTGCTTTTATTGCCGCTTGCCTATTAATGAAGAAGGTGATATAAGCGTGTGGTTTTTAGACTTGTATAGCAGCTTTCGTCACTGCCAGGACCTCAGCTTGGAAAACACTACTGTAATCAGGAAGTCTGATTGAGCTGGCTAGTCCAAGGGTTACTGAAAACTATTGACTGCCGAATCTTGTATAAATACATCTGGGGGTTTCAAGTTGAGTTAGATTCCAGATCCGCTGTCGGGGTGGACCTCATTGCCCTAGTGATTCTAATACATGCCATTCTTTGTACCTTGGTCATGATTTTAAAGTTGGTAGCTTTGTAAGATGCATTCCACCAATCAACGTTATCGTATGTTAGTACCCAACTAACAATTTAACTTGTTTAAGTGTTAATACAAGCTATTTTCTGGCTTGTATAGAAACTTAAACAGACCTTATACAAATCATTTTGGCTGACATTAAACAAGCTATTTGATTCCCTTAAAACCTGTAATCGCAAGTGCTATACAATCAAATTGTTTCCGATCAACTGTGTAATAAGGCCTTAAAAAGGCAAAATATTGCTCAACTAAACAAGTAATTATACGAAAGCAAATGGCTTGTATAATAAGACCTTTGAAAGGCCATATATAGACTTTGCATTAAGGCCTTATAAAAGCCACTCAATGCAGTTTTATTGAAAAAAAAATTGTTTGCTTTCAATTATTTAATATTTATTAATTTTATTTTATGGGTTTATTTTCTCCACAGGAGGGGGCTTGAACTGCGTTATTCTTTGTTCTGAAATGTGAAGATTTTATTTTATATGAAAAAATGTTACTAACTTACATGACTTTTCCAAGGTTTGAACTCACGTCCTTCCGATTACCGATCCAGCGCGCAACCCACTAGGCCATCTCCAATTCAGAAGAGTCATGTACAAATTTTAATGAGTTGATACACTTGACGCATACCTCACAGCCTATACACTTTTACCATCAAGAAATGAGTAGCAAAGGCTATGTGCTGGTTTTATAAAAAAAAACTAATTCATTTTTCTTTAATCGTGTTATGTACTTTTTTTTGTTTTAAGTGTGAATCAATTGATTCTTGAAGTGTTTGAAAATATAAAAAGTACCTACAAGATCCTTCAAGTTAATGATTAAATCTTTAACATTTTTCATACATTCTTATGACAAGAACTTTGAAAATAAATGAATAAATGATTTTAAAATATCACACTTCCATTTCTATTGAACCAAAATTTGATTTTATATTTTCGGTCGTTTGAAAGAAAAACTTAAATCCTTACAATCGTTCATCTCGTCTTTATGTTTTGGGTAAACATTTATTTGTTTATAACAGCAAGTACCTGCGATTCATTCGTGCTTAAATTTACCATCTGTCACAAGCAAAACGAAATAGTTCGCGAAAGAAAGCAATAATTTGTTAAAGTTTACTACTAACATTTTATAAAAACTATATACTTCCTGACAGAGGGACACAGCTGTCACATCCAAAACGAAATAGCTCACGAAAGAAGGCAATCATTTGAATAAATGTGTTACACACATTTTATAAAAACCATATACATATTTCCTTACAGAGGGCATCATCTATGCATCTGTCAGAAGCAAAACGAAATAGCTCATGAAAGAAGGCAATCATTTCTAAAAGTTTGCTACTACCATTTTATAAAAAGTATTTTTGTTCTTACAGAGGGCAACATTTTTGCATCTGTCAGAAGCAAATCGAAATAGCCCACGAAAGAAGGAAATCATTTCTAAAAGTTTGTAACCAACATTTTATAAAAACTTTATATTTCCTCAC